>CM062234.1:21269690-21869690 GCA_031216185.1 Syzygium aqueum
GAGTTTAACGTTTTTAACACCTTAGCAGTAGTACCTTGAAATGTAGTTATCATTGTCGTTAGCCACCAATGCGGAAAAATGACATTGGAAGTATCATAACTTTTGTACGCCGCTTCCTTCAGTGCCAAAACTTTTCGAGTAATCACACGAGTGCCACTTTTTCAGTGACATCAACGATTTAGGTTGTTCAAAAAACTGATGTGGCAATAATTTAATATATAAACTCTGACTTGGCTTGTCAGTAAGATGAAATCAGCAATTAAACCTCTAAAAAACGTGTTTAGAGATTGTTTGCCCCAAATTAAGGAACTGAGGCAAAATTCAATGTGTTTTGGGAGAACCCTAACCCTAATTCCTCAAATTCGGGCAAAAGTATCTTATCAAAATATCCTTATCAAATCGTGCGCTAAGAAGACCAAAGTTGAGAAATATTCAAAACTTGTTCACGATACGATTTCACTACAAGGCCTTGCCTTCAATCCTCCACTCATGGCCTCATCTTCACTGCAAGGCCGCCTCTTCCTCCTCCAAGCTGGAAGAACCGATCCCTTCTTCATCCATTCTTCAGGTTTCGTCGTCCCCAACCGCAGCGAAGCAGAAACGGAGCATCATGAAGACAAACGAGAGGTGAGAAAGAGGGCTCTGTTCTCTATTGACAAAACAGAGCTCTATTTCTCCATTGCGTTTGCTCTGTTTTCTCCTCCCGCAATCGTGCACAAACGCAAACACATTGAGATTTTTCTTTAGTGCTATTATTTATCTTTTACCTTTCGCTCATCACTCATGCAACACACGAAACTGAGTTTATCCAAAACAAGACCAAAACCACCTCCCAATTTCTTTGGCTTCTTCCGATCCACACCTCACTTTTTACGTAAAACCAAACTCTTCTTCCAGTTTTCTGTCCTAAATTCGTGATCTTCCACTTCATTTATTTGGTTACTGAAGTATATTCATTTTGAATCAGTTCTTGATTGAATGACGCAAAGATAACAGAGAAGCGCTATCAGGAACAAAAGTATCTTCGTTCCGGGGATTCGCAAGCACATGTTCAAAATGGTGAAGGACAAAGCGTTATCACTGGGCAAAGTTGCGGACACACCTGCAAATAGAAGACTTCAAAGGAGCTGGAAGATCTCACCTTCCATTTTTTCTTAAATGATTGTTAGTTCTTAGTTTTTTTTCGGTTCGGATGTTGTAGGCTTCTGTCTAGCTTTTTGTGTATCCTCCTTCCCCCCTCCCCTCCCCACCTTTTTCGGGTTCTTGTCCCTTAGAGGTTTTTGCATTTCCTTTGCGTTCTCTTGTAAATGGTGTTTCAGAAAAGTAATACATTTTATCTTTACAAAAAAAAAAGATAACAGAGAAGAGTTCCTTCGGGGGAGAGTGAGAGGCCTTGTCTTTTTGTTCACATTGCCATGTTGGATGAAAAATTTTCCGCGTTGGGGTTTTTTTTTTAAAAAATGAGCATTGTACAAAAATTTTGTTACTAAAGTGAGCGCTGTACGAAAGTTATGACATTTGTATTATCTTTTTCCCCACCAATGCTCTTTGAAACATAAACTGATAAGCGGTGGTAAAGTATTTAAGCTAGATCAAGCTCCTTGTGGTTTAGAAAGCATGCATTTTGTAAGTTTCCATTCTTTTGAGAATTATTTCATGTGCTCAAACCAATTCCAAAAAATTGAGAATTCGCTCGAGAGCTTGCACGAACATAGATATATATGAAAAACAAGGGGACTGGAATATTTTTAATTTCTAGTAACATTGACATTGACTTGGAATTAATTGTTCTATTTTTTTTTTTTCAGGTTTGTGCCATTAAAAATTCGAAATTTGTATCCCCACGACATATTTATCCAAACTAATTTTCGTCCCACAAAAAATCCTAAAATTGATAACCTGATTGAATACCCTCAACATCAAATCCTAAACTGCTAATGGATGCTAGATTTGGGTTAGGGTACCAATTTGGGTTAACTGTGCCACGAGGAACCAGTTCGAGATATTTTATGAGATGAAAATATACTTTGAGGTAAATATGTTATGGGGCATCAATTTAGGATTTTCAATAGGATTGACCCTATTTTTATTGCATCTTGTATGGTCAACCAAGCCACGGAACATAAAACAAGTCGAAACATTTTCTAAGCCTTATATATGAATGATTAACCATGTTGAATTTAATGCTGACGATTACGAAATCATTGTCTTTTCCGAGCTTCCTACTCTAGAGTCTTATGGTCGTAGGAGGTGTAATCCATCACATAGTCCACGATTATATTTTGTAGCGATTTATTATATTCATTTGATCACGGAGCATTCGACTTTGAAAAGTGGATGATTTAAGGAAAATTGCATTTACATGAGAAAAATGGACGAAATTGAATCGGTTGAAGAACATATTGCGATATGGTGTTGTCATTGCGGTGCAATATTTGAAGGGATGTATTGAAAATCGAAACAAAACGATCACACGGAAGACAGAGAAAATACATGATGCACGAATTTACCCATATTCACCTTCGAATAAAGCTACGTTCTGTAAAGAGATTTCACTATGATTTTTAATTTATAGCCACTCAACTTGTTACAATGATCAGAAAAACGAGCAAAATATATGTGCCCCAAACGAGCCCAAAATTTAAACCTATATGAAATCTCTTAATCTCGCACCATATGGGTTAGCTTAAATAAAAGCCCAAACCCGTTGAGGTTTCGGGGGCGTTGCCCCCGAACTCACCGGTGAGCAGGGCAGCCGTCCGCCGACCGAGAAGCAGAACCCCCGTCGGGGGGCGCTGCCTCCGAACCCCCGCCCATTGATCGAGTAGCAAGGCACCCGTGTCAGGGGCGCTGCCCCCAAACCCCTGCATTTCGCACGCAGAAATCACGTGTCGTCGGATAACACTTTAGTTTCCTAAGCTCACTTGGGCGTACCCGATATGAGAAACAAAGGTCCCTAAAATATTCACCAACTCCAACAATATTGTCACGACATGCAATTTGCGTGCTTTTTACCATTAATCCAATGGGAAAAGGAGAGGAATATCTGTAACCGATGCATTTCCGGCGGACCGAGCTTTACATTGAAATTCAATTGGATGATGGTTATTATATAACCTTCCCCGGCCGTCGGACGGTGCTCGCCTCCTCCAGCTGCGATTGATCATCAGTCTCGGGAAGATACTGAACCGAGAGAAACCATTTTTGAGGCATGCATACACACCTGATAGAAAGCGCGTGCACACTCCCTCAGCGCGCTTCTTTCGAATTCCTTTTTCTCGGTCATCCACACCCGCCGGTATCACCATCGGTTTACCATCGCCGGCCAATCAACTAACGTAAGTACTGGAAGAGAACTAGAACAGAAGGCACCTGTTGAAATCACTCGAGAGGTTTTTGAGCGTCCAGAAGTCACTCTCTCTCTGTGATTTCTTCCGAATCCTTTCCTGCCTCTTCTCATTACTGTCAGTTCAGCCACCGCGGGATAGCTCCGTTCATCCCTGTTTTTGGCCTTGAAGACATGAAGCAATTTGTGTTTGTCTGAAACTTAATTGCTGACGCTTATTCTCACCAGCGACGTTTTCCAGATCCTCCTCGTGCAAACTCGACCAGTAATGGCGACCGAGAATTCCTCATCGACGGGGTAATCTCTCTTCCCTGCTATACTCTGTTTTGATGAATAAAAGTAACCGAAATGGCATGTTCTAGATTAGGATAGAATTGGCTCAAATTCGTATTCACATTTACGATTGCGTACTTGGACTGATTTCTTTTTATAAAACCTGATCTCTAATCCGAAGTCAACGCTCTTTGTTTCACTCCTCCGCCGATTGCACATGACGTGTTTGATAAAATGACTCTGAAGTGTATATGTGAGAACAACGCCTGTTTTTGTTAAATCCAAAGACATACTGGCGTAGTTTGCATATTTATCGATTGATTCGTTCGTCATTCAGCATGATTTTGTAGAATTTTACTCATTATCCGAGACCGACACCCCTATTTTTGTTTCTATTCCCGTGTATGTTTGCCTCGGTGGCGACGGACGGCAGTCCAGGGCGAGTGAATGGATTTCGAGTTGATGGCCGGAGCGTCGATCTATTGAAGCGTTCGCGTAATTTGGGCTTAATTCGATGAGTTGAGCCCAATTTGGATTTTTAGTGAAGAATCTAGATAGATATATAGCCCAAATGACTTTTATGGCCCAGACCCCTAAAGGCCCAAGGACCCAGCCCCTATCCCCCTTCTATCCAAATTAATAATATAAATAATAAATAATAGAAAATTTTAAAAAATGGTTAGAAATAGAGGCCTTGATTAGGCTGTTCATTTTTAATGCTAGATTTACCTTAATTTCATTTAGTTATCATAGTTATAGTTTAGAGGATTTAGTAAGTACCTTTGATATAGTTTAGTTTTAGTAAATTGATATTTTGGACAAGTGATTTGATTCAATTTGAATTTAGCTTATGGGGTTGTTGTCCTGGGGCTTAATAACGATGCAATGTGCATCCTTTGCTTGATACTTTATTGGGTTTACTTCCTTATATTTTACTTTTATCATATCAATTGTGATTGTTTACTTATCCTTCATTGTGCACTCATGGATGGACATCGTTTAGTGGCATAGAGTGCTAAAATGGTTAACAGATCACACAAATCTCTTAGGTAGCAAACTAATCAAGTTAATGTACCAAAAGAGCACTAATTAGACCATTAGTGTAATTCAACCCCCGATCTTACAACCTTTGATTGCGTAGCAAGTGAGATATTTTCCAGTATCTCACTTGGTTCTTACCCGGCCTTAATAGGGGAATGGTGGCTCCTTCTCATAGGTTAAATTATAATGTCGCACGAGGTAAATGTTTGGGAGAACTCGAGCCATTTGGAACCATCGGTTCACTCTTGGCATTACCTCCAAACCCGTCTTTCTTGTGACATGTTGGAAGTGTTGTGACACTTTGGGAACCATCTCCAAATCTCTCTCGCTGACATGGAAAAGTTTATAGCACCTTACTTGGTGGCTAATGCGGCTTCAGCGAAGAACGTGGCAACAAGAATTGCTTCACGTAGTTGGACCTCATGGTTTCACGGTTTTGTACCGATGAATGGTTAGGCTATTTGAGGATTGGCCACTGCTCCTCTTTGTGCATTAGCGAGTGATGCATACTATAGAGCGTCAGAGACGCGGCAACAACTTAATTTGATGGAAGAAATTTTTTGAAGGTGAAACAATCGCAATTCGCGCCTTTCTATTGCATGTCTTAATTACAAGATAAATAGACTATATATAGACCATAGTTTGATTCGAAATAAAAAACCTCTTTCTAGGAAACTTATTCTAATTAGGAAACCTACTTGACTTAGGAAACTTTCCTAAAATATAACTAGAAACAATATCTCACAATATCTTATCTTATCTCTTAATATCTCACCATATATATGAAAAATCAAAATATGGAAATACGAACAAACTCAAAAAGGAAACAAGTATTAACAAATTTGGTTTAATTTCTAATACTCCCCCTTAAACCAAATTCTCTTCTATCGATCATTCCAAGCGGGCTCTTAAACTTTCGAAAAGCATCGATCTTGAGAGGTTTAGTAAAAATATCTGTTACTTGATCTCCGGTCTTCACATGCAATACTTCAACTTCATTCTCTTTAACCTGTTCTTGGATGAAGTGATATCGAATATCGATATGTTTACTTTGTTCATGAAAAACTGGATTTTTCGCAAAAGCAATAGCAGAAATATTATCAACAAAAATCTCCGTTGCTTTCTTCTGCTCCATAAGAATATCTTTGAGTAGTCTTTTCAACCATATTGCATGATAAACACATGAAGATGCAGCTACATATTCAGCTTCACATATCGACAGAGTAACACTTGATTGCTTCTTTGATGACCACGTGAAAGCAGTGTCGCACAAGAAAAATACAAATCTCGTGGTGCTTTTTCGATCGTCAATATCTCCACCATAATCACTATCCGAATAAGCTCTAAGTTTGAAAGATTCAGAACAATAATAGTGTAAACCATGAGAAATAGTACCTTTGATGTACCAAAGTATTCTCTTTGCAGCTTTAAGATGAGATGATTTCGGCTTCTCCATGTATCGACTAACAATTCCAACACTATACATAATATCCGGTCTTGTGCATGTCAAGTATCTCAAACTCCCAATCAAGCTTCTATAATATATCGAATCAACATCGGCACCATCATCAAACTTCGAAAGGTTGGTTCCGCACTCCATTGGTGTATTAACCGACATACAGTTCTTCATGTTGAATTTTTCAAGGATATTTTCTGCATATCCTTTTTGGAAAATAAAAATCCCATCGGCACTTTGCTTCACTTCGATACCAAGGAAATAATTCATGAAATCATTATTGGTCATCTCAAATTCTTTCACCATCGATACCTTAAAAGCATCAATCATAGCTAAATTATTTCTTGTAAAAATAAGATCATCAACATATAAACAGGCAAGCAAAATATCACCTTTTTCCTGCTTCAAATAGAGTGCATGCTCGTATGGACATTGAGAGAATCCATTCGCCTTGAAATATGCGTCAATTCTGGAATTCCATGTTCTCGGTGCTTGTTTAAGCCCATATAGAGCTTTCTTCAACCTCAGTACTTTATCTTCATGACCTTTCACAACAAACCCCTCAGGTTGTTCGACATAAATTTCTTCTTCAAGGATGCCATTCAAGAATGCTGTTTTGACATCCATTTGATAAATCCGCCAATTATTTTGAGCAGCAATGGAAATAATTAATCTAATCGTTTCCATACGGATGACGGGGGCAAAAACTTCATCATAGTTAATTCCGGCTTTTTGCTTGTACCCCTTCGCGACTAATCTAGCTTTGTACCTTGTCACTTCACATTTCTCATTCTTCTTGGCCTTGTATACCCATTTAACACCAATTGATTTCTTGTCCTTCGGAAGATTAGTAAGCTCCCATGTTTGATTTTTCTCGATGGCTTCAATTTCTTCGTTCATGGCTTTCCTCCACTTTTCTTCTTTGGCCGCATCATCATAAGCAAGTGGTTCATAATCTGCAAGAAGACATATAAGATGAAGCTCTTTGGTAGCTTTGTAAATTTCAGACAATCTTATTGATCTTGGCAATAGCGGTTCATCGATACTATTTGAAGAGGATGGTGTTGATGAACTTGAATAAGATGTTGGAGAAGAAGGTGAAAGTTGATCTTTCAACTCCGTTTGATTGGAATCACCACGAACATTCGCTTCTTCTTTTGGATTTTCTTCCCACATTCCATCTTCATTGAACTTGACATCTCTACTTACATACACTTTCAAAGTGTTAGGATCAAATAATCGATAGGCTTTGGATGATGAGTCATACCCGATAAAGATGAGCTTTTTGCTCTTGTCTTCAAGTTTCGATCTTTTTTGGTCCGAGACATGAGCATAGGCAATGCTCCCGAAAATTCTCAAGTGCGAAACACTTGGTGTTCTCAGGGTCCATGCCTCTTGTGGAGTTACGCCTTCAAGTCCATACGTGGGACATCTATTTTGAAGATAAACGGCACACGAAACAGCTTCAGCCCAAAGTTCCTTGGACAAATTTTTGCTCTTCAACATGCTTCGAACCATATTGAGAATGCTTCAGCCCAAAGTTCCTTAGACAAATTGTTGAGGAGAATACGGCACCGTCAAGAAACGCCGAATACCATGATCTTTACAGAATTTGTTGAATATGGCTGAGGTGAATTCTTCACCATGATCCGTCCTCAAAGCCTTAATAAAATAGCCGCTTTCCTTTTCAGCCAGGTTCTTGAATTGTTTGAAAGTATCAAACACTTCTGTCTTTTCTTTCAAAAAACACACCCAAGTTTTCCGAGTAAAATCATCAATAAAAGTAACAAAATATCGATGATTACCATATGAGTGAGGATTGATCGGACCACACAAATTGGAATGAATCAACTCAAGTGGCTTCTTCGCTCGATAAATCGCCTCTTTCGGAAAGCTAGTTCTAGAATACTTACCGATAACACACCCTTCATATAATTGATCGGGATGATCAATATGTGGTAAGCCATAAACCATCTTCTTGCGCGAAAGCAAATTGAGTCCGCCAAAATTGAGATGGCCGAACCTCAAATGCCACAACTATGAAGGATCATCTACGCACGCCTTTAGACATCGAGACATCTCACTCTTTATATTAAGAATAAACATCCTGTTCTTCGACGTCTTCACATTTGCAGTCAGTTTATTGTTTCGATCTCTCAACATAAGATTAAGATCTCTCATATGAACAGTATAACCTTTCTCTAGAAGTTGTCCCAAACTCAATATATTGCTTGACATTTTTGGAACAAAATAAACATTAGTAATAAACTGACGTGCACCATTCTTTAAGTGAATCAAAATTGTACATTTCCCTTCAACAAGTATTTTAGAGTTATCACCGAATGAGACATTCCCTTTAATTGTCTCATCTAACTCGGCAAACATATCCTTTCTCCCACACATGTGATTACTTGCGCCGGTATCCAAATACCATGTATCACTTTAACCTTCTTCATATTCTTTTAATGCCAATAAGAGAACTTGATCAGCATTATTCACCAAGTTCGCCTTTTCGTCTGCTCTGTTACTTTCTTTATTCTAGCAGTTAGAAGCATAATGGCCAAGTTTATTGCAATGATAACATCGGATTTTAGATTTATCATACCGTTGGCTTGTCGAGTTCTTTCCTCTTCCACGAACGCCTCTTTGGTACTGGTATCCTCCATCACTTCGAGCAGGATCTCCTCTGCTTCGTCCATGACCTCTTCCTCGAAAGTGACCTCGGCCACGACCTCGATCACGATCTTGATTTGTCCCACAATTTTGTATGGGTTCTCTTCTTTGCTCTTTCTCATCTCGAATGGTCAATTACGTTTGGAGAACTTCCTCCACCGGTTTAATCTATTTCTTTCTCAATCTTTCTTCATGGGCTTGTAATGAACCCATAAGTTCATCGACTGTCATGGCATCCAAGTCTTTGGATTCTTCAATTGCAATAGCAATATGATCATACTTCTTGTCTAAGGACCGAAGTATTTTCTCAACAACACGAACATCGGAAACGTCTTCTCCGTTTCTTTTCATCTGGTTAACAATTGTTAAAATTCTCGTGAAATAATCAGCAATCGATTCAGATTCTTTCATATGAATTACCTCGAATTCGCCTCTTAAGGTTTGAAGGCGAATCTTCTGAACTTTCTGAACTGCTTGATGTGTGTTTTGAAGAATCTCCCGTGCCTCTTTAGCGGTAGTGGAGTTCGAAATTTTTTCGAACATGGAATCATCTAACGCTTGATAGATGATCGACAGGGTATATTGATCTTTTGTTCGAGCCTTCTCCAAGGCATTCCTCTGGTTCTGATTCAACGTGGCTTCATCCTCTGGCTCATCATAGCCAGTGTTAACAAGTTCCCACACACTGTAGGCACCAAGTAGAGCTTTGATTCTAACAGCCCAGTTACCATAATTTTCTTTGGTAAGATGAGGGTATTAAAGAGGAAGCTGATTGTTCGTTGAGGCCATGATCACGAACCGTAAGCTCTGATACCAATTTGTAGAGCGTCAGAAACGCGGCAACAACTTGATTTGATGGAAGAAATGTTTTGAAGGTGAAACAATCGCAATTCGCGCCTTTTTATTGCATGTCTTAATTACAAGATAAATAGACTATATATAGACCATAGTTTGATTCGAAATAGGAAACCTCTTTTTAGGAAACCTATTCTAATTAGGAAACCTACTTGACTTAGGAAACTTTCCTAAAATATAACTAGAAATAATATCTCACAATATCTTATCTTATCTCTTAATATCTCACCATATATATGAAAAATCAAAATATGGAAATACGAACAGACTCAAAAAGGAAATAAGTACTAACAAATTTGGTTTAATTTCTAACACATACATACCACATACGAACATGAAAGATGAAGCAAAATAATTGTTTTTGGCATGAGTGGGCGATTGAATTTCTCTAGGTTGATATGGAGATACATCTTTGGACTCGTGTACCTAATTATTTGAGGATGTTACTCACTGGATTGACTTGCAAATTCTGAGATGACACAGCAAGCTGACATTTCCCATTTCTACGAAGGCTTATGAAGCTTTTCAAATAATTAGACAAGAAGGATCTTGTGTCACCCATGACTCTTGCTCTTAATAGATGTTAAAAATGTTATGGCGCCTCCCGTGGTTTCGCGCAACTATGCTACGAAAGAGAGATGCGTAGAAGTTGAAGGCAAGTCTCAGTTCAACGAACACTTCAACTACATGCTAGTAAACATCACATTCTTTGGCAAACCATCAGCGGTGTATCCATCTTCATCTATAGCACGGCAATCTTGCCCGGGTGTTGACACCTAAATTTTACCGAACATTTAGTTTAATTTGCATAGAAAATTAGGGATTAAATTTTTAACCCCTAAACAAAAATATTTAAATTGCATAACATATAGTATAGGTTCATTTTAGATTTAATTGCATTATTGCATCGAATTGGCGATGGCGAGCGAGTTTAAAATTCATTGAACAAAAAACGGGACGCTCGGGAATGCAAGGGCCCGGAATTTCAAAACGAACAGGCTCGAGTTGTTTTAATTTGGGCTTAATTTAGTAATGTTGAGTTTAATTAATTCAGCCCATTTAATTTAATTAGAGCCCAAGCCCAAGTTTAAGCCCATTAGGACATTAAGCCCATTTAATTTGACCTAGGTTAGAACTATATAAGTATATTTTAGGTTTGAATTTTAAGAGGGGACATAATTTTCAGAGATCAGAAATTTTCTAGAGAGAAAGATAGAGTCGCACACGCGCCCGCCTCACCGTCGCGCCACCTTGCGACCGCGCCGGCTTGCGACCACACCGTCACGCCACGCTCAAGTCACCGTCCGTGCTGCTGCTGCCCTTGCCGTAACTCCCCTTTCTGTCTGTTGCTGCGCCCTCTGCTCACGGCTAGACTTGTGGCCGTGAACTGCCGTCCTCGCTTCCATCGACGATAATGATTCTCGGTGGTGTCCCTGCAGTGAAGCATTAATTCACGTGAAAAGCTATTGCATGCACAAGGGTGTTCTCTGGATGACACATCTGGCACCATCATGACATGCAATTCTTCATGGGAAGAGGATGGCAACATTGATGATTCATGAAGCCATAGTAACATGGTGAAGAGCGTGCATTCCTGATGTGCTTGTCCGACGTCCTCCATAGCCTTGAAGAGAAGCCAACCATTGATTCATCCATCGTGATCCACCGCGACGCGCCGCAGGCCCCCGCCGTCTTCGACGCCCACACCGCCGTTGTCCTCAACGCCGCCGTTCCCGGAGACGAGCGTCGTGAGCTACCGTTCCCGTCGTTGCCGGTGGTCCCGATCCCGATCCGCGAGCTTGATCCCGAAACAATTCGAATTTGGAAATATTTTCAAATTAGGTAAGTGGATATATTCAGAATATTTTTTTTAAATATTTAATTTCCTGATTCGTGCACGTTTGAATATTTCGTGAATATCACGTGAATATTTAGATATCTTAAGATAATGTTCGATATATCCGCGATATTTGAGAATATTCAAATTAGGAAAACTTTCCTAATTTAGCAACGTATCTGAACGTCTATCTGACCTTAACCCTAAGGTTCGATACGCGGCGATACGGGAAATCATTATCCTATTCATAACCACTTGAATGCGATAATGATTTTGATTAGCTTTTCAAATTCGAATGGTCAATTATCCGTTAATATCTATAACCCCATAGATATGACCGATAATTTGATTTTTGTGCCTGATCCGAGTTTGAAACGAATTTGGCGGATCGCGTGGTTAATTTGAGTTTGATTGTTATCCTTGTTTAAATTTTTTTCCTTTTCAAATTAAAAGAAAACCAAAAAAAAATCTGTTTTGTTATTTAAATTAGAATTTTTGCATGTCTAGGATTTTTGAATATATCCCGAAGGATAAGATAAATATTTAATTTAAATTAGGACTTAACGTGGCATGTTTCCTAATTTAAATTAGGTATTATTTCAAATCCTAACGGATTATTCACATTATTTATTATTCCGAATTTTAATCAAAAATCCCAAAAAGAAATCATTCTAGGGTAGATTAAGTCATCATAGATTGCATGTTAACTTAGGTATTTTTTTGAATTTCGAATTTTAATAGAAAATACCAAAAAGAGAAGTCATCTTAGATTACATGTTATTTTAGGCATTTTCATTAATTCCGAATTTCATTTAATTCCGAATTTCATTAAAGAAAAATACCAAAAATAATCATTTGTCCATCATTAGAATTAGGTCACGTCGTCGCGTGTCATATAGTTTGCATGCTAGGTTACATTAATTTGCATGTCATATTTTTGCACGTCATTGCATCTAGGCTAGATTTCATTTAAATAAGTGGAAAATCAAAGAAAGAGAAATTGAATGATTGTTTGTTAACTAGAAATCATATTAGGATGTTTGATGTGATTTTCTAGCTAACAATGCAGATGTTTGCGCTGGATTCGAGGTAAGTTGCTCTCCTAAGCTTGCAATTTATTTAATGCTTTGATTATTGGGTGTTAAATTGGTGGTTTGCGCACCCGCATGAACACCTCACATGTTAGTGGCTAAGTTAAAATGGATTCAAACTGCCTGCCAAAATATTTTTGAAATGAAAAAGTACCGAAAGGGCGTTAGACTAGATCTAGCATAACCAAGTCCCTGGGCTTAGAATCTCTGGTTCGTAGGAATAAAACATATCTCCCTATGTTTTATTTAGGTTTCTAATCAGCCTACCGTAAAATGATTAGTGGCAACTCCAAGCATGAAAATATTTGCACGTTAAAGATTTAAACCCTAAGTTGCGAATTGGTAGGGCTTGGGAGGGCTCGAGTTAAGATTAGTCTTAATAATCCATTAGCCCGAAAGAAATTGAAAATTTTTTAGGGTCGCGACAGCTTGGCGACTCCGCTGGGGAAATGAGTAAAACTCTTAGTGGACTTAGGCCAATTTTCATTTCAAAAATTTTTGTTTGGCAGCGAGGATCCCAGGTACGTCCCTAACATTTTAAGGTGTTAAATGTTCTTGCAGTATGTGAGGTATAAGGGGAGGCGTGATTGTTAACCCTTGTTTTGCAGGGAGGTGTTGAATGTATGGTTTAATTTATGCACGAAGCGCTGTTTGATATAACCTGTTGTGCATGCCTTACATTTACACTACACCGCACACACTACCTGTCGCCGGACCTGGGTGGCATAGGTTTAGGATGGTACCGAGATAGTGGATACCCCGACCAAAACCATGTGGTACGGGTCGCCCTCCTCGGTCCCGAAATTTCTTTCAAGGTGTCATTGAGTACCCACCACGGTTGTATTCCACTCAACCCGGGTCGGCTCTTTGACCAAGCTAGAGTCAGGGGAATCCTAGCCTAACCACCACCATGTCTGGTTTAGCTCAGTAATCCTCGCGTCTCTATTTTGCAAGCCAGAGTCTAGGTAGAAATCGAACCTCACTTCTCATGCGCATGTCTATGTGATTGCCATTTTTCCTACCCGGTGAAGTAAGTTTTTCTGCAACTCTATCTCGCAATCTATTTACCTTTCATCCTTTTCTTTGGTCGGTCCATGACGTTAGGTCGGTCGCGAGTTTTGGTCTATACACTATGGGAGTGTCGGACATCCAGATTCTTGATGTTCCTAAGGACGAGCTCCGTGCCTGGTGGAGTCTACTCAGTCCGACCAACCGCAAGTTAGTAGAGGGCCACGTCGGAAGGTTGCTCCCCCTACTGGAGGTCAAAGTCCGTACCGGCCTCGTTCGAGCATTAGCCCATTTCTAGTGTCCCGAGACATCCACCTTTATATTCGGTAAGCATGAGCTCACCCCGACTTTGGAAGAATATAGCGTGCTCATTGGAAAATCTTTGGAGTCGGAGTTAATCACACCTCCTTTGAGAATCGATTCCACCTTAATGTTGTCAAAATTTTTGAGTGTCGAAAAACGTGACTTAGAAAAAATTTTGAAAGCAAACCGTGGTTCATGTCCCTTTTCATTCTTAAGTCAATGTTTTGAAATAGCCACACCTTTTCAAAAGGGCAGAATCTTTTTACTAGCATTTTTCAGGTTCGTCATTTTTCCTCATTGCAAGAACGCATGTAACCCGTCAATTGCATGGTTCGTCCAACAAGTTTGTCTTCAAAAGAATTTTGTCAACACCATTTTAGCTGAAATTTTCATTTCTCTCACTAAATTTAAGCAAAATGGTGATAAGACATTTCATGCACCCATTGAGCTATTGCAAATCTGGTTTTTGTCTCGCATAAAAGGGTGTGGCGATTTACTCAAAATTTCCGAACTCAGTGATTCTAGCCATCCCATTTTGAGCTATAAAGAAAAACAAGAGAACGCACCATATTACCATTACTCCGAGTGGATCATTTTTATGAAAAATGCTAGACCCCAAGGTTTCCAATGGCATGCTAGTTGGTTTAATGTCGAGGAAGCTCGGCTTACGTGTAATGGTATTGGACCGGTGCCACTTTTGGGCTTTACTGGCGCAATCGAGTACTACCCCGCCAGAGTGTCCCGACAGTACCAGATTCTTTAGGGGCTCCCTCCGGCGTTACAACCCGAGCTCCTCCGTGCCGATTTCTCCGATCAGAGTGAAGACCACGAAGGGACGGTAGCTCAACTCAACAAGATGTGGAAGAAGTGTCGTCTCCTAAAGATAGCCCGACCCGAAGGAAAACTAAAAGGGGAGAGAAGTCTTACTTCGCGACGACCAAGTACATCCATCGACACAAGATCCCACAGGAGATACGCCCGACGATACCTAAGGTGCCTCTCAAGACCGCCAACCGCTCAGAGAACAACCGCCTCAAAAGGAAGGTCGAAGAAACTGAAGAAAGGGCAGCCAAGATAACTCGGGCTTATGAGCAGTTGAAGAAAGATGTCGCCTCCCATATGTCTATAGATCAAGCTAATTAAAAAGCTTGAATTTGTTTTCTCGTTTCAATTTCAGTTTAAGTTTGTTAGGAATTGGGTCATTTGTCTTTAATTCTGTCTTACTTCGAGTCATTAGTCGATGTAAAAACTTTCGTCATTTCAATAAAGAGGTCTTTTCAATTCAAAGCGGTTAAACCAATGTCATGGATCGGCGTATGATTTTTGCTTGACACTTATGTATGCCCTATTTCATTTTGAAATTAGGTAACTACGGACCGATCACGTTCCCCTATTCGCACACGATCAAGAGCTAGAATGGCCGATCAAACAGAGTTACAAGAGCGCGTTGACGGTATGCAAGACCAGATCAAGCAACTTGCCGTCGCAATGCAACAAATGACTGCTGAGATCAAGGTTCTTCGGTCGATCCCTGTTCCATCACCCCCTGAAGCATCGCTTCCGAAGCATACAGTTGGAAAGAATGTTGACGTCGAGGAGGATGATGATATGCTTGAGTTAGAAGATGACCCCGTCCATATTGTCGTCAACAAACCCAAACCTGAAGAATGTAGTCAATAAGCTGGAAGAGAGAGTGAAACAGCTGGAGGGTTCACAGGATTCACCCTCGATCGATCTGTCCCTCTACTCACAGATTAAGATCCCCAAGAAATTCAAAATGCCGAGTTTTGACAAGTACAATGGCACCACATGTCCGAAAGCTCACCTGCAGTTGTACCACGTGCAAATGACCTCGTACGTTGATAACGAACTTCTGATGATTCATGCATTCCAAGCGAGCTTGACCGGCCCTGCTCTGCACTGGTACCTCATGAAAAAGATCAATAGCCTCAAAAGCTGGAAGGAGGCCAATGAGGCGTTCCTCAAATAATACCGGTTCATAACGGACATCACTCCTACTTGTGATGATCTCGAGCGTGCTCAAATGAAGAAGACCGAGTCTTTCAAAGACTATGCCATCAGGTGGAGGAATTTAGCCGCTCAGGTTGTCCCAGAACCTATTGACAGTGAGCTGAAGAGGATGTTCGTCAAAACTCTCCCGTTCGAGTATCGTAATCGAATGGTCGCCATTCCAGCTGACAACTTCAACCAGCTCATCCCTATAGGCGAACAAATCGAGATAGGACTGAAGGATGGATGGTTTGTCGAGCCGTCCTCGTCAACCAAGAGATTCAGTGCAAGAAAGGAGAAAGAACCGGTTGCAGAAGTGAACGTGGCTTATAACCAACCGAGCCGACGGAATGCTAATCCCACCCCGGCAATTCAAGTCGTAGAAGCTCAGCAACAAAACACGGGCCGTCAACCTGTCCAAAGGTGGAACAATAGGAGGCAATTCACCCCCCCTCCCCGGTTCGTTGTCACAGGTATTGGCAGTGTTTCGGAAGAAAGGCTTGCTTACTACCGAGTCAAAGCGGCCCAATCCTGAGAAGTTCTATAGCTTCGACCCATCGAAAAAATGTGACTATCACACTGGCGAGATCGGGCACTCAACCGATGATTGTTCTGTCCTCAAGCACCGAATCCAGAACCTCCTTGACACCAAAGCGTTCTCATTCCAACCCGCTAAGCCGAACGTTCAGAGTAACCCGCTCCTTGATCACGCGGGTAATGTGAATGCCGTATTCGGTTTTGATGCTGGTCGAGTCAAAAACGTCAAGGTACACACTGCGGACATCTATGGTGAGTTGGTAAAGGCCGGTTATTACCCGAGTGATGAAATTATCTCCTTGGCTGTCATAAGAGAAAGAATCTCGAAGATGGTGGACGCTAAGATGATTGTTTACGCTGACCATACCGGCATCGTGTCCACTATCTTCGAGGTCATCATTAACTGGGACGAGGAGTTCGCCACATTAAACGCCGGGAAGGATAAGCTCGATCCTTTGCCCGATGACATGCCTCCGCTCGAAGACGCGACTGATGACGAGGAGATTATAATAAGCACCCCCGCAGCTGATGAAGGGATAGTGATCGAGATTCCTCAACCTTATGAGTACTCTGACGATAGGGCAGTCCCTTGGTCTTACAGCCTCGATGTTGATCTGGTCACTAGGTCCGAACGTGCTTATGGCCAAGCCAATGCTCAACCCGCAAAACCGATCACTGATGAAGAGGCTAAGAAGTTTCTGGCTGTGATCAAAGCTAGTGAATACAACATCGTCGAGCAACTGCGCAAGATGCCTGCGCAAATCTCCCTGCTTGAACTTCTTCAAACATCGGTCAAACATCAGAAGGCCCTAATGAAAGTGTTAAGTGAAGTTCACGTGCCTGAGACGATCGATCATGAACGACTGGAAGAGTTTGTGGGTTTCATACTCCTCAAAGACCTCATAGCCTTTTCAGATAAGGAGTTCCCTCTAGAAGGCAGAGGACATACCAAAGCCCTGTACATCTCTGTCAAATACAAGGCCTCGCACGTAGCCTGGGTTCTAATTGACAATGGTTCAGCCTTGAACATATGTCCACTTGCGACTCTACATCGCCTCAAGATTGATCCGTCTAGAATCAATTCTGCAAAGACCTTTGTGCGAGCTTTCGACGGGACAAAGAAAGAAGTAATAGGAGAAATCCCCCTCGACATACAGGTTGGGCCGACAGTGTTTAATGTCCTATTCCAAGTCATGGACATTCCCACTGCATTCAACTTTCTGCTTGGGCGTCCATGGATTCATACGGCTGGAGCTGTCCCGTCTAGTCTGCATCAGAAAGTGAAGTTCGTGGTAGAAAGGAAGCTAGTCACTGTACATGGCGAAGAGGAGCATCCAATCTATCATGCCACGGCTATCCCTTATGTTGAGCCGGACTGCAAAATTGAATCGAGCTATCAGTCGCTCGAACTCGTATCGACCATTCATGCGTCTAGAGGATCATCGCCGCCAGTCCCTGAGGTGTCGAATGCTGCTGTCATGGTCGGAAGAGTAATGGTGTCCCATGGTTTTATTCCGGGCGAAGGCCTTGGCAGGGATGGTTAGGGTATCCGCCGACCGATCGAAGCCTCTCAAAGACCCCGCACTGCTGGATTGGGGTATCAAGGGCCAACCACGCCGAACAATGAGAGACGCGGATATGGTCAAGGCCAAGGTCGAGAAGTTGAGCAGAACGGACAGCGATCCAACCAAGGGTCGAATAGTGAAGAGCCTGCGTGTGGTAGGATGCCTCCACATATCCGCACCACGTTTCCGGGTCCGGCGAGGATGATGCACGAAGAGACGGAAGTAATCGACACGCTGGGGCAACCGAGTGGCAAGTTTGATTACTATGTGAAGTACTCGGCACCCCCAAGCTTTTATTCGGATCCCCGCGACATTGTCCCTAACGGATGGGGAGGTATGGATGATCTAAAGATAGAAGACCCTGACGATGCGATAGAGGGAATCACTACCCTGTTCGACGACGTTTTCATTGGAGCTGTCGAGAAAGGACCGTTAGAGGGAATGGGCACAGGCCCACAAGAGTAAAATCTTTACTTTTCCGCACACTCCCCTGTGTGGGAATTTTTACTGCTTTCTAGGACTTGCCCCGTTTTGGGTGCTGTTTTCATTTCCATTTCTAGGTTTTGTTTGTTGCAATTTCCATTCAATAAATGTAATTCATTTTGAAATTATCAATGAAATTACAAATTTTATTCTCATTTTGAGAGCATGTTGAGGTATATCAAACCAGCCCGGTGATGATATCCAACCGATAAAAGAAAATATAGTCCAAGGAGAACTCTAAGGCCTGGGCTTCTTCATGTTTCCTCGTGTTAAAACTTTTTCGAAATGAATTTCAGAAAATCAAAAACACAGAAAAAACAAAAACAAAAACAAAAAATTTTACAAAAAAATGCGATGATTAGCCCTGTTTGTCCTTCTGAATCCGCTGCTTTATGTTTCAGGGGCAATCTTGTGACACGTGAGGGTATGGGAACGGTCCAATCCAGTGAATTATACTCCGCCGAACTTGATCCCGATGATGCTGGAGAACTCGATGATTCCTCAGATATTCAGCGTGACTTAGAGCATCATGAAAGACCTAAAGTCCTTACGGTAGATCAAACTATTACCGTCAATCTCAGTGATTCTGGAGAAACCAAGGAGGTCAAGATAGGGGCAACTCTTCCTGAAGATGAAGCCAAACGCCTGGTACAGTTGCTGAGAGATTACCAGGATATCTTTGCCTGGTCGTACGCCGATATGCCAGGATTAGACCCTTCTATTGTGGAGCATGGCTTGCCTACTAATCCCGGTATACCACCCAAGAAACAGAGGTTGCGAAGAACCAAACCTGAACTTTCGAAGAAGATAGAAGAGGAGGTCATGAAATTGTTGAAAGTGGGATTTATCGAGGTCACTCAATACCCTACTTGGGTGGCCAACATCGTGCCGGTCATGAAGAAAGATGGCCGAGTTCGGGTATGCATCGACTATCGCGACCTGAACAAGGTTAGCCCTAAAGATGACTTTCCATTACCGCACATAGATGTTCTGGTAGACAGTACTGCTGGGTTCGAGCTGTTCTCTTTCATGGATGGCTTCTCGGGCTATAATCAGATAAGAATGAAGGATGGTGATAAGGAGAAGACGGCGTTTATCACTCCTTGGGGAATGTTTCATTATAAGGTCATGCCCTTCGGCCTTAAGAATGCTGGGGCAACATATCAACGGGCAATGGTGACTCTTTTCCATGACATGATGCATAAAGAGATCGAGGTCTATGTCGATGACATGATCGCCAAGTCTCGACCCGGAGAGAGTCATGTTGACACGCTGAAGAAATTGTTCGACCGACTTCGTCAGTTTAAGCTCCGTCTCAACCCAGCCAAGTGCATATTCGGGGCAACGTCGGGCAAATTACTTGGTTTCATAGTAAGCAGTAAGGGCATCGAAATCGATCCTTCCAAAGTGAAGGCCATATATGAGCTGCAACCCCCATCGACCGTGAAAGAAGTACGGAGCCTCCTTGGCAGATTGAATTACATAGCCCGTTTCATTTCCCAACTTTCCGA
Organism: Syzygium aqueum; assembly: GCA_031216185.1. Classification (NCBI taxonomy): domain Eukaryota; kingdom Viridiplantae; phylum Streptophyta; class Magnoliopsida; order Myrtales; family Myrtaceae; genus Syzygium; species Syzygium aqueum. The sequence continues at coordinate 21,289,680 of CM062234.1, forward strand.
AACTGCTAAGCAATTCTTCAAATTGTTAAAGAAGAATGCTCAAGGGGAGTGGGACGATAATTGCCAAGAAGCGTTTAATGAGCTGAAGCATATCTGATGAAACCACTAGTGCTGGTCCCACCAGTGCTGGGCCAGCCTTTGATCTTATACCTCACTATTCATAGCGAGTCCCTGGGAGCAATGTTAGCCCAGAAAAATCCTAAAGATAGAAAGGTGCGAGCCATTTATTATTTGAGTAAGAAGTTTACTGTCTCGGAATTGAACTACCCTGAAGCCGAGAAGACTTGCGCTGCACTAGTATGGGTGCTCAATCGGCTGAGACAGTATACACTGCATCACCAGACTCTCCTGGTGACTGAAAATGATCCCATCAAGTATTTACTTGATCAACTGGCCTTGGTGGGGAAACTGGCCAAGTGGTAGATTTTAATTTCAGAGTTTGATATCCAGATAATGCCACAGAAGTCAGTCAAAGGTCGAGTAATTGCCGATGTGTTAGCCGAGAATCCTGGAATCTCGGATGATGATGGCTACTCCCCAGAAGATCGCGTTCTTGTGAAAAAAAGACACATGGACTATGTTTTTCGATGGAGCCGTAAACCTAGCTGGTTCCAGCACTGGGGCAGTCTTGATATCCCCAGATGGGCAACATTATCCAGTAGCAGCAAAGTTGGTATTCCCATGTACCAATAACATAGCCGAATATGAAGCTTGTATCCTCGGACTTCAAGCCGCAGTAGAAATGGGGATAACCAAGTTGAAAGTATTTGGTGATTCCGCTCTGATTATTCTTCAAACTGTAGGAGAATGGAAGACGAGAGACACCAAGCTAGTGCCGTATCATGAGTACCTCGAAGAAATCATAAAGGAATTCGAAGACATTTCCTTCAAGTACTTGTCGAGATCCCACAATCAGTTCACTGATGCGCTAGCTACGTTATCATCCATGCTGCAAGTGACCGGTGGAGTAGAGGTAGAACCCTTGAAGATCGAAGTCCTAACGAAGCCGGCCTACTGTATGGTTGTGACTGGAGAACCGGATGAAAAGCCATGGTATTACGATATCATGAACTATATCCAGAAACAAGAATTTCCTGAGGGAAGCGCCCCTGCTGATAGGAAGTACATAATGAAAATGGCTTCGAAATTCTTCGTCAGTGGTAAAAAGCTATACAAGAGGTCCTATGATTCAGTTCTGCTAAGGTGTGTGAACGCAGCTGAAGCCACCAGAATCATGCAAGAAATACACGAAGGGATATGTGGTCCACACATGAATGGCCATATGCTAGCCAGGAAGATCATAAGGTTGGGTTATTATTGGCTCAGTCTTGAAACTGACTGCATCCAACATGTTCGGAAATGCCATCGTTGTCAGGTCCACGGAGATAAGATAAATATTCCCCCTTCAGAGTTACATCAGTTATCCGAGCCATGGCCTTTTTCAATGTGGGGCAACGATGTCATTGGCCCGATCAATCCTAAGGCATCGAATGGACACCGATTCATCTTGGTGGCGATTGATTATTTCTCCAAGTGAATTGAAGCCGCGTCTTATGCAAATGTCACTGCGAAGAATGTTGTAAGGTTCATCAGGCGGGACATAATTGCTCGTTATGGTGTCCCCGAAGCTATTATCACCGACAATGGGACGAACTTGAATAATAAGTTCATGGATCAGTTGTTTAATGAGTTCAAGATTCGGCATCTGAATTCGTCTCCTTATCGTCCACAGATGAATGGAGCAGTGGAAGCCGCTAACAAGAATATTAAGAAGATCTTGGCCAAGACGGCTGAGAATTATCGTGATTGGCATGAAAGATTGCCATTTGCGCTAATGGCGTATCGGACTTCCATCCGAACCTCTGTCAGTGCGACCCCTTTTTCGTTGGTGTATGGTATGGAAGCAGTTCTACCTGTTGAAGTGGAGATCCCTTCTTTGCGAGTTTTATCCCAACTGGAGTTGTCTGAAGCGGAATGGATGCGACAAAGGCTTGAGCAGTTGAACCTGAATGATGAAAAGCGACTGAGAGCCATTTGTCATGGTCAAATCTATCAGCAGAGGATAGCTAGGTCTTTCAACCAAAAGGTGCATCCAAGACACTTCGAAGTAAATGATCTAGTCCTAAGGAAGGTGCTGCCAATCTTCACTATTCCCGGAGGTAAATTCGCTCCAAACTACATCGGTCCATATGTGGTTAAGAAAGTGCTTCCAGGAGGTGCCTTGATTCTTGCAGAGATGGATGGTCGTGAGTTTTCCAATCCTGTTAACTCTGATGCTGTGAAGATGTATTATCCATGATAGTCTTCCAGTGTTTGGTTTTATGTTCTGAATTGCAAACATTTCATTGTCGAATAAATGATTTCAATCAATTTCATGTCAAGTTGAAATGTATGCATTGGCTTTAAATTCTGCATGGTTATTTTGTTAATTTGCATCATCGATTTCAAAGGGGAAATCTGTCTAGACAATTTAATAACTCATGTGAATTGAATTGGATGTGTCGAATGAGGTACGTCAGAATGATGGAAGGCAAGCCTTATCCTATACACAATCCCATGCATCCCCAGTGAGTTGAGTATAAAAAGTGAAAAAATCCCCAGTGAATTGAGTGGAAAAATTCCATGTCGACAAGGTAAAGAGTTTTCTCGCAAAAGGTACGGCAATTGAAATGACAAGAGGCATTTCATTTCTCTATCCTAAACAATACAGGTTATCCCTTATTTCACCACTTTGAGCTAAATGTTTGGAGAAATGCATTCAAATTACCCCTGTCAAGAACCACCCCACATTGGGGCAAACTGGAGTAAATCAGCATCATAAGGTGAAAAATGAATAGAAATTTTCTTGCTCTCACTTGTATCAATCTTCGAATGTTGCTTTTCTAGATGAATTTATACGAAGTTCAAGTGCCTTAAGATGACGAAGAGCATTTCTTTCTCTATCCTATACACATTTTATCCTTTACTAAGACCAATTGAGCCTACAAATTCATTTCATATAAACCCAGTTGGTGATCATCCCCCACACTGGGGCAAGGCAAAAGTCGTCATTGTTCAAGCAGCACATCCAGAATGCCGATAAGAGATGAGAAGGCTTATGAGTTCAAACAGCGAGTCAATCAAGCAGATTAGTTGGCCAATGTTCACATTGTAAGCAGTCATGCAAAAAAAAAAAAAAGCAGTGTGCCTGGTAAAAGCAAGGCCAATGCCCAATGAAAAGTGTCAAGATGCGACATGTCAAATTCCCCAGTAGAGCAATAGTCCTATAAGTCTCAAAGGAATCAAGTGATGAACTCTCGGAGCCAATGGAGCGTTTACCGAGAAGATAATCTCTGGTGAAGAAGAAGATTGGTGACAATGCCAAGATGATCACCAACTTATTCACCCCAATTATACACATTTTGAGCCTGAATGATCTGTTCAATTCTCAACCCATGAGCCTAGCCTACGTTACGTCCCTTACAAAGTCTCTTCAGATTAGGGCACTTGAATTAACGTAGAATTTCAGATGTTTATAAGCTTAGCTCGAAGAAGTGCGAGCAAGTCCATTTTTATCTCATTTTGCAGGGTTCTTGACTTGTAAACCCGAAGACAGTCGCAGAGTATTTTCTTTCAATAACTTCGACTCGAAGAGTCCCCTTTGCTAAGCCATTGACCAAGCCCATGTTACAGTCCTGATAAAGACCTCTTTGATTGGTAAGGTCGTACTATTTGCGAGAATACTTTAACCCTTGTCGACATGATGACGGTGAGATGGAGTGATTCGCATAAATCAGCCTTTTTTTATAAGAATGAGAGAAAAGCCTTTTCAGTCCGAAGGTTCCTTATTCGACATTTTCAAGATATCCGCTTGTGAATTCGGATTGTCTTATCATGATTTTTCCCCAACGAAGTTTGTAATGCCGATTTGACAAAACTATCGTGCATGAAAAACCAGTTGAAATCATAAGATATGAATACATGTGTTCTGAACTGTTCATGAATGCATGTCATATGTTGCTTGAAGTCGTGTCTAACAGAAGACGCACTCTCAAGAGTCAGAGATATCGCCAGGTAAGTATATCTCTATCCCTAACCTGTTCGAGCAATCGGCAGGTCCCCCATTTGATCATTTTGTTGCGATCTCTAAATGCCTTTGATGACGTTTAGGTGTTTATTGATCAAGCCTTTTTAGATACCTCTAATGATATCTAGGTATTCTGTCAAGGAACTCTCGGACATTCGGGCTAGCCCCGCTGTTCACCAAAATCATTGTTTTCGTACAATCTCGAGAAGATTCCCCCACTACTCACCTATGAGTCAAGGATATAGGTGAAGTGGCCAAATCTTTGCATATGAGCAGGTATATGTAAAGGTCGGAATTTTTCTCTGATATGAGGTATTCCCCCGCTACTCACCTATGAGTCAAGGATATAGGTGAAGCGGCCAAATCTTTACATATGAGCAGATATATGTAAAGGTCGGAATACTTCTTTAATTTCGAGATATTCTCCCGCGACGTGTCTATGAGTCAAGGATATAGGCGCAGCGACCAAATCTTTATAAGTACTTATGGAGATGTATAAGTGTCTTATAAAGGTCGGAATATTCTCTCCATCCCAAATGTTCCTCCGCTACTCACCTATGAGTCAAGGATATAGGTGAAGCGGCCAAATCTTTATGAATACCTATGGAGATGTCTAGGTATCTTAAAGGTCGGAATATTCTTCAACCCCAGGTGTTCCCCCGTTACTCATCTATGAGTCAAGGATATAGGTGAAGCGGCCAAATCTTTATGAATACCTATGGAGATGTATAGATATCTTAAAGGTCGGAATATCCTCTTCAGTTCTCCCGTGACGTGTCTATGAGTCAAGGATATAGGCGCAGCGGCTAAATCTTTACGAATACCTATGGAGATGTATAGGTAATTTGTAAAGGTCGGAACGTTTTTACACTTTTTTTTATCTCACGAATTCAGGTGATGGTTGGATACGTTGAGCTTTCTTCTTGTGATTTGACTTAACTACAGATCACCGGCATCCATCAATAGTTTGTCAGGCAATACCTATGGGACTGAGCCCAGACATTTGCCAAACAACACAAAATCAGAGTCGTGCCTCGAGTTGCATTATCTCGCACCAGTCAGGTAAGTAATTCCAGGTATGTTTTCCTTTCATGTCAGCATGCATCATTTTTTAATGCATTTCAAAATGGGACTCATAATCCCGACAAAAATAACATTCATTGCATTTGTATAGTTGCAATTTAGGTATCATTTAGTCTTTGAATGCAACCTCTGCGAGCTCACCTTCAAAGAGAGGCAGCTGTTGACACCTAAATTTTACCGAACATTTAGTTTAATTTGCATAGAAAATTAGGGATTAAATTTTTAACCCCTAAACAAAAATATTTAAATTGCATAACATATAGTTTAGGTTCATTTTAGATTTAATTGCATTATTGCATCGGATTGGCGATGGCGAGCGAGTTTAAAATTCATTGAACAAAAAACGGGACACTCGAGAATGCAAGGGCCCGGAATTTCAAAACGAATGGGCTCGAGTTGTTTTAATTTGGGCTTAATTTAGTAATGTTGAGTTTAATTAAGGTCCATTTAATTTAATTAGAGCCCAAGCCCAAGTTTAAGCCCATTAGGACATTAAGCCCATTTAATTTGACATAGGTTAGAACTATATAAGTATATTTTAGGTCTGAATTTTAAGAGGGGACATAATTTTCAGAGATCAGAAATTTTCTAGAGAGAAAGATAGAGTCGCACACGCGCCCGCCTCACCGTCGCGCCACCTTGCGACCGCGCCGGCTTGCGACCACACCGTCACGCCACGCTCAAGTCACCGTCCGTGCTACTGCTGCCCTTGCCGTAACTCCCCTTGCTGTTGTCGCGACCTCCCCGAACCGGCCCCGACGCCTAACGGGTTAAGGCTAATGGATTACTAAGTTAAACCTAGCTCGAGCTCTCCCAAACCCATACCAATTCGCGACTTAAGTTCAAGTTGTTAACATGCAAATCAATTTCAATTAGGAGTCGCCACTAATCAATTTTTGGTAGGTTGATTAGACACCTAAGTAAAGCACGGGAGAATGCTTCACTTCTACGAACCAGAGATTCAATGGATACGGGGACTTGATTACACTAGTTAACAAACTAGTGCCCTTACGGTACCTAACCTTGTTCAAACATATCCTAACATGCTTACGCTAATCGGGGATCTCAAAAATTCCACTCCTAACTAAGCCAATAGAAGCGACCATTAACATCTAAACCTAACAAACATAATTGACTACATGCAAATTTAAATTGAACCTACAATTTGAAGCATGCAAATCAAGCAAGTTGCGATCAAACGCAAAATCGAAACCCAATTTCCAATTTTTGATTTTCGAAATTTTTTTTTTAAAAAAATAAAAAAAATAAAAATATTTTTTTTTGGTTTTCGGCTTTTCTAATCTTTTTGAAGGATTTTTGAAATTTTTTCTTTTTTTCGAAAATTTTTTTTTAAATAAAAAATTCATTTTCAGTTTTCGATTTTTTTTTTCGAAGAAATTTTTTCGATTTTTTGATTTTTTTTTTTTTTGAAAATTTTTTTTAAAAAAAATCGAAGAAATTTTTTTTCGGTTTTTGATCTTTTTTTTTTTGCAGAATTTCTAAAAATTTGAAATTTTTTTTTAAAAAAAAAATTAATTTTTTTTTTTCGAAATGATAATAATAATAATAATAAAGAGGAAATAGACCCCGGGTCGGGTCTCCACACCCGATCCGGGTCGGGGCTGACCCGGGCGCGCCGGCCCGGGTCCACAACCGAACCGGGCTCATATATTGAGCCCGGTAAGACAAACTTTCTTTCTTTTTTTCTTTTTTTTTTTGGAATGGGCCCAGCCCGAGATTTTTTTAAAATAAGCAAAAGCCCAACAACAAATTAAAAACTCAAAACCCTAAAATACCGGCCCAAAACCTATTCTAGCCCATTAGAACAAAACCCTAGAAACAAAACCTACCCGGTTCGCGACCCGACTCGTGGAAACCCTACCCGGTTTCGACCCGACTTCCTAACCCGATTTGCAGCCTCCCTGGCTGCCGTGACCGGTGCGTCCGGCCCGGCTCCGGCATGCCTCGCCGGCGTGACTCGCCCGCTTGCCATTCACGCCGCCGCCGTGGCGACCGGCGACCATCTCGCGACGATCCGAGCCCCGACGAGGGGCTGGTCGCCGTCGGACGCGTCCCGCCGCCGCACCCGCGGCCGTCACCGGCTCCGGCTGAGTCCCAGCCTTCGTGAGATGCGGCGACGACCCGATCTTTCCCTCCTGCGCACACACGCTCTCCTCCAAACATGAGCGAACGGGATCTGATCATCACAGCCTTAGAGAGACAACACTGTTGGTTCCGGTCGGAGTACGGCCATTCGTGCGGGCGCCGCGGGGTGGGCGATTTTCGTGAGAAACAAAAGAAACAGGAAAAGAAAGAGACAGATGTGTACATGTTCCATCACACACGCACACACACCCACAGCACAGAGCTCGCAAAGAAACGGAAGCAGACACGAGGGAGGGCCACTGGCCGGAGCTCGCGCGAGCCGGACGGCCGCGAGCTCCGGCCAGTGAGCCCGAGAAACAGGTGACAGAAAAAGGGGCGGTTGCTCCCTGCCACACTCCCTACCCGGCCTGTCGGCGGCGAATGGATGGCGAGCGCGGTAGATCGGGCTACATCTGCTCGCCTCGCGCACCTACGAGCCGGGATCCTTGGAAGACCGACCCCGAACCGAAGCAAATGGAAGCAAAACCTGGCGAGTGCACGGGACCGGGGACCTACCGTGGGAAGGGACCGTCGGTCGCGGCTCGGGCGCGGCGGTCGCCGGCGAAGGGGCGTCCCACTCGACCTCTCCCCTCACTCCCGAACTCTCTCTCTGTCCCGCTCGACCTCTCTCTGTCTCCCTCTCGCTCTCTGTCTCCGCCGCCTCGTCTTCCCCCTCTCGCTCTCTCGATCTCTCTCTTTTCTCTTCGTCTGTTGCTGCTCTCTCTCGCTCGCGCTCCCTGTCTCGCTTTGTCTCCCTCGCTCGCCCCCCGGTTCTCTCCTTTGTGCCTCCAGCTTTATCCTCCCCGTTCTCTCTCGCTTCCCGTCGCTCTCTGTCTCCCTCAAGCTCTCTCTCTCTCTCGGAACTCTCAGTCTCCCCTCGGAACTCTCCCCTGCACGCCTCGCTGTCTTCTGCTTCCCCTGCTCCCGCTGCTCTGCGTCTGCCCCTTCCTCTTCTGGCTTCTGCGTTCGTCTACGCTGCTGCTGCGCCTGTTCCACTTCTGCACGTCTGAAGCGCTGACCGGGAAAAGGGGGAAGAAAGAGACGCGCGCACGGGCTGGGCTGACGGGAAAGATGGGCCGGCCCGTGCGCAAATCAAAAAGGGAGAGAGGATTTTCGATTTTTTTTTTTTAAATTTTAAATTAACTAATTTTTTGATTTAATTTTTGAAAATAAACATGGAAAATATGTTCTAAATTTCGAATATGCCCTATTAATGCAAATACACCTATTGTCTACATGCTGTGGATTTTAACGAGAATATTTTTGGTTTAGGAGTGAAAAATCAATCCCTAATTTTTTTGTGCGATAAAACCCTAAATGATTGAGCAAAATTTAGGTGTCAACAGCTGCCCCTCTTTGAAAGGGAGCTCGAAGAGGTTCCTTTCAAAGATAAGAGACACTTAAATTTTGCTCATAGAGGGCATGAGAATATGCATGAGAGATGACTAACGGGCTGATGACTGAATGAAAAAGAAGCCATACCGTGTAAGAACGGGTTTTTGGCTTCATAAAGTCTTGCTATGTAAAGAATGAAACTCTGGGCTGCGAAAGCTCGCCAGGTCGAAGAGACGCACCGGGCTACGAGAGCTCGCCGGGCAAAGAAAAAGACTCTGGGCTGCGAAAGCTCACCAGGTCGAAGGGACGCTCCGGGCTACGAAAGCTCGCCGGGCAAAGGAAAAGACGCTCCGGGCTACGAAAGCTCGCCGGGCAAAGGAAAAGACGCTCCGGGCTACGAAAGCTCCCCGGGCAAAGAAAAAGACGCTCCGGGCTACGAAAGCTCGCCGGGCAAAGAAAAAGACTCTGGGCTGCGAAAGCTCGCCAGGTCGAAGGGACGCTTCGGGCTACGAAAGCTCGCCGGGCAAAGAAAAAGACGCTCCGGGCTACGAAAGCTCGCCGGGCAAAGAACAAGACTCTGGGCTGCGAAAGCTCGCCAGATCGAAGGGACGCTCCGGGCTACGAAAGCTCGCCGGGCAAAGAAAAAGACGCTCCGGGCTACGAAAGCTCGCCGGGCAAAGAACAAGACTCTGGGCTGCGAAAGCTCGCCAGGTCGAAGGGACGCTCCGGGCTACGAAAGCTCGCCGGGCAAAGAAAAAGACTCTGGGCTGCGAAAGCTCGCCAGATCGAAGGGACGCTCCGGGCTACGAAAGCTCGCCGGGCAAAGAAAAAGACGCTCCGGGCTACGAGAGCTCGCCGGGCAAAGAACAAGACTATGGGCTGCGAAAGCTCGCCAGATCGAAGGGACGCTCCGGGCTACGAAAGCTCGCCAGGTCGAAGGGACGCTCCGGGCTACGAAAGCTCGCCGGGCAAAGAAAAAGACGCTCCGGGCTACGAAAGCTCGCCGGGTCGAAGGGACGCTCCGGGCTACGAAAGCTCGCCGGGCAAAGAAAAAGACGCTCCGGGCTACGAAAGCTCGCCGGGTCGAAGGGACGCTCCGGGCTACGAAAGCTCGCCGGGCAAAGAAAAAGACGCTCCGGGCTACGAAAGCTCGCCGGGCAAAGAAAAAGACTCTGGGCTGCGAAAGCTCGCCAGGTCGAAGGGGCGCTCCGGGCTACGAAAGCTCGCCGGGCAAAGAAAAAGACGCTGGGCTGCGAAAGCTCGCCAGGTCGAAGGAACTTTTTGAAATCGGGGGTTTAAGGGAAGACCCGGAACCTTTTGAAATCGGGGTTTAAGGATGACCCGGAACCTTTTGAAATCGGGGTTTAAGGAAAGACCCGGAACCTTTGAAATCGGGGTTTAAGGATGACCCGGAACCTTTTGAAATCGGGGTTTAAGGATGACCCGGAACCTTTTGAAATCGGGGTTTAAGGAAAGACCCGGAACCTTTGAAATCGGGGTTTAAGGATGACCCGGAACCTTTTGAAATCGGGGTTTAAGGAAAGACCCGGAACCTTTGAAATCGGGGTTTAAGGATGACCCGGAACCTTTTGAAATCGGGGTTTAAGGATGACCCGGAACCTTTTGAAATCGGGGTTTAAGGAAAGACCCGGAACCTTTGAAATCGGGGTTTAAGGATGACCCGGAACCTTTTGAAATCGGTGTGTTACGCAATAAATGCACAAACCTTTGCATTGCGTGGTTTAAGGACGAACGCACAAACCTTCAGAAAAGCACGATCTCACGTAGGGAAGAGCTCTCATGTGAGGATGGCTTTGAACCGTTAGAGCTTGCTGTACATGTTGATCAAAGATTCCAAAATGGATACTGCACATTTAATGGAATGTGTTATACCAAACGCTCTGGTAATGAAGGCAAACCAGGCGAGATCAATGTCATGAGAGACAATATCAAAAGGGTATCATCAATGAGAAAATATTGATCATATGAACAATCCAGGATAGATTCAATTGTTTGGAAAGCATTCAGCATTCTTCAATATTGCAAAACTGCCTTTAGGCTTGAAAGGCGTCATTAATCATCGAATTCCCTTAGGAGATAAATCTTTATCAGAAAAGACCTCGGTCTATAAAAAGAGTTAGTTAAATATGCCAAAAAAGAGCTCCTTAATCGAAAACGGGCTTCTCACATACTCTCAGGAAGGCTATTTGATCCCATCCATTAATGTGGGAAATGGTCTGATCACTCAATATACCTCACATGACCGTTGTCGAGGGTTTTGAGAATCATTCGCAATAAGTACACCTCAACCAATCTAAGAGGTCTTTTAAAGGACTGTAATGCAGGTTTGGTCATGATTTCAACAATGGATGAGCATTATCGATTAAGGAATGAAATAATCAGCATCTTCATCAGGTTTACAAGTCAAGAAACCCTAAGATAAGATAAGACAACTTTGCCTCCACTTCTTCCAGCGGCAGCTTCTTTGTAAAGTCCTCACTTTCACTTGAATCATCCCAATCAGAAGAGACTTCGGGAAAGGGTTGTAATGTTGGTTTGGGTAAAGGTTTGAAAGGCCCAGAAATTTTCAAAAGGGGTTCAAAAGTTGGTGATCACCATGGCATTATTACCATATCATCCAATCTTGTCGAGGACACTTGATTTTTGAAATCCAATTTGTCTCGAAAGTCCATCGACTAACCACTTCAATACACGAGCTTCGCTCTTTGCTCTGATGACTTTTGCATTTGCAATGATTTTCTTTTCGTCCAGACATTTTGCTTTTGACACTTTTTTTTTCACAAAAGAATTCTTTTCTTGATGCTACTTTTTCTCTCTCCTCTTTTTCAATGGGCATTGGCTTTGCTTTTACCAGGCACACTGCTTTTTCTTGCCCCCTAATTTTCTTTTGACTTTTGCTCATTTGAATCCTTTGAGTTTCTAGGACTTTCGAGATTTTTTTACTGGTTGTGTCATAAGCACCAATCGCCATGGTAAATCATGTGCCTTTCTCCAAGGTGGAGAGATAATCACCGCTCGGGTTTTAGAAATGAATATTCAGGCTCGACTTGGCTTAACAAGGGTATGAGTGTTTGGGTAGAGAAATGAATGCTCTTCTTCATTTTAGGATTCTTCGAGCTTCCACAAGGATTCACCTGAAGCTGTCACAAAAAGGTTGATACCAGTGAGAGCAAAGAAATCTTTCCGATATTAACCAAAATCTCCAAATTTGCCCCACTTGTGGGGGGTGACTCTTGACAGGGATATTTCGTGAAGATTCTTCACATTTGAAGGCTCAAATGGGCTTGACTATGATCACCTGTAGTGTATAGGATATAAGAAGGAAATGCCTCTTTTCATTTCGATCGGTATACCATTCGCAAATGAATCTCTCGTCCTTAAACGACACAAGTTTCTCTTTTTCACTCCTCTCAAGGTGTTTATAGGACGTGTTTGGGAATGGTTTGCCTTTCCTCATCTTAAGTGCTTCTCGCTTGGCATAATTAACATCTCCCTTTCATCTCGTTGAGATCATTATGAATAGATCAATCTCCACAGGGAATTTTGATTCAAAATGAATGATCTGCCAAGCATCAAGGCAATTTTTGGATAAAGATGATATTCGAAACTTTCGTGAAAAGTTTGCTTTCGCAATTCTACTTTTGTGCTCTTTTCTCAAATACATCAGAAACTCCCCATTTATTGTGAAGGAAATTTTCATTTAATTTTCATTTGAATTTTGGAGGAAGGGTACTTACCTGCGGTATGGCGACTTGGTAACCCTGTAAAGAATAAGAAAGAATGTGTCAGTTAAAGACCCTTTAGGGATTGGAAAATCGGGAACGATACAACATTACCCCTCTCTTGCATTTGTACTTCAGGTCTTTAATGCTTCCTATCAAGGAAAGGAGAATCATGTCAAGAATGGTATTGAAATGGACAGTTGGAAACGATACAATTTACCCTTCATTTGAATTCGCCTTCTTGGGTATTTGACAACTTTTTTCATTTGAATTCACTTCTTTGTATGTTTGGCAACTCCCTTCACTGCTTTCTTCATCTTGACTTTTCAGCACTGTTTCGATATTTGATGGCATGGTCCCTTGGATGCTTTGCCCCCATCTATTGTGTGTTTCCTTGGTAGGAGGTGTCGCCTCTTTTTGTGTTAAATCGAATGACTCCACTTTATCGTGCATTATGGTTGAGGATCATTGCCCTTTGGGTGACCTGCCCTGTCTACTGCCCATGCTTTCTTGGAAGAAGTTGTCATTGCTATGGCCAAGCACATTATTTCATCTGCAAAACCAGAGAAGGCACAAGTCATTTCCATTTTCAATTGGACTAATTTGGGAACGATATACACCCTTTTCTTTTGCGATGGCGCAATTGTGGACTAGGTTGTCCTCCTTATGCAATCCTGTCGATTCTCGGGAATTTGCCTTACGTCAACTCCCTTCTTTTTTTTTGTTGTCCTCACGAATTCTGCACAATGGGAGGAACAAGTCATTCTCTAAATAAATCGAATCTAATTTGGAACGATCACAACCTTTCGCTCGGGGGCACCATTTGATAGCTGGCTTTTGCTCGCGTACATCCGTGCCTTGAAGGATCATTTCACGAACCACCAATAATCATCTCCATGCTGGATTAAATGTCGAGAAGCTATTTGAAGGCGCAAAAATTGCAGCTACTAATGCTCAGCAATTCCCAATGGATCATAGCTCAATCCTCCTCTTGTCCTTTAACAACATCGTTTGGATAGTCCGCATCCACATATGTGGACCCGTCAAAGAGGTTCCCATGAGTTATAGATATCACTAACCCAGGAAGCAGCTTTGGTGCTGAGGGATCTTCGCACATTTCTTCTTTTGAGAATGTCGTCAAATTGACATGAGATCCTCCAAAATGAGAAATTTCTGTGGACTCCGCTCTGAGAGCAGTAGGGATTACCTCGGTCTCATTTCCCAGAAATGGTGAAGCATAAAGGCTTAGTGGATTCTTGAAATAGAGCTCCTTATGAACACCAAGGTATCATCATCTACGCCAAGAGCCGCAAGTCCTTCCATCTTTCATCAGTGGGAGACTAGCCTTTTCCATATTGCTCCAAGTCAAGCATGAGAGATCGTGCTGATCTCTTACATTTGCTAGGGAATCAACAACTCCAATTGGGTTCTTCCCTTTTCTCATGGACTTCTTAACAAAATCAGGAGAAAGTCGGGAACAACTGAGAGTAGCCCATGACATAATCAAAGACCACGCATACGGGGGTAACCAATTCTCTTCTTTTGACACCCGATCGCCGAATACAGCAAAAATCACGAGCACTTGTGCTTCCCACGACGCACTTCAATTGGTGATTATGGCACGTTGCGTTTGACTTGAGTTCCAAGTGCCTACACTTTTGTCTTTAGAAGAGGTAAACGTCGAATGAATAATTCATCTTACCTGTTTGACAAAAATGGATGGACAAGTTAGTTGTTGCATGAGAAATTCCAATTGGAACGATTACAACCTTACCATCTCAAAGTATCATTTTGCATCCCAATTGAGAAAGTGACTAAGCAAAGAAATATGAAGTCTTAAGCAAGTCCCCTTCTTTTTTACTTTAAAAACTTATTTTCGAAACGTTTCGGAAGTAAGGCATAAAAGCCTAACCCAGGGACTCAGTTTGAGGTATTACAAGTTCTTTCAAAGACCAATGATATGAACTAAAACCTCATTCAAGGATGATAGTGCACGATTTACAAACACATCAATTGGGTTCATGATTAAACCCAAATCAGAAAACACAATTCCTGATGAGAATAAAGACAAGGATATGGTACAAAAAACTCCTGTATGGAGAACGCAATAAATAATTCTTGTCCTAGCTTTAAAGTCCACTTCTTGGTGTGGTCAGGTGAGAAGATTCCAAAGAATGGTCATTGAAGTCGCCTCTTATAACGAAATGATCTCTTCCCTGCGAAGGGAAGACAATGTTAGTACGTGAATGAAAAAATGATCTCTCAATGAAGTCGCCTCTTATAACGAAAGCAAGGCGACGATACGTGCCCCCATGGTTCCTATTTGCGGGCATTCGGTATTTCCACCAAAATTTCATCGTAAGAGGAGGCATCATTAAAAGATCAAATTGCAACTATCAATCGAATGCCCTTTTTATTCCAAATGTTTCGTCGCAAAATGTAGCATCAATTTTGAAAAACTGATTTACGACTTCGATTTTTGGAAAGACGAGACAATTCTCGTTTTAAGAGAAATACACAAAATGTGATTTGAATTCCGATTCCAAAATGTGAACAATAAAGAATTCTGTTGAAAATGTGATTTCAATTTTACGCCCTAGAAGATAATCTTGACTTGGAAGAATTTTTATACAAAATGTGATTTTAAGCCCATCATTGAAAATTTAGATAAGATCACCTGTTTTGTAGGGCCAAATCTGAGATGTTTGAGAATGATGCTTAAGGCCTACTGCCAAGAGTGATTGTCAAAATTTTCAATTATAAACCTAACTCACTTAGGGCAGTCGATTGATTTTCGCGAATTTAAAAAATGAAAGTTTCAACCAAAAGTGAACAGGTAAAGAGAGAAATCATACTTACAATGGATGACGAACTTTTGATCACAAAAACATGCGAATGTAACGTGTGGCTGATTCCTACTCTAGACAGTTTAACAAAGTGAAGCTAAGAGGGTGATCTGACCCTCGCAGTCTCGCGTTGGTGTCAGGTCCTCTTAACTCCGGCTTAGTCGAAAGAGATACCCTATGGTCACGCGGTCTCGCGGACAAGGATAAACGCTTACGACACCAAGAAAGAACTTTTCGGGGAAAAGAAAGGCAACCTCTACATCGCAGTCTCGCGTTCGAGGTTGTATCTTTCTTAGCACCATCCTAAAATATCCTATCGCGGCCCGGGTCCGGCAGCATGGTTGTGTGTGCAAAAGTGTAGTGCTAAAACATTCAAAGCATGCACAACGGTTTATAAACAAACAATGCTTGGAACATCCAAAAACTAAACATTCATTCTCAATCCTGCAAAACAAGGAATCAACGACAAGAACAAACATGTTAGGGATGCATTTGAATAAGACAAACGGCCTAAGTCCACTAAGAAGTCCCCAGCGGAGTCGCCAAGCTGTCGCGACCTCCCCGAACCGGCCCCGACGCCTAACGGGTTAAGGCTAATGGATTACTAAGTTAAACCTAGCTCGAGCTCTCCCAAACCCATACCAATTCGCGACTTAAGTTCAAGTTGTTAACATGCAAATCAATTTCAATTAGGAGTCGCCACTAATCAATTTTTGGTAGGTTGATTAGACACCTAAGTAAAGCACGGGAGAATGCTTCACTTCTACGAACCAGAGATTCAATGGATACGGGGACTTGATTACACTAGTTAACAAACTAGTGCCCTTACGGTACCTAACCTTGTTCAAACATATCCTAACATGCTTACGCTAATCGGGGATCTCAAAAATTCCACTCCTAACTAAGCCAATAGAAGCGACCATTAACATCTAAACCTAACAAACATAATTGACTACATGCAAATTTAAATTGAACCTACAATTTGAAGCATGCAAATCAAGCAAGTTGCGATCAAACGCAAAATCGAAACCCAATTTCCAATTTTTGATTTTCGAAATTTTTTTTTTAAAAAAATAAAAAAAATAAAAATATTTTTTTTTGGTTTTCGGCTTTTCTAATCTTTTTGAAGGATTTTTGAAATTTTTTCTTTTTTTCGAAAATTTTTTTTAATTATTTTTTTTTAATAATTTTTTTTTGAAAATAAAAATAAAATTAAAAATAAAAAATTCATTTTCAGTTTTCGATTTTTTTTTTCGAAGAAATTTTTTCGATTTTTTGATTTTTTTTTTTTTTGAAAATTTTTTTTAAAAAAAATCGAAGAAATTTTTTTTCGGTTTTTGATCTTTTTTTTTTTGCAGAATTTCTAAAAATTTGAAATTTTTTTTTAAAAAAAAAAATTAATTTTTTTTTTCGAAATGATAATAATAATAATAATAAAGAGGAAATAGACCCCGGGTCGGGTCTCCACACCCGATCCGGGTCGGGGCTGACCCGGGCGCGCCGGCCCGGGTCCACAACCGAACCGGGCTCATATATTGAGCCCGGTAAGACAAACTTTCTTTCTTTTTTTCTTTTTTTTTTTGGAATGGGCCCAGCCCGAGATTTTTTTAAAATAAGCAAAAGCCCAACAACAAATTAAAAACTCAAAACCCTAAAATACCGGCCCAAAACCTATTCTAGCCCATTAGAACAAAACCCTAGAAACAAAACCTACCCGGTTCGCGACCCGACTCGTGGAAACCCTACCCGGTTTCGACCCGACTTCCTAACCCGATTTGCAGCCTCCCTGGCTGCCGTGACCGGTGCGTCCGGCCCGGCTCCGGCATGCCTCGCCGGCGTGACTCGCCCGCTTGCCATTCACGCCGCCGCCGTGGCGACCGGCGACCATCTCGCGACGATCCGAGCCCCGACGAGGGGCTGGTCGCCGTCGGACGCGTCCCGCCGCCGCACCCGCGGCCGTCACCGGCTCCGGCTGAGTCCCAGCCTTCGTGAGATGCGGCGACGACCCGATCTTTCCCTCCTGCGCACACACGCTCTCCTCCAAACATGAGCGAACGGGATCTGATCATCACAGCCTTAGAGAGACAACACTGTTGGTTCCGGTCGGAGTACGGCCATTCGTGCGGGCGCCGCGGGGTGGGCGATTTTCGTGAGAAACAAAAGAAACAGGAAAAGAAAGAGACAGATGTGTACATGTTCCATCACACACGCACACACACCCACAGCACAGAGCTCGCAAAGAAACGGAAGCAGACACGAGGGAGGGCCACTGGCCGGAGCTCGCGCGAGCCGGACGGCCGCGAGCTCCGGCCAGTGAGCCCGAGAAACAGGTGACAGAAAAAGGGGCGGTTGCTCCCTGCCACACTCCCTACCCGGCCTGTCGGCGGCGAATGGATGGCGAGCGCGGTAGATCGGGCTACATCTGCTCGCCTCGCGCACCTACGAGCCGGGATCCTTGGAAGACCGACCCCGAACCGAAGCAAATGGAAGCAAAACCTGGCGAGTGCACGGGACCGGGGACCTACCGTGGGAAGGGACCGTCGGTCGCGGCTCGGGCGCGGCGGTCGCCGGCGAAGGGGCGTCCCACTCGACCTCTCCCCTCACTCCCGAACTCTCTCTCTGTCCCGCTCGACCTCTCTCTGTCTCCCTCTCGCTCTCTGTCTCCGCCGCCTCGTCTTCCCCCTCTCGCTCTCTCGATCTCTCTCTTTTCTCTTCGTCTGTTGCTGCTCTCTCTCGCTCGCGCTCCCTGTCTCGCTTTGTCTCCCTCGCTCGCCCCCCGGTTCTCTCCTTTGTGCCTCCAGCTTTATCCTCCCCGTTCTCTCTCGCTTCCCGTCGCTCTCTGTCTCCCTCAAGCTCTCTCTCTCTCTCGGAACTCTCAGTCTCCCCTCGGAACTCTCCCCTGCACGCCTCGCTGTCTTCTGCTTCCCCTGCTCCCGCTGCTCTGCGTCTGCCCCTTCCTCTTCTGGCTTCTGCGTTCGTCTACGCTGCTGCTGCGCCTGTTCCACTTCTGCACGTCTGAAGCGCTGACCGGGAAAAGGGGGAAGAAAGAGACGCGCGCACGGGCTGGGCTGACGGGAAAGATGGGCCGGCCCGTGCGCAAATCAAAAAGGGAGAGAGGATTTTCGATTTTTTTTTTTTAAAATTTTAAATTAACTAATTTTTTGATTTAATTTTTGAAAATAAACATGGAAAATATGTTCTAAATTTCGAATATGCCCTATTAATGCAAATACACCTATTGTCTACATGCTGTGGATTTTAACGAGAATATTTTTGGTTTAGGAGTGAAAAATCAATCCCTAATTTTTTTGTGCGATAAAACCCTAAATGATTGAGCAAAATTTAGGTGTCAACAGCTGTCTGTTGCTGCGCCCTCTGCTCATGGCCAGACTTGTGGCCGTGAACTGCCGTCCTCGCTTCCATCGACGATAATGATTCTCGGTGGTGTCCCTGCAGTGAAGCATTAATTCACGTGAAAAGCCATTGCATGCACAAGGGTGTTCTCTGGATGACACATCTAGCACCATCATGACATGCAATTCTTCATGGGAGGAGGATGGCAACATTGATGATTCATGAAGCCATAGTAACATGGTGAAGAGCGTGCATTCCTGATGTGCTTGTCCGACGTCCTCCATAGCCTTGAAGAGAAGCCAACCATTGATTCATCCATCGTGATCCACCGCGACGCGCCGCAGGCCCTCGCCGTCTTCGACGCCCACACCGCCGTTGTCCTCGACGCCGCCGTTCCCGGAGACGCGCGTCGTGAGCTACCGTTCCCGTCATTGCCGGTGGTCCCGATCCCGATCCGCGAGTTTGATCCCGAAACAATTCGAATTTGGAAATATTTTCAAATTAGGTAAGTGGATATATTCAGAATATTTTTTTTAAATATTTAATTTCCTGATTCGTGCACGTTTGAATATTTCGTGAATATCACGTGAATATTTAGATATCTTAAGATAATGTTCGATATATCCGCGATATTTGAGAATATTCAAATTAGGAAAACTTTCCTAATTTAGCAACGTATCTGAACGTCTATCTGACCTTAACCCTAAAGTTCGATACGCGGCGATACGGGAAATCATTATCCTATTCATAACCACTTGAATGCGATAATGATTTTGATTAGCTTTTCAAATTCGAATGGTCAATTATCCGTTAATATCTATAACCCCATAGATATGACCGATAATTTGATTTTTGTGCCTGATCCGAGTTTGAAACGAATTTGGCGGATCGCGTGGATAATTTGAGTTTGATTGTTATCCTTGTTTAAATTTTTTTCCTTTTCAAATTAAAAGAAAACCCAAAAAAAACCTGTTTTGTTATTTAAATTAGAATTTTTGCATGTCTAGGATTTTTGAATATATCCCGAAGGATAAGATAAATATTTAATTTAAATTAGGACTTAACGTGGCATGTTTCCTAATTTAAATTAGGTATTATTTCAAATCCTAACGGATTATTCACGTTATTTATTATTCCGAATTTTAATCAAAAATCCCAAAAAGAAATCATTCTAGGGTAGATTAAGTCATCATAGATTGCATGTTAACTTAGGTATTTTTTTGAATTTCGAATTTTAATAGAAAATACCAAAAAGAGAAGTCATCTTAGATTACATGTTATTTTAGGCATTTTCATTAATTCCGAATTTCATTTAATTCCGAATTTCATTAAAGAAAAATACCAAAAATAATCATTTGTCCGTCATTAGAATTAGGTCACGTCGTCGCGTGTCATATAGTTTGCATGCTAGGTTACATTAATTTGCATGTCATATTTTTGCACGTCATTGCATCTAGGCTAGATTTCATTTAAATAAGTGGAAAATCAAAGAAAGAGAAATTGAATGATTTTTTGTTAACTAGAAATCATATTAGGATGTTTGATGTGATTTTCTAGCTAACAATGCAGATGCTTGCGCTGGATTCGAGGTAAGTTGCTCTCCTAAGCTTGCAATTTATTTAATGCTTTGATTATTGGGTGTTAAATTGGTGGTTTGCGCACCCGCATGAACACCTCACATGTTAGTGGCTAAGTTAAAATGGATCCAAACTACCTGCCAAAATATTTTTGAAATGAAAAGGTACCGAAAGGGCGTTAGACTAGGTCTAGCGTAACCAAGTCCCTGGGCTTAGAATTTCTGGTTCGTAGGAATAAAACATATCTCCCTATGTTTTATTTAGGTTTCTAATCAGCCTACCGTAAAATAAATAGTGGCGACTCCAAGCATGAAAATATTTGCACGTTAAAGATTTAAACCCTAAGTTACGAATTGGTAGGGCTTGGGAGGGCCCGAGTTAAGATTAGTCTTAATAATCCATTAGCCCGAAAGAAATTGAAAATTTTTTAGGGTCGCGACACCGGGGTCAATCGATGTTGACAGGTTTTAAATTGGACAGCTGACATAAAAGTGATCGAACTCGACGGCTGACAAAGCAAAAACAAAATTCCCTGTGCACAAGGTCACGGGACTGTAGAACAGGCCCATCTAATGGCTTTCCCAGTGACCAGAAATGAGCCTCGCACAATCATACAATCGTGTCCAACACATAACAAGAAATAGTCGGATGTATCTTCCCGTGGGGGAGCTACCTCGCAACCACGTATGAGCCTCGTGGTCAGGGAAATTGCAGACGAAGATATAAGCAAAGGGATATCCGCACGCAAGATAAAGATTGATCCTATCGCAGGTACTCTCAGTGTGTCTGTTCGATACGATAGACGTCCCCATAAGATAGGCTAGCACCATCCCGACTAACGCCGTTGCAATGAAATGTGCCACGATCCGGATGTGTTTCGGCTCTTGGCGATAGCTGACCGTAAAACTTTGAACATGTAAGATTATTGCCATGATGGAGTAAAGGAACGCCAAAGAGTTAAACATCACAAAGGCTTCGAAATCTGTCCTTCCAGCAAGAATCGCCATTCCTCGGTCAGGTCCGTCATTGTTATAACCTCCGGGCATTGTGAAGACCGTGTCAAAGGTTACTGAGGCTATGAATGCTGCCACTAGTAGCTGAACGTCCATAATGCTTTTTTTTGACAAATTGAAATTATCTTGGTTGGCAGTATTACTTCCTGTGGTTATAGACGCAGATGGTTGACCCTGAACATATTGCTTGTCTAACCTCTTCTTGCCATGTTCAATAAACCAGCCTTGAAAACCCGGGATTCCATGAGATCCTTTCAACAGGTCATGAACAGTACGAGCACCGAGGCCGATCTAAAAATGTGCAGAATGTATCAATTAACAAGTGAAAATTTTCCGAGGAAATACTTCAAGACCCTCACTTTACACACTCAAAATCCATCTATAACAAACAGAACTTCCGGCGAGTGCTAAGAGGTCATGGAGAATTCATTCAAATCATCTCTTTTAGATAAAGGTAAATGGTAGATAACACTCGTAAAAAGAGTTCCCTGGAGTAAACAATTACAGTTACAGGTATGCTATCCCAGTCCTGATTTATTCTCCATTTTTCTTTTCTTTTCTTTCTTTTTTCCCTTTATGCTATCCCCTAATTTTAGTGAATCCCAACTTTAAATGTTTTGCAATGTTTTCAAGATAACTAAGATTTAGACAATTACTTTTGAACTAGTTGAAGGCCCGCGTGTTGCCCGAATTTGAACCTTATACTTTATTGAAAATTTTTTGTGATGATACAATATGATCGTACAACATAATATTAACAAACGTATATGTATTTATCAACCAAACAACAAAATTAACTAATATTCAAATTACTTTACTAGGTGATTTGTCTTTAACTATATCTTTTTATTTGAATATTTTGTCACTGAATAATTTTAACAAAGCAAAATATTCAAACTCAAAATTGTTTTTTTTATATGCATTTTTCTGTTGGCTATTACAACAATATTTGGTTGTTTCATGTAATCGGATTGTAAGTGGGGCTTTAAGATGTGGGAATGAGTTAGATGGTTTAAAAATATAAGCATTTATTGGATCTATAAAGACTTCTATTTTAAATACAACTTTTTAGCTACTGGCAAGATAATTATTTTGTCAAATTAAATTTCTATAGGACAATGCAAATTCCTGACTATGTTATAGATTAAAAATCAAAATCTGAATACAACTATTTAGCTACGAATTTTTGTTATTTTTACAATACTCATAAATATGGCTTAATCAATTTTTTATCAGTCGAAAAATATTTGACAGTTTATTTTGTCACTAGATCGTTTTTGTACACACATCCAATTTGTAGATAATTGGTACGTATTTTTTATAAAAGAATAAGAAGAAGAAGACGAAGATATGACCATACATAATTAGTTAATAATAAACAAAAACATTATATACCAACTCACATATTGAAAGAACGTAAAGACATCTATAATGAGTTTAGGTTTATTGACTATTATATCAAACCACATCTAAATTAGTAAGCTATATATGTGAATTGATGTTGATATTCGTTGTAGGAACATCAATGATAGAGATAGCCTTTTTATTTTTTGTACAATTAATTAAAGTTAGTTTTGCTAATTAATATTAAGTGGAGTGGGAGGCAATGAAACTTTGTGATAATGTGGCTCAACCACAAAATTCAATCTATCCCGTTTTCTTATTATTTGTTGTAAGACATGAAGTGTGAAATTACTTTACTTTGAACCCCTTTTTCAAATATGTGTCACACTCAATAAAAAAAAATATGTGCTACTATTTGCTACGAAAATTGAAAATATAGTCAATATGCTTAAGCAGTCAAATAAGCAAAACAAAGTTGACGCAAAAAGACTTCAATTGGGTTGTTTGTTTGCACGTGAAATGAGTATTTCACTTGGCCACAGTATCTAAACGATACTAAAGAAATTACTTTGCGAGTGAACAAATCGGGCTCTATAGTGTTCAAGCAGGCATACCTCCTTATGAGTCCAAAAAATGTCAAGGGCAGTCAAATGATCCTTATTTTTGGCCAAACGGTCCACCCTCTTGTCTCGTGCAAGTATGTTGATAATGTTGTATTGTTTATGAAGTGTAGCCAAATGCAGAGCCGTGTTTCCATCGTTGTCTTGTTCATTGATAATATCCTCCTGGTTTGGCATCTCTAGAATGTACTTGACCACATTCACTCGGCCACCAATAACAGCTGCATGAAGAGCCGTTTGCCCTTTGGTGTTTGTTATGTCACAAGCATCTGGACAAGATTTAACAAGCTCGTCAATAACATTGGCGCAGCCTTGAAACGCAGCTAGGTGGAGAGCCGATTCTCCTGCTTTGTCTAAGTCGTATGCCACAGAAGTATCGTGTTGCAAGAGTAGTCTAACAGCTTCGACTTTGCCCAAGTAAGCGACGTAATGAAGAGGATTCCACCCGATTTCATCTCCTTCTCTGATCGCTTCTGGTCTCTTCTCCATGATTTTCTCCCAACCTTTGCGAATAAAATAGGAAAATGTCATGATTTAGTCCGTTTGTAGCATCTTAACATAGATATTAAAGTTGCACTTCATCCCATTAAGTTTTCCCATTTTGTCTGTACTGGGAAGGACTATGTCATGGTAATTCTGAAGTTTTTGTGGTGATCTTGTGTAATACGTGTAGATACTTCAATCTAGTATGATGCAGAAATTTGTAAAGTTTATCAATTGATAAGTGAAATTGTTAGAAATTCTTGAAGTTGTTTGAGAAGAAGCTTCTCGTATTTTCAGCAAGGCATCTGCTCCGTTGCAAAGGTTTTTTACTCTGATGCCAATCATTTCACGGAAACTATTGTGCCCAACTCAAAATTATAGAGAATTTTCAATATTTAATGGGGATTTAGCACTTTCTACGTTTCAAAAGTAAAATCAGTGCACCCCTTTTCTTTCAACTCGTCATAGTTTTCCCTCTAGGGTTAAGAAAATTTGCGTGCATAGCCTGATCTTTTGGAAATATATTGCAATGTGCCCTGTCATCAATTGCAAACTGAAAAGCAATTAATCATAAGGAGCAAATGTTGAAACAAAGAAGAATACAAAAAATAAAAAAGAACTGGATGAGAAAGAAAAGGGGAGAGGTAGGGGTGTGATGGTGATGGTGATGGTTGACGGTGATGTGCCGGTGGAAATCGTAAAAAAAGTCGTAAAATTCACGAAAAAGTAAGCGAACAAGATCTAGAAAAACGTGCAGAACGAAATTAGCGTGTCAAAAATACTGTTATCAACACTATTATCAAAATAGTTATTTTTCCGAATAGATGCTTAATAAAAAATGGATACATTATTTTTAGTCCCCGTTCCAAGAGAGGACGAATCGATTTGAACTTTTTTAAAAGCCAATGAATAAACGAATAAAGAGAATGCAATGAGAATAACAACTCGAATCTTTTCAAAACATAACCCTCAACGGATCAAGAGACGTGTCCTTGGGAAAAAATTTGACCTTTCATCAAAATAAACGTAATAATAAATAAATAAGTATCGTGTTTACTATTATACTTATTGAAAACTAGGATATATGGTGGCCCTCGCTGCTAACACCAGCACTCTCATCTAAGAGAAGCATTGCACGAGAGAAAACTTCCAATAATTTTTTTTCACTGGGCATTATCTTTTGATACTTACTGGTCAATGAGAGAGAGATTCCGACATGTAGAGCTGTCAAGCCCTTAGGGCCCTTATAATTGGATGACAATGAGAAAGCACCTAAAATCAGCTCAATGATACGAGAAAATCCTCGATCTGCTGCAAGATAAAGCGGGGACTCATCAGCAGCATTAGTAACATCACATAGTTGAGGATCTTCTTCAATCAGCAACTTCACCACCAAATCATGGCCTCCTCTTATTGCAAAGTGCAGCGTGGTATCCTTATGTAAATTCTGCTTTCGAAGTAGCTCTTTGCATGCATTAACTTGTCCATTCTCGACAACCCAATGAAGTGATTTTGCCAAATCAACGAAGACTCGAACTGCTTCGCAACTTCCCACTTTAGCAGCAACATGTAGGGGAGTATCTCCTTTGCAGTTACCCTGCCAAAGAAGAGACGATCCTGATGGATGTCCAAGAAGATGCTGAATCAAATTTACCTGCTTGTATTGAGCCGCAACATGAAGAATGTTGTTCCCTTTTGGCGTTGTTTGGTGGAAAAGGTCCTCTCCATTTCCCAAAATTATTGTCATCAGGTAATCATAATCTCCTATCTTTGCAGCCTCATACACTTTAGGATGCATTCTCACTCTCTCTTTATCGCTTACACAACACGGAGTCGTTCAAATTGAACTTCTTAAATAAGCGATGAGTACAGGAAAGGCGACTATTATATATAAATAGATGGTCCTAGTTTAGATAAAATACGAATTTACCAGATATAAAGAATATTTCTGAAAAGCCAAATTGAATTGTTCCTTTGAATTTTCTGTTCTCTCACCGGCGAATTTATAATAAGAAAGTGAGGGTTGAAACGAAAAAGAACACAAAGAAAATTGACGGCAGGGGTACATTTGACAAGTTGCCAAATAGTAAAAATTTTTGCTCTTTTTTTTCCTAGAATCAGTTTGAGAACACAAATCCATTTGTTAAATATTTTGTTCCCAGGCACAAATTTGCAAAAAATTATTCTCAGAATCAGTTTTGAAATAGAATCAAGAAGCAAAAAAAAAGTAGTTTCTTGATTCTGAGAACAATTTTTCCATTTTTTATTCTTCTTAATTTTCTTCTTCCTTCTTGGTTTGTTCTTCTTATTCTTCCTGGCCTGCCGCCAGCCACTAGCGATTGGCCATAGGCCAAGGCCGGCAAGGGCGGTTCACGACCGCAACGGCGAGGCCTCGCCGTCACAACTGACGAGGCCGGCGGTGAGGGCCGCGACACCCTTGCTAGTCCTAGCTTGTGGTCAGTCTCCAACGTCGACAAACGGCCATGGCCAAGGAAGGGAAGGGAAAGAAAGAAATATTAAAAAATTCAAAATATTATTAATAAAAAGAAATTTTGTATAGTTACCAAATGCATTTTTGTTCTTTTTCTATTCCAATAATATAAATTTTGGGTAGTCACCAAACGTTTTCAAATGCTTAGAAAGTGTTCCTGGGCACGGAATAAAACAAATTATTTTTTAATAGAATCAGTTTTCGGGTACATAATTATTGTCATGTACACCCTAAATCTCTCCTGAAGTTTCTTTTTATTTATTTTGTTTTTATTTTGACTTTGGAACCATCTCGTCTTCTACTTTGAACTTACACAACCTTCCCCCTAAGGTTAGGTTCCAATGAGAACCATCTTCGCTAGTTCTTCAGCCAAGTAAATATTCTGAGGAACCTCAAGGATGGCGTCATCCAGAGAGGGAAATTCTAACGAATCAATATCGAATGGTTAAGATTTATTCAACTAATTGACTTGGTCAATTATCATCATCCAAAGATAATTAATATACAATGTCATTTTCTCTCTATAGTTCCCAGGACAAGATTAGGTAGAAGTGCCATGAGTTCAAGTGCGCGAAATGTCTTCGAGCCTTCCAACGGGATTAGAATGAAGGGAGGATGGTGGGAAGGATATTTCTTTGGGCTTTCCAATAGGAGTTCTTTGAACTTTCAAAGAGTACTGGACTGCAGGGAGGGTGTCGGGAGGAAATTTCTCAGAGTTTTCTAAAAGATTTAAATCAAAGAGAGGATGGTGGAGAGACAATTTCTTTGAACTTTCCAAGAGGACTTTTTTTAACTTTTCAAAGGGTCTGGACTAAAGGGGTAGTATTATGGAGCACATTGTTTTGACCTTCTCACGAGTACCGAAAATGACACTATCATAAGCATATGGATGGTCCATCAATTATATAAATAAAATGTAAATTTATCAGAGTTAGGGAATAGTTTTCACAAATCAAATTGGTCTTCTCCTTTGAATTCTCTGTACTCAATACTCACCACACGAATATAATAAGAAGGTTTAATATCGTGAAAAATCCAAAATTGATATATCTGTGATAAATTTACCTCAAAATAATTTGTTGACTATAAAAAACCCTAAATTGATACATCCGTGACAAAATTTACCCCAAATTAATTTTTTGATCATCAAAAACCCCAAACTGATACACTTATGATAAATTTACCCTATATTAAATTGGATTAATATCAAGAAAAATCACGAACTGGTAAAATCTATGATAAACTATGGGGTACAATCCTAAATCGGTACACTTGTTAACTATCACGTGTCATTCAACTCAGCAATTTGACGGTAAAATTTAACGAAAATTAATGAATGGTAAATTTATCATAGGTGTACCAATTTGAAATTTTTTATGATTAAAAAATTATTTAAGTATAAATTTATTATAAGTGTGCTAGTTTAGGATTTTTTATGATATTAATGTTAACGAGAAAGTAGAGTGAATATCGCTGAAAGGAAGATGGACAAGTACAAATAAAAAAAAAAAAATCAACGACCGTCTCCCCTACGCCTTCTAAGTTATTTTGACTTTTGTCCCATCTGGTCTTCCCCTTGTGAGGCTTCTTATTTATTTTGACTTTTTGACTTTTGTCCCATCTGGTCTTCCACTTGTGAGACGTCTTATTTTATTTTGACTTTTTGACTTTTGTCCACATCTGGTCTTCCACTTGTGAGGCTTTCTTATTTTATTTTGACTTTTTGACTTTTGTCCCATCCGGTCTTCCACTTGTGAGACGTCTTACTTTATTTTGACTTTTTGACTTTTGTCCCATCCGGTCTTCCACTTGTGAGACGTCTTATTTTATTTTGACTTTTTGACTTTTGTCCACATCTGGTCTCCCACTTTGTCTTTATTTTATTTAGACTTTTTAACTTTTGAACCATCTTGTGTTCTACTTTTCATCAAAAGCAAAACCATTGAACATCCACAGTACTTCCTGGAACATGATAACTTTAGACTTCTATGGCTTCCCCCCGTGGGTACGTAGCAATGAGAACCATCTTCGATAGTTCTTCAGCCAAGTAAATATTCTACAAAACCTTCAAGGAAAATTCTAACGAATCAACCCTCAATAGCTCATGAAGTTATCAATTGCTATCACGACCACCATTTCCGCTTCTATGCATCACCGCAATCACCATCTCTTTCATGGCCAAAGTGATCTATTTCCTTGAATTTTCTGTTCTGCCACACGCAAATCTATCCTAAGAAAGTGGCGGGACTCTTTTTTGAAAGCTAAAAAGGTAAGGAAAAAAAAAATCAATGGCCAGGTCTCCCCAGCGTCTTCTTTTTTTATGTTTTTAACTTCTGAACCATCTTGTCTTCCACTTTTTCATCAAAAGCAAAACCATTGCACATCCAGGATACTTCCTCGAACATAGTAATTTTAGACTTCTATGCCTTCCCCCGCTGGGTACGTAGCAATGAGAACCATCTTCGATATTTCTTCGGCTAAGTGAACATTTTAAGGAACCTTCACGGATGGCGTCAAATCAATCGGCGGTGAACAAATTTATACTCCAGACTACCAGAAATGGGGAAAATAAGCAAGGCAAATTCCTATGTAGAGAAAAACGGTAGCTTAATCCACAAGCTTATATTATTTGAAGTCATTCCACTAAATCAAGACAATCATGTTTCAAGAAATAAGGAAATTCACATTAAATCAAAAAAAGGAAAACAAGTGTTAATGTATATTTGTCATTGCAATGTCCACCAGACGAAAACTTACTATAGGCCATTTCTACAATGCCTTTGAACAAGAGGACTCCAAAATTGTCTCAGTCATGTAATAATTTCTTTAATGGGTTGGCAGAAAAACTCATAACACAATGTATGCAAGATGTTTGTGACCTTCATTTTGTTCATATGCATTCCTCTTTGGACAAGTGCATGTGCACCAAACACATTTATGCCTATCGGGGTTTACAAAACTAGAACTAGCACAACATCACAAAGTAGCCATCTTTCGCTCAATTTGGGCCAAACCTTGATGCTGCCACTCAGGCGTTACCCAATAGAAGTGTAAGGCTGATAGAAGTACTTAAACAAAACAACCACAATTACTACTTCCAATTGGTAAACAAATTCTAGTCATTTATGCAGTTAGTAATGGATTCTGTGATGGAATATTGCTAGAGGGAAATTCGAGAATAACCTATCAAACGAATTTCAAATTTCTATAACAGAAATTTTGTGTCGTTATCAAACGCTATAATTTTCTCATAAATTTGTTAAGGGAATAGAATGGTTTTCATTCACGCCCTAAGCAATGTCAAGGTGGAGATTACTAGAGCATTAAGAAATTATTAACGCTAAAAAATTACATACAATAGGTGACAATTTACCATCAAATATCTAATGACATATACATTATGGAAAAGTTACCCCATTAGTCTTGAATTTATCATAACAATAAAAAGCCAATCCCAAACTTTCTAATTTTGCCAATTTAGTCCTAAATCTTTGCGTAAATTTCCAATATAATCTTTCCAATCAATTTCTGTAACATCCCGAAATTCGACTCAATCTCCGGAATGAATAAAACGAGTCTTATTCAATATTTCATTTTCGTAAGTCTCGCCCGGAGCTGATCACTCTTGGAATACTGACCAAGTGGGAATGGCTAACTAGGAATAGGTACGTGGACCAAGGACCTGATCGCGAATTATCGTCGCGATTCGGACAACCCGAGGTCGATACGCGTAACTCCTAAACAGCCGCCCGTTAGTGAGAGATTTGAAAATTAGAAATTTGGTAATTTTGATCGTGAAATTTAGTCCGGACTTCGAGACCGATTTTCGTGGGTTACGGGATGGTTTTCATAAGGACGACGTCGAATTATGTTGGCCACTTATATATAGGGTTAATACGGTTGAAAAATGGCAATTCGACCCGGTTTCGGAGGAAAATGACGAGTTTGCCCTTGAGCCCCTCTAGTATTCCGAATTTTAGGGTTTTTAGGGGTTTTGTTTATTGGTTTTTGTAGTGATATGACAGCCCTAGGGTGGTGACACTTGTCACCTAAACCCTTCCCCATGCATGCCATCATTTGAGCCAAACCTTCACTCCACCCCTTGGCCCTTCCCCATGCACATCATCATCACCTTTCACTTCATTTTCCCTCTTCTCTCTCTCTTGTCTTTCTCTCTCACGCCCTCCCTCTCTCCCTCAATCAGCCGGCCACCTTCCTCTCTCCTCTCTCCACCGTGAGCTTCCCTCTCGGCCTCACGCCGCCGTTCGCCGCCCGCCGGAGCCACCACCCGCCGGTGTCGCCGCCATGAGCCACCATCCTCCCTTGTCTCACCACCAGCCAGCCGTCTCTCTCTCCCTCTCTCCCTTCCACGCCGGCCAAGCCTCACCGTGAGCGTCCGCCTCCCGCCTAGCTCGGCCGCGCCACCAGCTCGCCGCCGAGGCCGCCGCCGTTCACCACCATCACCTCCCTTGCTGTCCCTCTCCGTTTCCCTCCATTTCCTCTCCCTCTCGGCTGCATGCAGTAGGGAAAATGCCGGATCAGCCGACCACTTGAGCTGCCATCCGCTGTCCACCCTCGCCATTGCTTCGCCGGAGTAGCCGTTGCCGTGCCAAGGCTCTCGTTTGCCCTCTTGCTCGGTTTTCTTGCTTAGGCTAAGAGTAAGTGACATCCTAATCCTTGGTTAGGCTAGTGGGTTACTAATGGCATGTCTAGGGATGGATTAGGGGCTGTGCATGGTTGGTTTGTGGTTGGATAAGCTTGATTTGCTTAATGGTGCAAGATTTATGATTCTCGGATTTCTGGTTGTTACTGTACCTCTGTGCTTTGTTATTTTTTTAGTGATCATTGTGGGCCGAATCTGAAGAAGTGTTCTTCATGAAATTTGTTCCCAACATCTTTAAGTATAACATACTTTAAATTCAGAATTTTTGGAATTTGTTTAGGGCCATTCGGAGGTCAGTCTTCAGACCGTCACAAAACTGTCCGATTTACTGTTCACCCGACCTTTCTGTCTTTCCGAATTTTTATAAAATTTTCCAGACCTTATCTCAACAAACGTCCTTCACAAAAATTGTTAAAGACACGTTTTTCTATGACATATAAAAATTTCAGGGCTTTCCAAAATGATTTGGGTACTGAATGAGTTGTATTTTTGATGGTCTGAGGGGCTGTTTGAGCGAACCGGGTTCTGTCCGGCTTTGAGAGTCAAAACGAGGTGCTTACGGTTGGAATTGGGTTTCGAGTTCTTCACAGAAAATGTTTATCAAGATGTTTTGTATAACATATCCAAATTTTATAATTTTTGGAATTCATTTACTATTTATTTCAAATGGATTTCTATCACTGTGTAACTGCCCAGTTTGGACCCGATTTTGTATATTCTCGGTTTTCCTCTCTCGGACTGATTAGTGGTTGTCCATTGCGGATTTAATTGGGCCTTTTATGATTATTATGTGGGTGTAAACCTCCAAACCCTAATTAGGACGATTATGCGTTTTAACGGGCTTAGGGCGTGATTACTAGTCGAATAGTGTTAATTAGAGCTTATATGGATTTGCATGTTATTAGTGGGCATCAGGAAACTAATGGTAGGTGACAAAACAGAAATTAGAAGTGGATTAGAGGTCGAAATGATGAGGATTAGCTGCTGTCCACCTTGGGTTTTGATGGCCAATTCCACGGTAGTTTAAGCATTGAATTGATTGGAGTGCCGGGATTGCCGAGATGATTGAATTGTGTGTCGGTTTGGTAATCGTGATGGCTTGGGCCTACCATGTCGGATGCTCGCGTGACCGACTGTTGTGGAATGTGATTGGTGATTTGTTAATGTACATCATAATGCCCGAATACGTCATAAGTGCCAACTTCTCATGTGATGCCCCGTGGTGTTGATTGGGCTAATTAAGCATATGACGTGAATCATTGAACATGAAATTGTGGCATTGAATTGTGTGGGACATTATGCTGTGGTACATTGCACCAACATTCGTGTGCGAATTGCATGGCCGCGCATTATGCATGCCGAGTATGAGGCTTGTGGAAATTGTGCGAGAATGCGGGTATGCCATGGACATGTGATCACCTAATTATGCCCTGACGCGTTTACGCGGGGTTCAGATAAAAATTGGCAGTGTGCCGTGTGATCACTTAAGGCCTTCGGGTCGTGGCCTTCGGGTCGTGCCGTCCTCATGCACTTTGGAGCAGGACGATGCCCGGTGCGTCCGGAAGACGACCATCCTAAAGCAGGCTTTGGTTTGTGAGGAGATCGGTGTTGCGCCTGATGCGTTTACGCGGGCTAGAGACACTGGGCTTGAGAGCGTCTTTACGCTGGCCACGGAGTGTTGTGATTGATCTTCGGATCGGACCTTCGGGTCGGGCCTTCGGGTCGTGGTCTTCGGACCGGATCTTCGGATCGGACCTTCGGGTCGGGGCCTTCGGGTCGAATTAATGGATAAATGATTACGTGTGATGCATAGTGCCTGATTATACGATGGAATCTGCTGGGTATGGTATGGGACGTATCTAAGTGGATTGTATTCTATAATCGGAACACGCGCGAATTATTACGTGTGATGCATAGTGCCTAATTATGTAATGGAATCTGCTGGGTATGGTATGGGACGTGCCTAAGCAGGTTCTATTTTATAATCGGGACACGAATGGAATCTTATGCCGGAATGCCATATGAGTTAAATCGCATGCATGGCAAGGTAGTGGCATTTGCATGCATATGAATGCATGGGTCAGTGTGTGAATTTGTATGACTCGGTGATCCACATTTTGAACTGACATTAAAGGTTTTGAGCATGCGTGTGACGTACGTGTGACCAAGGATGCCGCGTATGTGACGTGATATTATTATGTGCCTAACCTGCAGGGTTAACATATGTTTGATTTGGGCCCAATGGCCTAAGTTGTGTGGTCATTCTATTATGTGTTTGGGTATGACTTGTCTGGGTACGCATTGGCCTAGGTAGGGCTTAGGGTGTTGCTTATTGAGACTCGTTCTCATGGTTATTATATAACCATTTCAGACCCCCGACTCCGACCATGAATGGTCCGTCACAGCGTTCTAGGATCCCGAGGAAGAGCCGATGGAGCAAGATCCCGAAGAAGAGCCCATGGAGTTGGTGGACCCTTTTTGTATAGCTAGGCTAACCTACCCGATCACTTGCCCCTTTTGATGATGGTTGTTTTAATCCTCGTGACCTTTGTATGTAAGGTTGGATTTGTAAGTCCGTGCCGTTGAATGAAGTATGTGGTTCAATTGTTCAAGTGTTCTACTACCCCTGGTCATGTATTGTTTTTGTACGGGTGTTTTAATTAATGCTTCCGCATGTGCCTTATGATTTGTTATGGGAGATGGGTCGGCGACAAATCCTGGGATGTCGCATTTTCAATACGGCCATCGAAGGGGTGTCGCGAGCCCGGTGGGGTCCGGGGCGTGACATCCCCGCTTGATTTGGTATCAGAGCATGGTCAGCTCGATCCAAGTTGGTCGAAGCCTGGAGTGATAAGGAGCGATGACTTTGGGGTAGTTAGTTAGGGAGACTTGTGTGCCATGCGTATCCCAGACTATTTGATTGTGATTGCTAAGTGATGTTATGCAATAACGTGTGAGGTGCAGGTGCGTCAGGACTTGAGGTAAGTGCACGAATCCTATTGGTTGTGATTGAGTGACGTTGTGATTGGCTGCCTGCTGAGTGAATTGTTGTGTGATTCACTGCCTAGGGCTTTAGACTGTCATAGTTGGCCTAGGTCTTTAATTCCAGAGAGGAATTATAGCAGGTAGGTGAGTGGTGTGAACTCTGTGAGCATGAGTAGCTGAGGAAGAGGTTGAGGTCGAGGTCGAGGTCGAGGTCGTGAAGGTCCGCAAGTTAGAGTTGCAGAGGATCCCAGAGTGGATGGAATTTTGAGGGCATTCGTAGAAGTTGAAATTTTAATGGGAATGATGGGAACCAAGGTTAAGGGTAAGTTAATGCTGTCAGACAGATGCAATAACTGGTGGAGCAATTTTTGAATTTGAAACCTCTAAAG
Organism: Syzygium aqueum; assembly: GCA_031216185.1. NCBI lineage: Eukaryota > Viridiplantae > Streptophyta > Magnoliopsida > Myrtales > Myrtaceae > Syzygium > Syzygium aqueum. The sequence continues at coordinate 21,323,817 of CM062234.1, forward strand.
TTTGATGAGGAAAGTGACCCCGAGGCTACATCACTTTGGATATAAGAGTTAGAAGAAGGCTTTGAGATATTAGGGTGCTTGGGTCGAGACTTTCAATGGGAAGTACTTTTCGGAGTGTGCGCGAAAATGGAAAAGACAGTTTCTTCGGCCTTGCCAAAATCGGATATCAGTCAATCAGTATGAGGTAAAGTTTGTAAGGTTGTCTAAGTGTGCCTTTAAGGATGGATAAAGGACCATATGGATAGGACAAGAAGGTTTCGGGATGGATTGAAATCGAAACTCTGCAGTAGTTAGTACTCTTGAGTCTTAAGGGATTACAATGAGTTGTATGAGAGGGCTCAATGGTTGAAATGGATCTGAGTGAAAGGGCTGCCGCTTCTGGATTACGGTACGCGCCGGTTAGGGACAATAGGAACTTGGAAAAAAATCTGTGGCAGAGAATAGGAGACTTGTCCCTCCAGTAAGTAAGAACTTTGGAAAGCCGAACCACTGTTCCAGCTTTGCATGTCGATCTTGTGGAAAGAGGCATAAGAATGGCCACTGCCAAGGTAGAAGTGGAGCATGTTGTGGATGTGGATGACAAGGTCATCAAGTGAGAAATTGCCAAATCAACAGGTTAGACCACTGATGTAATTGTAGCGACCGCAGGTAGGACATTAAGAGAGAGCTGCTCTGCAGAATAATTAGAATCGGGTAAAGACGTAAGGAAAAGTGTATGTTGTGGCTGAGAAGGAAGCTGAGGATGTGCCTTGAAAGTCTAGATGCGTTATGAGATGATATTGGGTACAAAAGGAGATGATTTTGAAGTTATCGCTTGAGCGGTCATGTAAGACTTATAATCCATTTTTATGGTGATTAGGCGCAATCTGTTTAAGGATTCATGGATTACTGATGATACTCTTGGACGGATTGGAAGGATGAGTGTTGCTTAGAAATTTCAGATTTTGTAAAGAACCGATGTGATTGTTTTTGGGAAACCGTTGGACTGAAATCGGATGGACTGAGCTTTGTTTTTGAGGTATAGAAAGATAATTATTTTGTGACTAACTAGTTGGTTGAGGAACCAAGACTAAAGGACATAGCCGAGGTGTGTAATCTTCCAGATGCTTTTCCTCGGGAATTGTCGGGATTGCCACCTAAAAAAAAAAGAAGTGGAGTTTGTGATTGAATTAGCCCAGGGACAGAATCGATCTCGAAAGCGCCCTTCCGAATGTCACTGTCAGAATTGAAAGAATTGAAGGTCCAATGCATGACTTATTGGATAAAGGCATCATTCGTCCGAGTGTGTCTCCATGGGGAGCGCCAATTTTATTCGTGAGGAAGAAGGATAGATCGTTAAGGTTGTGCATTGACTACAGACAACTGAATCAAGCTACCATTAGGAATAAGTACCTGTCTCCAAGGATAGATGACCTGCTTGACTAGTTACAAGGGGGCATCTATGTTTTCTAAGATCGACTTGAGGATTGGTTACCATCAATTAAGGATAAAAAGGGAGGACGTGCCGAAGTCGGCATTTAGGACGAGGTATGGGCACTACGAGTTTACAGTGATACCGTTTGGACTGACGAACGCCCCTGCAGCCTTATGGATTTAATGAATTGGATATTTAAGGAATTTCCGAATCAGTTTGTGATCGTATTCATAGACGATATCCTGGTGTATTCAAAGAGTTCCACTGAGCATGAGTTACACTTGGAAAGAGTTCTATGGACTTTAAGGGAATATGCACTTTACGCTAAGTTTAGTAAGTGAGAATTTTGACTTCATCGAGTGGCATTTTTAGGACATGTGATATTCGAGGAAGGAATTGCAGTGGACCCGACAAAGATTGAGGCCGTCATGAATTGGCCAAGAACGACAACAGTAATCAGGGTTCGAAGTTTCTTGGGTCTGGCAGGTTATTACAGACGTTTCGTGAAAAGGTTTTTAGCATTAGCTACACCGTGGACGCGTTTGCTAAAGAAGGAAATGAAGTTTGAATGGACGGAAAAGTGCGAAGAGAGTTTTCAGGAATTAAAACAGAGTGTGACGACCACGCCAGTGTGACGGTCCCGTCAGATTTAGGAGGATATGAAATCTACGGTGACGCGTCGCTAAAGGGACTACGATGCGTGCTAATGCAACATGGAAGGGTAGTGGCATACGCATCGCGACAATTGAGACCGCATGAGCTGAAATATCCGACGCATGACTTGGAATTGGCCGCAATTATATTTGTCCTTAAGATTTGAAGGCGCAACTTGTGGGAGGAAAAGTTTCAGATTTAGTTGGATCACCAGAGCCTTAAGTATCTATTTTCGCAGAAGGAACTGAGTATGAGGCAAAGGCACTAGATGGAATTGCTAAAGGACTACGATTGTGACATATTGCGTCACCCCGAAAAGGCCAACCGGGTAGCGGATGTCTTGAGCAGGAAATCGAGCATCGCGCAATTAATAGTCAAAGAATGGATTTTGTTGGAAGGAGCACGAGACTCGAAATTTAAGTTTGAGGTAGGACACCTCTCCAGTCTGATGACAACATTGAGGATTAAACCAGAAGTACAAGCCAAGATTAAGATGTTACAGTCTACGGACCCTGAGATTCAGAAGATGGATAATAGTAAGAGGAAACCGGACTTCCAAGTGTCCAAGGATGGAATTCTTAAGTTTCGAGGACGTTTGTGCGTACCCGATGATTTGGAGCTTAAAGAAGAGATTTTGTCGGAAGCTCATAGGAGAAATTATAGCATTCATCCGGGCAGCACGAAAATGTACTAGAACCTTCGATAGCATTATTGATGGAACGGGATGAAGGTGGATGTGCCCAAGCATGTGGCCAAGTGTTTGATGTGCCAGCAAGTGAAGGCGCAACATTGTAAGCCTAGAGGAACGTTGCAGCCGTTGGAAATCCCAGAGTGAAAATGAGAGCACATTATAATGGATTTTGTAACGGGATTGCCAAGAAGCCAGAGGGGACATGACTCTATTTGGGTGATAGTGGACAGACTGACTAAGTCAACACACTTCCTAGCAGTGCGAAAGGATTTTGAGTTGGGAAGGTACGCAGATCTTTATGTGCGACAGATAGTCCGTCTTCATGGGGTACCAGTGTCAATCACTTCGGACCGTGATCCCCAATTTATCGTGAATTTTTGGAAAAGTCTACGATCGGCCATGGGAACTAAGTTGCAATTCAGTACGGCTTATCATCCTCAGACAGATGACCAATTTGAGAGGACTATTCAGACATTGAAGTTTCAAGTCGGTGACCATGTATTCCTTAAGGTCTCACCGATGAGAGGACTGTCTCGGTTTGGCAAGAAAGGAAAGCTAAGTCCAAAATATATAGGCCCGTTTGAGATTTTGGAAAGGATTGGAACGTTGGCATATCGTCTCACCTTGCCGCCAAATTTGTCGCAAGTTCACAATGTCTTCCATGTGTCGATGTTAAGAAAAATATGATCCAAACCTGACTCACATTTTAAGATACAAGGAAGTAGACGAGGACGACAAAGTGTCGTACGTGGAAAAGTCGGTCAGAATCGAGGACAGAAAGGACCGCATGCTAAGAAATAAGACGATCCTAACGGTCAAGGTGGTTTGGGAGCACCACGGAACGAAAGGTGCTACTTGGGAAAGTGAAGAGGCCATGCGACGTCAACACCCCCAACTGTTCGAGTAGATTAGTATGGGTTACAAATTTCGAGGACGAAATTTTTGTAAGGGGGGAAGAATTGTAACATCCCGAAATTCGACTCAATCTCCGGAATGAATAAAACGAGTCTTATTCAATATTTCATTTTCGTAAGTCTCGCCCGGAGCTGATCACTCTTGGGATACTGACCAAGTGGGAATGGCTAACTAGGAATAGGTACGTGGACCAAGGACCTGATCGCGAATTATCGTCGCGATTCGGACAACCCGAGGTCGATACGCGTAACTCCTAAACAGCCGCCCGTTAGTGAGAGATTTGAAAATTAGAAATTTGGTAATTTTGATCGTGAAATTTAGTCCGGACTTCGAGACCGATTTTCGTGGGTTACGGGATGGTTTTCATAAGGACGACGTCGAATTATGTTGGCCACTTATATATAGGGTTAATACGGTTGAAAAATGGCAATTCGACCCGGTTTCGGAGGAAAATGACGAGTTTGCCCTTGAGCCCTTCTAGTATTCCGAATTTTAGGGTTTTTAGGGGTTTTGTTTATTGGTTTTTGTAGTGATATGACAGCCCTAGGGTGGTGACACTTGTCACCTAAACCCTTCCCCATGCATGCCATCATTTGAGCCAAACCTTCACTCCACCCCTTGGCCCTTCCCCATGCACATCATCATCACCTTTCACTTCATTTTCCCTCTTCTCTCTCTCTTGTCTTTCTCTCTCACGCCCTCCCTCTCTCCCTCAATCAGCCGGCCACCTTCCTCTCTCCTCTCTCCACCGTGAGCTTCCCTCTCGGCCTCACGCCGCCGTTCGCCGCCCGCCGGAGCCACCACCCGCCGGTGTCGCCGCCATGAGCCACCATCCTCCCTTGTCTCACCACCAGCCAGCCGTCTCTCTCTCCCTCTCTCCCTTCCACGCCGGCCAAGCCTCACCGTGAGCGTCCGCCTCCCGCCTAGCTCGGCCGCGCCACCAGCTCGCCGCCGAGGCCGCCGCCGTTCACCACCATCACCTCCCTTGCTGTCCCTCTCCGTTTCCCTCCATTTCCTCTCCCTCTCGGCTGCATGCAGTAGGGAAAATGCCGGATCAGCCGACCACTTGAGCTGCCATCCGCTGTCCACCCTCGCCATTGCTTCGCCGGAGTAGCCGTTGCCGTGCCAAGGCTCTCGTTTGCCCTCTTGCTCGGTTTTCTTGCTTAGGCTAAGAGTAAGTGACATCCTAATCCTTGGTTAGGCTAGTGGGTTACTAATGGCATGTCTAGGGATGGATTAGGGGCTGTGCATGGTTGGTTTGTGGTTGGATAAGCTTGATTTGCTTAATGGTGCAAGATTTATGATTCTCGGATTTCTGGTTGTTACTGTACCTCTGTGCTTTGTTATTTTTTTAGTGATCATTGTGGGCCGAATCTGAAGAAGTGTTCTTCATGAAATTTGTTCCCAACATCTTTAAGTATAACATACTTTAAATTCAGAATTTTTGGAATTTGTTTAGGGCCATTCGGAGGTCAGTCTTCAGACCGTCACAAAACTGTCCGATTTACTGTTCACCCGACCTTTCTGTCTTTCCGAATTTTTATAAAATTTTCCAGACCTTATCTCAACAAACGTCCTTCACAAAAATTGTTAAAGACACGTTTTTCTATGACATATAAAAATTTCAGGGCTTTCCAAAATGATTTGGGTACTGAATGAGTTGTATTTTTGATGGTCTGAGGGGCTGTTTGAGCGAACCGGGTTCTGTCCGGCTTTGAGAGTCAAAACGAGGTGCTTACGGTTGGAATTGGGTTTCGAGTTCTTCACAGAAAATGTTTATCAAGATGTTTTGTATAACATATCCAAATTTTATAATTTTTGGAATTCATTTACTATTTATTTCAAATGGATTTCTATCACTGTGTAACTGCCCAGTTTGGACCCGATTTTGTATATTCTCGGTTTTCCTCTCTCGGACTGATTAGTGGCTGTCCATTGCGGATTTAATTGGGCCTTTTATGATTATTATGTGGGTGTAAACCTCCAAACCCTAATTAGGACGATTATGCGTTTTAACGGGCTTAGGGCGTGATTACTAGTCGAATAGTGTTAATTAGAGCTTATATGGATTTGCATGTTATTAGTGGGCATCGGGAAACTAATGGTAGGTGACAAAACAGAAATTAGAAGTGGATTAGAGGTCGAAATGATGAGGATTAGCTGCTGTCCACCTTGGGTTTTGATGGCCAATTCCACGGTAGTTTAAGCATTGAATTGATTGGAGTGCCGGGATTGCCGGGATGATTGAATTGTGTGTCGGTTTGGTAATCGTGATGGCTTGGGCCTACCATGTCGGATGCTCACGTGACCGACTGTTGTGGAATGTGATTGGTGATTTGTTAATGTACATCATAATGCCCGAATACGTCATAAGTGCCAACTTCTCATGTGATGCCCCGTGGTGTTGATTGGGCTAATTAAGCATATGACGTGAATCATTGAACATGAAATTGTGGCATTGAATTGTGTGGGACATTATGCTGTGGTACATTGCACCAACATTCGTGTGCGAATTGCATGGCCGCGCATTATGCATGCCGAGTATGAGGCTTGTGGAAATTGTGCGAGAATGCGGGTATGCCATGGACATGTGATCACCTAATTATGCCCTGACGCGTTTACGCGGGGTTCAGATAAAAATTGGCAGTGTGCCGTGTGATCACTTAAGGCCTTCGGGTCGTGGCCTTCGGGTCGTGCCGTCCTCATGCACTTTGGAGCAGGACGATGCCCGGTGCGTCCGGAAGACGACCATCCTAAAGCAGGCTTTGGTTTGTGAGGAGATCGGTGTTGCGCCTGATGCGTTTACGCGGGCTAGAGACACTGGGCTTGAGAGCGTCTTTACGCTGGCCACGGAGTGTTGTGATTGATCTTCGGATCGGACCTTCGGGTCGGGCCTTCGGGTCGTGGTCTTCGGACCGGATCTTCGGATCGGACCTTCGGGTCGGGGCCTTCGGGTCGAATTAATGGATAAATGATTACGTGTGATGCATAGTGCCTGATTATACGATGGAATCTGCTGGGTATGGTATGGGACGTATCTAAGTGGATTGTATTCTATAATCGGAACACGCGCGAATTATTACGTGTGATGCATAGTGCCTAATTATGTAATGGAATCTGCTGGGTATGGTATGGGACGTGCCTAAGCAGGTTCTATTTTATAATCGGGACACGAATGGAATCTTATGCCGGAATGCCATATGAGTTAAATCGCATGCATGGCAAGGTAGTGGCATTTGCATGCATATGAATGCATGGGTCAGTGTGTGAATTTGTATGACTCGGTGATCCACATTTTGAACTGACATTAAAGGTTTTGAGCATGCGTGTGACGTACGTGTGACCGAGGATGCCGCGTATGTGACGTGATATTATTATGTGCCTAACCTGCAGGGTTAACATATGTTTGATTTGGGCCCGATGGCCTAAGTTGTGTGGTCATTCTATTATGTGTTTGGGTATGACTTGTCTGGGTACGCATTGGCCTAGGTAGGGCTTAGGGTGTTGCTTATTGAGACTCGTTCTCATGATTATTATATAACCATTTCAGACCCCCGACTCCGACCATGAATGGTCCGTCACAGCGTTCTAGGATCCCGAGGAAGAGCCGATGGAGCAAGATCCCGAAGAAGAGCCCATGGAGTTGGTGGACCCTTTTTGTATAGCTAGGCTAACCTACCCGACCACTTGCCCCTTTTGATGATGGTTGTTTTAATCCTCGTGACCTTTGTATGTAAGGTTGGATTTGTAAGTCCGTGCCGTTGAATGAAGTATGTGGTTCAATTGTTCAAGTGTTCTACTACCCCTGGTCATGTATTGTTTTTGTACGGGTGTTTTAATTAATGCTTCCGCATGTGCCTTATGATTTGTTATGGGAGATGGGTCGGCGACAAATCCTGGGATGTCGCATTTTCAATACGGCCATCGAAGGGGTGTCGCGAGCCCGGTGGGGTCCGGGGCGTGACAATTTCGTTAGAAATCGTTGACGTGACGGTCAAGTCCGCAATTTTTAGTGAAAATTGACTAGAAAGACTACATTATTGGGGAAAAGATTTAGGACTGAATTAATAAAATTGAAAAATTTATGACTAAATTGTCATCCAGATAATAAGTTTAAATCCGATAAGACAATTTTCCTTGTACATTTTCTATTCGTTTTCCGCATGCAAACCTACTAAGCCACATGGGGATGACTATATATGTTGGTTCCGTGTGAATTGACTAAAATTCTTCAGTTTCCATTACTGATTGATTTGTTATTCTAGGGAATCGTTATTGCAGAAATTTTTCTATATAAACATTAATATTTAGTGGCCATAGAATCACTGCCAATTTCCTATTTTAATTTTCTCACTACGGTATTAACTCAGAGTCTAACATCTAAGCTAATCTTATGTATTATACTAAAAGTGACATTTTCGAATTAAACACATTAAATTTTATTGAATGGAGCCTTTTCTTTTTCAAAGGAAAATAATTAGTAAAGTAGACCTTGAGAATGGGAAAAACATTTTCAAGAAAGAAATCAATAGAGAAAAATTTAAAATGTTAATAGAGGTATTAATATTACATCTATTTAGTAATATCAAATCTAATAAGTAGTAAAATAAACTCAACAAGAAAGAGAACGCAATTATATCTATAATTTCACATAAGATTGACTCTATTACGCATAGTATGCTTTGTGATATATTTACAGAAAAATTCTACTCACATATTTATAGAATAATATATATGGAGAGAAAATTTGACTCACACACTTGCAATGCCTTACACCTTAGAGAGTTAATTATTTCAATTCCAACCGATACAACATATATGTAGTGTCTACAGTATTGAGGTAAAGTTACTTAAATGATAATAATTACTTAAAAAGGATCGGAATGGTCGGGTCGAATAATATATAAATAGTTCCTGATGAATTCAACTTTTTGTCCAATATGACATAGGAAATGTTTGGTAAGTGTAAAGTGAATTTATACGTAAGGTGAATCAATCCACAATATTCAATCATCTAATGATGCATATTATTATCAAGTGATATTTCTTTTACAATTTCATGATCATCGTCACCGCGACAACTCTAAAAGTACTATTTCCATATAAGTTGAATGTGCAAGAGTAGACAAGCAATTTTATTAAAAGAATACATTATGTAATAAATCCATGAGAAGCATACGTAAATGAACTAATTTGATGGTAATTTTTGCAATACCCTAGCAACCGGTAATAATTTGTTCAATATCCTAGTAATCTATACTAACGGCCAATCCTTTTCTGTAGCGATTCTCGTTCCAGTTCAAATACACCATCACACGGCCTGAAGTTGGGTTAAAATAACTCAATGTCAATGTGAAATGTGAACTACAAATAATCTCCGAAACTACCTAAAGGAATCACGTTATATTGTTCAACTTTGTTTCTTTTCCAAGTTTCTTTTCTTTGTTCATGAGATCAGAACTAGAAGATTGACAAAAGGAAAAGGGAATATCTTAATTCAATCCGGAGATTAAAAAAGAGCCAAAAATAACTCAAACCTTTTTACATACACTAGCAAAAGTTCACATTTGCCATTTGTATAAGAGACGGAGGAAAACAGCTAGGACACCACATGCAAACAAAAAAGGATACTTGGAAAAAAAGAGGGAAAAGTACCAAAAAAGATATAAACCTTTGACATTGATACCAATTTAGTCGTAAACAGTTTTTTGGTGCCAATTTAGTCATAAACCTTTTGCATTAGTGTCAATTCAGTCTCAAATATTTTGTCTTTGTGCCAATTCAGTTCTTCCGGTCATTTTTTGCCGGATTTTACTGACGTGAATGCCAACCGGCTGGCCAATAGCCTATCACCGGTGCTGACATGGACAACTTTAATAATATTTTAACATTTTTTTGCATATTTATTTTTTTTTCTTTTTTTTGCCACCTCCCCTCCCTCCTTCCTCCAATCGGTTGCCGGACTAGCACTGGCGAGGCTCGCCCTCGCCAGCGACGGCAAAGGCAAGCCTTGCCCAGCTGCCGGCAAGGCTCGACCTCGCCAGATCCGACAAGGTCGGGATGAGGGCTTGTGTCACGCCCCGAACCCTAACGGGCTCGCAACACCCCTTCAACGGTCGTAAAGAACGCGACGTCCCAGGATGCGTCGCCGACCCAACCATAATTGCGCAAACGGAAGCAAAATAAAACAACCCTGACATTAAAGAAATATGACCAAGGGATAGGACAACAAACACTTTAACAAACATAGAACAAAAACCGAATCCATAAAATCATACATTAGGCCACTAGGGTTAAATCCGCACCATCATCAAAAAGGGACAGGAGTTGGGCAGACTACCGACAATATCCAAAAAGAGTCTCTACCAAAAGAAAACGCTCTAGACCTACGCCTAAGCATCCCTATGGCGTCCAATCCGGATCGAATCCAAAGAAGTCTAAATCTGAATCCGAGCTTATCTCGATCGGGTTCTCCTCTGCATCTCCTGGCTCAGCTGCCATGGGCTCCTCTTCGGGCTCGGGCTCGGGCTCCTCTTCAGGCTCGGGCTCGGGATCAGGTGTCGGCACTGGACTGGGGTTCGCCGAAGGACTGCCGGGATCGGACACCTCGCCATCGGGAGCGAACTTATCCCAGAGCTCCCAATTAACCGCGTTCTCGTTGTTATGCCGCAACCTCTCAAAACCTCGGATTGGCCCTGAATTCTCTAATCCGACCCTATGGGACCAGGCCAGGTACTCGTGACGCTCCAGCTGCTCTAGTCCAACGTCTACCAAAATATAGGTGCGATGCCTAACGTAAGTTTTGTCGGGGTTCGGGCCCAGGTACTCAACATCCTCATGCCCCATGTGCATAGAGATCCTAAAACGCCTAGGTGGCGCCATAGTCAAGGACGGGGATCTGAAAGTGGTTATGTAATAACCGTGAGAACGAGTCTCAATAAGCGATACCCTAAACCCCACCTAGGCTATTGCGTACCCAGATAAGTCAAACAGGCGAATAACCAAGCAATATAACAAATTCCACACGACAAACTTACCTCGCCTCGGGTCCCGGGCCAACCCTGCACATTAGTCTGAATATGATAATAACGAGAATAATTCAACACTACATCACAATCACCCGGCACACTTTCCACTCGCAATCGATCAATCAACCCAGCAATTACACGCGCCATTAGCATTCCAATCACACGCTCAACCAACCAATCCAGTCACACTCAACAGCCATTTCAATCACACCCAAATCGCATGCACGCGTCCAACCAACTTTCCTCTCACGGGCTCACAAGCCGCCCAATCACTCAAACCAATGGCCGCCGTCCGCACGTCCCAAGCCATACCAATCATACCATTCCAATGACCGACGTAAACACGTCCCCGTCTATCACACCTTTAACGGGCCACCATCCGCACGTCTCAAGCCCGCATCCATTTAGCCCATCGGCCGTTCATGCCTTCACACAGACTGCCGTCAACACGTCCCAAGTCTGTAGCCCTCCGATCGATCCGGGCTCAAATCGACAGGCAACACACGCCACTCAAAGAAACAATTCCAAGCCAATTACACCCAACATTCAATAACCACATCTTAAACCAAAATTCACATTTCACCATGCACAATTACTCAAATCAAACATACTAATTTAGCCTAATTCAAATCACGCGGTTATAATGTAAAATAACTAAATTACGATACGCCCTAGCCATTCTAACCCGAGACATGCCAATTAAATACCCAACATACTAAGTAGGGCTTAGGATAACGCTTACCAAGTTTTGGCCCGGTAAAAATCGACTCGGGCCCAAAATGGCCCGAGTGAACAGTACCGGCCTAGGCTCGGCGCGGGCCCCACGGGCAGAGTGGCCGGACGGTGCGCCTGGTGCAAGGACGCGGTGGCCGTGTGGCGTGCCCGGGAGCGGACGGCCGAGCGGGACGGGCTACGTGCCTAAGCCGGACGGGCGACGTGCCGGGCGGTGGGCTGGCCGAACGGGCGACGTGCCGGGCGCACGGGCGAGCGGTAGAGCGGGACGGGCGACGGGCCGAGCAGCGGGCAGGTGGCCTGGGCGAGCGGGCGACGGCTCGGCCACGGCCCGGGGCTTGGCCGCGAGCTGGCTGGCCGGCGGGCTGGCTGGCTGGCTGGCCGGCGGGGCTGGCTGGCTAGCTGGCCAGAGTGGTGACGGCGGCGACAGCGACGGCGGTTCTCGGCGGCAGCGGCGGCAGCGGCGGCGAGAGAGAGAGAGAGAGAGAGAGAGAGAGAGAGAGAGAGAGAGAGGAGGGAGAGCAGTCGGGGCTGAGGGAGAGGAGCGGACCGGCGGCGACGGCGACGGCGCGGCTGCTGGTGGGGTCGGGTGGCGTCGGCCTGGCTGGCTGGGGCGGCGGCGAGCGGCGGAACGCTCACAGGAGGGAGAGATGGTCGGCTGAAGCAGGGTGGTGCAACCTGAGGGTGCTTCAGCGGTGACGAGGGTGGCGCTCAGGCTTCGGGACGGCGCTGGGGGCTGGCCGGGCGTCTGGGCGACGGCCGGGACTCGTCGGACACGGCGGCGAGCCAAGCTCGCACGCTTGGGCAGAGGGGAAAGCAGCGCCGGTCTGGACTGCTGGGCGACGCGGCGGCGCGGCGACGGTGCGAGGGAGGACGGTGGCGCCGGCGACTGGTGGGGCGACGTCGGGCGGAGGCGGAGTGGTAGACGGGTGACGGCTGTGTAGGCGGGAGGAGTCACGGAGGTGAAGGGGCCGAGGGGTGGTCGGGGGAGGAAGGAGGAGCGGAGAGGGGGGGGAGAATAGCCAGCGACGTGGGCGGCCGGCGGGACTGCAGCGGCTGGTCGGGCGGCGGCTGCGCGAGGCGGTCGCCGGGGCGGCTAGTGGCTGTGCGCAGTCGGTGAGACCAGAAGCCGGACCCTTCGATGCAGCAAGAAGGAAAGGAGGGAGGACAAGAAGAAGAGAGAGGGAGCGGGAAAAGAAAGAGAAGGGAGGAGAGAGAGAGAGAGAGGGGGGGTTTGCATGGGGAAGGGGAGAGGTAGCGTGCATGGGGAAGGGAGAGAGGGCAAACGTGCAGAGGGCGTGTGCATGGGGGTCGCGTGCGCCGGGAAGAGAGAGAGAGAGAGAGAGAGAGAGAGAGGGAGAAAGAAAAGAAGGGGAAGGGGAAACGGCGGACGTGCATGGGGACGCACACGCGGCCAGGGGGGAGAAGAAAGGAGAGAGAGAGAGAGAGAAAGAGAGAGAAAGGGGAAATTAACGGCCCTCGAGTACGATCGGGTGGTCCGATTTAAAAACCGAAAACGATCCTAGGGTCCAGATAAATCCTAGAAAACGTTAGGGAACAAAGGTCAGGGTATAAATGAAATTAACATGACTCGAAATCACGCTACGAAGGAGGTCTACTAGTCCGAAGTTGCACCCGGTCAAAAATCCACTTTTCACATAATTCTGGTAATTCTGACGCTGGCCATAATAATATCGACACCGTCTAATGTAATTCGACTCGGAACTCCCGGAAATTGGCTGCCAAGTTTGGGGTCCAAAATAACGGCCAAATTCGATCGAGTGCGATTCTAACAAAAATCTCTATTTTAAAAACAAAAACCCGAGAGTGATCAGTTCCAGGGCGAGATTCTATTATAAGCGCACTGACAAATTATACGTTTTATAAATCCCAAAAATGTGCCAAAATTCAGAATGTCACAGCTTGAGCCTCACCATGGTTGGGCGAGGCTCGCCTTCGTCGTCACTGGCGAGGTTGGGTCTCATCTAGTGCGAGGCCGCCCTCACCAGTGGCGGGCAAGGGCGAGCCTCGCCAATGGCCAGCAAGGTTGACCTTGTCAGCTTTTGGCCTTTGGCCGGTTGTCAGTCCGACGACCGATTGGAGGAAGGATAGAGGGGAGGAGGAAAAAAAGAAAAGAAAAAAAGAAAAAAACAAATAAAAATTTAAAAACATATTAAAATATTATTAAAGTTATCCACGTCAGCGCCAATGACTGGTTGCCGGCCTGTCGGCGTCCACGTCAATAAAATCCGGCCAAAATTAGCCTGAAGAACTGAATTGGCACAAAAACAAAATGTTTAGAACTGAATTGGCACTAATACAAAAGGTTTAGGACTGAATTGGCATCATAAAAAAGATTTATGACTAAATTGGCATAAAAAAAAGTTTAGGACTAAATTGGCATCAATGCAAAAGGTTTAGGACTTTTTTGACACTTTTTCCAAAAAAAAGATGAGACCTACATGGCTAATATTATCAAAACATTGTGGTGGGAAGTGTTTTAACCATAATGAGAGTGGAAAAAGTGCAATCCTAAAAAAATTGGCATTTTGCAACATCATCTGATTGCAAAATATTTTAATATGGAAAGAAGTTATTGACTAAATTTGAGAAAATTGCACTCATTTTTGTGTAATGAGAAAGATATTTCAAGATTTAACTTTTTTCTGGTAAGTTTGTTAGTAAGATAGCGTCGATCCAAAATTTAAAATTGAAATACACATGAGAGTTAAAATATAATTATTAATTTATGTACGGATTTATACCATTAAAAATCTCAAATTGGTGCAAATGACTCATTCAGCCCAAATTGGTACTGCAAATCCATCATTTGTTAAAATGTATAATATCAATCCATGTGGATTTTCCACGTCAGATATGTCATTGTCTATGTCAAATTCATCTTGCAATTGTTTGCTAGGTGTGTCAGCTCGTATATATTTTAACGAGATATTAAATGAAATATCAAAGGAGTGTAGATTTGGGTTAGGCTATTGGGTTGGGGCTTTTTGTGAAATGAAAAATTAGTTTTGGGGTAAATATATTACGGGAGTACTAGTTTATAATTTTTTGTTAACCGAAAATTAGATTGGGCCAAATGTGTCATGGGTGCAAATTTGGAATATTCAATGGTATTAAACCTTTCCATATTTGACTACTGATAGAATATTTATCAAAAAAATTAATTGAGGATATTTAAATATTATAACTGGTGTGGATAAATATTCTATCACTCCCCCTCACACTTAGTCTGATTTTTTTTTCATCTTTTGTGCATTCAACTTATGTGAAGATTTAGTATTTTTAAAACTATAGCAGTGGCAATAATCATTAAATTGTATAAACGGAAAGAAATACTACTTGAAAAATAACATGGAAGTGGCAATAAACATTAAGTAATCACTTCAATTGGGTTCTTTGAGCTTTTCAAGATGATTGGGTCAAAGGGAGGATGTTGGGGAGGAAATTTCTTTAAACTTCTTAATAGCATCGAAAAGGAGATTATTATGTGCATATGAATTAAGTCGATATATCGGATTTAGAGAAGAGTTTCTCAAATGCCTAATTGATCGGTTCCCTTGAATTTTCTATTCTTTTGCCCACTAATCTATAACAACAACATGGGGGGGGGGGGGAATTATGGCCCGACTAATTCCAAAAAAAAAGCACTAATTTTATATCGAGTGACAATTTTGATCCAAAATTTTTTTTGTTTCAATAAAAGACACAAACTTTTACTCGAGTCCCACATTTGACCCCCGTGATGTAAAATTTTCAAATTGTTCAAGCCAGACTTGGGATTTAAGTGAAGTTGGTGATTTTTATGAGAAAAAAAGTTTGGATCAGAATTATCACTTAAAATAAAGTTGATGTTTTTTTTTTGAAATCCCGAAAGGATCATAAGAAAGGTTCAATGGCTTTGGTCTTTCTCTCGGCTGCTTTTTTTTTTTTTTTTGACATTAGCATTATCATAAAGGAAAGACTCAACTGCACGGTCTTGCCTGCAACTTCTTTGTTTTTTTTTGAGCTCAGACCCATCAACTGATCTTCCACTTTTGATCCAAATTAAAACCATTGCACATGCATGATGTTTCCTGGATCACGGACCTCCTCAAAATCAAAACCTTCGCACATGCACGATGCCGTGGAAGGCCAGATGATTAAAAAGTTAAAAGAAAAAAAAAAGGCTGTACGGAAATTGGGCTGTTGATTTTTTTTTTATTAATACCACGAAAAATTCTAAACTAGTACATCTATGATAATTTTATTCCAAACTAATTTTTTAACCATGAAAAATCCTAAACTGATACACCTGTGATAAATTTACCCAAAACTAATTTTTTGATCACCAAAAACTCCGAACTGAAACATTTATGATAAATTTACCCTCCGTTAGTTTTCATTAAATTGAATTAATACCACGAAAAATCATAAACTGGTACGCTTCTGATAAACGGAGGGTAAAACATAAAATTGGTACATCCATTAATTGCTGCGTATCATTTAACAAAGTAATTTGACAGTAAAATTTAACAGAAATAAATTGAGGGTAAATTTATCACATATGTACCAGTTTGGAATTTTTTGTGGTAAAAAAATTAATTTGAGGTAAAATTGTCACGGATTTAAAGTTTTTCGCTATATTAAACCTTTTTTTTTACTTCTCCTTTTTCCTTGAATAGGAGCACTTGTAGTAGAACTTGTCAGAAAAGCACAATTGAATACTAAAACTTACAAAAAAAACAATCAAACACTAGAATTTGTGAAATTGGTATAATCAATTTCCTTAGTCCAATTTAGCTAATAGAAAAGGCTGACCATGTTTTTTTTTTGCACAAGACACATGGCACAAAAGTGAAGATCCCGATGAAGGAGGAGAGCTAGTAAGAGCGGGGAATTTACATTTTTTTATGCTTCCACGTTATTATCGAATACTTATTTTATGATTTAATCAATATTCCGATTTTAATTCTCATTTTTTTTAATCAGGGAGGATAAATTAAATGATGCGTTGCAGATCCACTCAAAGTAAAACCTTGCTTAAATATTAACAGAGAATTTGATTAATGTGAATATTTATTTCGACAAAATTCTGGATGTTATTTCTAGTACGAAAATTTGCGTTAACACCAACATTTCAAATAATATAATAATAGTCTCATACCCGTGCTATGAGTGGGGCATCTAGCTAGTTGGTTGATAAGTTTAGAGAATTACAACTAAAAAAATTTAATTATTTGTGGAAAGTCTAAAATACGCATAGATAGAGTCTTGAGGGTTACTCTCTCTTCATGAAAATTACTAAGCAATGTCAGGGTGGCGACAGACCAAAAAAAAACAAAAATTGTCAGGGCGGCGATTACTAAAGCATTGAGAAATTATTACCGCTCGAACATTACATACCATAGGCAACAATTTATCATCAAATATCTAATGAGTGCATATATATACATTTTGGAAAAATTACCTAATTAATCCTAATTTTATTATACGGATGTCAATTCAGTCCTAAATTTTTTAATTTTGTCAATTTATTTCTATGCTTTTGCATGGAATTTCAATGTAATCATTTTAACCAATTTTCTTCGAAAATTGCTAATGTGATGGTGAATCACGAAGATGGCCAACGAGTCAGTAATTTCCAGTGAAAATTGATCAGAAGAACTATATTGATTCGTGGAAGGGTTTAGGACTAAATTGATAAAATTAAAAAATTTAGGACTGAATTAGTATTCGTACAATAAGTTTAAAACTGATTAGACAATTTTTCCTACGTTTTATATTCGTTTTCTGCATGAGAACCTAGTAAGCCGCGTGCAGATAACTATGTGGTGGTTCCGTGTGAATTGACCGAAATACTTCAATTTCCATTACTGATTTATTTTTTATTCTAGTATACTTTTATTTTAAATTAGGTTGTAGTTTTTTCTATATAGATATTAATATTAATTATTGGCTATAGAGTCACTGCCAATTTTCGTGTTGTAATTTTCTCACTACGCTATTTACTCAGAGTCTAACCTCTAAGCTAATCTTATATATTATACTAAAAGTGACATTTGCACATTTACGCATTAAAATTTATTGAATGGAGCCTTTTCTTTTCAAATGAAAATTTAATATTTTTTTAAAGAAAAAGTGAAAGTTTAGAGGAAAATCCCTTGAAAATAAATAGTAAAGTTGACCTTGAGAATGGGAAACTATTTTCAAGAATTTTTTTTAAATACATCAATACTTTTTATGCAAATTAAAACTGCTTTTCTAGTATTATTTTTGGTCTGTAACTGCTTCTCTAGCATACTTGCCCATACTTCAATACTTTTTTAAAGTTGACCTTGGAAATCCTTATAAACTAGTATACTTGCCCTTGCTTCCCATGGGTTTTATACCTCAATAATTTTTTATGCGATGCTTTTCTACTTTTGTCCATTCAACTTATGTAAAGATTTAGTATTTCTAAAACTACAGCAGTGGCAATAATCATTAAATTGTATAAACGGAAAGAAATACTACTTGAAAAATAACATAGCAGTGGCAATAGCAATGAGTTCAATTGGGAGGAATTTCTTTGAGCTTGATGGCTGGGTTAAAGGGGGGATATTGATGAGGAAATTTCTTTAAACTTCCTAAGAGTTCCGAAAAGGAGATAATTATATGCATATGAATGGTAAATCAATAGTTCAGATAAAATCTAAATCGATATATCGAGTTTAGAAAAGAGTTTCTTAAAAGCCTAATTTGTCTGATCTTTTGAATTTTCTGTTCTTCTACATGCAAATCTATAATAAACAACGTGGGGTAACTTGTAGAGACAAAAAACGAGAAGTACAAAAAGAACATACAAAAGACTCGATCGCTTGGTCTTCTCTCAACTGCTTCTTCTTCTTCTGTTTTTTCTTTTTTTCTATTTTGATACTTGAATTATCACAAAAGAAAGACTCAATTGCCCGGTCTTTCCCCGCAACTTCTTTGTTTATTTTGAGTTCTGAACCATCATCCGGTCTTCCACTTTTCATCAAAATCAAAACCATTGCACATGCACGATGCTTCCTGGAAATGGAACACCGTAACTTTTTAACTTATACGCTTTCCCCTGTCGGTAGGCTGCAATGAGAACCATCTTCAACAGTTTTTCAGCCAAGTGAATATCCTAACGAACGTTTAAGGATAGTGTCGTGCTGATAGGGAAATTCAAATGATACAGCATCCAACGGCTAATTAATGGAGTTCAGTACGATGTTATACTATAAAAGGTGTCCGAGTGGGAGGCGATTGAAGTTAGAGCGAAAAATATGTAAAAAGACGGATAAGATTAAATCGTACATAAAGGACAGATTCACGAGTAAAGGACCTACCCACAGTTCACTTCACTCCCTTTAAGATGCCCCAAATCAATTGGTTGTGAACAAATTTATACCCTAGACTACCAGAAATGGGCAAAAGAAGCAAGTAGATTCATATGTAGAGAAAAAAATAGCTTAATCCACGAGCTCACATTATACAAACTCATTCCTTCGAATCAAGATAATCATGTTTTAAAAATTTGTGAAATTCACATTAAAAAAAAGAAACACGTTGAGCACAAGTTTCAACGTAAATTTCTCATGGCAAGTAACTATGTCCTCAAGATCCGCTATGAAATGAAACTTACCACGAGCCATTTCTACAATGCTAATGAATTAGACGACTCCACAGATTGTTTCAGTCATGTAATTTCTTTAAAGGATTAATAGCAGCAAGACTCATAACACAGTGTATGCAAGATGTTTGTGACCTTTGTTTTCTTCGTGCCCATTCCTTTTTGGACAAGCACATGTTGACCAAACACGTTTATACCTATTGGGGGTTTCAAGAAATCTCTGTCTGTTCGTAAACCTTTTGTGGATGAAGATGTGAACGATTTGGGCCATGAAAATGATACAGAATCTATGTCCATGCATGTGAATATTTTCAAACATATTAAAGACAATCAGGAACAGCTCCATGTGGGTCCCGCACTAGATTTCTTTTGCAGTGATCTTGATCACTCCTAACATGCTACTTTCACACATGGGATAATGACACAAATAGTCCTTGAACTTTGGCCTAATATGCAATTTGGTCCATGAACTTTTAATTTATTCAATAAAGTCGCTCAACTTGAGCCTAATGTTCAATTTAGTCCTTGAACTATATGAAATGTTTTATGTTATCCATGAACTTGAATTAAAAGAAGGACTACATTGAATATTTTCATATAGTTCAGGGATTAACTTAAATATGTACTAAAAGTTCAAGAACCATATTGAACAAATTAAAAGTTTAAGGACCACATTGCATATTAGGTTAAAGTTCATGGATTATATTGAACAAATTAAAAATTAGGGCTCATATTGCACATTGAATTAAAATTTAAGGACTTTTTGTGTCATTTTTCCTTCACGCATCCAACAGCCTCTGCTAAAGAAACGGGAAAAGAAAAAACTTTGGGGCCATTTTCATCTTCTTGTGTCTCTAAACTGCAGCTGAGCCTCCCCAAGGCCAGGATAAAAAGCCAGGCTTCCTTTGGGCCTCTCTACGAAAATTGCGGAGCTAGACCCTCTGTTTACTCTACCTTCACTTCCTGTTATTTCTGGATCCAACTTGCAACTCAACTCTCAAATTATCAATTTGGATGTTGTCTTATATGGTGGAATTGAATCCCATTCAGGGAAGATTACCGTCTCGAGAAGTCCTTTGATGTTTACAAGTCTATTCACCCTTCCAAGAGAGTACGCAGACTTCAATAGTGAATCTTCTCTTCCTTCTCCTAAAGATTAACCGAGGTTAGCGAAGCATTGGTCACTATCTCCAGAGGACCAGCAAAATTTTATTGGCCAACCCATTACGACAAATGAAGTTTAAGATGTTTTTCAGTCGATTCCATCGAAAGCCCCTAGGACCTAATGAAGCGCCAACCATCTTTTATATAAAATATTGCGATATTGTTGGACTGTTGGAATATTATCATTTTCGCCATCAGATTTCATGCTTCATCAAACGAACGACACATTAATTTCCCCAAAGGCTCCCAATCCTCAATCTATCTTTGGATTTATACCTATCAGTTTTGGCCAACTGACTCAAACTTGTCCTAGATTCTCCTATTTCCGGCTGTTAAGGAGGCGTTGTGTCAGGCAAAGTAATTCTAATAATTTGGTAGTTCATGAGCTGGTTCAAAAATTTTGAAAGCCCAAAAAAAAAGTGTCATTGCCTTTTGCTACAGTTAGGCTTGAAAATGAGCAAAGCCTTGGATAGACTAAACTGAACGTTTCTTTTGAAGGTTTTTAATAAGTTGGGCTTTAAGCGATCGTTGTTGCCACTACAATTGGCAATGTGTCTCCCCAGTCTCTTTCTTGCTTTTGATAAATGGCTCGCCCTCGCACCCTTTCAAGCCTTTATGTGTTTTGCTAAATGAGAATGTCAAGTTGCAGATGAAACTGTGGCAGCATTAGTGTTGAAGGGGTGCGCAATGTTTAAGGAAACCAGCTCAAACAAATGTCCCACCCTACGGCCAGTCCTAATTATCTGTCTCATCTGTGGGTCTTGCACGATACAACCTAGGGGTGTCAAAAAAGCCCACGCCAATCCGACCTGGCCCGGCCCAGCTCGGCCCTACCCTAAAATTTAGGATATTTTGGGATCGGGCCTTAGTCTTCTTTAGGGTAGGGCTTTTAAATGTGGATATTGTTAGGGTTGGGCCGGGTCAGGCTTTTTTGACACCAGTACCCACTTACCCAATACCCACAGTAACAAAAATATTTTAGCATCTCCCGTCGCTCCTCTGCCAAATTCTATGGATAAGAATGGACTCCTAGTTTTCTTTAGCTTCTCCCATTTGAAGCTCTGACGACGGCCTCGTTCGAATGCGTTGGGACTCGCTTCGGCCATTTAAAGTTGTGCGCGAAGCCCTTGTCTCTTCTATCCATCGCTGCGCGGGGCTTCACGGCCACTACTGTCGCCATCACCGTCTTCGTCGCTGTCGCCGTCTCCATCGCCGTCTTCATCGCTGTCGCCGTCTCCATTGCTGTCTTTGTCGCTGTCGCCGTCTCCATCGCCATTGCCGTCGCCGTCTCCATCGCCATTGCCGTCGCCGTCTCTGTCGCTATCTCCATTGCCATCACTGTCGCCGTCGCTTAGGCTCTCATCTTGGTCCACTTGCACTTGCATTCTAGATCACAAGTCTCGCCTTCATTGCTACCCGCCCCCACGTTAGCTTTCTTTGACTAGTCTGAATTGGATGTGATTTTTCTTTTTCTTGGTTTTGCAAATAATCGCACCCTCCATGGCCACTGCGCTCCTATCTCTTGCTTGAGAAAGACTGAGCAGGAGGACAATTTATTCACCTCTAGTGAGATTTTGGCGTTGTGGCACCGGCACCGGCACCGGCATTGACCCGGCCCTACCCAATCCATCTCTTGAAGTAAATGCTGAATAGGGTCTTGGTTAGGGGCGGGGCGGTTCAAGCGTGACCTTGTACGTTTCGGGTCGGGTCGGATATCAGGAAAGCCTGACCCGACCCATTGACACCCCTAATACAACCATAGGAAGAGAAATGAACATCAAAGTCAAGTTCATATAATTGTCCTATAGAGATCAATAGCGAGAGTTTAGGAATGAGAATGGTGTTAGATAAGGACAAGGGGGATGTGTATATGCTGTGTTATCGGTTGTGTGACTAGTGGGTGCAACGCGAAGTGAATGTTTTAGATCGAAACAAAGCAGAGTTCGAAGTCACGTGATTATAGCAAGCGAAATAAAAAAACCATGAAGCCAAAGTACCTAGAGTGATAGATATAGCAGAAGTATTTGAAACATAGGGCTCAGGGTACCATAATCTTGAAGAATAAATTCAAGCATAGAATGAAGGTTTTTGAAGAATTTAGGACAAGAATGGTGTTAGGTAAGGACAATGAGGATGTGGATATGTCTCTCGTATGACTGGCTCTAAGCTGTGTTATTGGTTGTGTGAATAGTGGGTGCAATGTGGAGGGAATGTTTTAGATCGAAACAAAGTAGAGTTCGAAGTCATGTTATTGAAGCAAGTGGAATAAAAAAACCAAGTAAAGGTATCTAGAGTAATAGACATAGTAGAAGTGTTTGAACATACAACTAAGGGTACTAGATTCTTGAAGTATGGATTCAAGCATAGAACGAAGATTCTCTAATGATTCACTAGAAGAAGCTTATGCGGTAGCAACACTGGCAAATGATAGTGAAGAGTGACCGCAATTTCGGGGTTGGTTGTCTGGCCCTAGAAGTTGCTTAGCTTGTAATTGATAGTAATTGGATATTAGATGACCACGTCGTCGATGCTTACAGTATTGGTTGAAGAGGAAGCGGGCACAGCAAGCACTGCATCTGTAGGTGTAAAGGTGGGCACATTAGGACGCTATGCCTTGGAAGTTGTTTGGCGAGTCTCCTTAATTAATAATTCGGAGACAACTGACTCAAGATCAAGAAATGGATCTCTGTGTAGAAGTGAAGCTTGTACAGGCTCAAACTCATCCTTGAGAGCCATTAGAAATTGCATCACACGCAAACGATCACGATACTCAAGAAATTTGTGAGCGTTAGTATCCACAGCCCATCGTGGTTAAGATAAAGCTAATTGATCCCAAAATAGTATGCGTTGAGGACAAAAACCCATTAATGGATTGACTTGGCTCCTGACTCATACGATACATATTTCCAAATAGCTGATACTAATGAACAATATCTGCAGCTAAATAATGACTGACAAGGAAATCCTGAGCTTCCTTTGCTGTTCTAAAGTGACCAAACTGAAATTGGATAGATGAAATCAAAGTGTTTCAAAACCATGTTACATTATGATGATTCTTACTACCCCATTCATCTAAACTAACATATTTATCTTCACTTATCAGTAAGCTTAGTAGGGAGACGGACACCACCTGTTATACAATGTTAGAGCCTACGTTCTTTCAAAAACCTTGACATTTGTCGAACCCATAAAACATAGTTGGTTCCATCCAAAACAGCTTGAATAGGAACAGAGACATCCATTTTATGCTATATAGCTAAGTGCTGATGCGACCCATCGTCCTACAATTATGGCCAATTCACACATTTATACAATGTACTCTTTTCCGCTGTCCCATGGAATACAGAGATAATTTCCCAACGAATTTGGAGGCGAGCATTCATTCCGATTAAATAAGGACAAATATAACGGCACGTGATGAGCTGGAAAGAGATCACCCATGTGTTTCACGATCGCGCAAGCGACAAAACAGATTATGGACTTTTTGGGAATAATTATCTGCAAAGAGTGTGATAGAGCTCTTCATTTGGCCAATTAAATCTTGAAATATTTTAGCAAATATTCAACCTAAGTCCGATTTACTAACTTTGTTAGTTAAATTTCACAAAAATAGTGATAGTGCCAAGTGGCAGTATGTCACATATAGGATTTGGTCGATTTTTATATGAGAGGACTTGATTGAGCATCTGAAGAAAAAGTTGAGGACTTTATTTTGATTATTCAAACTACAATTGTCAAGGTGCATTCATTTCATGAACAATTCATGATTTGATATTTACTTGTTCGTATCTTTTTGAAAAATTAGTCCACGTAGAATATTTTTTTTTATTAATTATAACATATATACAAACAATTTCAAAAAAAGTTGTTCAAATTATTACTTTTTCACGAAACAAACACATTATAACACTCGATTGGATTTCGAGCAAAAATCTAAGGTTATTGCTTTGATTATCTTTCGATTTTGTTCAATTGACCTTTGATGGTTCTCTACGTTGCTTTGACGCTTTGTGTAGTGTCGAGAAAAGTAAGAACTTGGGAAGATGGCATTGATGCTGTTTGAGGCCAGGGTACTTTGGTCTTTTCGATCGCGAGGTTTTGAGGGTGCAAAGTGGTGTTTTGAGTAATAGAGTTTTGTGAAGTGTTCTTGAGATCAAAAGTGGGGAGAATGCTCTTCCGTTTGGTAGACAAGCTAAGTTTATGCTGGAAGCACCTCCCCCGGATCTTGTCGCCGTCGATGATTCACGAGACGAAGCTCATGGTGAAATTACAAAGAGCATGACGGACGAGATGGAGTTGGGGGGAGAGAGAGACAAAGCGGCGCATGAACTCCAAGTGGCCCCCTCGTCGGCCCTGGCAACCGATGGTGGAGTGGCCTAGATCGGTCTAATCATGGTGGCGTTGGAGGTTTAGTGGTGGGTCGCGGCGAAGTATAACAGAAGAGGGACACGTAGAGAAAGAAGACAACAAATGCAAATACATTTAACATACAACAGATCTGATTGGTACATTCGAACTATGAACATCACCCACATTAATTTTGATTGAGTTCACATGTCCACGAAATTCATATTTATATCCAACTAAGTAAAAAATTGCATGGAGAGAAAAACACGGAGCTCTCAGATATATAGCTTTTTAAACAGGAACACCTCCTTGTCTCTTTTTATTACCCACGGGCATTGGGCGGTGCTCCTCACTGCTGGATCTTGCTATCCGGTCACTGCGTGCTTCTATTCTTGAGCTTCCCATACGTCTGGAATACACACCGACATATCACTGGCAGCGCCCCTGCGATCAGCACATAGCGGAACCTCACCGAGTCATGTGGCGTCACGGCAAAGATCGCCGACGCGTAGGTCACCATCATCGAGGCCGTGGCCACCCATATCTCGAAGTGGAGTGGGAACTTGTAAGTGAGACAGACAATGACAAGTAGAGAAGTGGAGAGCGCAAAAGTGTTGGAGAACAAGAACACATAAAAGGCGATCTGATTAGATGCGTAAATCGCTCTGCCGGCTTTGTGGCCATTGTCGTTGTCTTGCCATATCCCCCGGGGAGGGTTCACGCCTGACTGGAACGTGACTGCCGCGATCAGGGTAGCGATGATCAGCAGGATGTTCCGCACCTCGCCCGGTGAGTCGCCGCTGGGGTCGTACTGGAAGTGTCGGAACCAGTTTTCTGCTATGTTAACTGGGATGCAAGTCCGTTGTCTTTGATGCCTATTGTCATCGCCTTCCTCCATTTTTTCAGAGAGAGAGAGAGAGAGAGAGAAGTAAAGAATGAAGATGCCGGACTGTGTAATACTTCGGTCGTTTTAGTTAATATAGGAATGAGAAGAATCATAAAATTATTGAAGGATGCCTCGAAACTTTTTCTTGATGTATCCAACAAAAGCAAAGTCTGCGTCATGCTCACCTTTGAGAAAATTTGTCGCGAAAGTGCAATAGAGTTCTAAAACTTTTAAAAAGTATAATCAAATCTTAAAACTCGTTACGAAAGTACAATCGAGTCCTAAAACTTTCAAAAAGTTCAATCAAGTCTTAAAATTTGTCACGAAAGTATAATTCAATCCTAAAACTTTTAAAAAGTACAATCAACGAATTGACTTGATTTGATCAATTTAACAAGTTTTAAGACTTGATTGCACTTTCATAATAAATTTTAGGACTTTTAGTGCACTTTTTGAAAGTTTTATAACTCAATTGCACTTACGTGACAAGTTTTAAAACTTTCAATACACTTATCCGTACTATTTTATGCAAAATAAAACTGCTTTTCTACTTCAGTGCATTCAACTTATGTAAATATTTAGTATTTTTAAAACTATAGTAGTGGCAACAATCTTTAAATTGTATAAACGAAAAGAAATAGTACTTTAAAAATAACATAGCAGTGACAATAATCATTAAGCAATGATTTCAATTAGGAGAAATTTCTTTGAGCTTTCAAGATTATTGGGCTAAAGGAATTGGGGACGAAATTTCTTTAAACTTCTTAAGAGAGCCGAACAGGAGATTATTGTATACATACGAATGATCCATCAATAGTTCAGATAAAATCAATGGCTTAGGCTTCTCTTAGCTGCTTTTTTTTTTCTTTATTTTGACACTTGAATTATCATAAAAGAAAGACTCAACTGCCCGGTCTTCCCCGCAACTTCTTTGTTTATTATGAGTTCTGAACCATTTTCGCTTCCACTTTTCATCAAAATCAAAACCATTATACTTGGAAGATGTGTTCTAGTTTCTAGAACATGGTAACTATAAACTTTATGGGTTAGTAGCAATGAGAGCCATCTTCGTTAGTTCTTCAGACAAGGAATATTCGAAGGAACCTTCAAGGACGGTGTCATCGAGACAAGAAAAGAAAAATTATCTAAAAAGTCATAAATCTATTTTATTTTTGCCAATTTAGTCATAAAACTTTCAATTTTATCAATTGGGTATATCTTCGCTGATGTGAACGCTAATCATCCTACATGGCACGTATGATGCTGACGTGGATAATTTTTAATAGTTTTATGATTTTTTCCCTTTTTCTTTTTTTTTTTCCTTTCTTCTTCATTTTGTCACGGGCGATGGTCGGGCAAGCTGGGCTCGCCTAGGTGAGGGTCGTTGTCGGCCGCCACAAGTGAGGCTCGACCGGCTGAGGGCGAGCCTCGATGAGGGCTCCCCACATCAGATCTAGCAAGGCTAGCTCTCGCCATATCTAGGGAGGTGAGCCCTCTCTAGGGCTCACTTATAACGGCGACGAAGAACCTCCCCCAAGTGAGGTTAGCCTGCCTGGTTATGGTTGGTGGCTGGCCATCACCGCTGAAAATATGAATGAAGTATCAATGATTTAGATAAAATGTGAAACTTTGAGGTTTAAGAATAGTTCCCGTAAAACCAAATTGGTCCGTCTCTTTGAATTTGCTGTTCTCCCGCACGCAAATATAACAAGAAAGCGGGCGAATCTTGCTGAACGGAAGATGGACTACTAAAAAACAGCAAAAACAAAAGAATCAAACGGGCACGTCTCCCCAGCAGATTCTTATTTTATTTTGACTTCTGTGCCTTCCGGTCTTCCACTTGGGAGGCTTCTCATTTTTTTACTTTGACCTGTTGACTTTTGTTCCATCTGGTCTTCCACTTTGGGAGGCTTCTTATTTTATTTTGACTTTCTGACTTTTGTCCAATCCAGTCTTCCACTTTTTTTTTGTCATATATCAAAACCATTACCCATGATGGATGCTACTTCCTGGAACATGGTACGTAGCGATGAGTACCGTCTCCGATGGTTCTTGGGCTAGGTGAATATTCTAAGGAACCTTCAAGGATAGTGTTATCAAGGTGGGGTAATTTTAACCAATCGAACATTCAACGAGCATTATCCAAATAGTTTACTTCCACTACAAAAAAACATGTTTTTTCCGACAAAATTTCCAACGAAAAATTTAGAAAAATTCATTGGAAAACAAATTTCCAATGAAAAAAAAATCGTTGGTAATAAGTCGTCGCAAATTTTTCCAACGAAAAATTTCAATTTTCATTGGAAATTTGCGACGAATTTTTTTTCGTTGGAAAATTCGTTGGAAAACTTGTGGCTAAATTCGTTGGAAACAAAATTTTTTTCTGACGAATTTTTTTTTCGTTGGAAACTACAAATTTTTTTTTGGTAGAAAAATCGTGAAAATTTCTTTTCCATCGAAAATTTTTTTTTTGGTGGAAAAATCGTGGAAATTTTTTTTCCATCGAAAATTTTTTTTTTTGGTCGAAAAATCGCCCTCGCCGCCGACGAGGGCCAGCCTCGTCGCCGGCGAGGGCCAGCCTCGTCGCTGTTGAGGGCCGAGCTCGCCCAGATCTGGGCAAGCTCGAGCTCGTCGCCGGCGAGGGCTCGAGCTTGCCTAGAACGCTCACCATGGCCGGCAAGCTCGAGGTCGCCCAGATCTGGGCGAGCTCGAGCTCACCGGCGGCGGAACAGCAACTTCCTGACCAAAAAAAGAGAGAGAGACGAGGTGGCTGGGCTGACGGCGAGCCGGGGCGATTAGCGGTCGCGTAGCTCGGCTGGTCTGCGGCGGAGGGCAATGGCGAGCTGAGGCGGCGATGGCGAACGGAAAGGAAGAACCGGCTCGTCGTCCCCAATCCAAGAAGACAGAGAAAGAGAGAGAGCAAGGGGGGTTGAGACGAGGGCGGTGGCTAGCCGGTTGGCGGCTCACATGGTGGCTGTCAGCTGAGGTGGAGGCCGCGGCGTGACGGCAAGCGGCGGACGGTGGTAGCACGGCTTCGGTTCGCCCAGCAACCGAAGAAAATAATAAGAAGAAAAAAGAAGGGAAGAAGAAGAAAGGGAAAAAAGGGCGTGCGGGTGAAGGGTGAAGGGGGGTGAGAGAGAGAGAATGTGGAAATTGAGAGTTTTTTTTCAATTCGTCGAACAATATAGGTTTTTTTTTGCATTCGTTGGAAAATTTGTTGGAAATTTCCAACGAATTTTCCAACGAATATAAAAATGCCGAACAATACCGGGTTTTTTTGAATTCGTTGGAAATTTCCAACGAATTTTTTTTCGTTGGAAATTTCCAACGAATTTTCCAACGAAAAAAAATTCGATGGAAATTTCCAACGAATTTTCCAACGAAAATTGTACACACTAAAATAATTGCCCGGAAAATTGAAATTCGTTGGAAAATTCGTTGGAAATTTCCAACGAATTTTCCAACGAATATAAAAAATGCCGAACAATACCGGGTTTTTTTGAATTTGTTGGCAAATTCGTTGGAAATTTCCAATGAAAAAAAATTCGTTGGAAATTTCCAACGAATTTTCCAACGAAAATTGTACACACTAAAATAATTGCCCGGAAAATTGAAATTCGTTAGAAAATTCGTTGGAAATTTCCAACGAATGTAAAAAATGCCGAACAATACCGGGTTTTTTTTGAATTCGTTGGCAAATTCGTTGGAAATTTCCAACGAAAAAAAATTCGTTGGAAAGTTCCAACGAATTTTCCAACGAAAATTGTACACACTAAAATAATTGCCCGGAAAATTGAAATTCGTTGGAAAATTCGTTGGAAATTTCCAACGAATTTTCCAACGAATATAAAAATTACCTGGTTTTTTTGAGTTCGTTGGAAAATTCGTTGGAAATTTACAACGAAAAAAAATTCGTTGGAAAGTTCTAACGAATTTTCCAACGAAAAATTTTTCGTTGGAAATTGCCAACGAATTTTGAGACGAAAAATTTTTCGTTGTAAATTTCCAACGAATTTTGCAACGAAAAATTTTTCGTCGCTAATTTCCAACGAATTTTACTTTTCGTTGGAAAATTTGTCGCAAATTTCCAACGAAAATTTTTTCGTCGCAAATTTTCGTGGCAAAAATCCAGTTTTTTTGTAGTGTTCATCAACCATTGTCATCCAAAGATAGACAATTAATTGTGTGTTGCATACTATTGTACTGTTTAATGTGTCTGAAAGTGAGATTATTAAAGTGAGGGCGAAAAAGGTAAAAAGACAGAGAGATGACATCGCACATGAAGGACTCACTCACAAGCAAAGGACCCGGGGTTGGTTCACTTCACTCCCTTTAAGAAGCCTCGAATCAATAGGTGGTGAACAAATTTATGCTCTAGACTACCAGAAATGGGGAAAATAAGCAAGGTAGATCCATTTGTTGAGAAAAAAGGTAGCTTGGTCCATGGGATCATATTATTTGAACGCATTCCAAGAAATCAAGTCAATCATGTTTTAAGAAATTGTGAAATTCACATTTAAAAGAAAACACGATGATTCACAAGTTTCAATGTATATTTGTCATCGCAATTAACGTCTCCATTAGATCCTCTATGAAACAAAAACTTACCACATGCCATTGTACAATGCCGTTGAATTAGAGGACTCCAAAAAATTGTTTTAGTCATGTGTCAATAATTTTGAAGGATTGGTATCAAAATTCATAACACTATGTGCAAGATGTTTGTGACTGTTGTTTTCTTCATTTCTGTCCCTTTTTGGATAAGCGCATGTGCACCAAACACATTTATGTGTAGGGTTCCAAGAATCTCTACCTGTTCGTTATAGTTTTGTGGATGAGGATATGATCGATTTGAGCAATCAGACTGGTATAGAATCTACGTTTATGTATGTGGATATGTTCAAACGTATTCAAGACAATCAGGAGCTGCTCCATCTATATCCCACACCAGATTATTACTCCAGGCATGATTTTTGTTTAGCATTGAGTGCTAGTTTTTCTGCCCGATCACTCCTCTCCATCTATCTCTCGACCTACATGTTTTTTGGGCAAACCCTTCAACAAAGAAATCGTGTTACATTATCAGAAAAGGATTGCTCATCCCAAAGCTAATGATAGTCATCACGAGGCAGACCTACTGCACAGCAAGAAACCATCGTGCACGGTCGTCCTTACATATTCAAGATGCTACTTTCACACATCATACCGTCTCCGCTAAAAAGATGCTAAAGCGAAAGCTTTGGGCCCATATTCATCTCCTTGGGTCTCTAAACTACGGCTGAGCCTCCCTCGAGCCATGATAATAAGCTGGGCTTCCTTTGAGCCTCTCTACAAAAAATGCAGAGTTAGTACCTCTCCTGAATCTACCTGCACTTCCTGTTACTTCTGGATCTAACTTGCGTGTTGCATCTCACACTCAAATTACCAACTTGGATATTGTCCTGCATGGTGGAGTTGAATCCAATTCAGGGAAGATTACCATTTTAAGAAGTCCTTAGATGTTTCCAAGTCCAATCACCCTTCGGAGAGAAAGTGTGCAGACTTCTCTTCCTTCTCTTAAAGACAAACCAAGCCAAGGTAACGGAGCACTGGTCGCTATCTTCAGAGGACCAACAAAATTTCCTACACCAACCTGTTACAACAGATGAAGTTTAAAACGTTGTTTTTCAATTGGGTCCATCGAAAGCCCCTAGACCTAATCAAGCGCTGGCCATGTTTTATATAAAATATTGCGTGTTGAACTGATGCAGTCTTCTCCTATTTGCCATCAGATTTTATGCTTCGCGAAACAAAAAACATATTCATTTCCCTAAACACTCCCAATCCTCAATTTATATAATGGAAAAGCTCTAGTAAGTTTGCAATAAATTTTCATTAATGGTACACTTGAATTTCCTAATGACTACAATCACGATCATGACCACCGGAAAATGGAGAACTTTGGATGGAAGTTGGTACGTCTGTCTTTTTTCCTTCTTTTATAGTCGGATATCTCGTAGCAAATATTTTCCTACCTGCAGACATGAAACCACGTGATGTCACCTAATATAATTGATGAATTTTTTTTTGGTCAAACTAATTGATCGATTCATTAGGAAGCTAAATTACTTCACCATAGTGCTTCCGTTAACTGTTGTAACAGAGCAGGCTTGTTTCTCTGTTCATGGAATAGGTGAAGAACTTCATATCACTAGCAGTTATCTACGCTGGAATTGCATCTATACTGTTTTGTGAAGTGAGTACTTCATTCCTTTCCCGATTGATCCAACCTTTTTTGCCAATTTTTAGCAAAGAAAAGGTAGCTTGTTATGTTTGTGATATTGTAAGCGAGAAAGTTAAGTATGCTTTCACGAAATGCGGAAGACTACATAGGATGAAGAGATAATTTGATTGGCTAATTGAGAGTAGTTCTCTCCAGTATAATTGTATACGACAAAAACGAGAAGAAATTGTCTTTTCAAGTCTTTTCTATATTTATTTCCAAATATCATTGATCTCCTAATTTAGGACAGAGGATGTTTCTCTTAGGGTAAGCTCTGACACGCATTTCTTTCTACCATGGTTTTTAGATTGATCTGGCATTACGATATACCATTCTTTAATGTTCCCTTGGTTGAGGTAACTTGGAGGTTGAAATTTGCTTATATCAGTACAGTTTCAATTTTTTGCCTTCTTTTGCAGTCCGGTATCTTCTGCCTTCTCGAGGACTATTTGATCGAGCTACTAGGGGTGTACTCTGACAATGTCCAGCTTTTGCTTGGCTTCCTAATCATTTTCTGATATACATTACCCTTTTGCTATATCGATACCCGAGGATAATCTTGCTCAAAGGCTTATCCAGGTTACTTTTTCTGCACCATGAATTACTAGCTTGTTTACACGACCACTGTAGAAATATTTTGCCAAACTAGTTGTCTCTCTTCTTTCATACTTCACTGTATAACATCATCTTCTTGTTTTGTTCGGGAACCTTTCTACAATCACAGGAGCACTCGGCACCCGCTGGTCATGTGAAGATTCCCACTGTGAGTATAATTCCGCGTTAAGGAGAAAAATGTTTAGATGTGATGATTTTTTGTTTATAATCTCTTCATGGTCCTAATTTTGTACATCTTTCTACAATATCCAGTGAAAATTTGTATAATTATTGTCGCGACCTAAAATAAAAATCGAGCATTTCGATCTTAGGCTAATGGATTACTAGATTAATTAAATTAACTAACCTAGCTCGAGTTCTCCCAAACTCTACCAAATCGCAACTTAGGTCCAATTGTGAACGTGCAAATATTTTCAATAGGAGTCGCCACTAATCATTTAGAGTAGGTTGATTAGAAACCTAAATAAAATAGCGGGAGTACTATTTTATTTCTACGAACCAGAAATTATGGATTCGGGACTTGGTTACGTTAAATTCCTTAACGCCCTTTCGGTACCAATTTCAGGAAAAAAATACTCAATTTGACAATTCTGAAAAAAATTCTGATTTAAAGTTCAAAGGTGCAGAAATTTCTTTTTTTTTATTTTCTTTTATTTAAATGAAAACTAACCTATATGTAATGACGTGCAAAAATTGACATGCGATTAATGCAACCTAGCATGCAAACTATATGTCATGCGACGACGTGACCTATTTCTAATGACGGGTATCTTTTTGTATTTTTTTATTTTTTTTATGAAATTCGGAATTAAAAAAAAGTGCAAATTATCTGAACATGCAATTCTAAACTAAAGAAATCAATCTATTCTAACGCAATCTTTTTGGTATTTTTTTTATGAAATTCGGAATTAAAAATACGAATTATCTAAACATGCAATTAAAGAAATTAATCTATTCTAGAGTAATCTTTTTTTGTATATTTTTTTATGAAAATTCGAAATTAAAATCACGTAAAAAAAATAAAACCGCTAAATCTTTCGAATTAAGTTTCGATCTGAAGCCTGACAGATCGACGCTAAAATTCGAAATTCCCGCTATGGAAATAATTCTATCTAAAGCCTGATAGATAGATTTATTTCCACGTGTGCGGTTGCGGATTAGGAAATTTTCCTAATCGATCACATTTTGAAAGATTTAAATATCTCAAATATATCGGATATATTCAAAATATTTTGAAAAATTCTGAAATCTATTCAAATTAAGTAAGTAAATATCCTAAGCTTCAAAAGATGAAATAAAATCCTAATTGGAATATACCTATTGTTCAAATATGCATATCTAGATATCAATGAACACAAATTAGGTAATAGAATATTCAATTCAAATCAAGATAAGGATAATTACCTAATTTACTTTCCTAATTCGGAATTTGCGACGACGGGATTGCGGATCGGGAACGCGACGAACGGGCGAACGGTGGATTGCAACGACGGGAAAGCACGGCGCCGGTAGGGCTCACGTGTGCTGTTCCGGTGGGTTCTCGACAACGTCAGGAACGTCGGGACGATGGGCTCGGCAACAACACGGCTGTCCGGACAGGATGATGCAACTCCGGTGCAGAATCGGTGACCGTAAGACTTGCTGGGCTGACGAATGGAACTTCCAATGCTTCACTGGGGATGATCGAAACTGTTATAGCTTCTGAGGACGTGGGCTTCGTTGCTTCACTTCAAGGCTGCTGCATGGGGGAATCTTCATGTCTGTGGCTGCTGCTTCATGGACCAATAGGATGGAGAGGAGTCAACAATTTCCTCGGTTGACTGGAGAAGATGAAGCTGGCACATAGAGAAACAACGACAGCAGGGGAGGCTTCGTCGATTGGCGTTTAGAGGGAAGCCGCGCCTTCTCGGTTCTGTTGACTGATGAGTTCAAAGCAGCCACGAGCTGCGTTGTCTTCGCGGATTCGAGAAATCAGCTACTGTTTCGGTGATGGACTGGAACGTAGTGTGAGGCGGAGGGCGGTGCAACGTGCACGGTGATGGCGCGCGAAGAGCGGCGACGGCAAGGGGGCACGGCGCGCCTCAGCTTGCTCCTCTCTCCCTCACGTTCTGTAAGCTCCCTCTCTCTCAATTCCTTTTTTTTTTGTGTCCCTTAACCGAAAGAATCGAGTGCCACGAGTGTCCGAAAAATCATGCCCATTAATTTCTGAATTG
Source organism: Syzygium aqueum (assembly GCA_031216185.1). Taxonomy (NCBI): domain Eukaryota; kingdom Viridiplantae; phylum Streptophyta; class Magnoliopsida; order Myrtales; family Myrtaceae; genus Syzygium; species Syzygium aqueum. Next base: position 21,358,377 of record CM062234.1, read on the forward strand.
AGCGCAATATATTTTCTGATCATGGGCTCAATTAATCTTGTTTCATGGACCCAAACAAATCAATTGAGCTCAAAACTACACTTGCAGCAGTCCAATAAGCTCAGAATATCCGATCCATTCAATTAGACCCATTTGACGCTAGCCCAATCGCTATGCAATCAAGCTATATGATAAATGCTCCTAAAACTATATGCAATGCAATTTTAAATATTTTTGTTTAGGGGTTAAAAATTTAATCTCTAATTTTCTATGCAAATTACACTAAATGACGCGCCAAAATTTAGGTGTCAACAGCTGCCCCTCTTTGAGTGGAGGCTCGTAAAGGTTTCGCTCAAAGACTGAGACCTAAATTTAAACTATGCAAAATGATGAATGATGATGATGATTGTTTTTTTTTTTTTTAGTAATGATGCATGAGATGCAAGCAATAAGGAACGTATGCTAAGGCTTCTCACTTCATGCAGAGCGGTGAAAGAGTCTTGCATACGGATCACATAAAAAGCATCCCAGTGACGGAATACTTTATAATGCTTTCAATTCCCTCGATCTCCAAACTTCTGGTCAACTGGAAGTAAGATTTTCGAAGTACTGGATTGCCTATCTGTTACCTGTAGTTTCCTACAGATGCGAAATAGCGCATGATATTAAGAAAGAATGGGATGTATTGACCGGTGTGCTTCGTACTCCATTTAGCGACACCAATTGAGAAACTATGCCACCTATCCTGCTAGGCGAACATAAAATGAGATAGGGTGTGCCGCGTACTCCACTTGGCAACACCAAATGAGAAGTTGTGCCGTCTATCCTGCTAGACGAACATGAAACGGGATGTTATGCCACCTATCCTGCTAGGTGAACAGAGGACTAGATATTACACCGCCTATCCTGCTAGGCAATCAAAGGACTGAATATTATGCCACCTATTCTGCTAGGTGAACAGAGGACTGGATATTACGTCGCCTATCTTGCTAGGCGAACAAAGGACTGGATGTTACGCCGTCTATCCTGTTAGACGAACATGAGACTGGATATTATGCCGTCTATCCTGCTAGACGAACAATGAGACTGGGGTGTTACGTCGTCTATCCTGCTAGACGAACAAAAGACTGGGGTGTTACATCGTCTATCCTGCTAGACGAACAAAAGACTGGGATATTATGCCACCTATCCTGCTAGGTGAACATGAGACTGGGGTGTTACATCGTCTATCCTGCTAGACGAACAAAAGACTGGGGTGTTACGTCATCTATCCTGCTAGACGAACAAAAGACTGGGGTGTTCGTCGTCTATCCTGCTAGACGAACAGAGAATTGGATGTTACGTCACCTATCCTGCTAGGTGAATAGAGAATTGGATGTTACGCCGTCTATCCTGCTAGACGAACATGGGGCTGGATATTACGCCGTCTATCCTGCTAGACGAACAAAGGACTGAATGTTACGCCACCTATCCTGCTAGGTGAACATGAACTGGGATGTGCTTCGTACTCCACTCAGCAACATCAATTGGGGTGTGCCGCGTACTCCACTTGGCAACACCATGCCGCCGCGTACTCCACTTGGCGAACATGAAAATAAGATGTCCTTCGTACTCCACTCAGCAACATCAATTGGGGTGTGCCGCGTACTCCACTTGGCAACACCATGCCGCCGCGTACTCCACTTGGCGAACATGAAATGAGATGTGCTTCGTACTCCACTTAGCAACATCAATTGAGGTGTGCCGCGTACTCCACTTGGCAACACCATGCCGCCGCGTACTCCACTTGGCGAACATGAAAATAAGATTTGCTTCGTACTCCACTCAGCAACATCAATTGGGGTGTGCCGCGTACTCCACTTGGCAACACCATGCCGCCGCGTACTCCACTTGGCGAACATGAAAATAAGATGTGCTTCGTACTCCACTTAGCAACATCAAATGGGGTGTGCTTCGTACTCCACTTAGCAACACCAAATGGGGAAATCATGACGCCTATCCTGCTAGGCGAACAAAAGATGGGGTGTGCCGCGTACTCCACTTGGCAACACCATGTGAGAAATTATATTTCGAAAAGAGAAACGACGAAGAATAAGTAGCAAGCGTACCTGAATTCTTCTTATGACAGAGCCAGCGGCATCGCTCCTATTCTTACCTGAGAAAATGTTAAAATACCACATGCGCAGGGGCAGAGAAAAGGTAATATATGAATCTGCATGTATTACCAAGCTTCACTGGGGAATTTATCAATAAGAACAATCATTTCGTCCTTTTGACAATTTGATCACATTAAATGAAAAACCTTTAATCAGAAAGGACTTTACACTCACTCTCAATGAAAGGCTTTTGTCCCGACCATTAATGCGGGTATAAGAATCACTCAAACTCCCTTCGTCGTGCTTGACAAGGGTTCAGATATTCTCAAAATCAGTATAATTTAGCCAATCTGAGAGGTCTTTATAAGGACTGAAACATGGGTTTGTTCAATGGCTTAGCAAAAGGGACTCTTCGAGTCGAGACTATTGAAAGAATTGATATCATCAGCTGCTCCGAATTTACAAGTCAGGAATGCTGCAAAAATGAGATAGAAAAAATCTTGCTCGCACTTCTTCGAGCAACATTTATAAGCATTTGAAATTCTACGTTAACTCAAGTGCCCTATTCTGAAGAGACTTCGGTAAGAGTTGTAACGTAGGTTCGGGTAGGCTCGAAATAAATGGCCTATTTTCATCAAAGGGGCATTATGAACATGGAGATTGGTGATCATCCAATTGATCTATCTCTAGCAATTGCCCCACAAATGAACCTTCAAATGGTCTTTTCCTTGAAGACTGATCTTGCATATTGACTCAGTTCTTGCTGAAGCTTTCTTTCTCATTTTTCTCTCTCATTTTCTTTTTTTTTTTGTTTTGTTTTTTAGAGAGATTCTCTTTTCGAGAGATTTTTTTTTTTGAAAGAACTTCGATTCATCGGAGTCCTTTTGTGTCCTTTCTGATAAATTTTCCTTCGAGCTCCCATTTGCCCCAAGTCACCTTAAACTTGCTTCGAGATGATTCCATTTACTTATTGTAGGAATGATCACCAATAAGGTTGAAATGAATCCACCGCTCAAATTGGGTATGCAAAGGGTATAATGTGTACGGGTATAGAAAGAAATGCTCTTCGTCATATCTAAGGCACTCGAGCTAACACAAAATTTGCATGCCATAAATATACTTGAAGATTGATGCAAGTGAAAGCAAGAAAATTCTAACCATTTTGAACTTTCTAAGAAAATTGCCTCGGTATGGGATTGTTCCTGACGGGGGTAAGAAATGAAACTCCGTTCAAAGGGGTTAAGCAAATGATAACCTGTAGTGTTTAGATAGAGGGAATGAATGCCTCTCATCATTTTGGTCGTCATACTTTTCATGAGATAATCCTTCACCTTGTCAGCACAGAATTTTCACACAACTCGCACTAGGAATTATTATTCAGGACGTGTATGGAAATGGCTTGCCTTTCGTCATCTTGAAGTCTCTCATGCAATATGATCACTTCATTAGGACAGAAACAAATTGCCATATCAAAAGCTTTCCTCAAACAAAGCTTAGCAATATCAATCGATTCATGAAATTCAATTTGAAACTTGATTGAAGTAAAGTCAAAATGAGTACAAAATCAAGTGTAATATTTCTTCACTGAATCAGAATTAACTGGACTGAAAAAATACGACCATCCATCTCAGCCAAAATCAAAGCACCTCCTGGAAGGACTTTCTTCACAATGTACGGGCCACCATAGTTTGGGGAAAATTTTCCTTTTGCAAGAGGAACTATTGGCAATAATCTCCGTAGGACAAGGTCGCCTACCTGGCAATGTCGAGGCTTGACTTTCTTGTTGAAAGATTTAGCGACTCGCTGCTGGTAGCACTGGCTATGGCATAGAGCTCTAAGCCTTTTCTCATCAATCATGTTCAATTGGTCCAACCTCTGCTGGATCCAATCTTCTTCTGACAATTGTACCTGTGAAAGGATACGTAACGAAAGAATTTTAACCTCAACAGGTAGAACTGCTTCCATACCGTACACAAGAGAATACGGAGTTGCCCCTGAAACATAAAGTAGGGGATTCAGAAGGACAAACAGGGTTAAACATTACATTTTTTTCTAAAATTTTCTCCTTTTTATTTTTAAAATTTTTGAATTTTTTTTTTGAAATTCTTTTCAAAAAGGTTTTAACACGAGGAAGCATGAAGAAGCCCAGGCCTCAGAATTCTCCTTGAACTATATTTTTCTTTTATCGGTTGGATATCATCAATGGGCTGGTTTTGTTCAGATCTCGGTAATCAACACATACTCGAACCCGACCGTCTTTCTTCATCACTGGGACTATATTAGTGACCCATTCTGAGTATTGGGTAGTCTCAATGAATCCCACGTCAAGGAGCTTTGTGACTTCTTCTTTGATCTTCTTCGCCAGTTCTGGCTTAGCTCTTCGCGGCCTTTGTTTCACAGGCTCAACCGAAGGATCAGTCGGCAGACAATGTTCGACGATCGATCGATCAAGACCCGGCATGTCAGCATAAGACCAGGCAAAGATGTCTTGATAATCCTTTAACAGCTGGGACAAGCGTTTGGCCACATCTTCAGGAAGACATGCCCCAATCTTCACCTCTCTAGGATTCTCCGTGTCGCCAAGGTTGATCACCACGGTTTCTTCGGCAGTCAGGGGCTTGGATTTCTCATTGATTTCCAAGTTCCGTCGTATCTCTTCATCATTCGGGTTAGAATCATCTGAGTCATCGGATTGACTTGCATCACATACATGAGGATCCACGATTCCCGTCTCTTCGCATGCCTCGAGGTCAGTCCTGAAACATGAAAGAAAGGGATCAAAAAGACAAGACAGAGTTTAACTACATGCAATTTTCGAAAATTGTTCTTTGTTTCTTGAAATTCATTTTGTTTTCGAAGATCTTGAGACGAGAATTCTTGAGAAGCCCAACCCTCAGTTCTTACCGTAGATGATAAATTTTTCAATCGTTGGTTATCGTCATCGGGTTGGTTTGGAATACTTCAACAAGATTCAAAATGATAAAAACTTCTGTAATTTTATTGATATTGGATCAATCTTATTGGATTGAAAAAACTTAATGGAAAATAAGTTGGAATGAAAATCGAAAAAGCAATAAAGATTCCCACGCAGGGGAGATACGAAAACTAGAAATGATTACTCTTGAGGGCCAGCGCCCATCCCTTCAAGTGGTCCCTCAGTGATTGCACCAATGGAAGTCTCAGCAAACCAACCGGTGAGATAAGGTATACCATCATCAAAGTCAAAGTCCACTACCCTCGACTCCGGCTTCTTGAAAATACAGAGTGGCTGGTCATCCTCAGAATCATCAGACAAACTGACAAGAGTAGCTTTGCCGTGCTTCTTAAGTGAGTCGGTTAAGGCTTGTGGTGACTCAGGAAAGATAAGCCCAAGATCATCTTCAGTCGGGCTCGAATTTACGTGCTCATATCCTCCCACTACTCCAGCCGAGCGAAAGGTGTCGTTGATGGAAGGTGGTAAGGGACTTTGACATGCCCCTGTTCGGGTTTTGCAACCATCGTTGCTTTGTTCGCGGCTTCCCGACCCATCATATCCCAATCCAGCCTTGTGGGATTGTCCATTTGTCTCAATCGGGGCCTGAATGCCTTGGCCTTCCTTCCCAAGACCCTGACCCATCATAATGGAAATTGAAGAGATAATAATATTAATGAACTCAGAAAAGTACATGGCGAATATATGTTTTTGATGCCGGATGATGGATCTCTCAAATAATCACACACTGCCATATGTATAAACCTTCATTATAACCGCTCATGCCAAGTACGGTTGTAATTGTGCTGCTGAGATTCGCCCCTTTATCTAAACACCAATCGCATCCATAACCAGTTGCAACTTCCAAGGCTATTGAGCCACTCAACCGTCACTCGGTATGTTCTCTTTCAATCGATATCCTTGTCCTCTGTTCCCTCTTTGCGTCAAACACTTAGCCAACTTTGGAAGGAACAATTCTTTGCTTGTTCCATCAATGAGCTTCATCAAGCACCCCTCAACTACTTGTTGACACCAATTCCACAGCCATCGATAAATTTCTTTATAGGTGTACACTTGTTGATTGATTAATAGCTTGAAGCACTCTCATCGACCAATCTTCCTCGATCAACTGTACTTTGTTGCTCATCAAAAGCTATACTTTATGGTCATTGATAGACTGATCGATATCCGTATTATACACTTATCGATAACCATGCCGATCACAATAAACCAAACTCACTTAATCGACTAAATCAACTATTGGTTGAGTTAAAAGTGTCAGGTTATTTTTTGGTGTAAACACAAAGGAAACATCCTGATTCAGATACTATGAAGATGGTTTTTTTTATTCTATTTTGCCTGCACAGGAGGTACTCACTGTGTTGCTTGGACACATGATTAATATTCACGAAGTTTGTCATTAAATTATGGTTTGTTGGTTTTTTTCCCTCATCAAGAAAACTTCTAACTATTGATGACAAATGACCTAAATGTTTTTAAAGCACATCAGTAGTAATACCTTGAAATGCAGTTATCATTGTCTTTAGCCACCAATGCTCTCGAAGAAGGAACTTGGTAATGTTTGGGTGATAGCGACAGACACTGACAAGCAATGGTAAAGTATTTGTGCTAGATGAGGACAGAATCTCCTTGTGGTTGAGAAAGTATGTACTTCAAAAGGTTCCTTTCTTTTGAGAATTATTTCCTGTACTCGAACTAGTACCATAATTAAGAATTCGCTCGAAGACTTGCATGCACATACATGAACAACCAGGGGTATGGAATAAATATGATCTTTTTGCTCTTTGTACAGTCAACCAAGAAATAGAACAGAGAACAAGTGAAAACATTTTCTAATCCTTCCATGGGAATGATTAACCATGTTTAAAGTAATACTGAGGATTATGAAAACGTTATCTTTACTTAGCTCTTTGTCTGCAATTGCATTTTGTGGTGACTTATGATTTTTATTTGATCCTTGAGCATTTGACTTTGATAGATCGATAACCTACAAAAAATCGCATTTACGTGAGAAAAATGGACGGAACAGAATGAGTGAAACAACATTTAGTGATATCGTGACGTCGCTGTGGTGTAATTTCATCGTAACATGCTTTTGCCTTTACTTGATGCTAGAATTTGCATCGTCATTACCATTAATACAACAGGAAAAAAAAGAGGAACATATCTAATCGATGCATTTCCGGCAGACCAAGCTTTACATCGAGCACTGGATTGGATTGAAGATCGTAGACAAAGCTGGGAAAGTCAAATTCATCAACTATCTCTGGGAACCCATCTCCAGATCTTGCTTGCCAATGTGCAAGAACATATAGAACCTTGGTGGATGATGCAGCTTCAGCGAAGAACATGGCAACAGGAACTGCTTCTCGTAATTGGACTGGTCTCAGGTTTTGTATCGAAGACTGGTTAGGCTGTTCAAGGAGCGACCGCTGCTTCTCTCTTTCCGTTTGCGAGTGATGCATATCTTCCACGCATGAACATGAAAGATGTAGTAGTGAAATGATTCCTTTTGCGTGAGTGGGCGATTGGATTTTTGTAGCACTACAAAAAAACACTGGATTAGCGACGAAATTTGCGACGGAAATTTTGGAAAAATCCGTTGCAAATCGAATTTGCGACGGAAAAAATTCCGTCGCTACTAGCGCGTCGCAAATTTTTGTGACGGAAAATTCAAAAATTCGTCCCAAATTTGCGACGAAAAAAAATTCGTCGCAAAATTAGTCGCAAAATCCATCGCAAAATTCGTCGCAAATTTGCCACGAATACAATCCGTCGCAAATATTTCGTCTCAAATTTGCAACGAACTCCATCCGTCGCAAAATTCGTCGCAAAATCCGTCGCAAAATTCGTCGCAAAAATCCGTCGGAATTTCGTCGCAAATTTGCGACGAACTACATCCGTCGCAAACATCTGTCGGAATTTTGTCCCAAATTTGCGACGAACAAAATCCGTCGGAATTTCGTCGCAAATTTGCGACGAACAAAATCCGTTGCAATTTCGTCGCAAATTTGCAACGAACAAATTCCGTCGCAAAATTCGTCACAAAAATCCGTCGGAATTTCGTCGCAAATTTAGTTGCAAATTTGCGACGAACTATGTCCGTCGCAAAAGTCGTCGCAAAAATCCGTCACAAATTTCGTCGGAAATTTGGGACGACCTCCATCCGTCGGAAAACTCGTCGCGAAAATTCGTCACGAATTGCATCGGAAAACGCGTCGCGAATTTCATCGCAAATTAGTGACAAACTTTAATAATTGCAAAATTCGGCTTGAAATTTTCGTCGTTATTTTTAGATCATTTCGGCCGTAAATTATTGTCCATATCAATCAAAGGAGACAATGACATATAATTGAAACATAAAAACGAACAAACCATACATTCTGACAAACCAGCCACAATGACATATGATTAAAACAAATAACAGAAGGAAAGTTTTATAGTCTGACATGATACTATTTGATATCCAATCTTACAATACATTCAAAACATGAATTAAGAGACGGGACAACCATAGAAGACGCAACAAAAACCATACAGAAGAAGACGCAGCCTTGGTACGATGACAGGACACCAAAAGTAGTCACCTTTGTCGAGACCTGAGGAAATGTCGATACATAAATCAGTCCAGAATATAAAAAAAAGCGTTTATGCATGGCTGTGGAACTAACTAGGTGTAAAATAACACAAATACGTTTCAGAACGAACATAAATGTTCATACATATGAATATGAGTGAAATTATGAAAAACCAAGATTGCTTACCTAAAAACGTCAACTACAAAGCCTGGAGAAAATCATCATCATCATCATCATCATCATCATCATCATCATCATCATCATCATCAGCATCAGCATTCCCGGCATCAATGTGTTGGTCATCATTGTGCTCACCACCTATTGGATTGGCTGAAGGTACAGGAGTACCGTAATTGCGATCGATGTTAAGATGTTGCATAACCATTCTCATTTGTTCTTCCAAGTTATGTATTCGTTCATCCTTCTTAACAAGTAAATCATTCAGACGATTCACTTCTTGGGTCAATTGCTCGTCTGGTCGTGACCTCCTTCGACCAGTCCCAGCGGATGATGAACTTCCAGGACTATTCGGCATGAACATCCTTGACAATGATCCCAGCCCAAATATTTTCCCTTTTTTCACCCCACCCGTTGCCTCCATCCATAATGCCATATTATTAACCGGTGGCCGGGACTCAGGACAATCATCACTACCACTAGCACTGCTCATTAAAAGTTTATCATATTTGTCATACATTAACAATGTAGATGAAAATAAAATATATATAATATATATATACCATCAATCACTAAAGCATTCACGGTTTTCATTATAGTTTACATATAAGCCAAAGCATAACTTTACATACCTTAACAGCTTTTACTCGATCGCTAGTCCATGTCTTATCTTTCTTTTGAAATGTGCGTTCAAATGTAGCTGCAAATGTCGGTTCCGTCCCCAATTCATGTGCCTACAAAATGTAAACTTGAGTAATTGAATTAAATTAACTTATAATGTATTTAACAGACTTACTAGTCGTTTGCAATGCTCCGCAATGTTGATAGAGCCCCCAGCATATGTGGCTGACCCATCACTAGAACTAGAAGATCGATTCTTCTTATTCTGCTCATAGAGTTGCCGACTCTGTTCAGATGCCCAAAATCTGTTAATTGCCACCCAATTGTCAGCTGTAAAGAAAGACGGCTTCGCTTGCTTGCTCTTCGCTCTATTCATGACATTTCGCATAAAATCACTTATTTTCTTATCGAAAATTCTTCTCACTTCATTGTCTTCCGCTTCCTCCCACTTAAATTTCCGCTGCAATAAATAAAAACACAAATTGAAAATTATTATGATGATCACATATCCATAACCATGCACCAGACACATATAGACAGATTTTGTAAAGTTCATGTCGGGAAAATATCCGGTCCTCTAGGTATCGAAAACTACAGAGTTGTTCTGGTCACTTTACATCATTCTTGACCATCAATATACTACACCAAACATAATTGATGAGAAAATAAAATATGTAAAACTTACCTTGAACTCATTCCACCACATTTCTTTCGCTTCTTGTGGAACACTTCTGTAATTAAGATACTCTCCCATCCAAAAGTTTCTTACTATTTTGTTCAATTCTTTCACAACAGACGTAGCATCCGTGAATCTGCATTCATACGAATATTGTGCAACATGGACAATTCAGTTGACATCAATATCTGAAGCCCTAAATATGACATATACCAAAATAAAAAGGAAGCACTTACGAATCTCCAAATGGGCATATGAAGAATCGGTTATCTTCTTGACCTCTGTTTTCGTCAATATTCGATTGTTCCGCCGAATAATGGGGTGGAACGGAAGGAGAGGGAGCTAAAGGAGATTGAACTAGAGAACGTTCAGTTCGCATGTGGTCAAGTCCCGTAACATGTTGTTGAGTGTGGGAGGAAGGGCCAACGTGCCCATATTGTGACAGATCATATTGTGGGTGAGGGTTAGATGTCGGGATAGGAGAAGATTAAAGGGACAGGGACGAGGACGAGGACGAGGAATAGTCTTGTCTTCTAGGCATGTGACCTCCACGTTTATATTGACAAGTAGGAAGGTTATGCGAATATGTAAAGAACTATTGACACGTATTACGAATACATAATGATGTACATGACGAAGCTTACCATTTTGATGGAATGACTAAGAAAATGTTTCCTTGAAATGAGCCAATGTCGAGTGTTTATGACGTGCAATTTCCTACAAACAAATATACTCAAAATCCCATTCATTTTTTATATGAAACATCAATGTATGAGCACGATATGGGTGGCCACCGGTATGAAACATCACTATATGAATTGCATTCATTTTGATTAAATTTTTTTACCATGTACAAAAATTTAAATTTCACTGAAAGTGGGTGGCCACAAATATTCTAAGTCATTCTGTAAAGTTTTGTAAGAAATAAATTAGTATTATTGTTAAATTTTTTTTGGGACCTAAAAAAACATGTCACTAAAAGTTGATGACCACTATTATTCTAAGACATTATGTAAATTTTTGAAATTTTAAAATTTTAAGAATTTTTAAATTATTAATTTTAATATAAAATTTTTTCCGTGGAAAAAAAAATTTTCATACTAAAATTGGGTGGCCACAGGTAGTGTAAGCTATTAGATAAAATTTCCCAATTTTTTTTGTTTTTTTAAGTCATTCTTTATTTTAATAATTTTTAGGGCACGTTAAAAAAATTAAATATAACTAAAAGTGGGTGGCCACAAGTACTATAAGCCATTCCTTGAAATTTTGAAAATTTTTAAATTCTGATTTTTTTTTCGACGGAAAGAAATTTAAATTTCACTGCAAGTTGATGGCCACATGTTTTCTAGGCAATTCTGTGCATTTTTTAAATTTTATATTTTTGTACTTTTTCTTCACAAAAAAAAAAGAATTTCCTTCACAATGGGTGACCAGGTTTATGTTAAGCCATTTTATCAGGTTATGGAAAGTTTTAATTTTTTAATAATTTTTTCCCCGGAACGTTAAAAAATCTAAATTTCACTGAAAATGGATAGGCACTATTAATTTTTGCAATTTTGTGATATCATGAAATTTAGTTTGTTAAAAATTTTAAAAAAACTTTTACGGCTAAATTTTATATTTGTTGTCAACATATACCTGTTTTTTAATTTTACATAATTTTGCAGGAATTTTTATAGAATTGTTTAATTTTCAAGTATTTTCTGTGAAAACGCTTAATCAATCATCCTATCGTCATTTAACACTTAATCATCCACATAATAAACAAATTAAACAGCCGACCATCGATCAAAGCCACATGCAATCCTGAAATCGACCCGTAATTTAACCAATGAAAAGTAATCCTAAATAATCGAACACCGCATTCATCGGTCACACAACCACACGGCAGGGCATATATAAATGAGCACAGGAAGGCACAAAATAACCACTAATCAATCAATCCCAGCAAAGGCCTAATTGAATCTCAACTTAACCGAATTAATCCAAATTTGGTTCTCATGGGAACAGCCACAAAACAGCTTATATTAGGCATTAATTCACCTCCTAATCAGCCTATTTAACTCCCAAACATGCCCCAAAATCATCCGATAGGCATCAACCCATAATCAAACCAAAATCTAACTTAATTAACCTCAAAAATCATCTAAACCTATCTAGAGAGGCAAAATTAATCATAATCTAGGTTTAAGAATTTATACTCACCTAATCCTAACCTCCGAGCTCAACTAAATCGACGGGGATCGAGCGGCGAAATCGGCGGTGGCGATCCGGTGGCTTCCGCGGCGATGCAAGGCAGTCCGGCAAGCGGGGGCGTGCGGCCACGGCTTGGCGAGCGGCGGTCGGCGATCACGCCCGGACGGAGGAGGGGGAGAATGAGGTCGGCGGGGGGCGGGTTGGTGGCAGGGGGGAGCCGGGGGCCGGGCTGATGGCGACGGGGGCGGGCTGACGCCGGCGAGGGGCGGGGAGGGGGCGGGGCGGGGGGTGGGGCGGGGGCGAGGGGGTGGCTGGCGGGGGGCGGTGTGCGGCGGACGGCTGGGCGACGGGCGGAGGGGTGCGGGGCGGCGACGGGCGGGGGCGGGGCGGGAAGAGGGCTACCGGCGACAGGAGGGGGGCGGCGCGGGGGCGAGGGCAGGCAGGGCGGGGCGGGAGGGTGGTTGGCGGGGGGCGGGCTGGCGGCGGACGGCTGGGCGACGGCGGGGGGTGCGGGGCGGCGACGGGCGGGGGCAGGGAGGGGGCGAGGGCGACCGGCGACAGGCGGGGGGCGGCGCGGGGGCGGGGGCTCGGGGGCGGCTGGCTCACGACCGGCGACGGGCGGGGGGGCCTGCGGGGCTCGGCGGCGACGGGCGGGGGCGTGGGCGACGGCGACGACGACGGCGGACGGCTGGGCGGCGACGGCGACGGCTGCGACGGCGACGGCGGGGGGACCTGCGCAGATATGAAGAAACGGGGAGGAAGACGAGCGCAAATGTAGTAAAATTTGTGATGGACTTCCTATGTCCGTCGCAAATTTGCGACGGACACCATAGTTCCGTCGCAAATTGGCGACGGACACAGCACCGTCGCAAATTTGCGACGGACCTAGCAAGTCCGTCGCAAATTTCGGGGGGAAAAATTCCCTCATAAAGTTTGCGACGGATAATTTTAGGCCGTTGCTAATTTCGAGTGGTTTAAATTCCACTTCAAATTTGCGACGGACACAATAGGTCCGTCGGAAATATTTCACCGAGAAATATTTTTGCGACGGACATTATAGCGCCGTCGCAAATTTGCGACGGACCTAGCAAGTCCGTCGCAAATTTGCGACGGAAATAGAAAGTCCGTCGCAAATTTCGGCGGAAAAATTTCATCGTAAAATTTGCGACGAATAATTTTAGTCCGTCGCAAATTTCGAATGGTTTAAATTCCACTTCAAATTTGCGACGGACACCATAGTCCCATCGCAAATTTGCGACGGACACCCTTGTTCGTCGTAAATATTTCACCGACAAATATTTTGCGACGGACATTATAGCGTCGTCGCAAATGTGCGACGGACCTAGCAAGTCTGTCGCAAATTTGCGACGGACATAGAAAGTTCGTCGCAAATTTCGGGGGAAAAATTCCATCGTAAAATTTGCGACGGACAATTGGAGTGCCGTCGCAAATTTGCGACAGATAATTTTAGTCCGTCGCAAATTTCGAGTGGTTTAAATTCCACTTCAAATTTGCGACGGACAGCATAGTTTCGTCGCAAATTTGCGACGGAAACCATAGTTTCGTCGCAAATGTACGACGGACACCCTTGTCCGTCGCAAATATTTCACCGCCAACCATTTTGCGACGGCGCTATAATGTCCGTCGCAAATTTGCGACGGAAATAAAAGTCCGTCGCAAATTTCGATAAGTAAAATTCATACTCAAAATTTGCGACGGACAATTGGAGTGTCATCGCAAATTTGCGACGGACAATAGTCGTCCGTCGCAAATTTGCGACGGACCAGTGTTATCCGTCGCAAATTTGCGACGGACGACTTTTAGTCTGTCGCAAATTTGCGACGGTCAGGTTTGAGTTTTGCGACGGATAAAAATTTGCAAAATTTACGACGGACTCAGACCTGAGTCCGTCGCAAATTTCGATCGGTAAATATTCCCGAGCAAAATTTGCAACAGGCGGGTCTGAGTCCGTCGCAAATTTTGAACGATAGAAATTCCATAGCAAAATTTGCGACGGACCTGTATATTCCGTCGAAAATATTCGACAGACAGGTTTTGAGTCCATCGCAATTTTGCACATACTAAATGATCAGGGAAAATTTGTGACGTCTTTTTTTCGGTCAAAAATGTAGCATCTCATTGATTTGGATCCTAAATTTGCTACGTCTTTTTTTCAGTCCAAAATTTTGGCATCTCAAATTTTGCAATGGAAATTAGAATATCGGAAATGTTATGGCACGTTAATAATATTTGACATGTCGTTTTTTTCAGTCTGAAATTTCAGATGATACATTAAAATAGAAAGAATAATCAACAATAACAATAATAAAAAAGCACAATAACAATAATAACAAGAACAATAATGATAACAGCAAAAATAGCACTTGTAGCATTAATAATTACACATCTGTAGTGTTTTGTGACAAACATGTTAATCTTCGTCTTCGGCTTCGTCTCGGTCGTCGTCTTCGTCTTCGTCTCGATCGTCGTCTTCGTCGTCGTCTTCGTCGTCGTCTTCGTTTTCGTTCTCGTCTTCGTCATCTATCTGAAAATCATATTCAGAACATTATTGTACATTTACTTCGCAAATTTCAGTTGGATCCACATCTATCATTGCTCCACACGGATCTTGTAAAGTTGGTATGTTATATTCCTCAATTTCAACCGTGTTACATACTTCCTCTTGTTGGTAGGCTCTATCCTTCCAGTGTTCCTCGATTTTCCTCCGTGCTTTGATTTTACATACAGCCCACCAATCAGTTTTGTCACGTTTCAAACTAGGATATGATGCATAACATACCTAAATTGCTTGTTGTGCCAAGACAAATGGTTCATACTTCATATACCTTTTCTTGTTATTTATTTCAACCAAATTGAACTTCGTATGCACCTTCATTCCTTTGACGGGGTCGAACCACGTGTACTTAAATAACACAACCCGCATCATTAATGGTCCAGGGTACTCTATCTCTATGATTTCATCCAACAAGCCATAAAAATCATCTTGCCATCTGTCACCATTGGATGACCGAACAGACATACCACTATTCATTGTGGATTTTCCCATTCCATATTCTTGAGTATGAAAATTATATCCATTTATGAAATATGCTGGCCAACTTCGAACTCTTAACTGTGGACCCCATGATAGATAATATAGCAATCCTTGCCCTCCAAATTCATCATACTTACTGTGAACCTAAGGTTATACATGCAAAGTTAATAATATATATTTTACTAAATGACGTATATAATTTTAATAACTTGGTTTTGATCCATAGGCAGCTTACATATGTTTTGAACCATGCTGCAAATTGTTCATCGCACAAACGGTCAAACTTATTTGGTTGTAGTCCAGACATTGAAGTTTGGAAAATCCTAATATTAAAAACCATATCATTATTAGCAAATATTTGACACGCAAAACATATATTTGCAAATTTACACTTACTTGAAGTATGGCTCGACTTCTGGGCAGTTCAGTAAAATATAAGTATGGGCTGCATGCAATTCTTCGCCTGATAAGTAACGAAACTGACATGCGCCGCTTGGTCGACCCAGATAATTGAAAATAGAGAATGCCGTGCAATTGGGATCAATGGGGCCCTCATCATTTCTGCCTGCTCTCCGCCTCTTGCACTGAACGTGCGGCTCAAAATAGTATGATGCAAATATTGTCACTTCTTCCACAATATATGCATTACAAATTGAAGCTTCAACACGTGCCTTATTCTTCACTTTTTTTTTCAAATGATATAAGAATCTAGTTGAAATAAAAAGAAATTTATCGGAATATATTATATGATAAACTAATTTGAACTGTATTTAAAAAAAAACATTACCTCTCAAATGGATACATCCATCGAAATTGGACGGGACCTGCAACTTTGGCCTCATAAGGCAAGTGAACTAATAGATGCTCCATCGAATCAAAAAACGTTGGAGGAAATATCCTTTCTAAGTTGCAAAGAATAATTTGAATATCTCTCTCTAGTTTTTCCATGTGCGATGCTTTTAACACTGTCGAGCAAATATCATGGAGGAAATTGCTTAATTCTGTAATGGCGCCCCATACAAAGTTCGGTAGAACTTCCTTCAAAACTATTGAAAGTAGTCTTTCCATCAGGATGTGACAATCATGACCCCTCAAACCTGTCAACTTGCATTCATTCAAATCAACGCATCTCCCGAGATTCGAAGCATATCCATCAGGAAATCGCACAGATTTCAACCATTGACAAACAACTCGCCTCTGCTCCTTATCCAATGTATAAACTGCTTTTGGTTTTGGTCCCCTGCTACTTGCATCCACAGCTAGTATTGGCCGATCGCAAATATCTCTCATATCTTTTCTTGCGTTCAAGTTGTCTTTTGTTTTTCCGGCGACATCCATCACAGTATTCATGACATTGTCGAAAACATTCTTTTCTATGTGCATGACGTCAAGATTATGATGAATAAGATGGGCCTTCCAATATGGTAGATCCCAAAATATACTGCGTTTGGTCCATTTATATGTACTTCCGTATGCAAAAGTCGTGCCGTGCGGGTTCTCCACAACAGTTGAAAAGTCCTGCACACGTTCCCAAATTTAATCGTCGGTCAACCTCAATGGTGGACGCGTTCTTTCAGTTCTATTCTTGATGAACTCTTTCTTATTCCTTCTGAAAGGATGATTTGGCGGTAAAAATTGTCTGTGACAGTCAAAATAGCTAGGCTTCTTTCCATGTTTTAATCTAAATGATTTTGACATTTCCAAATATATCGGACATCCTAAGATCCCAGCTGTACTCCATCCAGATAACATTCCGTAAGCTGGAAAGTTATTTATCGTCCAAAGAAGGGCAGCCTTCATTACAAATGTTTGATCGGTAGAAACGTCATACATAGGGACACCTTCAACCCAAAGCCGTTGTAACTCCTCAATCAATGGTTGCATATAAACATCTATCAACTTTTTTGGATTTTGCGGCTCTGTCACGATCAATGTCAAAAACATATAAGGAGTCTTCATGCACATACCAGGTGGAAGATTGTACGGCGTTAAGATAACTGGCCAGCATGAATAACTTCTTCCTGTTTTCCCAAATAGAGCAAATCCATCGGCACAAAGACCTAACCTGAGGTTCCGAGGCTCCATTGCAAACTCAGGGTATGTTCTATCAAAATGTTGCTATGCCTCCGCATCTGAAGGATGACACATTAGACCCTCTTCTGTTTCATGATTTGCACGCCAAGTCATGTGTTCAGCAGTGACTTTAGACGCATAATGCCTTTGCAATCTAGGGATTAAGGGCAGATAAAACATTTGCTTGCATGTTCTACGCTTCTGATTATGACCCGGCCTCCTGTTAATCTTGTACTTAGGTTGGCTACAGAATTTGCAAGATTCTGCATTTTCATCATCTCTCCAATATATCATACAACCCCTACTACATACATCAATTCTTACAACCGGAAGACCTAAGTTATCCACTAGCTTTTTCATATCATAAAAATCACTTGGCATGTTGTTATCATGAGGCAATGATTCTCGCATTACTTCAACAAAAGAGTTGAAGCAATCCGCAGACACATTATACTCTGCCTTGATATTTAATAGTCGGGCTGTTACCGATAACTTGATGTGGTCCTCACAACCTGCCTATAGAGGTTCATCTGCTGCTTTCAACACATCCCAAAACTGATTAGATTGAAAAGTTTCATTATACACATTCTCCTCAAAACCCGTTACTCCTATATCTTCCAATTGTGAAGCATGACCAGTACCCAATTGTTCACGTGTAGGAGTAAAACTAGTACTTGCATGATTTGATTCTATGATAAAATTATAACTAGCTGCATCAATCACTATCCTCTCGTATGGGTTCAATTGCTCATAATAGCCACATTCTTCCCTAACTGAAAATTGGTCACTTCTTCCATATCCTTCATCAGATATAAATGGTTCACCATGAGAAGTCCAATTATAATAGTTCGGAGTAAATCCAAATCTAGTAAGGTGTTCTCTAACTTGATCACTCACAAGAAATTTACCATTACCGCACTTTTTACACGGACACCTTAACTTATTTCCATCCATAAACTCATATTTACTACTAGCAAAGTCTAAAAATAGTTCCAACCCAGTACGAAACTCATCTGTCAATCCTCGACGTCCAGGTAAGTTCTTATTATACATCCAAGCCCTTTCTCTTTGCATTGTATTTGTATTCAAATAAAAAATTCTGGTAAAATATTTAAAATATCATATCTATTGTTCTTAATTAAAACTATAACATTTTGGAAATTTTAATTTTTGTTATTCACACAACAATTAATATGAAATTGCAAAAATAGAAAAAATTACAAAGTAAAGAAGACTTACCCAAATATTTGACTGAAATATTGATAGGACAAAGTGATCAATTTGATGAGAATTGCAAAATCCACTCGGATTGCGAGACCTTCAATTAGGCACAAACCCAAAAAAGAATAATCACTTAAGAATTATTTTTTAATAATTTTTAAAGTACGATGGAAACGGAATTCATCCGTCTCAAATTTGCGACGAATAAATGAAAATTCCGTCGCAAATTTGCGACGGAAAAACGATTCCGTCTCAAATTTGCGACGGAAAGTAGGATCCGTCGCAAATTTGCGACGGAAAGTAGGATCCGTCGCAAATTTGGGACGGAAATTTTTATCCGTCGCAAATTTGCGACGGATAATAGAATCCGTTGCAAATTTGCGACGGAAAAACGATTCCGTCGCAACTTTGCGACGGATACTGTAATCCGTCGCAAATTTGCGATGGAATCGTTTTTTCGTCGCAAATTTGCAACGGATTCTATTATCCGTCGCAAATTTGCGACGGAATTTTCATTTATTCTTCGCAAATTTGCGACGGATACCTTATTCTGTCGCAAAATGGCGTGGCCGTTTGGCTTATCCGAAGGCCGGCGAGGTGTCACCGGTCGCCGGTCGTTAAACCGGTGATGCAGATACGAAAAAAACACAAACATAAATATATATTAAAAAAAAATTAGAACGCAACGACGAATAGTGACGAAGTTAGCAATTTTGCACTTACTGGTACAAAAGCTTCACCGAGATTAATATGTGTGTGCGCGGATTTTGCTGATTTCAGAGATATGAAAGAGGGAGAAAAGCGACAGAGAGCGAGAGAGAGCGAGAGAGAGATAGTGATTGTATGTCACGGGTTAATAAACTACGAATTTGCGACGGATGTGTGTTTTCGTCGCAAATTTGCGACGGACGTACTTTGCCGTCGCAAATTTGCGACGGATTTTATGGCTGTATTATTTTCCGTCGCAAATTTGTGACGGAAAATGCAATCCGTCGCAAATTTGCCACGGAAATAATTCGTCGCAAATTTGCGACGGAAAATATAATACGTCGCAAATTTCGTCGCAAATTTGCGACGGAAAAAATTTCGTCGCAAATTTCCGTCGCAAATTTCATGTTTTTTTGTAGTGTAGGTTGATGTGGTGATACATTATTGGTCTTGTGTACCTAATTATTTGATGATGTTACTCACTGGATTGACTTGAAAGTTCTTAGATAACACTGAAAGATGACATTTCCATTTCTATGAAGGCTTATGAAACTTTATGAATTATCGGAGGGGAAGGATCCTGCATCAACCATGACTCTTGCTTTCAATAGATGCTAAAAATGTTATGGTACTTCCTGCAGTTATGCGCACCTATGCCATCAAAGAGCGACGCATAGAAAGTTGAAGGCAAGTCCCAATTCAACGGCAACTACAACTATATGCTAGTAAGCATCACGTTCTTCGGCAAACTTTCTGCAGTGTACTAACCTCTATCCACACCTACTTGTAAAACTTACTTTTTATCATGCCCACTTGTAAAATTTAAAAGGTGTCTGTAACTTACCAATTCATTTGACATTAATATCATTACCATGTTGGTAACTTATTATCCTCTTACTCCATCCACCTGTAAAATTTAGAATTTGTTATCTTACAATCAAGTTAACGTTTGGTAGATTCAGTATGGTGTCGGTAATTTTGTTAAACCTTGCCTTGTTCATCTGTAAAATTTAAAAGAAGTACATAACTTAAAAATCAATTTGCTGTTGAAGAATGTTCGAGGAATTCATGGAAATTGAAGCAATGGCAATCAACGGTAAAAACAAACAAAACTCATCAATGCTACGAAGAGCATTTTTTTAAATTAAAATACCACAAAATCCAACCCTTTCTTGCAACCTCAAGATTATTACCAAACAAATACCAACTTGGCAGTTCAACCGCAACTGGTCAGTAACTGTGAACCCTCTTGGCTTTCATTTGGCCAACTGGGATGCGATCGAGTTGTACATCCTTGACATACACATTGACGGGTTTTAAATCTGACAGCTGACATTAAAGTGCTCGAACTCAAAGGCTGACAAAGCAAAACGAAAATATTCCGCGCACAAGGTCATGGGACCATAGAGTGGCCCAACTTATTAGCAGCTTTCCTAGAGTATCCCGTAATCAAACAGTAAGTTTCGGACGTATCTTCTCGGAGAGCTCCATGGCAACCAGAAACCAACCTTGGGGTCAAGGAAAACACCGATGCGGTGCATAGTCAGGAGACATCCAAACACAACAAAAAGAATGATTCCGAGCTCAATGGTTCTTGTCAATACAACATATGTACCGCAAGCAAAGGCTATCGCCAACCCACATATCGCAAAGTAAATGTAATATCCTGCGGCAGTCGTGTACCTTGCCTGTTGGCGAGCGCCCCAGAAAGAAGGATCATACTGTAAGAATAATGCCATGATGGAGAAACAGAATGCGGTAGTGTTAGATATCACAAAGGCTTTGAAAGCTGGCCTGCCAGCAAGAATCGCCATTCCTTGATCAGGTTCAACATTGTAATAACCCCCGGGCATCGTGAAGGCTGCGGCAAAGGTGACTGTGACTATGAGCACTGCCACTAGTAGTCGAAGGTTGATAATGCTTCTTTTTGACGAATCGACATTTTCTAGTTTGGCAGTAATAATTCCTGTCGTCATAGACAGCTGGTTGACCCTCAACAAATTGCTTGTCTAACCTCTTTGTAACATATTCAGTAACCCAGTCTTGAAAACACTGGATTCCATGAGATCCTTTCAACACATGAAGAACTTTTGCAGCTCTGTAACTGACCTAAAAATGTACAAACAGTATCCCTCAAAATGCTAACAAACAGAACTCCCGGCAAGGCCAGAAACATTATGGAGAACTCATTCAATACATCTCTTTTAGATGAGGTAGCAGGTAGACAAAATCAATAAACAGAGTTTCTTGGAGTGAATAATTACAGTTTTGGGTATCGTTTGAAGTCCTTTTTGGCAGAGTGCAGGTTCTCTCTTTTACCTCAAAAACCATTGGAAAGGGGCCAAAACGAAAGGTATGATTCTAGCTATATTGTACGGAACATTCTGATTCTTTCATATGCTGTGGCAAACAAATTATTTTGAAGTCAATATGCAACAATCGAATAAGCAAAGAAAGTTGACGGAAAAGACTTCAATCACATTGTTTGTTTGCACCTGAAATGATTATTACCTAGGCCATAGTTTCTAAACGATACTGAAGAAATTACTCTGCGAGTGAACAAATTGGGTTCTATAGTGTTCAAGCAAGCATACCTCGTCATGGGCAGCAAAAATGTCGAGGGCAGTCAAATGATCCTTATTTGTGGCCAAACGGTCCACCCTCCTGTCCCGTGCAAGTATGGATATGATGTTGTATTTTTTATGAAGCGCAGCCAAATGCAGAGCTGTGTTTCCATTGCTGTCTTGTTCGTTGATAAGATCCTCCAGGTTTGGCATCCCTAGTATGTACTTGACTACATTTACTCGTCCACCCACAGCAGCTGCATGAAGAGCTTTTTGCCCCTTGGTGTTTATAATGTCACAAGCATCAGGACAGGATCTAATAAGCTTATCAATGACATTGAAGTGGCCTCGAAATGCTGCAATGTGAAGAGCTGATTCCCCCCCTTTGTCTAAGTTGTATGCCACAGAAATATCGTGTTGCAGGAGCAGTCGAACTGCTTCGACTTCGCCAAAGCAAGCAACATAGTGCAGAGGAGTCCAACCCAAATTATCTCCTTCTCTTATCAATCTGGTCTCTTCTCTAGGATTTTCCACCAACCTTTGCAAATACAATAGGAATATGCCCTGATTTAGACTGTCTTGACATAGATATTAAAATTGCATACCATCCCATTAATTTTTCCCATTTCTCTCTACTAGGAAGGAATATGCCATGATTATTCAGAAGTTTATCTAGTGATCTTGGGTAACACATGTAGAATCTAACTACCTTCAGTGTAGCATATTGCAGAAATTTGTAAAGATTTTCTTTTTGATTTGTGAAATTGTTAGCAATTCATAAAGTTGATTGAGAAGAAGCTTCTCTTATTTTTGGCAAGGCATCTGCTCTGTCAAGGCTGGAGCAAAAGACCGAGGGTTTTTACTCTGATGTCAATCATTTTACTGAAATATCATTCCCAACCCAAATTTATAAAAAAAAACTTCAATATGTACAAACTCTAATCTTCTTTTCGTAGTCCGCACTAAAAGAAGACGGACCGGTTTGAACTTGTTCAATAGTGAATGAGCAAAACAATAGAGAGAATGCGATGATAATAACAACTCATTCTTGGGAAAAAGGATATTTTCTCATCAAAATATAAAAAAAATATTGTGCTTCTTATTATATTTATAGAATACTAGGATAGATGGCAGCCATTATAATTATAAAATACTAGCACTCTCACCTAAGAGAAGCCCTGCACGAGAGATTACTTCCATTAAAATTTGTTTCACTAGGCTTAGAATTTTGTGATACTTACTGGTCAATGAGCAGTGCACTGCGGCATGCAGAGCTGTTAATCCCTTAGGACCCTTATGAGAGGATGACAATGAGAAAGCACCTAAAATCAGCTCAGTGATACGAGGAAGTCTTCGATCTGCTGCGAGATAAAGCGGGGACTCATCAGCAGCATTAGTAATATTACACAGTTGAGGATCTTCTTCAGTCAGCAACTTCACCACCAAATCATGGCCTCCTCTTACTGCATAGTGCAGCGCGGTGTCCTTATGCAAATTCGGCTTTCGAAGTAGCTCTTTGCATGCGTCAATTTGTCCATTTTCAACAACCCAATGTAGTGATCTCGCCATATCGGTGCAGACTCGTACCACTTCACAGCTTCCCACTTTAGCAGCAGCTTGTAGGGGAGTGTCTCCTCTGTAGTTACCCTGCCAAAGAAGGGACGGTCCCGACGGACATTGAAGAAGATCTTCAATGAAATGCACCTGCTTGTATTGAGCTGCGACGTGTAAGAATGTTGTTCTCCTTTGGCGTTGTTTGGTGGAAAAGGTCCTCCCCATTTCCTGAAATTATCGTCTTCAGGAAATGAAAGTCTCCTGACTTCGCAGCCTCATACACTTTAGGATGCATTCTCACTCTCTCTCTCTCTCTCTCTCTCTCTCTCTCTCTCTCTCTCTCTCTCTCTCTCTCTCTCTCTACCTTTTCATAGGGGAGTTGCAACTGAACTTATCAATATAAGCAATGAGTTCATGTGGGAGGAATTTCTTTGAGCTTTCCAAGAGGACTAAGTTCTCGAAAACAAAAAATTCAATGGAGGACTCTGTTTCTGGTTCTTTCATCATCCGAGGTTAATGATGCTAGACTTTTCAGAGGAATAAGAACACGTCAATACTCGTGAGTCGGAGAACAACGTGCAGGGGATTGGGTCTATTTTTCTTGCTTGCATTCATTTAACAACCGTTTTGAACATTCCATTTGGAAGTCGTGGTTGACTTGACCTGTCTCTTTTCTGAAGAGTCTTGCCACACTACCTCAAGAAACAAAAAACTAAATAAATCAAAAGGACGGGCTCAAATTGTATTGCATGTTAAATCCCGAATTACGTTACGTTTCTTTAGGAAAATAATTAGATGAAATATTATTACTAATGATTCACAGCCAAAGTTAGAGAAGTGGTCCAACTAGGAGACGAACATTCAAAGGAGCATTCAAGGACAGGACCATCCGGATACGGATATTCTAGCGCATCAACATTCAGCGGATTTTTCACGAAACAAACAGAACCTAAGATTGCCTCGAATCAATCTGTGAACAAATTTATACCCTAGACTACCAGAAATGTGGACAATAAGGACAGTAGGTTCATATGTAGAGAAATACGGCGGCTGAATCCACTAGCTCATATTATTTGAAGTCATTCCATAAAATCAAGACAATCATATTTTAGGAAATGGCAATATTCACATTAAATGAAAGTGAAAGAAAAGAAAACGCATTGATACACAAATTCAATTATATATGTCATCGCAATTAATTATGCCCAACAGATCCACTTGCAACGAAAACTTACCACAGAAGTTAAGCACATGGTAGCAATGTTTCTATATTCCCACCATCCTAAACCACCATTGAAGCAACTAAACTGTAGAGGAAGTCCATCAATGGTCCGTGCTGTGACACATACTTTGTCTATGCACTTGACAAAGTCCCTCTTTCCTGAGACAACAAAATTAAGGGTGATCAGTTCCCGTTCCAATTCTATTTAGAAACTGGAAACCGGATTAAGAGGATCGGTTCTCAATTTCTGAAATGGAGAACCAAACCACCTGGCCTTGGAACCAGTGGACGCTGAGCTTGTAGGCCAAGTCAAGGGTTCAACCAAGGAAGAAGTCGGAGAGGATGGCCACGGGAGAGTTGGGATGGTAGCCGAACCACTAGGCAAGGGGAAGCAGAGGGCGGAGATCAAAGCCGATCTAGAGAATGCATAACCAAGATCAAAGCCCTCGACCCATGATTCCCATCTCTTTCAATTCCAACCAAATCAAATTCACCCAAAAGTAGGATAAGCGAAAACCTAGAAAACGAACTAACGAATAACTTAATTTGTATAACAGTGTCGCATTGTCCGAGCCCTTCACAAAAAATTCCAATCGTCATACCTAATTTCCGAACTCGCCATCCCCATAACAACCCCTAAATCAAGGTAAGGAATCCCCAATCATACATCCACAGTGATTTTTCAAGTCATACACCTCATCGTACTACTTTTTCAAGTTCTTCATGTTTGACTCAATGTAAGGACTACCTCTAACGTAAGAACTGAGGAATTTTTCATCAAACCACTTTTCTAATACAGTTATGTAACCATTCTTGATGCCATTATCGGCTTTCATTCCTCTAGCAACTAGTTCTTCAAGACTATCTAGATGCGCATTTTCCCATCCATTGACCATGCATGTTGGTCTCTCTTTATCCCCTTTCCCTGGGTTTGACTACTGCAATCACCACGTTCCAATCCTAAACAACTTGTTGCAATAGTAACAACTCCCATGCAGGGGAAAGTGCAAATAATTAGAAGGTTTTACTCTAGGTTCATTTGGCGGTGTCCCATCGATGGCGAATACACTGTCCTCGAACAGACCAATGATTCATTCCGGTGCATCATCTTCCCTTTATTGCTTAGAGGGGACGACGGCCTTATGCAAGTCATCCCATCCAGTTGGGACAATATCTCGTCAGTCAATGTCAGCACATGGTAGCTTAAAATATCTTATTTAGTAGTCAAACTTTTTGCTCGACTGATCCGATGCGTCGATTTATCCCTCTTCTTCATGCATCATCTTTGCAGGTCCAAGGAACAAAGCTCTTATATATGAGGCATAACTAGGTTAGTTCTTCCTCTTCTCGTCCACCTCTTTCATGGTATCCCAATCCGGTGGTGTAGCGTCTCCGTCCAGCCTCGATAGGTTGACAAATACCCTGGCTATGTTTTCCTAAGCCCTCGCTAGGGATGAAGTCACTTCAAGCCATCACTTTGCCTGTAATGCCTGTGGCTTTTGATACCTCCGAAGTCGGACGGGTAGTGCCTCAAGATGCATGAATGATCGACACCGGCTCAAACGATTGATAATTGGACTCAGCCTTGCCGGTTCAGTTAGATATAGCGGATAGCGATCTTATGGTAATTCTTGAAATCTTCTTTGCCACGAATAGTAGTTACTTTCCCTTCTACCACAAATTTGGAGACTTGAGAAAACGGCACCCTCCGCATGTTGAACATGGTAGGAATAACCAAAAACTTGAAAGACGGCATTGAACATCGTCGGCCCTATCTGCATGTCCAGGTCGATCTCTCCAATCACGCATTTTTTTGTTCCGTCGAATGCACATATGAAGATTGCAAAAATATTAAGTGACTTATGATAAAATAACACAATGTTTTCCGAACTCAAATGCCATGGGAACATTTTAAAATTTTTCAATTGTCATGAACCATGATAATTTTGGAGTGAGTGACCAAAATAAGAATCAATTATATCGATGGCTTGGTGCTCAGACATAAGTTGATTTGATATCCGAGGCCAAAACTAATGTGGTAACTAAACTGAATTATCATATAACAAAATTAGATGTGTCACGACTTCTTACGAGTATGTTATCGAAAAGCTGTTACAGAAGCTTTCATTGACTTACAACAAAATTGCCACGATTACATGGGGCTAGCAGCTAAAAATCATGGAAATTTTTTTCAAGTTTCTTCGACTCTCATGAGCCATGATAATATAAAATCAAGTGGGTGGAAAAACAATAGCAACCTTGCACTCGATGCTTGGATATTGGTAAACCGATTTTCAAGACTAATCCATTACTTTACAACAAAAATGAACCGTGGTACAACGCAACGAGATCTTTTATGACATGTTACCGTCTCATTCATTGAAAAGCTATCAGGACAATTTTGAATGATTCACAAAAAAAATGAACGGAATGATGATTTGTTATGAGCTCAAAGTGCCAAATGGAAGTTTGGGGGCACTTGAATAAGCAACCGGCAACAAAAAAATGCGGAGGTAACATGTTCTGACTCTGTTACGACAGGCAAGAAGGAGGAGGAGGAGGAAGAAGAAGGGCCTTCATTCACTGTCAGTGCCGCTCTCTCGAGTCGCACGTAGGTGAGTACATGCACATGTTTCTGTCTGGGCTCTTCTGATGTGACGCGGTAAGCTTTGTAATCGGTCGTGAACAATCGCCATGGCAAAGGTTGCTCTGTTCGACAAACACTGCTCTTCTTTTGCTCTGCTTTCTTGCAGAACGTTTTTAGCATCGACGGTGAAGTGATCGACTCGGATTCCGACCAATCCGGCCCATTCGGTCGAAATGAATCGGATCGTTCCTCTTCAATCGCGCGATCGGCTTCAGTTCGCGGGGCTGTCTGACTTTGGCTTCGCTTCCCTACCTAGTTTTCCAATTCTTCACTCCCTTTTTTGCCCCCTCCATTTTGTAAGATCTTAGAAATCGTAAGCTATACAAGGACCTAGCTGGATTACTAGGAGAAACTTCAGAAAAGTTTGATTATTGCGTCAGATACGATCAAACACCTACAAGTTCTATCCAAGGGTCCCGTAGCATGATGTACAGTCAATATGTGAAGAATGACAAATCAAATTAGGATTAAAAAAACACTATGATGAATCGAAGGATGATATATATATATATATATATTCGTTTGATAGTTTTATCTCTTCCAATACCACGTGAGATCAGAATGCTTCTTCTTTCACTTGATCTGGATTGGTATCCTCCATTTCGAACAGTTATAATGCAATCAATAGAAAGAAGTTTTCTTAGGGACTAGATTGAAAAAATTTAAGAAAGTCAGCACAAGTTTAGAATTTCTTATTCTCATAAAGGACCACTTGGGAAAAGACCAATTCGAGGACAAAACAAGAAATTTGGAGGGAATAATCCTGATTTTAACTCCTTAGTAGTCATAAGTAAAAATGTCGCAAGTGTATCGGTTAAAAGTTTTTGCTGCGTTTGATTCGACTTTAGAGGAATGCAAAGCCATTTTCCCAATGAAGGTGAATTTGCTAAAAGCAAACGACTCTTTTGGTTGATGTATGTTATGTGTAAAGCAACTTTGAAATAAAAAAGAAAAAAGAGAGGGCAGACATCGGCAAGTGTCGGCAAAGAAGGCATGGAGTTTGGGCAATCGTCAATGGCAACCACTGGCAAGCCTCGATAGCCAGAGGCGACCGACAGCCAGGTGAGAGGCGACCGACAGCCAGGTGAGCGGTGACCGGTGACCCTCGTTGCAACAAATCTGGTCGCAACCCTCATCGAAGCTCTACAAAAGCACCGAGCGACATAGGTCGATGAAGCTCAAAGAAGCCAAAGCGAGGCCCGTTGCCGAGGTCGCAACCCTAAAGCCCCTGGAAAAGCTGAACTAAACGTAGCCTCTAAGATGCATCGGAAATTTTGAAGTAAACATGTTCAAGAGGGCACAATTTAGGATGTTTCATGAATTTTTCCGAATTGTTTTTGTCTCACTACCATCTTGACCTTTTTTTTTTTCCCTTTTTTGAGTGCTTATGAAAAAAGGATCGATTTTTCATTTCGAAAAGGCAGCATTTGGTATTTTTTATGACCAAAATAAAATAAACAAATTGCAATTTTGTTCAATAGCGCGCCGAAAATTCTAAAACTTATTACGAAAGTGCGATCAAATCCTAAAATTTTAAAAAAAGTGCAATCAAATCTTAAAATATATCAAATTTGTCCAATCAAGTTCCTCAATCGATTGCACTTTCGAAAAGTTTCAGAACTCGATCACACTTTCGTAACAAGTTTCGGGACTCAATTGTACTTACACGATAAGTTTTAGAACTCGATTGCACCTGTTCAAAGTTTCAGCGTTCAATTATACTTTCGTGATAAATGTTAGGATTATCGGTACAGCTATCCCTCGTTTAATTGGGAGAAAGTACAATTGATCATGCATTTTTGGACAGAATCCAATTGGTAATTTCTTCTCACACAATGAGATTTATACGTTGAGACAGAGAGAGGGAGAGAGGGGGGGAGAAAGGATAGCTTTGGCGCCAGGTGCTCGCTGCTCATGGAGCGATGGAGTGCTACCCTGAAGGTCCCCGTCCACGCCAATGGCGCCGCTCGCTGCTGCAGAGTCGCGGTTTCTCTCTGCACCTCGCCTCCTTCCGAAACCCTAACCGTACGGCCCCCCCTCCCTCCCTCCCTCCCCTTCCTTTGCTCCCCCCCCGCTGCAAACCCTAGCTTGATTTTTGCTCCGTGTTTCTGCTCGCGCCCCTCGATGGGCGGCGGGGGGACAGGCGCCGTCCGCGAACGCGGTCTTCTTCGGTGGGGATCGGGCCGGAGGGACGGGGAACCCCGTCGTGGAGAGGCTGTCGGACCCGCAGGCGGTAGCGGAGGTCCTGGTGTCCAAGTTCGGCGGCTCCGTCAACGCTTGGGTCGTCGAGGCGTCCACCTTCAACGGCCCTTTCGCCGTCTACAAGGAGTTCGTGCCTACGGCGAACAAGTACGGGGAGCCGCGATCGTATAGCCACGTCGGGTTCCCCGCGGCTTCGTCGACGCTCTCGCTGCTGTCGAATTGCCTGGAGGAGGTAAATTCCTGGTGCTTGTGTTCTTTGGAGTGTAACTACTTACTGTTGCTTCTTGGAACGGGCATCTGAAAACAGGAAAAGTTATGTCTTCGTGGATATCTTGATCTGATGTGTTGTGATTCTGAATCTTGTCATTGGGAGTGTTGACATGAACAGAAGTTGAGGAACCAGTTTCTTGCAAGGATCTTCATTTGATCATGGCTACAAATTACAGAGAAAAATTGGAAAATTAGAAGGAAAAAACAAGATGACTGTGCCATGAAAAATGAGGAGAATTGCTAATTTACAAAGGAAATCATTGTACATGGGACATGGAGTCATATGATATGTGCTCTCTGCTACATCCTCTTTCACTCATATTCAGTGTTTTCTGTTACTTCCCAGAGTGGTTAGTTACCGATTGAGCGAATGAGGAACATGGATCCGTGAAGCATCTTTGGGAAATGGTGTCTGTCACTGAATTTCCTTTTACATTGGCACCTGAATTTGGAAACGTACATGGCATGATAGGATCCGAGCACCAAATACAAAAAGGCTTGAAGAATATAACCTGAATAGCATTTATTGAAAAATAAGGACGAATGAAGTCGGGTTACAATTGGAAGCATCCTCATTTTACAACTTAAGAATATGACCTCTCCTTTAAGCCATCTAAAATCCATGTATTTGGTCTTTTTTTAAACTCGAAAGTCTTTTCTGGTAGGATGTTTATCTCATGCTAATTAGTTGGGCATTTCAGGCAAGGAATGTCCTTTCAAGGAAAAGTAATCCTGTCTCCACAAGCTCATTACCACCACAGGGACATGAGCCGAAAACCGTCATCCTCGGTTTTAGCAAAGGTGGCACTGTGCTTAACCAGCTTGTGACCGAGCTCAGTCATTCCCAAACAGCGTCTTCTGGACATCCATCCTCTGCTGAACAAGAGCTATTGGGTCATGAAGTGCCTGACATCCGGGCGGGGACTCTAGTTTTACCTACTACAAAAGAAAGATTTCTGAACAGCATCCAAGAAATACATTATGTTGATGTTGGCCTAAATTCCTCTGGCGCATACATTACTGATCCAAAAGTGATTGGCAGACTCTCCCAGCAGTTCGTACAACGAGCTCAGGCATTGCATTTTGTCCTCCATGGAACTCCTAGGCAATGGTGCGACCGTAATCGCATTTGGATTCGCTGCGAAAAGGATAGACTGCTTCATCTGCTCAAATCTGAATCTCAGAAGGCCAGAGGCAAAATACAGGTAGCAGAGAAATTTTATTTTGCTGACAGGCCTCCCAATCTAGAGATGCATTTTGCGATAATTGAAAAGTTGGATGTGAGCATCTAATTCATGAATGTTCCGGTGTGGCATCATGACTTGTACAGCATTTTGTTTAGACAGAGTTGAGGGCTGCTTGTTTGTGCCTCTGTTCACTGCACTTACCCAGTTATTCTCACTCTTGTTGCCCAGTCACAGGCATATAGTTTTTATTTGGCTAAAACTAAAGAGTAATTCCGAGTATGATTGAGAACTACCTCAGTGTAACTAAAAGTGCAAACAAACAATGTCATCTTTAAGGCCATCTATTTAGGTTTCAGCTCATGTCTTTCCTGTTCCATGGGATAAGGTACCTCGGACTTAAATAGAGTTTGAGTCTCTCATGTCATGGGAGAAAGTCAAATGGTAACGGAATGTACCCGTCTGGTTGGACATTTTTTTTCCCTTGTCCTTATAGTCAAGCTTCAAACCATGCAGCCTCTCCTTTAAGTCGAGTTGGATTACACTTTTGATATCGAAGCTATTCTTGACTCGAGGTTCAGTGATCGCTTCTTTTCTAACTTATCCAGCCACCTATTGACTGATAATTAACAACAACAGAAATATTACCAGTATGTTTCTTTGAATATAAACCTAGATTGGTATTTTCTATCTATTTTGGCGCACAGACAAGCAGAAAAAAATCCACCCAACTTGACCTTGTTCGGTCGATCCCCATGAAGGATCTACATCCCTGACTTTGCAGCACTTTTCACTGAAGGTTTCAAAATGGACGTCATGAAAGTTGATAAAAAATGAAGAGGACTTGCATACCCCATTCTGATCGCAACACAAGAATCACCAAGCAGGATTGCAATCGGTTCATGAAGTTTCTATCGCAACTCTTCCACGTATGGATCCGCCATGTTCAATCTCAAATTGGCTAATGCAGTGCAACAATCTCTGAGGGAAATACAAATGAGGAGTTTAAAAGAGATCAATTAAGTTTTAAGGTTGTCCGAGGTGAGGAAGAACTGAAAAAATTGGTGGACAATTTCGCCCTTAGAATCGCGACGACTTGAATACACCGGGCGCACACCGAATCAGCCGGCGCTACTAGGGTCACATATGAAAGATACAAGGCCGCATCCATTGTGCTAAAAATGACTGGTTTTGATTTGTAATAGATGCCGATTGTAAGTAATTTATGGACTCAAAAGGGAATATACGATCTGTAAGATAATTACACATTTACAAATATTTACAAATCTAAAGATAATTTATGCTGTCGGAACTAAATTTACGAACATCGTTTTGTAACCAATTTACCGAGAATAAGTAAGAATTAGCCCTCACTCTATTTATTAATTACAGGGGAAATTACTACATTAAAGATGCATCTCATATTATAAATTAAATTACCGCTTCGAATTACTTCTTATCAGGTAAATAACTTCGTCTTAAGAAATGTTACTACTTTGAAGGTAAATTACTCCTTGCAAGTATCACGAAAGTAATTTTCTACCTCGCGTGAGGTGAATACAACGATAACAAGTAAATTACGACAGAAAATTACCAAATTGCTGAAAAAAGCAATTTACCATCTCACAAACGAAAAAAATTTACAATTAAACGGAAATTATCAATCGATCGATGATCTTCCCTACGGAATTTATAGTTGGTTTACTTCTTAGGAAAATACACGAGAAGTAATTTCGATAGGAAATTGCAACATCGCATCATACTTCGATATTTGAGAACGTCGACACCAGTAATTATTATTATTATTTCGGTCGAACACCAGTAATTATTTGGTAATAATATTTTATAGCTCTTTTGTTTGCCGCGACGCTTCTCTTACTTCGACGACTCCATGAGTTGTCCATGGAGCAGTTGAAGTCCGTCGTCTGGACTCCCCTGGAACGAAGATGCCTCCACCTCCTCCAACGGGCCAGGAGCTCGAGACCCGCCCTCCTCCAGATCCACGCCTTCATGCTCCGCAACGCTCTCGACCTCAACGTCAATCTCGTCACCAAGCTCGTCGCCAGCTGCGCCTCCGCCGCCTCCGGTTCCGACCCGCTCGCCGGGTTACGCCACGCTCGCCTCGTGTTCGACGGAAGTCCCCACAGAGACGACGCGTTCCTCTGCAACGCCCTGATCAAGGCCCACGTGGGTCTGCGCCGGTTCGGCGAAGCGCTCGTCCTTTACCGAGATCTCCGGAGGGACGCCGGCTTTTCACCCGATGGCTTCACGTTCACGGCGCTGGCGAAGTGTGGCTCGTCGGCCGTGTCCTGTTGGGAAGGGCTGCAGGTGCAGTGCCATGTTGTTAAGATGGGGTTCTGGTCGGACTTGTACGTGTCCACGGCGTTCGTCGATTTGTATGCGAAATGGGGGAGCGTGGAAGCTGCGAGGATGGTGTTCGACGACATGAGTGTGAGGAGCCTGGTGTCGTGGACGGCTCTGATAGGTGGTTACGCGAGGAGTGGGGATATGAGAAATGCGAGGAAGTTGTTCGAGGAAATGCCTGAGAAGGACTCTGCAGCATTCAACTTAATAATTGATGGCTATGTTAAGTTGGGAGATATGGACCCAGCCAACGATTTGTTTAACGAGATGCCGGAGAGGAATGTGGTTTCTTGGACTACTATGATCAATGGTTATTGCAATGTTGGCGACGTAAAATCTGCTCGCTCACTCTTCGATGCCATGCCAGAAAAGAATCTATTTTCTTGGAACGTCATACTTAATGGATATTGCCAAAATAAACAGCCCCACGAAGCTTTGAGACTGTTTTCTGAGATGCAGTCAACTGCATTGGTTGAGCCCGATGAAGTCACTCTTGTATGCGTTCTTCCTGCTATAGCTGATCTGGGTGCTCTAGATTTAGGCAATCAGGTTTACCGGTTTGCACAGAAAAAGAAGCTTGACCGAGCAAGCAATGTGGGCACGGCACTTGTGGATGTGTTTGCTAAATGTGGTGAGATCAGTAAAGCCAAGAGAGTGTTTAATATGTTGCATGAAAGACAGGTAGCTTCTTGGAATGCTTTGATAAATGGGCTAGCAGTCAATGGGCGTGGCAAAGAAGCATTGGAAATATTCCTGGAGATGCAACAGCGAGGTGTCCCACCAAATAATATAACCATGATTGGTGTGCTATCTGCATGTAACCACGCTGGTTTGGTGAAGGAAGGGAAGAAGTGGTTTAAAGCAATGGATGAGTTTGGGCTTGCCCCTCAAATTGAGCACTATGGTTGTATGGTAGATCTACTAGGTAGAGCAGGATATTTGGAAGAAGCTGAGCAGATAATCAAGAGCATGCCCTATGAGCCTAATGCAATAATATTGAGCTCCTTCTTATTTGCTTGTGGATACTTCAAGGATGTGATGAGGGCAGAGAGGATTAGAAGCAGAACAGTCAATATGGAGCCACAAAATGATGGGAACTATATTATGTTGAGAAACCTATATGCAGCGGAGAAGAGATGGACTGATGCACAGGAGATTAAGAGGTTAATGAGTACAAATGGAGCAAATAAGGAAACTGGTTGCAGTGTTATTGAGATTGATGGGAGAATGAATGAGTTTTTAGCTGGAAACAGATTACACCCACATTATGAGATTATCCATTCAACATTGGGTCGATTATTTAAGCATATGAGGGGACAAGTCATTGACCAAGCACTATATTCATAACAATGCTCTGTGCAGGATGATTAACGGGGTTACACTTGGCACTTCATCACAAATTGGACAGTGGAAAGAATTTCCACTCATCATGGTTGAGTCTCTCCAGTGGCTCTGTTGATAAATCTCCATATTGGTCAGTCCGTCAAGGTAAGGATTGAATGTGGCTTTCTTTACCTTCGTCTCTTAGGTTAGGTACCCTAGTAGGCAGACAAACCAATTGCCTTTCCCCTCGGGATTACTCTAAGAGCAGCTCTTGCTGCTCTATTTTGTGTCTTTTTTATTCAATTAGAACTATCAGTTATACTCTCTACAAAATGTGGCAATCTTTATTGCAGTTGGCAGATCTGGACAGAATTAGGTTGTGTGGAGATGCTATGCTGTTTAGTCTACTGCTTTCTGTCCAGATTAATTTCGAGGGTATATTGAGATTTGATCCCTGTTATTGACTTCTTTTCTAACCACCATGCCTAATAGAAGGGCCTTTTCCGTTAGTGCTGCAATTTCCATCATCAGTGTTGCTTAGTTGTAGTAGTCAAACAGTACCAATATTGTGTATTTGCTGCTAAATTCTTGTTGGACATAGTAATGGACAAAAGATCATGAATTTTAGGCATATGGAAGCTTCTGTGGTCTTTGGTTCCGCAGGGCAATATATGTTTTACTTAACGTAATTTTTTTTTGCAGATTCATTGTCGGCATCTATATTTCACCTTCACCAGATTACTGGAACACCATGGAATCTTGGACTCTTGATAAAGGCCTCAAGTCATGGATGAAAGATGAAGCTTGAAGCATGGTCTGAATTTCCTGTGGTAAGTGGTACTTGTTTGTTTTAACTTGTCTGCAAGGTTCCTTGACCATGTGCCATGCAAAAGAAAGGAAGGAATAACTATTTGCTTGAGGTATATGATAAAATATCTCATTTCATACCTTGAGATATCAGTTTTAAAAGTAGTAATTGATCCATTTTCTGCGATTTTAGAAGGGGTCAAAATAGTACCTGCTAAGTAATTATGCTCATTGAAGTGCAGCCATTGCGGAAATAGCAGGATCCAGAAGAACATGTCTGCAATTTGATCAATAGAGAATTAGTATTGCATATTCTTAGAGTTTATTGACCAGAATTTATGGTATTGTTGCTAGGAGGTATGTTTTGATGGAAATGATGGTGAGCACCTTAGTGGGGGCCTTATTGTTGCATATTCTCAGACAAGCACATTTATTTGGATTAGATGCTGGTTTTTACACATAATACGAACTGTTTCTTTTGTGTGTGTGTGTGTGTGTGTGTGTGTTACTTATCTTCTTTGATCTTGATGTTGGATCTTGATTGACACCATGACGAATAATGATATTTCCTGAGCTGTAGTTCAATGTAAACGGACACGATAAATTGTCACCGTTACCATTGTAGTCATAGTCTTGTTCATATAACTTTCCTTTTTTGCCGTAAGACTTGATCATATTGAGAAGATCGTTTCCTTATTTTTATAATGGCTCATCTAAACATAGGAAAGGAAAATCAATTTTCGCATGCTCCAAAAAAGTTATCGATTTAGAATATCAAGTTAGCTGACCCCACCTAGTGTGTAAAAGCTTTGTCGTTTGTTATGGTTCTTATTTAGAATATCAATTTAGTTCTTCAACATGTAATGATTACCTACTTTATACTGATGGCCTGGTTAAGTCAAGATGGTTATGGCTAGATTTTACTCAATATACTCGTGATTCGAACTAACACATCTTTAATTTCCTATTTAAAGGAATTCTTGAAATTAAGTGATATACTTCATGAAGAGAATGCAGTACAAAAGACGACTGACAAGAGGATTTGGTGGAGACATTTCCAGATGGCAAAAAAAAACAATGGAGCCAATCAAAGCCAAGTCATCATACTGAATGAGACAATGTGGGAGGGAGCAATTTATTATGCACTCGAAAGAGTATACTCGTTCTGTCAGAAGGTAGGAGTTGAGCAGTATTTCTTGTGTGCATGTAACTTTTCTGCAATTGCATGCAAGGGACATGATTCGACATGTTGGTTTGTCACAATAAAGGTTGATTTTTGAGAGTGTATGAACCAATGATTAGTCCAATGATAGGCAAGCATTGTGGCATAAAACTGGCGTACAGTCTACTTCCATTTTTTAAGAAGAGACTACATGGCAGGCCTGAGAAGCCCAGGAGAGACCAGATGTATCGAGAACTTGTTTGCAGAAACCACAAAAGCTGTACATGAAAGCACAGAGGTCTTTAGGGTGTGGAGTTTGCTCACAACTTGAGCATAGCAGAGGACTTTTGAAACTGAGGAGACTATTGAGTAATGGCAGATCAAAGCCACACAGATGGAGTTGGCTACAGCCTAATTTCAATTCATCTGGATTGTGTGGATAATTAATGGAGGCCTATAGTGAAGTCAGTCTAGTCCTGTTAGCCAACTAATTCGAGCAGGTGCAGGTCAGGTTCAAAGTATTTTATAAAAAGAACAAGACAGAAGTAAAGTTAATCACCTTACACTGGAGACTGGATAGGATTAAAAACCCTGGATGAAGCTGGAAAAGTCAAATTCGTGAATGTTTCAGGCACATTTCCACTTCTCTCTGGGTGACATGAAAAAGTACGTAGACCCTTACTCAGAGAATGAAGCTTCAACGGACAATGTGGCAACAGAAACGGATTGTCATAGTTGGACCACAAAGATTCAGAATCAGCATCAAAAAATGGTTTGGCTGCTTGACTTTGAGGATCAATCACTGTTGGGATGTGAGGAATAGTGAAGGATTCATAGTTTGTGCAGGAACAGGGAAGAAGAAAAGAAATGATCTTTCTTTAGCAAGGGGGATATTAAATATATGTAGGTGATATGGTACTTTATGTTCGGCCTTGTGTAACTTGGTGATGTTACTCACTGGATTGACTTGGTTGTTGTGATATACACAGAAAGATAACACTCTTCCGTGGAGGCTTTCGCGAAAATTTTCTGATGTAACCCCTTTATGTTGGATAGCTAGGACATTCTAGCATCAGTTATGGAGTCTTGCTTTTAAATGATGCTGAGAATATTCAGGTACTTTCAGTTTGTTATATTTAGGTTTGAGCCACTAGACACAAATTCTTGGTAGTATGGAAACCTCATCGAGTAACACAATATGGGGATACTAATAGAGTTTCCAAAGTTTACCAAGTCGATAATCCGCTGGTGTAAATCCTTCGAGTATAAGGAAGACATCATTATAATAATACCGGGTGCCCTTGCTCTTGCCATCACCTTTCAGTGTATGCATTTTTGGTACTGCTATTTCATAGCCAAATGGAATCTGTAAGATTTTTCTAGGCAAAAGCTTAAATCAAACCTGACTGCCTTCTTTTACTTCACTCATGGGATAATGGTGCTATGACATTTTGCAAAATAACCTTCTGATGTCTATCCCAAGGGAAGCCTTGGCCCTTGCCATGCAGAGGCTTTGAAGATAGATCAAGAAAGATCTTCTGAGGTTCCATATAAAAGTTTTGACTTAACCATAACCAACAAATCCTCTTTCATGTCCAGTTCTGCTTACTCTCCAAGTTTGCAGAAATCTAAACATGCCATTAAGCGATGCATAAAAGCAAGGGTCTCAATGCCATCTTGTTTTGGTCATCTTGTCAAAGTGCCCTCGCAGATGTTTATTGCTTTTTACGAGTCCGACCTTGCCTAAAAGTAAGCTCGAATCAAAACTCTTGTGATGAGTTGATGAGTTTAGTTCAAGAAGTTCCGACAACAATTTGTGACATGGTAGGTGATGTGAAAGACAGCAAAAAGGGACAAAAACAAGGTTAGATTTGACAAGAATTGAAGCTGGAAGGGTTTATAAAACCGACTTTGTTTATGGAATGAAGAAAAACCTAATGTAGCAGCATATTTCTGGTTTTAGTATTTTCAGGTGTCTTCCTTTTATTTAGCATGTCATTGTACTATCTAGTTGAAAGAAAAAACTGCCAAAAACCTTAAATGAATATTGTGATACATTTATCCTAAATATTTTTCTGTAACACAAAAAATCCTAAACTTATACCTGTATAACACATTTACCCTCCGTCAAGATTCTGTCAATAAACACCGTTAAAACCTACCTACATAAATATCAGAAAGCAAATGGTGTTAACATGGCGCCCATGTGACTTAAATAAAATAAAAAAGACATTTTGTTTGAAAAATTAGCTTACTAAACCTTAACGGAGGGTAAATGTGTTCCATAGGTACAAGTTTTGGGTTAAGTTCAAGGAAAATATGTCACAGTAGGTATACTTTGAGGTTTTTTATGTAACAAAAAAAAAGATTTAGAGTAAATGTGTTACGGTTAGGCATAATTTGGATTTTTCGTGACCTTTTCTTAACTTAAAATGCTGAAAGTTCAATTGCGCTGAACACGCATCGCGTACTCTTCATCAAATGGCTAGGCAAACAAGCCAAAGCAATACTAAAATTATACTATTTTTCTCATACAATCACCGTTATTGGTCCCACATTCAATAGCCTGCAACTGCCTTGTCAACATGTTGCTTCAACAAGTTGCAATCGCCTTCTCTCTTAACAAAGAAAGGATTGACATCAAGTTTAGTTTAATTGAGAAATTCGAGGATTGAGGTTTAGTTTAATCGGGAAATTTAGGGATATCAAACATTTTCGAACAAAGAGACCCTCGTCCGTGGTGCGAAATACAACATGTGAACACACCTGATTGTCATCCAGTAAAGATTTGTTTATGTTGGTGAAATAAGGGGTCAATTGAGTCAAAGGCACCAACTTTTTAATGGTTCTTTGCGACAAACCCCACTCTTTGAGGTACTTTGAGAAAAATTCACCACTTGAGGTTTATGAAATTTTCTCAAAATTCAATTATGCCCCTTCATCAATTTCACTTGGTGATAATGCCTACTTGTGGCATACGTTTCTTGTTTTCAGTGATTTAATAGTCTCCCTCTGTTCTTGCCACGGAAGACTTTGGGTTGTATCAATTCCAGTGAGAAAAAAAGCATGTCAAGGACCCTGCCTGGCCTCATCTTTCACACCTGAACATGCACATCAAAACCAAACCTTCTCTCATTCTGATTTGAGACAGCAACCATAGACCAATTCGAAGAGCTTCCCGAGAACGAGGAGTTTAATAGGAATGTAATATCCGGCCAGGTATATTAATTGGTCTTGGTCATGTTAACCAGGTGGTTCATGAATGCTTACATGTCCAAGAGTGCATCTACTGTCGATGCTAAAAGGAGCTGACAGATACTTCTTCAAGTCTACAGTGCATAAAAAATTTGTGCATGAAAAAATTCAAGCGTCACTAGATCCCCCGGAAACTATTGTTCTTCAACTTTTTTCCCGGCCAATCAAATGCTCAACAATCAAAGTGTACATGCAAGCATCCACCATTAGTATCGAGAGTCTGAGACTGCCAACAACTGTCTTTGAATAATACTTCACTAAGGAAAATCTTCCACTGTGCAATACTAAACTCCCGCATTTTTCACAACAACCATGGCACAGCTACTTCCATGTCTAAAAAGAAACAGTCTATGACTATCTAGGAACTGTATCAATGCATACAGGTGGGGGAAAATAACAACACCGACACACCACCAGTTTTCTTTTAAGAACGTCAAGGAAAAGAAATAAAAAATTAAAGAAGAAAATCACATATAACGGTCCTGCCCTTTGGATGAAAAGCGCAGCTAATCTCTCTGACGGATCTGCTCTTCTAACAAATGGAAGTCCAGAAGCTGAAGTTCATGGAGCATCATTCTGTAGCTATGGACAAATTGTTCAGCTTGCCAAATACATCAAATCCCCTTTGAAGATTCTGCCTGGTGGTGCTCCAGATTACGAAGTACAATTCTCGCAAATATTTTGGCCTCCAGTGGTGCAGTTGCAGCGGCAGCTGTTGCACGCAAAACTCTAGCAGCTCCGGCATTTTGCATAAGTTTCGCATGGTGCAAAGCATGGCGGCCACCGGGAATGGTAAACTGCAATATGGAAATGCCACAAACAATTATGTTACGCTTGAATACGAAGGAAAATGGAGGGAACAGAAATTTGGATGCAAAATGGAGAAAAATTTAAAAGTTTTCGTTAGAACGAGAAATTTTGAAATTGTGTATTTTCTCTTGCAATTTTCCTCACCCCTTCTCCCAAGCCTAGCATTAGGGAATTTTGTCTTCCTCGAGATTTGAATGGGGATATTTTTCTTTTGAACCAGGGGAATCAGTGAGTGGTAGCTCTATCTGAGTTTCTCAGAAAATGATGGTTTTAAAATGCAGTTTTTACCCTTTCCCTTACAATCTATATACATTATTAATTAGGTCTCAATGAAAAAAAGATATGCAATTTTCCTTTCGATTCTGACTTGGATTCTGACAGAGACTATTGTCTTTGCAACAGTAAAGGAATCTAAATGGATAGAATAATTTAATTCAAATCCATATTTGCCATCGCGAGAAAGAAAACTCTCTTTGAATTTACATTCATGCAATTAAAATTTGGTGTGCAGCTCTAAGATAAAGTAGTTCTAGATTTAACTTCAAGGATATACCCCTGGAGTTTGTATTTAGTTTATCTGTATATATCTTATGTAATCATCCAACAAAACTTATGTAGGAGGCTAGTTACCTGGAGAAGGGCAAATGCTGCGCATGCCTTGAGTACAGAAGGATTCTTTAACATGGAGATAAATCTTCCAATTTCAGCTCCACTGAGAAATAATTAGAGGGAGAAGAAAACAAATAACGATAGTGCGAAAAGAGCAGCTGAAAAAAAAAAAAAAAACAAAGCAAGTGGCCACTTCTCTTCTGCTGAAACAGCAAACCAACAAAAGTATCTTGCTGTGCCTAGTGCTCACATGGACAATATTGAACCAGTAATATAACTTCTTCTCTAATAATCATTCCACATCTCTTTGAAAGAAAGTTGCATGCAGTGATTCCCATGCATTGCACAATTTATATATCAAAGTACCTACCTCTGATTTCTTATTAGCAGAGATAAATGTAGTAAACATGTCTAAATAAGCAAATTAATCAAATGAAGATAAAAAGAGGAATGGATAGCAAATTTAAAGATAAAACTTCAGGCAAGAACATCTACATATTTGTGGCGGTGGAATTGAATTGGATATGAGGGAAGATGGTGGGACCTGCATCTCAGATGTCCTGCTTCTTGAATACGAGCTCCTTCTGTCACTTCTGCTAATGCTGCAGGAGCAGACGATGCAGCTGCAGTAGTGAAAGCTTGCCGATCGGAAAACATAAGGACAAAAGCTTCAATGTGCTTCAAAGCCATCCTTCTTGATCCATCTAAGCTCACAATCTTAGAGGTGCTTTCTGATGAAGTCCCAACCAATGCATATTCATCCATCCTGCAAGATAGATCAAGAAGTTTCAGCATATCAGTTTCGTCGTGCTAAGATAATAAAAGCTCTTCCAACATGAGGATCTATACAAAAAAAAAAATTCTTTTTTGTTGAGAGCTAGTGCACCAACTAAATGAAAAGTCACACAGCTCTGGGCCGGACAAGTACTTCCATTACAGCATACTCAAGAAGTATTTTGTAGTATATTTTCAAATCTACATCACAGCTTCTTCAGATTCTTGAAATCTGTCCTGGTATTCCACAACAAACTTCCTGGTTAATTAAAGTTGTCTCTGTAGTGAATATTAATAGAAATAACGTCACAGATCAACTCATTCGGTAAGATATATCATGTGCACTACAAAGTTATCAAGTAGAGGTACAGGACCAAAATACTACGCTACAAGGTTAGAAAAAAGTACCTGCCATCAAACATATATGCCAAGGCTAATGCAGCCATGAAACGTGCCATTTTGGAGACTGATGAGGAACAAAGATGGACAAGAGCAGGAACTCCTCCTTCCTCCACTATACGGAGAGCATTACCAGGGTTGAAAGCAAGATTCCATAAAGCACCAGCGGCAGTTTCATGGACATCCTGAACATACATTGTAAATCATGTTATGTGAAAAGCCATGTTTCTACAGCTAACAAAGGCCAAATTGAATAGCAGGCACACATTAGAGTGGTCAAAGACTTACTTCAGCATCAGAGCGAGCCAGAGCAATTAAAGGAGCAACACCACCTTCTCGCCCAATAGCAACACTACCAAAAAAAATATATGTGGGTTAGCATCACACAAAACAAAAGCAAGTGTTACAAGTGAAAAACAATAATACGGAGGAACTATCTTGACATACTCCAATAAACTACTAAGGGAAGACACATCATGCAAAAGAGAAAATTATTAATTACATACTATGGAAGTTAAATTTGTCATTATTGTAATGCTATGTATAACATCGGAGCATTAACAACATCTAGCTCAAGCAATACCATATTTCGTATGTTATGGCATAAGCTAATTCACAGAACAACAGAAGCCATGTATATGAGTATCAAATTAATACATATGATTCTTAAAGAGATGCTAACTTATTTGAATTGCTCAAAATCCTAGAGAATTAATGAATTAATTTGAAATAATGTTACTTGGGTAATATAACAATTATTGAGACAGGTTTGAATATTCGAAAGGTCCTAAAGCCTAAAACCGTCCAAACTCTATAGGGTCTCTACAATATTGTCACATGTACCTGGCACTTGACATTCGAAGAGTTCCTAGTCGGTTTGATCAATAAATAAAACCAACAATTTGATCTGTTATCATCCCCACTTGATAGACACATTTTGCTAAAGCATGCTAGCATGCAAAGTACAGGAATGTCAATTTTTTGCTAGATGCAAGACAAAGCACACCAAAATCCACATTCAAAGCAATTCCAAGGAAAAAAAAAAGCAATTCCAGAATGCATCAAACCATATGCTCTCTAATTCTAAGATGCATGAAGGCATGGATAGGAACTTAACGTGCATTTTCACATGCACATGCACAATTGTATATCCAATTTAGAAATATGAGACTACCTATTGGCTTCTGAAACTGATAATCCCCAAAGAGCACCAGCTGCTCGCTCTTGTAGACCTGGGGAGGCATTCGAACATGTCTGTGCGAGAGCAACCTAAGAACCAATGTAAAATGAATGATCAACTCATTTTTCTGGAGCCACCAAAATTTTGACCATTAAAGATTACAATCAAGATTTATTACGCTAAAACCAGAAGGAATTGTCACAATTCTACGCATAGTGCTATGAAGGCAATTGTTTCAATGGTACAGAGAATAGAATATAATGACAATTATCCTCCTAGAGTGTTGATCACGGAGCATTTATGACAAAGTTCCCATTTTCCACTGTTTGCCAGACAATGTCCATAATGATGTGGCAAGAAAACGTGCCAACATTATGTCGGGAAACAATTTTACAGACAGTTGCACTCTTTGCAGTGCATT
Source organism: Syzygium aqueum (assembly GCA_031216185.1). Lineage (NCBI taxonomy): Eukaryota > Viridiplantae > Streptophyta > Magnoliopsida > Myrtales > Myrtaceae > Syzygium > Syzygium aqueum. Next base: position 21,402,496 of record CM062234.1, read on the forward strand.
ATTTGCCACTTTCTTTTGCATATATTATGTTCGAAACAGATTATCAGTCAAGATGACAAGTAAACAGCTAAAAAAGTTCAAATGCCCAGGGCGGTCAAGGTCAATAGAAAGCATGTGAACTGGACAAGTTGCACGTTTCGGAAATCAATTCCACGTCCCTGTATAGAAAAGATGTAAAGGTAGGACTACACCAGTTTGTTTATTCACACCGTGACCATACTTTCATGACATGAGAATAAGTTTTTTTTTTGGTAAGGACATGAGAATAAGTTCTTTCTCATTAACCTTCAGAAAAAGCAGGTGCTCCACAGTTTTGCCATCTCACGCAATCCTATATAGTGCACAATAGTAGGAGATTGTAATGGAAGTGCTTGATGAGAATCCACTACAATTAAGTTGAAATAAACACCATACCAAGGCCTCCACGCCACCTGCTGATGCAATGGCTTCGCGATTTCGGTCATCGAATGACAGATTCCACAGTGCGCCAGCAGCTTCTTGCCTGTTTGATGAGTGCACAAAATATTACAGATCGACCTCATCGACCATGTGCAGAGAATACAAACCCCATCAAATATTTAAAGAGCAATACTCATTTAAGCATTCACAATTTAACATGATTATTGCAAATAACAAAATCAGATCACCCCTCAAATTCACAGGGGCTCTATTAAGTTGCAGAAGGCTAAAAAATATCATGCAAGCATATGCATCTATATTTCCTTAAAATAAACTTAATTCGTGCAGGTGCCCCATATCAAAACTTATACATCTGATTCTTCTGATGAAAATACAACGTCAACACAAACTCCAACTGGGATTACAAACAGCAGAATCCGAAAATTTACATCAAGAAGAAGCTGAGTTGGAAATTTCCTTCTTGCATCCTAGACAGAATATTGATGTGACAGTGCAATCTGTTGCCTGATATAGACTTAAGAGGGTCGTGCTGACAGCTGTTTTAGGTTGTCTTTAAGAATGAAAAGTACCAACAAAGATTCTAAACTAAGAAGAGCTATCTGTTTCAGGTGACTCAATTACTTGATCAAAATAGAGAAAGTTTGTGAAGAAAATGGTCCTGGACCAAACATGAGGAGGACTATAGGAATGCTGAGTTCTTGGACTGGAGTGACCAAGGCTATATTAGAAGCAAATCCATAGAAAAGAAGTTGAATGTGCCTCTGGTACGCACCGGCTGATTGCAGATTTCATGGGGCCTGAACTATAGTAAGACTACCACTAATATGTTTCTAAAACCCCTATTAGAAAATATTTAATGTGTGAATGTAGTTAAGAGAAAAAGAGCAAACATCCTTAGGGTGGCATTTGCAGAGAATCAAGATAGAACTCATTGCGTTTCCGCGTGTTTAAAGAGTCCTACTGGTATTAGGTTTACTTCTTAAATTAAGAGTCCAATTGATAAAGGTTTTTATGCCTATTTACTAGTCTTGGAAGGGTTGTTATAAGATTTAGAGTAGTTTTCATTATGGAATTAAGGTGTTTTTTTCAAGGAAGATGTTCTTTCTTTTTCCTGGCTTTGGCATTAAAAAGACAATTGTCTAGATTGTGTGTTTCCTCTTGAATTGTTCCTGTTTAGCGAACCCGTTTATCGATGAGAGATGGCAAGAGCCTCATTGCCTGCCATTTTCAATCCCGAACTACATGACTCTGACCGTCTCTGCCAGCAAAAGCAAGAGCTAGCAACAATTCTAAAGAAAGGCATCTGGGCACTCCTAGCAGCAAATCGAGCAAGCGTTCTCATATCTTCGATTATCTTCTTGGTGTTGAATGCCTTGTCAGGGTTCCCGGAATCAAAATCCCAAGAGGAATGAACTCCTTGAAATGCCCTCTTACTCCTCTCTCCCCAAATGAGTCACAAAAAAGTAGGAGAAGAATCATCTTAGAAATCCGCTCCTTTCTAGCACACAGACTGATAATCCCTCTCCATCATGCTTGAGGTCACTCATTGTACTCCTAAAATTGCAAAAACCGTTGTGCAAATCTTTCTCACCTAGCTACAACGCAAAAGTAAGTGATTCACACTCAACTCCACTCTTGCACAAAAAACATCTAATAAAGTACGAATAAGTCCCCAGTCTGCTTCCCAAGCAAAAAGAGAACCTTCAAGGGAACATTGACCTCCCAACTAGATTTTCATGGAAAGAGTATGCTCTGCTGGAATTGCATCTAAGAAGATATGAGACCAAAATAGTAGGATATGACAGAAAAAGTTCCAGAGGTACGGCAATTCCACCTTAACCTATCACGCTCTCTCACATCCAACACTGCTCAATACAACAACTCAATAAAATTTAAGAAAGCTTTGAGGTCCTAATCTTGAGCCCTATGCAAAAAGTTAATCTCCCACACCCTTTCTTCATTGTTGATCTTTTAACAATTAGTAAAAGGGAGGAGAACCCGATCCGTTATGGGAATTTACAGCTTGAAAGAGTGGCTAGAGATGTTCTATGGGAGTCAAAAAGCTTGTCTTCGCATTAAAAGAATAAAAGACAGAATGAATCAAAAGAAATTCAAGAAAGTTAGATGGACCAAGAATGAGAGTTAAAGATTCTCTATTGTAGAAGGTGCTGTTAAGGAAAGATGGCAAGGTACATTGTAAGTGCCTACAACCCATTCCCCATCTCAAATACATATGCAAGTGATAAATGAGTTACGAGAATGTAGTAGTTATTACCTTTATAGATAAATCAGGACTGCCAGAATTGGAAATAAAAAAGCGGTAAGACTTTTTTTTTTTTGGTCCAGATGCGGTCAGACTTGACATAAGGGTGATTATGGATAAGATAGGCATCACATGCTGATCAGAACTTTCAGACGCAAGAGAATGCCAAAAGATGGTCAATTAAGAAGCATTAAACTGATGAATGATGAAATTGTGGAGGAGGAGGAATTGAGCACGTTTTCAAAAAGAAATTTGGTTTGATGCTGGTGAGACCAACTATGGATCCTATCTTATTCATAAATAAAAGAAATCATGAACTGAAGGAGTTATAGATGAAAGAAATTATCGTGCGGTATTCACGAAACTGAAGGAAGAATGTAAAGGAAAGACATGCACAAGCAAGTATCCAAACAATAAAAGACCTATGATGAAGCCGTGATTTCACTAAGGACATTTGGTGTGATAAGAAATTACGATAGAAGCAAACTTACTTGCATTTTTCTTTTTTTTTGCTTGGCTTGTCAGGATAAGCCAGCTTAAAGGTTCAACTTTGAAGCCTTAACCTCATGTACCAGCAACAAGTATAATGACAAGATCACTAGACACATTCAAGATTTTGTTGCCCAGCACACAGATCTCACAATGAGATGAGCTTTAATGAGTGAGACAAAGTAAGTGGAACTTTGGGGAACTAAAAGCTTTCATTGAAGTAGTTAAAAAACGGGGAAAATCATTGTGTATTTGGAATTTTTCAATCAAAGTACACGAAAAACACAGCATTTAGTATAAGATGTATATTCAGTGAGAGGAATATTATAAATTAATGACCTGCGAGAACAGGTTAAAAACAGAAGTATCAAAAAGCAAGCTGCTCAAGTATCTTGGGTCACAGTCCAAAAAAAAAAGTATCTTGGGTTTAATTTACAAAGAGAACGAGGAATTAATGGAAAAGTCAAGTACAAGATATTATTGAGGCCATCTGCATCTTCTTTGTGACCGAAGAATGCCGCTTAAGCTCCAAAAGAAAATATTGTAGGACTGCAATAAGACTACTTTTATGGGAAAGAATTTTTTCTGCAACAACATGTGCACAATATGATTTTGAGATAAATGCTCGATCTATGTGCAAGAACTGAAGAAGAGAGAGTTAAAATATGACTTTATTTGAGAAAACTTGGTATGGCTCCTACAATGGATAAGATGAAAGACCAATTCAAGGTGATTTGAAACTTGAAAGTTTGAAACATTGATATCAAGAAGCTTTCTGAGAAGTAAATAACCCTCACCTAGTATCACCCTCTCTCTCTCTCTCTCTCTCTCTCTCTCTCTCTCTCTCTCTCTCTCTCTCTCTCCCAAACAGAAAAATTCCTATTTCTCTATTTTCCACTTAACTTCCAAGCCTACTCCTCCACTTTTTCCCACATTTACTCATTTACTCTCACATACATACAACTCCCATGCATGTATCTCATACAAAAACCATTGGTTTGCAGTCCGTCATAATCCCTCATCATAAAAGCAACTGTATCATGTACTTTTCCTTTTGTTTATTTGAGAGTATTCATGCTAATTACTTTCGTCATGCACATGCTTCAGGTGTTCTCAGAACTTATGAATATCATAAAATTTCTGTCTAAGGAATGGCCACAACAAGTATAGGGGCTTCCATGTAGAAAAAAGCTCCCTAAGTGACGACACATAAACTAAGTTATTCAGTTTATAGAAAAACAGATTCATAAATTACCTGACACCTTCATGGGGAGATCTTGTCAGTTGAACTAGTGCTTCGAGAGCACCCACCTCTTGCCCTACTGCTGCATTATTACCATTGCTATCTCCATGAGCAGCTAAATTAGCCAAGGCCCGGGCAGCCTGTAAAGTTTGACGCCATTCAATTGAAAAATATGTCAGTACTACCACCCTTAATCAAGAGGAAGAAGTCAGCATTACATTTCTAGCATCATAAGAGATCAGCTGGACGTAATCAGAAGATCGAGATATATGGTGAATGCTAAAGGCAAATAGTAATGAGAGTACTATCAACCACGCATATCATGAACAAGAAGAATATTATTTATCAGATCACTTCCTTCAGAAAACTACCCCCATGATTGACGAAATTACCCATTATATGGGATTAATTCTGGCACTTCACTCTTCATCCTCAAAAAATTGAAGAGTGCGTTTGTTTGGGAAAAACATTTTCCTCATTTCAGATGCCAGATACTGTATTACAAAACTATGACACTCGAAACATTGTAAGCAAGCATCCTTATGAGTAAAATACTCCATAGTGTGAAAACTGTTATTCTTAAAACTATTTCTATATTATGATTTCCTTGAATGGAACGTCTTTCACCCGGGAAAAGATTTTTTACTTGAAAGTAAAACAAATGCACCACATTAAATGACACAAGGCTACTTAGTAATGGATGATATGGTAATTTAAGATAAAGCTGCCGGATATTTTGGTGCTTATTGGTATGTTATTTCACACAACTCTCGCAATAACTTTATCTGAATAGAATGAAGCACAAGACCTGCTCCTGAACACCCTCGAACTTGCAGTTGCGAGCGAGCATAACTAAAGCATGCACTCCACCAGCCAGTGCGACTGCCATGCTACACTTGTCGTCAGCTGCCAAATTTGCCAGAGCACCAGCTGCACGTTCCTGAAGACAAGTGAAGGTCGAATCCACTAGTAAATTATCCTAAATCATCGATTTAGAAACAAATGATTAAAGAGAAACTGCTTGCCGCTTGAATTGATGTAAAATGGGAAAATTTGTACCAAAACACCATCACCACCAGAGGACCACTTGAATATAAGATCAACTAAAGCTTTTACTCCACCAGCCTCAGCAATAGCACCCTGACAAGAAACCATTCTCAATATCAAAACAAAACTCATTTCCTGCAAAAATGATAAGCAAGCAACAACGACAATACCTTATGCTCTTCTCCAACGGAAAGATTCCATAAACCTCCAGCTGCCTCTTCAGCAACCAGCCTGTTCATTGACCTCGCCAAACTAGCAAGAATATCAATTCCACCTTCTTCTGCAACAGCTTTTGCAACATTGACATTCACAGACAAGTTTGCTATAGCCTGAAACATATCAAGAGGTCAACACATCAGACATTAAGTTCTCAATTTCTAGTATGTAAGGTGGAGGTAAACATGCTGATTCTATGTGTTCCAAATTAATATAATGATAAAAAGAGAGAACTACAAAAGAAACCAGGTTTTCTGCCAAATGGAAGGCGAAAATTTAATCAGATAGCTCCAAGTACCAGAAAAAATTTACCTTGGCAGCCTCTGATTGTAGCCCTTCCCGCCAAGATTTAGCAAGGTCTAGGAGAAGGCGTATGCCTCCATCTCGCATTACTGCTTCAGCCCTTCCTCGGTCAATGCTAGCATGTTCGTCATCAATGACAACAAAAGTTGCAAGTCCAGTTGCTGCTCTCTCTTGCACATCTTCTTGAGAGCTCTGCATTAAGATGAGCAATAATGGAGCGCCTTGCTTCAACCAGAAATCATCCAAACCCTGTGGATTGTTCTCCGCACTTCGTAGAAGCGAATGTGATAGGATCCACTCAAACCAAGACATCATTTCATCCATGCTCTTATGAGTTTTCTTTGAGTTTCTCCAGTCCAAAAATACGGTCTTCCCTTTGCTTGTGATATCGGCAAATAAAGAAGCTATTCCTTCAAAGATATCCGTAAAATGAGCGAGTAACGATTTTCCTTTAATCTTGGGCACTGTAAAATTGGCATCTCCCTCTAGTACGGGACAATTCAAGGCACACAGAACTTTCAAGCTTTGGGATGAGATCAACAGTCTTGAAACAGCCGCCGGACCAACATCAGTTCGAGAAACATCCAACCCAACTAAGTTAGGTAGCTTATGCCAAACATGTGAAACCACACCCCACTTCACATTTGATGTCCCGGCAACTGAGAGGAACCTAAGGGATGCCACATTTCCTAGTGCCAACTCATCAACCTTTAGACAATCCAAGAACCCAACATCAGTCAAATGTGGACAATGCTTGCCTAGAGCATTAATGGCATCACCTTGAACATCCCTAATTCCTGAAAGCCGAAGCTTAGTCAACTTAGGGCAGCAGAAAGCTATCTGTTTGACAGCATCACTAGTGATCCTCTCACAGAAGTCAGGGCCAAGTTGAAGGCACTCGAGCAACTCATGCCTCGCAGCAATTACAGATAGAGTTGCATCAGTTATTTTCCTGCAGAAATCACCGCTTAGTTCTCGCAGGTTCCTAGCTTGGAGAAAAATTATCGCATCAGCCGACTCAGCTCCCCGAAAGCGGAGCTTCTGCAGATTCCTGCATCTAGAAGCAAGCGAACTCGCCATCGTTGAATCGCATTTATGCGCTCGAAGGTCCAAAGAGTTCCACAGACAAGGAGAAGCACTCAGGCATCTCCAAGTCTTACATGTCGATGCCAAGCTCGCCCTATCGCGGTAATTCAGACAGGAAAACAGCTGAATCACCGTGTCATCAGGCAAGCAAGTCCAATTGACATCCCCATTTCGCTCCGAGGTCGAAACTTCCTCCTCGAATTCAGTATAGCTATGCGCAACCACCTTCTCCTTTCCCTTCTTGGACACCCTCCGCCGCAGCCTACGACTCATATCTTCGACCAAACAGAGCAAAGACCCAAGCTTCCACTAACCCTCAACACCAAATCGATAATCCATCATTGAAACAAACACCAACAAAGCTAACACTTGGACTCACGACACACACACAGCGCCTAAGCAAACTTGCCCCTCGAAACCCAATTCGCCTAAGACCCACACGCCAGCTATCCGGGCAGCATTACCAATAACCCAAAACCCTTTTGGCACAAGAAAACCCTCAACAACCCAGCATGGATTGAAGTATGATTGTCGCCGCAGATAGAGAGAGAGAGAGAAGAGAGAACAATGATGCACACCGCGCAAGAATCAAGAATCAAACAAGAGCGCCCGCCCACAGGCCAGATGAACCCAGAATCGGCTCCGGGTGCGCCGCGAGGAGGCCTTGAATTCACATGAGAGGGCAGCGTCAGAATTCAGGTTTTCCCATTTGCATGAGTTGGAGAAGGAAGCCAAAGCCAAGGCCGAGCAAGCCCTCAATGCCTTTCGTATTTATATGTACTTCTCTCTCTCTCTGCGTTTGATCTGTGTAGCTCGCGTTCAACCCAAATTACATGGATTAATAAAAGGGTGGTCACTCCCGATACTCGAATGATGTAAAAAGCTTCTTTAGTTTTAGCATCACATCTTGTAAATTGCTTATCATTCTCCTATGATCTAGTATTACGTTTATTGCTATAAAGAATATTAAATCCCATCAAATCACTTGCAAATCACTCTAAACTAAGGCTATTTTGCACACTAGACAAAGATTTGGGTTTAATCGACGCATGGTGTTCAAGGGATTTTTCGCGGACCTTCGCATAGTCGAGTCTTCGTACCCGTGCTCCCGAATTGTAATCGCGATTCGTAATCAATGTACATGCCACGATTAGCATCTTGAGCGATCGTGCTCGGATTTCATTGCCGTGTTTGCCACAAAGAAATTTGACAAATGATCTCTTGATGGAGTTTGTTGTTTACTTCAATACCGCAAAGTGCTTAATTAGGGAAAACTTGTAAAGTAGAACCTCAAGCAGCGAGACCCCGTAACTATGTCCCCCGAATTGTCAAAAAGATGCGTGCAATTCGCATCAATAGACATGCCAAAGTTAGCTTTTTGATTGATCGTACATGATTTTTGTTGTCGTGAAGGCCACGATTATTGTCTAACGAAAATTTGATAAATGATCTCTTGATTGAGTTCGCCGTCCTCTTCAAAATTGTATGATGTTTAATTATAGTCAACTCGTAACAGTAGGATAGACTCGAAAAAAAAAATTATAACGGTAGGAAAATACTTCAACACTTCGAGCTTACATTCAAAACGATTTGTATTTTCGTATAAGATTTTCACACATTTTCTCCACTTTTTTCAACCGCGCAATTAGAGTTTCTATAAATACTCTTGTGTTTTACTAAATCTTGTAAATAAGCTACTAAGTAACTCTTTATGACTTTTGTGGTCATTTTGAAAACGATTTAGATAACTAGGTGCTTTCTAACTACGATGGAACTTTGCCCCTTCACTTCAATTCAAGACCTTGATCGTGTGCCCATTAATTTGCTCATAGAAAGCCTCATTAATTAAAGTGAAATTAAAAAAGAACTCCATTAGCTAGATTTAGTGATTAAGAACATATTTTGTTCGTGGATTACGGGTATGGTAATAAATTAATATCATATTTAGGCACTTACCCAGATTTGATTAAATGTAGTACTTGACTCAAAAGATCAGTTTGGTTATTAGATGTGCTTTATAGATAATGAATGATAGCAAGTGATGGTATTAGGTAGCATACCAAAAAATACTTCCCAAATTTCTAATTTAGTTAATATATTCTTACATTTATGGAAGATTTGAATAATCCAGGGGTTCGTGACAACTAAATTGATAAATATATTCTAGCGGGATGAAAGATCATTAAGGTTTTCTATAATTTGCAAGGGTGGCTCTGATTCCATGTAAGAATGACTCCATGACACTCTTTGGAGCTTAATTGACCATAATGCGCATGAAAAAAGATGTATATCACTTAAAACCCTCTTTCTCTCTCTTGATTATTATAAGCACATTCGAAGGACAAGCTACAAGCGAATCTCAGTAATCTCCATTCTAGACGCTCACCTTCTCAGACTTCCGTCGAGCAGCCAAACTAAGAGGAATATTCTAGTCAAATTTGGACTTTATTGTTCCTGAAATTTTTTTTAGGAACAAGGATCATCATACATTTTTCTATTTTGCCACCTAAAGAAAGAAATTAAGCTCTTTTATTCATCAGATTTAAACAAATTCAAAATATGTCTTTAGTTTGAGTCTGCAAAGAAACCCAATCCAAATAATTTTTTTAATTTTAGTAAATTTACTAGTTTGAGTACGTTTCATGAGAGGGGTTTCATATTTCGGATTGTAATATATACAAAACATATGAGAGGTAAGTGTTCGTCTTTGCCCATTGGTGCGTGGAGTAGCTTTTAGCCATAACAATTAATTGTGTGGCATATGAATTATATATATCTTAAAGAATTTACAAGTATTTTGAAACTAATAAATCTCGTGGTAAAATTTGTAAACTACTTTGTAAGATTGAGATTATTCGAAAGGAATTGTGAAAGTTAAACACCGTGTGAGTTTATTTGGTGTAATTGGAGCTTGGAAAATATGGACAATACATGAATGACTCGAGTGTAGTTATAATTTTTATTGTATTACTTGATTTATGTGGAGCTTTGTGTTGTTCTCTCCGTTAAGTAAGTCCCATTGACCAAATTACGTAAAGCTGGTCTTCAATTTATTTTCTTATTCTATTGATTTTATCATTCAATCATTTATTTTTTGCAATAATTGGCATCAAAGCGTGACTCGATTGACTTAAAGTGAATTGATGGCGACACAAGAAGGAAAAATGAGAATTAACAAATTTTAATTTCTTAAAGATGCAAATTGACAATTATTGTTCTAGAGTAATCTGCACTAACCCTTGTGTGGGGAGAAGCTAATGTCGACGAAGCAACTTGATGAGGATTTGCTGGATAGATAGACGTTGTGTGTTACATGACTAACTTGGACTCGTAATGTCTTGTTTAACGTTGTGAAAGAGAAGACCACACATGATTAATGAATTCCTCGTCAAACATGTATGAGAAACCTTCTACAATCAACAAGATCTAATTGTACAATCAAGAAGGTCCAATTGATCCGACGTTTGTTTCAATAAAAGAAGGCAAACATGCATCGGTTACTAGCATATCAATGAATTTAATGTGGCCGTTAATCAATTGAATTCAGTTGAGAATGACTTTGATGATGAGGTACATACTTTGATTCTATTATTTTTATTGCCTAGTAGTTTGAATTCTATTTTTACTGGTGTTAGTATTTTCTTTGGGTCAAAAAAACTTATGTTTAATGAGGTTCACGATTTGATCACGAGTGAAGACATTCATGAGAGAGAATGTTGTGAACCTCTACCTACGGGTTTAATAGGTGAAGGAAACTTTTGCACATGTTAGCAAGAGTAGTGCGAACCTGAACAGACGTAGTCAGACTAAAATTAATAGTATTTTCTATTGGAATTGTGATAAGAAGAGTCATTAGAGAAGGAATTGTCTTAAGCTGAAAAACAATAAGGATGAGAGAATCAGAGTTGAGTCTCCTGAAAATATTGCTACTGTCTTGGATGGTAATGATTATGTATTGTTTGTCATTGAGGATTCGTTGTTTGACGAATGAGTTATGAACTATAGTTACTCGTTTTAACTCTACACCAAACAATAATTGGTTTGCTACTTATCAGTACAAGAATATTGGTAAATTGCGATTGGGGAACAACGTTGAGTAAGTTATTATGGGTGTTGACGATGTTTGAATGAGAATGCAAGATGGTATAGTGAGAGCATTGACTGGAGCGAAATATATCCATGAATTGAAGAAGAACCCGATTTCCTTAATTGCTTTAGATTCAGCTTGGTGACGGTATACTTCAGAAGAAGTTTTGAAAGTCAATCAAGGTACTCTAGTGATAATTAGAAAATCTAGTACAATGGCATGTATGAGCTTCATAGGAAGACAGTGATGGATTTCACCGTAAATATGTTGAATGCATCAGTTGAAAATTCAAATTATGGCATCCATTTGGTGCACATTGGCGTAAGAAGCCTCAAGGTCTTGAATGAAAGGAATTCCTTGTGTGGTTACGTAGGTTGAGAAACTCAACGCATGCATATATTGTAAGTTAGGTAAACAGCCAAAAATGGAGTTCAATATAATTGTCAGAGAAGTCACAGAGATCGCAGAATTGATCCACCTAGATGTTAACGGGCTCTTGCGATTTTCTTTGAGAAAGAGTACCAGGTTAATACTAACAGATGTGGATGACTAGTCGAGGAACACCTTGGTGTTTGTATTGAGGCATAATTTTTATATCGCTATTAGGATCAAACAATTGAAAGTTGTGATCAAAATGAAAACTGGCAAGACAATCAAACATGTGTGTTGACACCTAAATTTTGCGAGTCATTTAGTGTAATTTGCATAAAAAATTAGAGATTAAATTTTAATCCCTAAACAAAAATATTTAAATTGCATAGTATATAGTTTAGGTTCATTTTAAATTAATTGCATTTTGCATCGGATTGGCGGCGGCGAACGAGCTTAAAATTCATTAAATGGGACTCGGCTCGCTCGAAATGCAAGGGCCGGGAATTACAAGTCAAACGGGCTCGGCTATTTTAATTTGAGCTTAATTCAACCCATTGTGCTTAATTAAATAAAAGCCCAAATTAGTTTAGCCTACTTAGAATTAAATCGAAGCCTAAGCCCATTAGGACTAGAGAGCTCATCTAATTGACCTAGATTAGTGTTATATATATATATATATATATATATATATATATATATATGTTATTAGGTCAGAAATTTAAGGAGGACACGACACAAATTTAGATTTGATTTTTGAGAGAACATGAGAGAAACACGTGAGAGAGAGAGAGAGAGAGAGAGAGAGAGAGAGAGAGAGAGGGAGGGAGGCGTGTCACCGGGCAAGTCATCGCCCGGACGTGCACAGCCGCCGCGCCACCACCACGCTCTCTTGCCGCGCTGCTGCTCTGCCGGACGTCCTTAGCCGCCCGACGTTGCTGTTGCCCCTACCCGTCCGCCGTTCCCGTCGGCGAAGCCACCACCTCAGCCTCTCTCGCAGGAAAGTTGCCCGCCTCACCCTCTCTCTCGCGCGGAAAGCTGCCCGCCAATGTCACTGGACATCCTCACTGATCTAGCCTCTCCGCCATTGCTATTGTTCCGACCCTGCCGGTGAAGCCACCGAACTACTCATCGTCGCACGTCGCCGCTAGCCACCTGGAGGTCACTATTGCAGCTGCTGTTCCGGAGTCGTGCAGCCTCACCGTTGCTACTCGCCGGACCTCCCTAACGCCCATCATTCCTCCCCCTGCCGTACCGGAGCACCACCTCGCTACCCTGATTAGCCATCGCCTCAGCCGCTATCCCCGCCATTCCTCCCGTTGGTGCTACGTCCACAGTATCGCCGAAACAGTACCAAGAGAAGCTGCTGCCCCTCTTGCCGGCACCATGACACACCGCAAGCTGCCGTCGCCATCGACGCCTGCATCGCCGACCCCACTGAAGCAGCCCCGCCGTGCTGCCGTGCCTTGCCATTGTCATTGCCGATTGTCTCGATCTTGATCCGCAAACTCAATCCCGAGTCAGTTCGAATTTGGAAATTATCTGAAAATTAGGTAATGATATTATCCGATATTTTTTCAGAATATTTAATTTTCTAATTTGAGTGTTTGAATATTTCGTGAATATCATGTGAAATATTAGATACATTAGGATGATTATTTGATATTCACAATGTTTAAAAATATTTAAAATTAGGAAAATTTCCTAATTTAGCAACGTATCTGGACGACTATCCGACTGTCACGCCCCGAACCCTAATGAGCTCGCGACACCCCTCGATGGTCGATCATTGAATGCGACGTCCCAGGCACGTCGCCGACCCAATCCAAACATTAGAGATTAAGCACGCGCGGAAACAAATAGAAATAACCCCGGACAATTAATAATGACAAGGGGCAGCAATAACAATAAACAAATGACTGTAATTTCTACACTGGACGAATACATATGACGTCCACAAAAGACAATTCCCTAAGCTAGGCCACAACAACAGAACCACGTTCCTCAAAGGGCAATGGTTCGCAAACTTAACTCCTCTACAAAAAGGGGGACTCAAAATACCGAGTACTTGACTCGTCTTCGATCTCCGAGATACCCTTGAAGCGTCTCCAATCCCTCATGATTGCGAATCTGAAATGGTTATATAATAACCGTGAGAACGAGTCTCAATAAGCAACCCCCTATACCCCACGTAGGCCAATGCGTACCTAGACAAGTCGTACATGCAATCTACCCCATAAGATATATAATTCGCATTATTGAACTTATCTCGTCATCAAGCCCATGCCAACACTGCACGTTAGTCATAACATGATAATGCAATAATAGTAACTAAATAGCACATCGCAATTGCTCAAACGCCAACCACACTTGCATGCAATTCACCCTACTAATTAGACCACACATTCAACCAGCCACTTCAAGCACACGCTCAACCAGCCAATCCAATCACACGCTCAACCAGCCAATTCAGTCACACGCTCAATCAACCAATTCAGCCACACTCAACAGCCATTTCAATCACACTCAAGTCGCATACACGCGTCCAACCAACTTTCCTCTCACGGGCTCACCAGCCGCACAATCAATCAAACCAATGGCCGCCATCAACACGTCCCAAGCCATACCAATCATTCCGTACCAGTGGCCGCCGTCAACACGTCCCAAGCCACACAATTAATCGTTCCAATGACCGACGTAAACACGTCCCGGTCTATCACACCTTTAACGGGCCACCGTTAACACGTCTCAAGCCCGCATCCATTTGGCCCATCGGCCGTTCATGCCTTCACACGGACCACCGTCAACACGTCCCAAGTCCGTAGCCCTCCGATCGATCCGGGCTTAAAATCGACAAGCAAGCACACGCCATCCATTTAACCAATTTCACGCCAATTGCATCAAACATTTCATAATCACAATTCAATCCAATTCACGACAAACCACACCAACCCACGACTCGACAATTAATCTGCCACATACGAACATCAAATTCACCCACGAATGCCACAACAAGCCAATCACTGATCCACCAATATTAGCCACTACTATGCACTCATAACCATCTAAGTCGGCCACACACCATCATCCAATTCAAATATATTATCTAACCCAATTCAAATAACGTAACTATAACGTAATATAATTAAATTAAAACCCGTCCCAGCCGTTCTAACCCACAACAATACAGTCATTTAGCCCCCTTAATTAGCTACTAAATTAAGCCCCACAAATATCGCAATTTAATATAACAATCACACACATACGAATATTAACCCGAATTCACGTTTAATCCCTAAACCGATACTAATCAAACTCTAGACAAGTCTAATAATACCCAATGTACTAGATAGGGTTTAGGAAGTCACTTACCAAGCTTTGGCCCGGGAAAAGTCGACTCGGGCCTAAAATGGCCCGGGTGAACAGTACTGGACTAGGCGCGGTGGCCGGCCAACACGAGCACAATGGCCGGTCGGCGTGCCTGGCGCGCGGGCGCGGTGGCCGCGCGGCGTGCCCGGGGGTGCACGGCGAGTTGGACGGGCGAGGTGCCTAGGCTGGATGGGCAAGGCGTCGGGTACGCGGCTTGGGCGTGCGGGCAACGGCTCGGCCACGGGCGCGGGCATGGTCACGAGCGCGAGCACGGGCACGGGCACGGGCGCGAACGAGCGACGCGCCTGGTTGGACGGGCAACGTGCCGGGCGACGGGCCGGCTGGACTGGCAACGTGCCCGGGCGACGGGCGCGGCGATGCGCCACGGCGGGGGAGCGGGCACACGGCTTGGTCGCGTGGGCAGGGGCCGGCCACGGCCTGGGCAAGCCCGGGCACGGCTGGGCTAGCTGGCTAGGGCTGGTTGGCTGGCCGGGCCGGCGACTGGCGGCGGCGACTGGCTAGGGGCGACGTGTTGGCGGGCTGGGCCGTGACCGGCGCGGCGGTGACGCGACGGCTGGGCGGCTGTGCTGGACAGGTGGCCGGACGAGCTGGCCGGTGGCTCGGCGAGGCTCGGCCATGGCGGGCACGGCGACGAGCTGCTGCATGCGCGAAGGGGGAAGAGGGTGGTCGGCTGGGGGAAACGGTGGCTGGTTGGCAGGGCGGCGTCGACTGGGACGACGACGGCGATGGCCAGGCGTGGCTGGACAGCGCCGGGCGCGATGGGCAGCGGCGGCGAGTTCGCTGCTGTGTGTGCGAAGGAGGAGACCAGCCGGTCCAGGGCGACGGCGGCAGCACTCGGCGGTCAGACGGGCTCGGGATGGTAGCTGGGGAGCTGGTCGGACGACTTGGACGACGGCCGGCACTCACTAGACGCGGCGACGAGCGGCGCCTGCAAAGGTGAGGGGGAGCGGCGGAGGTGAGGGGAGCTGCGGAGGTGAGGGGAGGTCGGGGGAGAAGGGGGAGTGGCCAGGCAACAGGGCGGCCGACGGGGTGGCCGCGACTGGTCGAGCGATGGCGCGAGGTGGCCGATGGGGCGGCCAGTGGCTGCATGCAGCCGGCGAGCAGCACCGGAAGCCGGACCGTCGGGGCCAACGGAAGAGAGAGGAGAAAGAAGGAAGGAAAGGGAGAGAGCGGGAAAGAAAAGAGAAAAAGAGGAGAGAGAAGAGGGAGAGTGGATGGTGCAGAGGGCGGTGACGTGCGGACGTGCATGTCTGCATGGGGAAGGAGCGCATGCGGCAAAGGGAGAGAGAGAGAGAGAGTTCACGCACTCAAGTGCGATCCAACGATCGGAATTCGAATCCGAAAATGATCCTACGGTCCAAATAATTCCTAGAATATAATAAGAGACAATGGCCACGAAAATTAAAGCAAACTAATCCGAGGGAGGTCTACTAGTCTAAATTCGCACTCGGTCCAAAATTTCACTTTTCCACTATTCTTGAAAATCTCGACGCTGGCCACAATAATATCGACACCGTCCAATTTATTTCGTCCCGAAACTCCCGGAAAATCGACTGCCAAGTTCGGGGTCTAAATAACGGTCAAATTTGATCGAGTGCGATTCTAGCGAAATCTTTAATTTAAAATGATAACCGGGAGTGATCAGTTCCCGGACGAGATTTTACTATAAGCACACTGACAAATTACGCGTTTTATAAATCCCAAAAATAGGTCGAAATTCGGAATGTCACACCGACCTTATCCCTAAGGTACAATACGCGGCGATATGGAAAATTATTATCCTATCCATAATTACTTGGGTATGATAATGATTTTTATCTGCTTTCCAAATTTGAATAATCGACTTTCCGTCAATATCTATAACCCTATAGATATAACCGATAGTTCGATTTACTTGCCTAATCCGAGTTTGATTAAACGAATTTTGCGAATCGCGTGGTTATTTTGAATGTGGATATTATCTTTGTTTAAATTATTTTTCCTTTTTAAATAAAAAAGAAAATTAAAAAAATATCAGTTAGGATTTGAATTAGAGTTTTGCATATTTAGGGAATCCTAAATATATCTAGAAGATAGAGTAATTATTTAATTTAAATTAGGACTTGAGATAATCTATTTCCTAGTTTAAATTAAGTATTATTCTAATCTTAATAGATTATTTAGGTTATTTAATAATTTCGAATTTTGCCAAAAAATCCAAAAAAAAAAGTAATCTTAGGATAGAATAAATCATTTTCCTTAGGATAGATTGCATTTTAATTTGGGTAATTTTTAATTTCGAATTTTAATAAAAATACCAAAAAAAAGGAAGTCATTAGATTGCATGTTATTTTAGGCAATTTTCATTATTCCGAATTTCACTAAAAAATACCAAAAATAAATCATTTGCCTGTCATTAGAATTAGGTCACGTCGTCGCGTGACATATAGTTTGCATGTTAGGTTGCATTAATTCGCATGTCATTTTTGCACGTCATTGCATATAGATTAGCTTTCATTTAAATAAGTAAAAATCCAAAAAAAATTGAGTGAATTGCTTGTTAATTAGAAATCATATTAGGATTGTTGATGTGATTTTCTAGCTAACAATGCAAATGCTTGTGTTGCTTCGAGGTAAGTCATTCTTCCAAACTTGCAATTTTTTTTCAATGCTTTCTTGGGTGTTAAATTGGTGGTTTGCGCACCCGCATCATCACCCCACATGTTAGTGACTAAGTTGAAATGGATCCAAACTGCTTGCCAAAACATTTTTGAAAAGAAAAGGTACCGAAAGGGCGTTAGACTAGATATAGCGTAATCAAATCTCCGGGTTTAAAATCTCTGATTTGTAGGAATAAAACATATCTCCCTATGTTTTATTTAGGTTTCTAATCGACCTACCGCAAATTGATTAGTGGCGACTTCAAGCATAAAAATATTTGCATGTTAAGAACTTAAACCTTAAGTTGTGAATTGGTAGGGCTTAGGAGGGCCCGAGTTAAACTTAGTCTTAATAATCTATTAGCCTGAGAAGTAAAAATTTTTTAGATCGCGACAATGTGTGAACAAATAATAGAATAAGGTTTTGCTCAAAGCTATTAAACGAATTCTTAGTGAAGGAAGGTAGTGAGATACTATACTAGTTCTAGTGAATCCACAATATGTTGTAAAATTGATGAGAAGGACAATACTAGAGATGGCCCGTAAAACACTCGCTAGTGTGGATATGGCAAGGAGATTCTTGGCAGATGTGATTAGTATAATGAGTTACCTAGTGAATAGATTGTTGTGGTTAACTATTCAACCTAGAAGAGAGGTGAATAGATTCACTTATAAAAACTAAACAAATTTTGCAGAATAAGATAAGTCAAGTTTAATATATGCACGATGTATTTGATAGATGTAAAAATAAACTAACAATATTAAGTGTCAAATGCTTCTATCGTGTATAAAACAAATTAAGTAAAGAGTAGAAGACAAAGCATGTATAGCTTATAGTGGTTTGACTTGTCATTAAGCTTACGTCCACTCATCCAAATTAATAGCCACCACCAGGTTATCTCTTTGAGTAGTTACAACGTTAGTAGGTGTTGCTTCTTCCCGAAGTTGATAGATCACACTATCAAAACTTAAGCACTATTACAACACTTGTAAACACCTCAAATTAGATTACAATCAATGACAAGTGCTCTCCAAACTAGCCATTAGATAATTTTCAAGAGGATCAATTTAGCCGTTAAAGATAATCAACATAATCATTGAAGATTTAGTCAAGCACACAATTAAATCTTCCTAGTAATTGTGTAATTTTCACGAATAGAGTTGACCATACTATAAAATAATCAATTTCTCCAAACAAGTGACAATTGACTTGATTCTCCTTCAAATATTCTTTCTGGAGTTCTAGACTTGCAGCTAGCTGTCAACTTCCTTAGAATAATAGTCAAAGAAATATCTAGGTCGTCTTATTCAGATTGTGTAGACAAGTGAAAAGCACATTCTTCATAGGTGACACGGAGAGCTACTTTTATTAGCAATTCGTGAGTTTATCAAAGCTTCCCACTAGTTGTTAACTTACGTACTACTTTCCATTTGATCTTCTAACTACATTAGTTATCAATGCTTCGCTAAACTCTTCATCTTGTTATGGTTCTTATAAGTCTTCATGACCTTCCATTCTCTGTTTCTTGTTTATCCTTCGTCAAGGTCCAGCTAGTCTCTTGGAGTCTTCTCGCTTTGTACTTCGAATTTCATCAATGGAGATAGAGCATCATTTATATTGACATTACCTCAAGAAAATAACATTTGCCTTTATCAAATAATAATGAGAAATAGATTATTTTGTCATCTTCAAAATATAGGTCCCAATTGACTATTCTTGGATATTAGAATCTCAAAGAAGTGTGGTCAGGTGATGTTAACGATTATTTTGTTCTTAGGATATTTAGTTGCCTATGTTTTGTTCGAGCATATGTTGGAAAGCTTGTTGGGAGGGCAATAAATTCATGTTCTTTGGCTTTGCACAAGGTGAGCATAACTATCAATTGTGGTACTTTGAATTAAATTCAAATGTTGTTAGTAAAGAAGTTACAGTTGGTGAGTTTTCAATACTTCTATATAGGAGTGGTTTGTGGTAGTGTTCTTGATGGTGTTCATCTCAAAGTAGAGTTACATGATGAAACTTCTAAGGTAGTGGATGCTAGTGTGGTAATCAACATAGACAGTAGTAATCGACATAGATAGTGCAAGCAGCGAGTGGCAATATTTATCTGTTAACTGTTGGCAGTATGTATGCTATGGTGTGTGCCAAACTAGACATAACTCATGCAATGGAAGTTATGGGCATATACATGGCTAATCCAAGAATAAAGTATTGGAAGTTGTAAAGTAAGTATATCACAATGTTTTATGAAAAATGGGGTAACTTTACAAGGCTTTGCATTTGGTGGTGACTTGGAAAATAGGAAAAGCACCTCAGGTTAAGTTTTTACCTTGGGTGGCACTGTAATCAGGTGGATGTCTAGACTTTATATGCGTGTCTCTCTCTCATTCACTGAAGTAGAGTGTGTTACTATATTTGAGTAGGATAGCAATATTCTTTTCGGTGATAGTCAAAGTGCTCTATGTCTTACAAAGAATCCGCTATTTTATTCAAGGATAAAGCTCATTAAGTTGGTATGATCATATTTGTTGGCAGATGGATGATGGGACATTGTCATTAAAGAAGATTTTTGGTGCAGAAAATCCAGTAAATATGTTAACAAAGGTTGTCACCATTGAGAAATTGAGGTTGTGCATTGCCTCAATTGGCCTCCATGGTTAGTAATAGAGGGAGCCGCCGTACTAGGACAATTTGGGTTACAAAAATGAGTGAAGATTATGAAAGACTATTGTTGTTTTAAAGATTAGCCTCCAAGTGAGAGATTGATGAAGTAGTGAAGTCCGATAGAAAAAAAGTAATATTTAAGCGCAAAACTTTTATTGCTAATGGCATATATGTAATTTTCCTGTTAAAGTAGAGAATAAAGCTTTTACTGCTCCTAATGGCATACCTATAATTCTTGTCATAGGCCTCATCCGTAGGGAATGATGCAAGGTCCAGAGCATGATTCTGGACTCTGTAGACCATTTGGTAATGGAGAGTGGCGGCTATAGAGTCGGGAGTATGTGGTGCACCAGTGATCTGTAGCTAGACTTTGATGGCATTCAAAGAAATCGCCATGCTGAAATTTGGGAAGAGGGTAGTAAAGACTGTTCCAACGTTGAGAGTGATGTTAACAATACCGATGCATGCATGTTGGTATTCTAGGAACCGGCTGTCAAGCAGAGCTAGGAGGGCAACAACTAAACTCATGTTATATAGTGGGCAATATCTCTTGTAGTTGTAACACTGAAGCTTGTGACGTTGATACTGATAGTGGAGAGATTATCTAGTAAGGTACCGTGATTTTTCCTTTATGATTTTGAAAGGGTTTTCCACATAAAAATTCGCTTGTTTTCTTCTCTATTTTTTTTCTTCAAAGATTCGTGTTCCTAAATTGTAATTATGCTTGTTTTGTCTCACGATCATCATAGCGAAAAAAAAAATGTGACATTCCGAATTTCGACCAATTTTTGGGATTTATAAAACGCCTAATTTGTCAGTGTGCTTATAGTAAAATCTCGCCCGAGAACTGATCACTCCCGGTTATCATTTTAAATTAGAGATTTCGCTAGAATCGCACTCGATCGAATTTGGCCGTTATTTAGACCCCGAACTTGGTAGTCGATTTTCGGGAGTTTCGGGACGAAATAAATTGGACGGTGTCGATATTATTGTGGCCAGCGTCGAGATTACCAGGAATATTGAGAAAGTGAAATTTTGGGCTGGGTGCGAATTTGGGCTAGTAGACCTCCTTCGTAGTATGTTTTGATTTACTTTATTTTGGCCATTTTTTTTCTTATAATATTATTTAGGATTTTTGTTAACCGTAGATCGTTTTTGGGTTTGAATCGTGTCCGTTGGATCGCAATAATTATTGGACTTTCTCTCTCTCCCCGGTCACGTTTTCCCCTTCTACCCACACGTCTCTCTCTGTCTCCCTCTCTCTCTCTTTTTCTCTTTTCCCCGCGCACGTTTCCCCCCTACGCACGTCTGCCCCTCATCTTCCCCATGTAGACCCCTTCCCTCTCTCTCTCTCTCTCTCTCTCCTCTCTCTTCCTCGGCCGCGCACGTTGCGCCCATGCAGACCCAACGCCCCCCCTGACATGCAACCCTCTCTCTCCTCTTCTCTTCTTCTCTTTCTCTTTCTCTTCTCTCTCTCTTCTCTTCTTCTTTTCCTCTTCTTCAGTTTTCCTTCCTCCCCGACGAGCCTGCATGTGGCCCCTGCTCCATCCGGCGCCTGCCCAGCTGGCCAACCGCCGCTCGTCGGACTGACCTTCGCCTCTCGTCACCATCGCATGCCATCCCGCCACCGCCTCCGCCACAGCAGTTTCCCCCCCCCCCTCTCGTCCACTCTCCTCCCCCGCGACCCCTCTCGCCCTCCGTCCAATGCCGCCCCCGACCATCGCTGCCGCGAGCTCAGCCCTCCGAACCGCCAGGAGCTCATCACTGCCGCCGTCGCCCAACGTCCCCGTCGCCACCGCGAGCCACCTCATGGCCGCAGCTCACCGGGCCGAACTCCCCCTCCCCTGTTCGGCTCCGCTTCACCCAGCCATCGCACACCGCCATTCCGACCGACGTCGCTGCTTCGTCCACCACTACCCCATCCCCTCTGTCACCGACCGCCGCTGTGTCGCCCGGGCACCGCCGGCTCCGAGTCCTCGCCACCCCCAGCTCCCGCCCTCTCCCTCGCCACCTCCACTCCGGCCAACTCTCCTCTCTCCCCCCCGAGCTAGTCGCCGGAGAGTCACCCTGCTCACCGCCGCCCGCCACCCGCTGGCCGGCCGCCCAGCCGACCAGCTGACCAGTCGCTGCTCGAGCCCGCGCTTGTGCCCGTGGCCGGGCATTGCACCGTGGCCGAGCCTCCGCTGCCCACCTGCCGACCAGCCACTGCTCGCTGCCGTAGCTTGCCGCCGCTGTCGGTCGCCGGCCCGGCCAGCCCCGGCCAGCCCCCCAGGCCGTGGCCGAGCCCCCTGCCCGCACGACCAGGCCGCACGCCCGCTCGCCCAGGCGTGGCCGAGAGCTCCCAGGCCGTGGCCGTGCCCATGGCCAAGCATCTCGGGCCGTGCCCGTCGCCCGGGCGCGTCGCCCGTCCAGCCGGCCCGTCGCCCATTCAACCAGGCGCGTTGCCCGTTCGCACCCGCGCCCACGCCCGCTCCCGCGCCCGCGCCCGTGCCCGTGCCCACGCCTACGCCCATGCCCAGCCGTGGCCGAGGGCTGTGCCCGTGGCCGAGCCCCGCGCCCGTGTGGCCCACGCCCGCACCTAGTCGGTACTGTTCACCCGGGCCATTTTAGGCCCGAGTCGACTTTTCCCAGGCCAAAACTTTGTAAGTGACTTCCTAAACCCTACCTAGTACATTGGGTATTATTAGACTTGTCTAGAGTTGGATTAGTATCGGTTTAGGGATTTAACATGGATTCGGGTTAATATTCGCAAGTGTGTGATTGTTATATTAAATTGCGATATTTGATGGGCTTAATTTAGTAGCTAATGAAGGGGGCTATATGACCATATTTTCGTGGGTTAGTACGGCTAGGGTGTGTTTTAATTTAATTATATTACGTTATAGTTATGTTATTTGGATTTGGTTAGATAATATGTTGAATTGGATGATTGTGTGTGGCCGACTTGAACGTCGAGTTCGTATGTTGAGGTGGCGAAATGTGAATTGGACTGAGTTGTGAATATGAAATGTTTGATGCAATTTTCGTGAAATTGATTGATTGGATGGCGTGTGCTTGCTTGTCGATTTTAAGCCCGGATCGATCGGAGGGCTACGGACCTGGGACGTGTTGACGGCGGTCCGTGTGAAGGCATGAACGGCCGATAGGCCAAATGGATGCGGGCTTGAGACGTGCTGACGGTGGCCCGTTAAAGGTGTGATAGACCGGGACGTGTTTACGTCGGTCATTGGAACGATTGATTGTGTGGCTTGGGACGTGTTGACGGCGGCCACTAGTACAGAATGATTGGTATGGCTTGGGACGTGTGTGACGGCGGCCATTGGTTTGATTGATTGTGCGGCTGGTGAGCCCGTGAGAGAAAAGTTGATTGGACGCGTGCATGCGACTTGAGTGTGATTGAAATGGCTGTTGAGTGTGATTGGATTGGCTGGTTGAGCGTGTGATTGGATTGGCTGGTTGAGCGTGTGATTGGATTGGCTGGTTGAGCGTGTGATTGGATTGGCTGGTTGAGCGTGTGCTTGAAGTGGCTGGTTGAATGTGTGGTCTAATTAGTAGGGTGAATTGCATGCAAGTGTGGTTGGCATTTGAGCAATTGCGATGTGCTATTTAGTTACTATTATTGCATTACCATGTTGTGACTAACGTGCAGTGTTGGCCTGGGCTTGATGACGAGGTAAGTTTAATAATACGAATTATATATCTTATGGGGTAGATTGCATGTACAACTCGTCTGGGTACACATTGGCCTACGTGGGGTATAGGGGGTTATTATATAACCATTTCAGATCCGCGGCCATGAGTGATTGGAGACGCTTCGAGGGTATCTCGGAGATCGAAGACAAGTCAAGTACTCGGTATTTTGAGTCTCCCTTTTTGTAGAGGAATTAAGTTTGCGAACCATTGCCCTTTGAGAATCGTGGTTCTGTTGTTGCGGCCTAGCTTAGGGAATTGTCTTTTGTGGACGTCGTATGTATTCGTCAAGTGTAGAAATTACAGTTATTTGTTTATTGCTATTGCTGCCCTTTGTCATTATTAATTGTCCGGGATTATTTCTATTTGTTTCCGCGGGTGCTTAATCTCTGATGTTTGGGTTGGGTCAGCGACGTGCTTGGGACGTCGCATTCAATGATCGACTATCGAGGGGTGTCGCGAGCTCGTTAGGGTTCGGGGCGTGACAAAAAAAGACACGGTCCAACGCATCGGGTGAAAATCGATAAAAGACCAATTAATCTTTCAATAAGAAAATATGTCGATGACTCTCTCATCGTGGTCAACACTTCGTGCGACTTAGAAATTGCTGAAAAAAGATCTCCAAGTATGGGATTTGTGATGTCCACTGAGTGGAAAATGTTGCAATTGAAACGTTAAGTGAAGCTTCTCTTGTAGTATGGCGAGTACTCATCTGAGAACTGTCTTATTTAATTCATATATCAGTCAGTTTCTCTACAAAGAAGACAATGTGATGATTGATTGGGTGTGTAGAATATAGGTCCTCCATTGGTAGCATTCATAGCTGATCAAGCCCGAAGCAAATATAGAATTAGAGAGGGCTCATCCGAAATAGGTTCAAGAGGGAGATTAAAGATCAAAAGCGTTCTTGGAGTAAGCTTAGTACAAATTAAACTAAGACGCTCTAATTCTCTCATAGAAGACCTTGGCTTCTGAAATTCATAAAGTACAGCCAATCCGTTCGAGCAAATAATAGCTCGACGGGTTTGAAAAGCGAAGGAGAATCCATCGATATCGCAGGATTTATTGCGGCCACAATCCTTCAAACCAGCCGAAATCTCCCGCCAGTTGTCGATGGCATGATGGGCATTGATGGCACCAACGGGTGAGTTACGGTTTTTGGGCTAGCGGTTGTCATTAGGGGTGTGAATGGTCCGGGTCAGCGGTTCCCGCCCCAGAACCGTGGACCACCTGCTACAAGACTGATTCCAAAAATTGGAACCGAAACCCACCCATCAGTTCCATAGATCCACTCGAGAACCAGACCAACAGTCCGATTTGGTTCGTGGGTGGGTCTATGGAACCAGTCCCAACAAGTTTTTCTAGACAAATAAAAAAAAATTTGTGGACCAATATCGGATCGACATAACAAAAAGAAAATAACATAACTTTTCATACAATTCATACACTATGATCGATTATATTAACCGCATCATCCATAAATCAAGTGGGTACCCATCAATTATTGAGAAAAATGACCAAGGTTATCCTAATTACACAAAACTTTTAGACATGATAACAAATTTTTTTCTTTTTTTAAATTTTTTTTGGTCAGATTTTTTTAGTTAAAAATTAAAAAAATAAAATATATTATTATTATATTACCGGTTCGGTCCGGGCGGGCTGTTCCACATTGGGAACTGGAAACTGGACCGGTACCTACCGGTTCCAAAAAATTGAAATCGGGAACCGAATCAGTTTCCTTAGGAACCACCGGTTTCGATCTGGTTCTGAGCTATCCCGGGAGGTCTGGGTGGGTTCTGATTCTTTTGCACACCCCTAATTGTCATTATGGTGAACTTGAAATGGTGAGAGGGACAGTCAGAAGGAAAATGGCAAATTCTTAAACCGGACCAAATGTTATATGCAAATTGGGATGTTAATGGTAAATTTTCAAAACTCTGAATACAAATTGATACGACGATAAAACATGAGGATGCTTTTTGAAACGTCCCTTAACTGTTTATTAAGGTTGACCATATGTAAATAATATCCATGTAAACGTCGATATCAATACTTACATGATCATGGTTTCACAAGAAATTGTTTTAAGTAATTTGCTAATATAGCGCTTGCTAAAATCTTGTTATTAAGTAAGGTTAATACCACGAAAAATCCTAAACCGGTATACATGAGATAAATTTATCCTAAATTAATTTTTTAACTACCAAAAACTCCCAAACTGGTACACCTGTGACGAATTTGCCTCAAAATTAATTTTTTAATCACAAAAAACCCCAAATTGATACATTGGTGATAATTTTACCATGTGTCATTTTCCTTTAAATTTAATTAATACAACGAAAAATCACAAACTAGTACACCCGTCAACTACCATGTGTCATTTAACTCAATAATTTGACTGTAAAATTTGACAAAAACTAATGGAAGGACAGGTGTATCAGTTTGGAGTTTTAATGGTTAAAAAATTAGTTTGAGATAAATTTATCACATGTGTATTAGTTTGAGGTTTTTCGTGATATTAACCCTATTAAGTATATCACCATTGTTTTAAGATTAAACTATATTATTATTAGGTAACTAATAGTAGGAATAAAAATGTCATCAATCAAAATATAGTTCTACTTTAGATACCATAGAGCCCGATTGGCTTAGTAGTCTCATCCTCACTTGTCTTTCACAAGGTCAAAAGTTCGAGCCACACCATGAATGAACCTCTAGCCGACTTATGCTTTTGGGCGTTATTACCTCAAATGGAGAAAGCTTCGACTTAATGATACAGTCTGGTATAGGTGCAGCAATGACTTTGCTAATATTATATGTTAGTGTTTCGATAAAACTATCAGTAATTATGACTCAAATCAAACATGAGCCATGAAATACAAGTCTTTTATCGGGATGCTTTGTACAGTGGTATCGCCCCTTGCCATCCTTCTATCTTCCGAAACAAATCACACTATAGATGTTTGGCTAATTCATATCATCTTTTCGGTCCACATACTTTGAATCCAAGTAAAAATTGGAGAGTTAAGAAAAGATGTGGCTCCATTACGTCATAAACAGAGAGGTAATTATTCTTTTCTTACTTATTTTATAAAAAAAAAAAAGGAAAAGCAACGGCCTTCTAGAAACAAATGACATGAAAAGGGAAAAGGAAAAGATGGAGAATTCTCTAATCAATATACATAGTTTGTCAAATAAAGAAAAAGAAAATTGGCATTTTCCCTAGGCATTCCCAAAATTATTATGATAGTGGACTTGCAAGCGGTAATTACACTGCTTTAGAAACAAACTATCTCTCACCATTTTGGCAACATCCTCATCTTTCGAATTTGGAAATGGGATAAGTGTATTCAAAGTTCTAAAACTTGTTACGAAAATGCAATTGAATCCTAAAACTTTTAAAAAGTACAAACAAGTCCTAAAACTTGTCACGAAAGTGCACTTGAGTCCTAAAACTTTCAAAAAGTGCAAACAAGTCCTAAAATTTATCATGAAAGTGTAAACAAATCCTAAAACTTGTCAAATTGATTCAATCAAGTCCTTCCATTAATTGTACTTTTTGAAAGTTTTAGTATTTGTTTGCACTTTCGTGACAAGTTTTAGGACTTGTTTGCACCTTTGAAAGTTTTAGGACTCAAGTGTACTTTCCTAATAAGTTTTAGGATTTATTTGCACTTTTTGAAAGTTTTAGGACTCAATTGCACTTTTGTAATAAATTTTAGGACTTCTAGTACACTTATCCCTTTGGAAATTATTAAAGTACTTCCAACAAACCAAATCTATTATAAACTATCCTAAGACATTTTAAACAATGCTCACTACACAATCGAAAATCTATGGCTTGGGGGTCTTGTTGACAAGAGGCCCCCTGACACTTGTTGACCATACCTAATAAAGAAAGATTTTCATCTTCAAAAACTCGAGTGTGCAAAACATCACAAAAAATAGCGTTTTCGAAATGGCAAAATTTCTTTATTTTGATGTTTAACAAGTGCCTTTAGGTCACTCGCTAATGGAACCCATAACTTAGCTATCACGACCCTCTTTTTCGATGCGGTGGTAAGTAAAAAGGACGAAATTTGGAGGTAGTGCCTAAAAGACAGGCTAACAACCCTCGATAGGGTGCAGCCTCTTCCAAGGCCTTACCTCACGAGATATTGAATTTATTTTAGGTTTGATTTAACCTATGAATATTCTATGTGAAACGGGAGTCGCCACTTTGGGGTAGACTATTAAATAAGTAAGGTATGGGGAGATTGTCTCAATTCCTATGCAATTAGAGATTTTCTAAAATCTGGACTTGAATACACTAATAGTTTTTATTAGTGCATTTCGGTGCCTCTAATGCCATTTATTTGGAAAACGATACCCAAACACGATTGAAATGGGTAAAGACTTTTAAATGACTTTCTTATTTTTGAGAAACGGGCTCTGTCGCGATCAAAAATCCCAAATCTCAAATTTTAACCTTATTAGACCTATTAGCAAAAAATCAGGTGTAAACATTCGTTTTCTAAAAGCAACTCAAATCAAAGTAAAGATTGAAGAACTTCTTCTTTGGACATGTATGATTTAACCCAACTAATTTTTTTACCACAAAAACTCCAAATTGGTGCACTTAATTCCATCAAAAATCTCAAATTTATACACTTATGACAAATTGACCCTCCATTAAAGTGGATTAATACCACAAAAAATTACAAATTGATATACCTATGACAAACGGAGGGATCAAACCTAAACTAGTATATTTGTTAACTGCCATGTGTCATCACACATAGTAATTTGACGATAAAATTTAGCGAAAATTAAATGAGGGTAAATTGATCACGAGTGTACAAGTTTGGGATTTTTCATGATTAAAAAATTAGTTTGTAGTAAATATGTCATATGCATATAAGTTTGGGATTTTTCATAGTATTATCCTTTATAAAAATGAGTTACTAGATGATTGTGAGCAGCATACAAGATTAGCGAGAAGATCTTCATCCTCAAGAGAGCACAACCCGAAACATTGGTAATTAAACCTCTGTCCTCTAAACGAAAAATAAATGATTTAGAAAACATTTCATTAAAAATGATTTTTCGTATCGTTTGCAAAAAACGAATGAACGAAATGTATTTTCACCGTTCGCTAAAATATTCAAACATAAATTATCGCCAATAATAATATACATTTTTTTATTGATTGACTATATCAAGTAATATTCGACAAAAAAAAAGGAGGATATATCAAGTAATATAAATGATTATTTTTTAAATATATTTTTTAAATCATTTATTTTTCAGTCGCCGCCGAGATAGACAAAAACACAAACGGTGTTTGGTCCCGCGAAGCTCGCGGGCCTCACCGGAGCGGACACTATATATATGGAGCGCATCCCATCGACGAAGATGCGGCCATCACGTTGACTCTCTAGACGCAAGAATGGGCGGCCACCGCAAGAGCTCGGCCCCTCCGCCGCCGCGCTCCGCCCCTCCGCCGTCGCCCCTCTCGCTCTTCTGGTCGTCGGCCACCCGGTCCAGGGCCCTGCCGCCCCCGTCGGACGCGCCCGCCGCCGCCCGCGCCCTCTCCGGGGACGCCGCCCTCGTCCGCCGCCTCGGCCTCTTCGACCTCGTCCTCCTCGGGATCGGCGCCTCCATCGGGGCCGGCATCTTCGTCGTCACCGGCACCGTCGCCCGCGACGCCGGACCGGGTTAGTGTGGTCTCTTGATTCTGATTTTGTTCGGTTGGTTGCCGGTGCGGATTTGATTGGCTCGGTTTTGAATGGGCGTTCGAGCTTCGGGTTCTGGTTATGCTGGAGTAATTGGATATGTAGTTTGTCTTTTATCTCTGTGCGTTATCTCGTGAGGTCTGGTGTTTCTACCGGCCGATAATCCGATTAAGGAGCCGTGTTTTATTGAATTCAATGTCTGAAAGTAGATGGACTGAGCCTGGTAGAAGCCTAGAAAAATTCACGAAATTGTGGAAAGAGCAAAGCTTCCTAGTTTCATATATACATATTTCCCAAGCAGTTCTGGTATTTAGGCTATACAGCACCTTACAGAGAAGTACACCAAGATAGCTTAAGAAGCTGAAATGAGAAAGACTTTTCCTTGCTAACACTTGCTCAGCCAAACATTAAAGAATTCGAAGAATAAAGGAATTGCTGAGCTCTCATTTAGTTCGGGAAAGAAGTCCAAACTTTGGCAGAAGGAGGGCATAGGAAAAATTAGGCACCTCGACTCTCACCAAGAGCTCCACAAACAGCACAGCTAAGAGAAGATACAGACTTAGACATTCCGTACTTGTTCAAAACCAAAAGCTGGTTTAACAGAGAAAGCCAACAAGACGCTTGTGCTTCGGGAAGCAAGGTCAGGATTTGACTCACTTTTGCTCGGTCACTTTTTGTTGACAGTATTTTTGTGATATTCTCAGCACTCCGCCTAGAGAAAACAGCACTCATAGTGGGGCTCCAAATGGCAAAATCACAGAAGTGCAGATTGGAAACAAACTACTGCATAAAGCAGCTTGTATAGTAACTAAATACTCTGATATAGCACTCCATTTCCAATCTGACTCAAAAGCAAGGACAGATACTTTTGAACTTACAGAGTCTTTGGGTGGGGCAATTCGGAAATAAGGGAAATGATGCAGTTAATTACTAATGCATCGTTTTTGGCACGGTTGATTAGGAGAGAAGGGAGAAGGAAAATATATTCTATGCAGACCATCCCACTTTTTGCAGGGAATCAGAACTTGCTAAACATAAACGCTGGAGGGATTTGGATAGATTCGGAGGGAAACTCCTAATCCTTTCTTCTCTCAACTAAAAGAACCAAACAGGATTGTCTGTAAATCACCACGTTAAATTCTTTCTCTTCTCTCTGAATTCCTTCAACCAAAGACAATGTTAGTGACAAGCC
The DNA here is from genome assembly GCA_031216185.1 of Syzygium aqueum. NCBI lineage: Eukaryota > Viridiplantae > Streptophyta > Magnoliopsida > Myrtales > Myrtaceae > Syzygium > Syzygium aqueum. Next base: position 21,433,312 of record CM062234.1, read on the forward strand.
AGAATGATACATGACTCCAGAAGGAAATTCGAGCAGTACAAAAAGATGCCAATTCTCAAACCTTGTGTGAGTATTTACACTATTCTAAATCAGATGCTTTGAGAAAGATCTGGTTATTTCTCACAGATTCAAAATTTTTTTCCAAGGATAGGAAGGATCACCATTCACCGGGTATACTTACAGTCCGAAAACTCCTTCCTTTTACCATGTAAGTCCTGATCCAAGCAATCCACTGCGACCAAGATTGAGCAAATAGAAGCCCAGCACAGCAGATAATGCTTGCTTAACACTGATCAAGTACGCGATTCAAATGCAGTCCTTCCTTTTCCATAGGTGGATGAACCACTTCTTATTATGCTTTAATGCCAAGAGCATTATTAGGAACAGTCACCCTTCCAAAGAAAAGTCATACAAGCTCAAGTTATTGATATTTTCTTTGGTAAAATGAAAATGTTACCCCAACAATTCATGATACGCAAGACAACCACAATTATGAGTTGGATGCTACCCGCAAGAGAGAGTTTGAGAGAAGTTTGAGATTGATACTTACCTAGCAACCTGTCTATCAATGGCTTCCAATCCTTTCCGGGTAATATTATAGTAATTAAGGTACAGCTAGATAGCACACTGGGAGCTTGGCAGTTTTGAACTTGCTTAAAATAAAATATGTACATACAGAAAAAAATAAAATAAATAACTATCAATTGTTTATCAATCAGTAAACCCATTCAAAGATGCAGGCACAGCTACCATTGTTTCAATGTGTGTACTTATCAAGGATTTTGTGTATCAATGAAGTTGGATTTGTTCTATCTTCATATGACATTGCTTCCTCTGAAATACCTTGAGGATGTTGTTCTATATGTCATCTGGACTTATACCTTGTCTAGTGTACTTACGGTACATGAATTTCTGTCCCTTGTGGTCCACTTATTTATCGTACTTATTGATGCAGGTGTCACCATTAGCTTTGTGTTAGCTGGCGCGTCTTGTGTGCTAAATGGGCTCTGTTATGCAGAACTTGCCTCTCGTTTTCCTGCTGTTTCTGGAGGAGCTTATTTATACACGTATACAGCTTTCAATGAGCTGACTGCATTTCTAGTCTTTGCCCAACTGATGCTTGATTATCATATTGGGGCAGCTAGTATAGCTCGAAGCTTAGCAAGCTATATGGTTACAATGTTGGAGCTCTTTCCATTCTTCAAAGACAATGTTCCAAGCTGGATAGGCCATGGAGGTGAAGAGTTCCTTGGAGGAAATCTATCCATTAACATTCTAGCCCCCATAGTCTTAGCTGTTCTGACTGTAATTCTAAGTCAGGGAGTTAAAGAATCTTCTGCTTTGAACTCAATCATGACTGCTACTAAGGTATTGTTAGCTCCCCCAAATAGTGTACCTAAAGAATGGTTTATGCAAATATCAAACTGGAGAACCTAATGGTGGCAGTGATGCCTAGATAAGAGTTATGATATTTGGACTCATTTGACTTTTTTCGCATCTCAATCTGTTAGGATGCATATGATACCAACTAATTTTATAATGACAAAGCCTTTTCATCTCTCTGCAAAAGAATTTTCTATATTTGCATAATTAGCGGTATTCCATTTGCTTCTGTACAATTTGCTTTCATTCTTCAGTCCTTATAATGTTATCTTTCTGTCTAATGTATTGCTTTTCCATGCAAAGAATTTCACTCTACCGTGCCTGAGTTGGCCATGCCTGCATTATTCATTTTTCTTCAATGGAAAGATCTCCAATCGTTCGTAATTTGAGGACAAACAATTTATCACATCATGTTAATACTGGCTTCATGGAAGGTTCCTATTTATATCCTGTTTTATCTTTTATCCTAAGGGTCCTGCGGTTCTAATCTATGTTTTTTCAGTTTCTTTGTAGAAACCTTTTACACTCAATTAATCTATTGTTTTTAGTGCTTTGTTTTAGATTGTGTGTCTATAAGATTCTATTTTGTTTTGAGAGGCCTATGTTGTCATTGAAGAACCTAACATTTGATTATTATAGTAGAGCTGCTATACAAGGAAGGTGACAGTCAATAATGACAATCGTCATTGAGACCATTTTGGAATTTAACTTATCTTATCCTCAATGGATCGGTAGCAATTCTAGTTTGTGATAGCTATTTGTTCTTTGTACTTATTATCTCAGGAAATGATTCGTTTCTTGTGCCACGGAGGCTCGCCCTATCTATGCACGTTGGAATCTGATTGATTCATATTTCATAGGTGGAAGCATGAGTCTTTAGTAACTCTTCCCTTTTTGGGCAAGAACTTTGCTATTAATGAAAATAGATACGACCGAGTTCCTGATTTGATCTGACTTCCCAGGCCAAAGCTGATCAGTTTGTTGCAATTTCTATTCCGAAATGGAAATTTACCACCAGATTTATAAAATCATTTGTGGAAATAACTTTTAATGATGAGGTCATAAAGGCTGACCCCACCAAGTGGGATAAGGCTAAGTTTGTTATTAACTGTTGCTGACGAATTTTCTCTCTATATGTCTTTGTTACTTTTAACTTGTATGTTGTTCCTTCATAAAATGACCTTTCCCATGACCACTGAAGGAGCAGATAACCCAGACAAAACAAAAGGTTTTTTCAGGAGACAAACTTGATTCTTGAAGCATTTCTTCTTTGGACATTTGTTTGCATTGTAATGTAGCTATTGCCATAATGCATCTTTTGAATTCTTGAATGAGCCACTAACCTCATTGTGCGGCACAGATCCTTTTCATTTTATATGAACTTATAGATTGCTTGGTGTGCATTAAGACTATTTTTTCTAGTAAGTAGATATGTAGTATATTATTACTACTACCATGGGTCCCAATGCCCAGCATTAGCTTAAAGACTTCTTGAATGCTTTAAAGACATTTTTTGAATATATTGTTACCATGTCAGAATCAAATGCAACTCCGACTAGTTGTCTGTATACACAATAATTTTAAATGCTGGATAGAACATGCATGTGAACAAATTTGTCTAGACAAATATTATGAATTATTATCTTTGTCTCTAATTTGGTTTGTCGCTGAGTGTGTATGAAAAACTATGTAAGCCATTGGTCCCCGTACAAAATTACTTCTGAGGTCGATATTTCCAGGAATAGTACTTCTGAAGTTTGGTACTTATCCATTATTCACTGTTTGAAAATGTCTCTTTGTACTTTCAGATTATTTACACCTTATCTGTTTTTCTGCAGGTCATTATTGTTATTTTTGTCATCTTTGCTGGTGCTTTTGAGGTCGATGTTTCCAATTGGTCGCCTTTTGCACCCAATGGTGCCAAAGCAATTTTGACTGGAGCTACTGTAGTATTCTTTGCTTATGTCGGGTTTGATGCAGTAGCTAATTCTGCTGAAGAATCAAAAGAACCTCAGGTATACTACATGGCATTCACCACAACTATAAACTCAATTACACTGCATTCTTCTATGATTATTACTTCTTTCATTATTTTAAGACTTATCTTCTTTTCTATTGACTGATCCAGCGAGATTTGCCGTTAGGAATTTTGGGAAGCCTTCTTGTATGTGTTCTATTATACATTGGTGTTTGCTTAGTTCTCACCGGAATGGTACCTTACAAGTTTCTCGGTGAAGAAGCACCATTGGCTGAGGCTTTTACATCCAAGGGTATGAAATATGTATCCATCTTGATCAGCATTGGTGCTGTTGCTGGTCTTACTACAACTCTTTTAGTTGGTCTTTATGTTCAGGTGAGTCGCTTTACATTCAACAACGAAAAGATCAACCTTTTATTACGTAGCATGGTCTGTCAATAACCAGTGATTTGTTTTATGGGCAGTCTCGACTATATCTTGCTCTTGGCCGACATGGCTTACTACCTGGTGTATTTGCTAAAGTACACCCGACTCGCCATACTCCCATTCATGCTCAGGTGTGGGTTGGAGTGGTTGCAAGCATATTGGCGGGCTTGCTTAATGTGCGCGTCCTATCTCACATTCTTTCTGTCGGTTCTCTGGTAAGGGCCAGCTATGTCCTTTTCATTTTCATTCCTTATCATTACAATAATATGTCTGAGTATTTTGATAGTTCCTGTATGTGACAGACAAAGAATTCTCCTCTAGGTGATTAATTTTGATGGTGTCTTGACTGCTGCATGTGCATCAAAGTATTGTTCTAATTCTTATGGTTTTCTCATGAATGCAACTGCATACAAACTAGTTTTATCTTTTTGGCCAGTGCATACAAACTAGTTGACATAGCATCATCATCTATGCCCTCACCTGTCTTTCTTTTCTTCCAGACTGGTTATTCAGTAGTTTCAGCATGTGTTGTTGTCCTTCGATGGAATGACAAGTCAGCAAATGAAAATTCTTCAAGATGGATTTCAAGCTGGCAGGAAGGTGTTCTTAGCCTTTTCATAGTTGCCTGCAGTGGTTTTGTTGCTGGACTTTGCTATCGTGTTGACGCTCCACTTGTATTTTCACTTGCTGCTGTCATTGTTGCTTTGCTTGCTTCTGTTGCTCTTCAATACCGGCAGGTGAGCCTCTCTCTCTCAACTGTACATTGGACAATCACAGTATAGAGAATATGGAAAGAAATATGTTGCCGCACAATCTGTCAGTCTATATTGCTTATTTTTAGATATAGTTTTCCCATGCATTACATTATGCTTATCTATAGGTCACTGTCATGAAGCTTTAGCTTCTTTTCCCATCTCTCTCTCTGTCTCTCTCTCCCTACTAAAGCAACAATTGATAGATCTTTTCTTCATGTGGAGATGATGGAATGTGGGGTTGGGAAGATCACTTAAACCATCCCCAATGTTTTTTTATCCTACATTTTCCGTTCTTTATAGGAAAAAGAAAGTTTAAAGTGAGGTTTTTATATGAAATTTCTTGTTGCAATTTTGATAGGATGCATAGTACGGTTTTTAGTAGTAGTTCCTCTGTTTAACCCGTTGTATGCTTGGTAGAGTGGAGCCCAACTAATTGGTTCTCAGCTTTCAATTTTGAAGTAGTAGCTGCCGTTGTCACTCTAGTGGCCCAGCTAGCTACTTCTGATGGCTCTATCTGCTGTATTTGCCGATTAAGGACAGGCTCTAGTGTCCTGCTGGCTTAAATTCCTGACTAGGATCATGTTTAGTTTTGCTGAATTCTCTTTTAAAACAATGAAAATTAAGATTGTACTTCTTATTTGTCTTGAGATAACATTGATTCTCCCCAGGTTTATACACGGGCAGCGAGCTTCTCTTGTCCTGGGGTTCCAATTGTCCCAGCCATTTGCATCTTCTTCAACATCTTCCTCTTTGCTCAGGTATGCTTATGAAGCATCTTAAGGAGAAGCGGTTCTCTTATTAGTAGGGAAGACAATGAGTTATTGTTTGGATACATCTATTTAAGCTTGTAAATGTCCTGGTTCTCTTTTGCAGTTGCACTATGAAGCATGGGTAAGATTCATTATTCTCAGCATCATTACAGTTGGAGTATATGCATTCTATGGGCAGTTCCATGCTGATCCACATGCAGATGAGACAATTGTTTATCACCGGGTTCCTGTAGAAGTTCAATAGCGATGATGCAGGCAATACTCTTGTAAATAGGCATTGTACCAGTCAGATGTCTGGCATTGATGTATCTATAGCATAGGAATTCAGCCTGTTTTAGCAATAATACCATCAGGAAACGCGTGGTATTGGTCAGATGTTTACTATTGCATAACGCTGTATTATATGGGCTAAGGGCTCACCCTCTGTTGGCACTCATCGATTTCTTGCATCATTCTTTCCTGATGTTAGTGCTGATCCAATACAAGGGTGTTGCCCCGAGATTCTTGTCCCCTGTTGCAATTTATTCTGTAAAATGTAGGGAATTGGAATTGGCTGGTTACTCGAATCAACTTCATGTTCTTCGTTTTCAAGTTGTTTCTATTCATATTTGGCCGAAAAAAGTTCGTTAATTCATAAACATCTCATCATGAAATGTCCGGTATTCTACGCAACACGTAAAATAATGGATCTATTCTACGAGCGCCAATACGATAAACATAGTGCTGCGATCATCCTCAAAATATGAGAATCTGTCTAAACAGCAGAGACCACTTGTTTTCATGCTTCTTGTTGGATTATATTGATATTTGAAGCTGAGTCGATAATAAATCACGCATCTACTCTCCTTTGCAACTCTTTTAAGTCCAAATAAAATTAACTTGAGTGCAAGGATCATATAGATTCAAAGCCGAGTTTCCAATTCTCAAGATGAGTACTGTTCTTGTTTTTGGCTCTGACAGTTTAATGTGTACTCGGTCACTGTCAAAGCATCACAGCAACTAAACTGTCAGTTGCCAAATCAAGGGAAGTAACATTCGACACCCGACTGGTGTAGTAACATCAACATTTCCTATCCAGTGAAACCGGCACAAATAGGATGCATAAACATGAAAACTAAACAAAATCTGTCAAATAGAAAAGCAAAAGCTCGATAAAGATTTGTCAATGGCCATATTTTCAGCATCACCTTATGCTCGTTCCTTGCAGTCCAGAGAGAGGGAAAAGGACACCATTTTAAGATTAACATATTCTCCAATAACTATGCTTCTACCAATTACAGCTGTAAGCTGTTGTGTTCAGTTTAGTCTCAATTTTCCATATAAGATCATCCCACAATCAAAATAGAACTTCCCTTACAATGATCTTCTTGTTCATGGGAGCAGGATCGTCTGCTAGCACTCTTGATGAGTGGACAAAGGATCAGATGGGCTAACATGCTCAATTCCTGATCCGTTCTGCAGGAAGACTCAATAAAGAGACCACAAGCCTCCATTCAAGTGCACACCACGTCGGAGTAGAAACCTATGGTCCTCCTTTGGCAATCCTTGACGCCCAGCAATTCAACATCAAAAACTTCAAACTGTTTTGAGCTAAAAAACGTGGAAGGTCCCACCTACAGAAAAGACAGTCATCTTTGCATTAAGTTGATGCCAATTGCTTTCTCTCCTCTTGGAGTACTCAATTTTTCCTCCATAAATTTCCTTCAGCAAAATCAAACGTCTCTCTTGCAAAAATTGTTAAGCCAGTGGCTGCACATTTTCAGTAATGGCCAAAAAAAACAATAGCAAGATCAAAGCAGAGCTAACAAACAATGCTCAACGTCTTTATGCATCATACAATGAACGATAGCTATCATCACAAAAACCTGACCAAGTTCAGTATGGAAAGTATCTAGAGAAGGTACTCAAAATTTAAATCCAAGAACTGGGACCCAGCGAGGTCAGATGGGGTGTCTATTTACTGGCTTTATGCTTCTTTGAAGAAACCAGAAGTTGGAAGTTCTTGGTTAGGATCTTGAATTATATATGTGTGGAGGCTGTATTTGCAACCAATGAAGTTGCTGACATAATCCGCCAAACAAATGTTATGAAGCATCTTGGGACCAGTGTTAGTTTCAGGTATTAGTATAAGGTCAAATTTTGAAGCTTGACTAGAGTGTACACCTGGTTAATGTGATGGACTGTGACCACCTCCACTAACTTTCACCAATTAGCAAAAAGGTTAGGATTTTTCATCTTCTTCGTTTCCAACAAGAAACCGTCTTCCAACACAGCATTCAAACTGTGGAAACAGAAATTCAATTTATGAAAGCACCAGCCAGCTTATCAAGATTCTGCATTATGCCCAAATGGTAGCTTTAGATGACATAGTGATGGGCCTTAAAGGCACGGACATACTTTATGCAGAACTAAATAACAAAGGACTGATACGTCACATGTGACATGGTGAATTATGTTTTCTGTACTTTAGCATCTTGGGTTTTCCTATATAATCAAAGACATTCTTGGGTCGCATGGAAGTAGGTATGTTAAATTAACTCTGATTCTGATGACTATAAAAATGTCATATTTTTCAAGAGTAACCTAAAAATTTTATTGTTAAGAAAGAGGAAAACCGAAGGTATATGTATAGCTAACCAAGGAAGTCAAATAAAGAGAACAGAGACAGAGCAACCAGATAGCACGAGCAGAACTGGAAAAATAAAACATTAAGATTGTTACCGGTGGGCCAAGTTCTGGAGGAATAATGATTCTCCTCTTTCCCCCGGGTCTCATATCTTGTATTCCCTCCTCAAATCCTGTGCCCAATTTCTCGAAATTAATAATTCGAACCTTTCATTTGTTTTCGTTTATTTGTGTGGATAATGCCTAGGACATTTAGTTTCAAGCAAACGAGCCGTCCTCAAGTAGTCTGCAGTCCATCATGTACTCCTAACATTTGACTGGATCTAGAAATATGCATTGTGCTTCTTGATTCTTTTTATTTACTCAAACAAATAATATCTAAAGAAAAGATATATATAAGTAATTATGCTGATTAACATCTCTAATCAATTATTGCAGACCTGGAACTAAGCCATTGGTGCCCATACGGATTTTAGCAGGAGAACCTTGTAAGTAGGTGCTATCAATACGTCTTCCCGACTCATTGTAGCCAACATAGTGAAAAGTTACCTGCATAAGACCATTGACAAGGATTGCAGTTATCATAAGAAGCAAAGCAGCGACTTATTACCAAAGGGAAGTGGTTTTTGACATGTAGATTCATTATCATGCTTCTCATTTCCCTGTTATTCATGGAGTTTTAAATGAAACATCAAGCATAAAAGTACCAACCATCTCAACCTTAGTATTTCAACCTAACTTTCTGGAATCCCAAAAGTTTTTTGTGAATTGCTTTAACAGGCAAGGGGTCAGTTTATAAGAAACAAGGCAGTAGCATAGTATCACAGACCAATAGTTTTAACACGAAAAATCATTATCACAGTTCTCATTTCCCTGTTTTTATCAGATGTTAAAATGAAGCATTAAGCATAATAGCTCTAACATTGATCCTCAGCATTTTGACCTAGCTTCCAGAATCGCGAAAGTTGATTTGTGAATTTTTCACCAGGCTTGGGAATCAGTATTTCCAGCTGTCTACTATAACATAATGCCAATGAAAACAGTATTGGACGAACAGGAATTCCGTGTTGATTAATAAAGGTGGCAAATGGTGATAAGTAAAAGAACAGATGGAAGCATCCAGAATTGCGATTTCACAAATCAGCTATTGTTGTATATGCATTACAATCCCCATTTAAATTTTACATGATGTTAGATGGCAGCCTCAGTTTTTCTCAATATGTAAACAGTATTCATCAAGTTAGAAAAATTAAGGCAATAATAAAAGAACCAACTAGAAAGATAATAATGTGGAAAACTTAAAGACACCCTACCATCTATAGTTAGTACAGAACAAAACTACTAAAACAATGCTCATCTTTGGAAACTCTTTTTCTAAAATCTTTTGTCTTAGTTTTCTTTTGATCTTTTCCTAGAGAACTCGATGCAAAGGAAACTTTGCAGCGTTGCAGGTTCAAGAAATAAAGCTACAAAAATGAAAGGAAAACCTGCTGACCAGCCTTTAGACAGTCACCTGTACCAACTTCAAAATCCCGGTATATAAGTCCTGAGTCCCTCTTAATGTAATTATCTGAAGTTACCACCTTTACTTCGAAACCTGAATACAAATCAAAGCATCACATAAGTTCAGAGACTCTCTTGGCTAGGTGGGGGGGAAGTGCGAAATCAACCAAATAAGTCACATTGATCAGGTAAATTAATTGTCGACAAAAAGAAATGTAGGTGAAGAAAACCATGTAAAGTAAAATCTCGATTATTATGCTGTGATATCAACCTTTTCTGATGAAACTTGGAAAGTCTTCAGGTGCATTATTTTCCTTCTGTATCCGCTTATTGAGTTCAAACAAGCGTCTCTCATCATACGGGTTTTTACTCTTTGTCTTTCCAGTGGAAGATGAACTTGGAAAGAAGACTGAAGAAACCGAAAGGAACAGCAGAAACCTCCGTTTCATCCTCTCCTCACGCCACAAAACATTCGCATCCTGCAATCTTTTGTCAACAGAAGCTATAAAAATCTTATGTCATTCAGATTATAACACCAAATATTGTATAATATTGAATTGCAATGTGAGTAGAAGTTATTACCCCTCATCCATTTGTTTGTACAATAACCTCTGTCTTTCCCGCTTTTCACGCGATGAAGTTAACACGGCAGACGTTGAAAAAGTCCTGTCTGCAAGATTTACACACTCTTGGAACAATTCAACAGAAACAACGGTTTAAATATTTGTTGACTATCAAATAAAATCTAGAGTGAGCAGCATGTCATGGTCTGCCACCAGCTTCAGGCGCTAGAATCCAAGGCCGTCCTGTCATCAAGGCTCTCCGGAACCACAAACCGAACCGGCAGACCCCAGAACCCAACCGGTGGGCCCCATGGTCCACCATGAACCCCCATTTTTACCTCTTTTCTTTCTCCTCCCTTTCAGACACTCAGTCAAGTGATACCCAATCAAAGCTCCACGAAAATCAATGGGCAGGGGAAAAGAAAAGAGCTTCCAGTAACCATTTACAGTCACACCCACATTCTGTAACAAAACGTGTCCCACCGTACACTACCGGATTTGACTCCGCGATCAGCATACACGAAACAAGCAAAACTAGAGGAGGGAATATAGACCACGGAAAAGCGATGTAACATCAGGAAGTAGCACTACCCAGTCAAAAAAAATCGACACTTAAGCAAGAAAAGCTCGAAGCTAATCGTGCCAGAGAGGTAGAGAGAGAGAGAAGTACCTTGGAGAGTTGGCGTGGGAGCTGCCAGTGAGACTGAGAAAATGACCATAATTTTTTCTTCTGGGTAGAGAGAGAGAGAGACGGGGTGAAGATGTTCTTGAGTATGATGCAGAAATGTGTTCAAGGATGCAAGATGAAGGAAGACATTGGAGATGAAGTGAAGATGCTCTATCCATTAAGGACAGAACCGACAATGCACACGTGTTTTCTTGTAATTTTGAATTTCTGAAGTTCTAATGTGATTAAAAATTGATTCTTTTTCCTTTTCAAGTATCAAAATAGTAAAATGGACAGCAAATAAATTTTAGTTTCCAAAAATATCCCTGTATAATATCTACAGATAATTTTGCATTTTGCTCGTGAGTGACATCAAATAATAGTGTTGTCTAATTCTTTCCGAGTAAAATTACGAACAATTATGCGTAATTTGGATGCTGCAACAAAAATTCAAATGAAAATAGGTGAAGCTTACGCTTCCATTTTTTATGACTTCCATCCTCTGTTAAATTATTCTTGAAAATATGCTTGTCAAGTCGGGAATATTTAATAATGAGAGGAGTGATGGATAACTTTTTGAGTAAAGTGAAGTATTTCCTTCACAATATTATATCAAATAATTAATGTTTTTATTTCGTCGGATTTATGATATTTACTTGGAAACTGTCTCCTAGACTTAGAGGCAGGAATAAGAGTTCCTCGACTAATTTGGAATTCCGGCATGTTTGGTATACGAAAATTAAATCATCCTAGAATGGAATTGAACTGAATGAGAGTGGGAGTAAATTGAGCATTTTCTTATGTCTGTTTGGTCCCAACATGAATTGACATATTTCTATTTTCGAATTGAGTCTTTTGAATGAATAATTCCTTTTTAATTTGTCTCAAATTTTCTTGTCAACTTTTGGCAATTTATAGCTGGTTGGGTTTTTCCATTTATTTTTGAAATAAAGTGAAAAATGTCAAGAATGTATGCAATGGAACAAATCATTCACTTTACCTTATTTATTTTTGTGTACATGTAGAGATAGATATAGATAGATAGATAGATAGGTAGGTAGGTAGATGGTCTAATATATAGATTTCTAATGATTTCATGTCTATAACATTAGAATGGACTACCATAAGATATGTGATTTTTATTCTCAGAAAAAAGGAAAACAAAACAATTAATGATTGTCATAGATGTGTCATTATAAAAGCTGAACTAGGGGAAAAAAATAATTGTGATCATCTATAGTCATGACAGAAGTTACTTCAAAATCAGAGTTCAAGTGATTGGGGATCCGAACTTGTTATTAAGGGGCTAAGTTATAATCAACTCAGCCAATTACCTCGCTAGTAACCCATGGTTTTGACAACTATTAGGAGTAGCTAGGCGTAAGATTATTGAGGTCCCATATGCCAATTACTAGTGTTTATTTGTGAAGATCATCGAAATGATAGAATCTAATTGGTCTCATATGGTTAGTGCATATTAATTTACAAAAAAGATAGGATTGAATTCCTTAAAAAATCTCTATCTTTAGGTCGAATTCCAAATTTTCACTAAATATTTTGTTTGTAAAAAAAAACTTAAACTTTCACTTTACTCTCAAATTTGCCCTCGCCATTCAAAAATTGGTGTTGTTAAAAAAGGTGAGGGTGAGGGTGAAGAGGCAGGTTCTCTGACTACCCGTAATATTGATAATTTTTAAGAAATTAGTGGCGATTTTTTAATGCATTAGTAGATTTGGAATTGAAGTAAAAGTTAGAGTTTGTTTTAGACAAAAAAAAAATCAGGTCGGAATTGAGATTCAACCCAAAGTTGGAGTTTTTTTTAGAGAACTAGACCAATTTAATTCCCTTGAAGTTCCTAGATAAGTGCAATCTAGTTTCTAAATCGATTCCTAAAGGACCGAATTTGGCTTGTTATAAAAAACTCGTAATAAGACTATGTCTATCTATTCTAAATTTCTAATATAGATCATGCTATTTGTTTTTTTTTTTTGTAAGGTAAGAATGTATATAACTATCAAAGAATCAATACAACCTAAGCTCGAACCAAGTGAAGACCTGATATAGACATAATATGTCTATAGAAGGTCTAAAAGGGTCCAGCAGGAGCTATACAAGAAAAGGAACCAAAAAGGAACAACAAGCCAATCCGAAGATTGGAGAAAGCACCGAAAACACCAAAAACACAAAGCCAAAGCTTCGGAGATACAAGTGAAAGCTAGGAAATACGCCTATGCAAGATTGAAGTCGGAATATCCCAATTCCGAAGCAAGATACGATTCCTATAGGTGTCTTCAATGCCACCCATGGAGAAGACTTTGTCCTTGACGACTTTGACAAGATGCTTGCGGATGCCCGGTATGAATATGCTCTTGTTCCGAAAGATAGCGTGATTTCTCTCAGTCCATATGAAGTGACATAGGGCACCAAAAGAAAATCGTGCAATTCGGTGTGCAAAAGAGCCACCGCCGCAAACAGTCATCGCTCAGTTAATATGATCATGCCAAGGTTTGTTGCGCCAGGGAAGATTGCATTTGGTTGCCCACATGGAAGCCAGCCTGCTGGTAAAAGAGCATTCGAAGAAAAGGTGGTTGATAGAATCTGGTTGGGATCCACAAAAAACGCAAAGGGCGGGGCCAATCCTATGGATATGCATGAGAAACAACTGGGAGGGTAATCGATTGAGGGAGATCACCCATAGAAGAAAGGCATGGCGGGGAGCAATATTCTGGTCCCAAATAAAAGAATGCCAAGGAACCAACTGGCCTTTTCTGCGGATATGATTCCAAGCCAGAGAAACAGAGAAGGTTCCTGAAGGATGAGGGAGCCAACAGAAGGAATCCTCAGCATCATTCAAGAGAGCAAGGGGAGGGTCCATCCAACTCAGAATCGTGGTGAGAGAATCCGAAGGAGGCCAGGAACCCTCCCAAAAAGTCCTAACTGAGGCATCCCGAGGGATGCGCGAATGATAAATGTCCACATTACTGAAAAGAAAGTGGAGAGGGCCTCTAGAATGCCATGAGTCGAACCAAAAAGATATAGAATGCCCATTCCCAATCTTCCAGTAGAACATAATTTGAGTAGTAGTCCTTAGGTCAAGGATCTTCTTCCAAGTCCAGGAGCAAAAAGTGGGCTTGGAGACTATCCAGAAATTGGCGTTCCTTAAAAAGTTGGAATGGACCCATTTACACCATAAGGACTCCTTGTCCGTGAAAAGAAGCCAAATGTGCTTAAGGATCATCGCCCGGTTGTACTCGACAAGACGCCTGATACCTAGCCCACCTTCGGGAGTGGGTAAGCAAACGGAATTCCATGTGACCCTAGCTCCACCTGGCCCTAGGTCGGGGCCTTTCCATAAGAACTGACGCAAGGTAGCCTCTATCCTATATAATATGGACTTCGGGAGGGAGAAGATAGTGGCCCAATAAACCTATATTGAGTATAGGACCGAACGGATAAGCTGAAGCCTACCAGCAAAGGATAGAAACCGATTGCTCCAAGAGCGAGCTCTAGCTGTGATAGCATCGATTAAAGCCTTGCAGTCCTCCTTGCTGAGCCTGGTGGAAATGATAGGTACACCAAGGTATCGGAAAGGGAGCGTGCCTTGCGGAAAGCCTAGGCATTGGAGTAGCTGGTCGCGCAACTCCGGGGACCCTCCTGATAGAAAGACATCACTTTTTGAGGAGTTAGGTTGAAGCCCAGACCACTCAGAGAATAAACAAAGAGCTTCCTTGATTATCTCAATAGATCTGAAGTGGCCTTCAGAGAATATCAGGACGTCATCCGCAAAGAAGAGATGTGAAAGCTTGGTATATTTGCAACGCCAATACCAATGAAATTCTGGAGACGCAGTTTTGGCCTTGAGAATCCCGGAGAATACCTCCATAACCAAAATAAAGAGATATGGTGATAAAGGGTCTCCTTGACGAATACCTCGAGAGCTCCCAAAAAAACCGTGCATTTCCCCATTTATAGAGACAGAGAATTTCGCGGTTGAGACACAAGTCATAATCAACTTGACAAAAGAAGAAGGGAAGTTGAAAGCTAGTAAGGTGTTTTCAATGAAGTTCCAATCAATTGTATCAAAAGCCTTGTGAAAATCCACTTTTAAGGCACATTTCGGAAGGTAAGGCTGGTGGTGGAAATCCGCGAAAAGCTCTTGGGCGAGCATAATATTATCACTTATGCGGCGGCCTTTGACAAATGCTGTTTGGGCCGGGCCAATAAGGGAAGGAAAAACACTCGCTAACCGTCTAGCTAATATTTTGGAGATACATTTATATAATGTATTACAACAGGCAATAGGACGAAAATCAGACATCGCTGAGGCGTTAGCGGATTTTGGCACAAGAGTTAGGATAGTGCAGTTAATCTCTTTGAGCAGGCAGCCCGTCTCAAAAAAGTCTTTTACCGCCTTAAGGGTAGAAGGGCCAGTGATCTCCCAAGTAAATTTGAAGAAATCAACAGTGAAACCGTCTGGGCCCGGGGCTTTCCCCTGAGCAAGTGAGAAGAGGGTATTTCGAATTTCCTCATCGAGGACCGATTGTGACAATAAGTGTTGCTGCCCATCATCTAACCCCCGGCCAATAAACTGACCAATCTCCAAAACAGAGCCATGAGAACTAACATTGGAACCATTGAGGAGTTCGTGGAAGTGGCCTACAATGTGTTGCCTGACCAACAAAGGATCAGAGATCAAAACCCCATTCACATCGGAAACGGAAAGAATTCTGTTTTGCAAGCGTCTCTTATTTACAAAGTGGTGGAAGAACTTTGTATTCAAATCGCCTTCCTTGAGCCACCGAATGCGGGACTTCTGTCGGAAGGACTCCTCTGAAATCCTCAGTGAAGAGAAAGCTTTCCTGAGCTCCATTTCGCTCTCCTGCAGGCCTTGGTCAAAAGGTTGGAGTTCAAGAGCTGTTTGAACAGCATATAGATCAGATCTAGCGCGGTCAGTTCTCGTGGAAATGTCAGAGAAGGAGGTCCTGTTCAACTGCTTCAACTTCACCTTGAGGGCCTTCAGTTTGCAGCATAAATTAAACATGGGAGAGCCCGCTACCCGAGTATCCCAAGCTTGCTGAACAAGGTCCAAGAATTGAGGGTGCGAGGTCCAGAAGCTGAAGAATTTGAAAGGCTTCCGAGTGTTGTGAGGCTGGAGGATTCTGAGCACCGTAGGAGAGTGGTCCGAGATCCCAGGTGGAAGAAAGGAAGCTTCAGAATAGGAAAATTGCTGAGCCCAGATGTCGTTGGATAGCACTCGATCAATCTTGCGTAATTTCCTATTCGCACCTGTAGAGTAAGTCCAAGTATATCTACAACCCACATAACGGATATCTTCAAGGCATGCCTGATTCAGACAATCCCCAAATTCATCAAAGGCAGGTATCCAGGGGGTTGTACTACCTACTCTATCAGCCGGGTCCTTGATGGCATTGAAATCACCTGCAACAAGCCAGGGAAGAGTACAAGAAGAGAGCCTCAAGAGGTCAGCCCAGAGGGGACGCCTTTTGACAAAGGAATGTTCGCCATAGACAACAGTACAGAGACAAGTTCTGTTCAACTGCAGCATTCTGATCTGAACGTGTATCATCTGATCCGAGGAAGACAAAAGTGTAATGTCAAGGTTAGCCGGGTTCCATCCAAACCAGATCCTATCAAGAGGGGAGGAATCATAGTTGGAGAGCCAAACCCAATCAGGACAAAGGCCTCTAGAAATACCGACAAAAAGAGAGGCTTTGGATTTGATTTCAATGACACCAATGCAGGAGAGACAATTAGAACGGATAAAGTGTCGAACCTCAGCTTGGCGGAGGGGGTTAACTAGCCCCCTAATATTCCACACTCCAAAAAACATGACAACAGAGATTACCGCTGAGAACGCTGAGCCTTGCGCCTCTTAACTTTCTTAGAGGAAGACAGGCCAAGATCTAGCATTTGTTCTGTTCCAGGAGAGAGTTTGGAGGACCCCTCATTTATCGAGGCCAGAGTGCGTGACCGGGTGTTGGGGAGGTTCACCATTGCTGGTTCTTCATTGAGCAGGTCGTCAGAATCTGCTTCTAACCGAAGGCCAGAAGATTCGCCAGTGGAGGACAAGGATACTTGGGCTTGAACATCTGCGAGCTGGTCAGAGGCCTCCGAAGTGCATCTTGTCAAGGACAGGCCCTGCACAAGCAGTATAGGGCCCATTTGAGAGGGGTCTATTGTCGAGGAAGCCATATGAGTGTGGGTGCTTTTGCCCCCTCTATCGTGTGACACCCGAGTTCCGATAACAGGTTGTTTCTGGGTGGGAGGTTGAGCAGGAGAACCAATCCGCACTTCAGGATGACGGATAGCAGAAGAGGGGACCTCCATCAGATGAGAACCAAGGTCTGAGGGAGGCCCATCTGGGGTTGGGCTCATGTCTTCTCTAGCGGGTGACACCTGAAATCCCTGAGCAGGTCGGTTCTGGGGGAGAGGGGCTGTAGCAGAAGAGTCTCCCCATGCAGAAGAGTCTCCCCATGCAACAGTCTGGTGATTTGTAGAAGAAGGCCCCTCATTCAGGAGAGATTCTGAGTGAGGCCTAGCTGAGGATGAGCTCATCCTGGAGTCCGAGGTCCTGTGCTGCTGATGAGGAGACTGTGCAGCCAGGGCATGAGAGTCACCCTTCCCCTATGAAGCAGGCCGAGGAGTTCCATGCTCAGGATTGGGAACCCCTACAGCTGAATGCTTTGTTTTGTCCCGAGAGACCAAGGTCCAGCCAGCTTCTGTGTCTGGCCGAGAGGTATTCTCTGTTCTGCACTCAGGAGCACGGCCTGCAACTTGTGTCCGAGAGTCAGTCATAGGTCTGAGATCAGAGGTAGCCGGGGCACAATGGAAACCAATTGATCCCTCTTTGTGGCCAAAGATGCCACATGAAGGGCAGGCTAAAGGTTTCCACTCATATTCCACTTTGATCAAGTGTATGTCACCATCCCATCGTACTTTGATCGTATCTAGCCTAGGCTCCGAGGCCTTGATTTCAACACAAACCCGGGCAAAGGAGATTCGTGCCAGCTGTTCAGTTTGAGAGTCAACATATAGTGGATGCCCAACTGCACTAGAAATTCTCCCTATGCCGGCTGAGGACCAAAGGGTGAAGGGAATGTCTCTTAGTCTCACCCAGACCGGTATGGTGTCAAGTGTGCCTTTCTTAAGTTTATAAATCATGCTATTTGTTTCTTCATCATGTTTCCTAAAAACAAATAATCCAAACAAATGTCTCTTTTACGGACCATCTAGAGAACATCTGCAATTTCCAAGGGAGTGGCCGGTGACATTTTCATCTCATAACCCTCCCGCAGACCTCTCCATTGCTGAATCTATTCACTTGAAAACATCATATGCTTCAATCTGTTCCTTCATAAGGATGGACTCTCCATCCCCTGTTGGTACTCTGATCAAGAACTCGGACAGTACACTAAGACGGGCGATTCACATCTTTTCGAAAGTAAAAAGAACTGCCCACCCTGTCGAAACCCCTAGCCCTCTGCCCCGAGATGATGAGCAAGCAACAGGTCCGCGGAGGAACTTGCGGCCTGAGAAGCATGCTGCCGCCACAACGCTTCCCTATCAGAAGAATACGAATATCAAAGCGGAGAGGAAGATGGAAGAGATCGAAGAGGACTTCTTCTTGACTATGGGAAAGGGACTGCCGAGGAGGACTCGCAAGAGATCGGGGAGCATGCGACGGCATTATGTCAACAGCGTTTATTTCCCGGGTTCGAGCTTGGGTCTGACCATGCTCGACAAGTACGAGATTCACAAAAGGAGCAGAAATTAGAGCTTCACTGCTACTTTTAAGCGATAGATCTTCTCATTATTAACCTAGCGCCTAGGGCACCCAATTTTTTGATTGTTAAGGGATATGAGTACAGATTTTGTCCGGTTGCTTTTTGCTTGTTTTTATTGTTTCTAGTTCATAATTTTCTTGATAGGAGGAATATTGTCCAACCTATAATTGCCAGTGTGAAACTGATCAGTAAATGAGATGTTTATGTCACTGCTTGGGTTTGGGCTCGATCTCACTCGACAGGCACCAGAGATTCATGGAAGAATCAGAATTTAGGGTTTCAATGTTCTTGTGCACTTTTAACGATAGAATTTTCAATTTTTGTTATCATTAATATTTCCGCTAGGCCGTACTTTTGGGAACATGAGGGCACGAGTGCAGATTTTGTTGCAGTTCTTTTCTAATTCTTTTCCTATCATGGAGTCATGGATGTTTAATCTTTTCTGGTCATATATTTTTCTGGCTAGATGGGAGGAATTTAGAGTCTACACAGGTTTGAGAATTAGCGGCTTACATGAAAATCTGTATAGACTTCATGGTTCCTTTTCTACTTCTTCTAATTTGGGTACTGAAAAGGTTTTGATTTTGCAAAGTGACTTCATGGGTATTCCGCCTACTGAATTCTCCATAGTTAGATGTTCACACAGGATAGCGAATTTACTATTCAACTGACTTTCGAAAAGAAATCATTTGTGCCTTATTTTGACATTTATCTTTAGTTTGTCTCGCCTGAGATCATTGTTTTTCTTTTCTGACTTTTTGCCTTCGAGGCAAGGCTGTACATGCAAGTTCGAAAGTAATCAGGAAATCATATGTTTGCGTCATCTTTGTGGAAAGACTTGCCAATAGTCCGTCTTGTCTTTTGAATCAACCAATCTAGCATGGAGTACAGCAAGTGTCTAACACTATCTCCTGCCTGATTGCTATTACAATGGTCTGTCTGTATCTAAAGACTTCAGCCGAATTTAGCTGAGTTGTCAAGGTGCCACAGCGTTAGGATTAGGAATCGTTCTGTGATATCTATAAAGACCCTCTCTCTCTAAATGATGATGTAATGTTTTTTGTGCTTTCTCGTATTTCAGCAGCATAACATGATACAAGATTGTTGTGATGCAACGTTTTCTTCTACTAAATCTAGACAAATTCCAGTTCTGCAAGACGATGTAAGATTACGTAAGAGCACTCTAGAGAAGGCACTAGACTTTCGCTGAGGAATTTGTTGCCAATGGCTGGCACCGTCCTCTTTGTGTTCAGAAATCCCTCGCTATTCTTGTTTCTTTGAATACAGTTTCAATGTTAAAATCTTGAGTAAGGCGCTGGCTACACTGGTTAATATGGAGATCAAATAACAATTGTTCCAAACATAATTGGGTTTTGTTATTTACTGATTGCTCCGTTACCAATTGGTTATTGCTTGATAGTAGAATTTTATTGTTTGTAAGTGAAAGTTGATCGCCGTTGTAACCCATTAGATTGAGTGATGCAGATAGATTTTGATTTTCTTGCATTCACAGAAAGCGTGACTAATTCTTCCTGCTCTCGAGCTAAATTGTGAAAATCTTCAGATGTCATCACGATAATATACAGCAAACCTTTTACTTCTCTTGGTCATGTAATTAATACTGTTTCTAATTAGAATGCAATGGAACCTTCATATGGAAGTGATTATTCCTCTGAGCTAATGCTATTAGTATTTCCAAGATTGCTGCCATGCCTGTCAATCCAAGACCGAAAAACTCGCAGATAGGAAAGGCCCACATTTCTAATGTCAGTCAAACGAGATGCTTATGTTGCATCACTGATCAAAAAATACAACGTTAATGCATATTGCTGAAGGATCATAGATGCATCAGAAGTTCTTGGAGATGGTAAAACATATTTGAAGATATGAATTTTGATGTGGGCAAAGTAAAAACTAAAGAGCCATAGGTCTTATGCTTAAGAGTTCATATGAAATGATTGCGGTTGAATCATAACTGTGTAAAGTGCTACACTTATGCTGTAAAACACTGTAATTACCTTGTATGGTAACACATATTCTAGAGCTACAACACCTTAAATTCGAGCGAGACAGCTTCCGTAAACCCTATTTAAACTATAGTAATTGTGGAGGCGCTGCAGCTGCAAGTTGTTTGCCAATCACATACGAAAGCTACAATACCCTTTCTTGCAACTAAAGTTGCCATAGAAAAGCTGTACCAAACAACTTTCAGAAGTTGAAAAACTTTATTGAAGTTGGGTTTGAATTGTTTGACATTTAACTTCCCCCAATAACAACAACATTTTGTCCACTCTTTCTTTCATTAGCTTCTAGCACAATTATATCCGGACATTAATGTTGGTTCTGCAACTTCCTTCCATCTAATAGGCAATAGCTCAGAGGAAGTGCGCTTAGTGATGCTGTAACATTAACAACAGGAGAGCTTGTGCCTGCAATCTACAAGGACCTTAGCATTTCTTTATTTATCATGATACACTCCTTTACTTTGATGTTTACATTGGACTTATTTCACAATGATACACAAAACGCAGCTAATTAACTTCATCTGCGAAGATTAATTATAGACCAGTGAAGAAATATGCAAAACGGCGTAGCATAATTACAGCTTCAACCTTTGTCATTTGGGGAGCGATGTTGACACGTGGCCGTTGTACTTATCCTACATGAGCATTTCAATTTGAAAAGTCGAATGAATTGAAATACCAAGTCGGTGCACTCTATTATCGTAGTGAATCCACCAATCATACCTTAAAAGGTGAAAATTTATGTACTTGCTTTATTATTGGCCAATTAGGCTTATCGGAGTTGCTCACTAAAATGAAGCGAGGAGCGCATTCACTCCGCTGAGATTGCACTGGAAAGTTTATCGCGTTTCAGCATTTGCTTAAGGAGGCGTACTCGGTAATGTACTGTATCTCATGATTTTTGATCCCGATCACTGCACATGCATGCCTAAATCTCTTAGATCTATGACAGATTTGTCTATGATTTCATTCTGAGATGTTCTTGTGTGATTCCTAGATTTTCTCTTGGTATATATCTTCCAAGCAGATCAATTTTCATTCTTTTATGCTTTGATGAGTAAAGAAAACCTGATCCATGGATCCAAAGGTGTTTTTATGCAGGTTGATTTTTTTGTGGTTTTTTTCCCTTTGAGGAGTTGCCGGAGACTCTTTTCCGGAGCATTTATTGTGCTTTTCCGAAGAGTTGACTGGTAACTCTCTTTCCGGGGAAAAGAAGCAAAAGGGTGTTGGCAAAGAACCGCAAAAAGAGGGGTAAAGACAAGATATTCCATGTGTGAATGTGTTGATCTTTGTAGTTTTTTGTTTTTGCCCTAAAAGGATGATGGTCGGTGGATTTTCTTCCCCAAAGCCAAACTATCACAAGGAAACCCTTCAGGGAGACTTGATGCTTGTTTTTTGATATGTTCAATTGCATCTCCACTCTCTTGATTTACCGATCGTGTAATTTCATAGCTCAATTTCAGTTTTTACCTTGCCGGAATGGTATGGGGGAGAACTATTGAGGGAAAATATTTCAAAACACCTTGAAAAGCTTTTAATCGATAAAATACAATTTTGGACAAATATCTTCCGATGAAAATGGTTCTTTAATTTCAAATCTATAGTTTTGAAACCAGGTGATCTATGATTTTACTTCCAAATTTTTCTGTTGCATGGCAGTTGCTAGTCTCTTGTACAACTCCAAGCCCTAATTAATGCTGAAAACCAGTCGTCTATTTGTGCTAAGGTATCGTATCAGCAAGTTGTGATTCAGTGATTTTCTTTGGGTGATCTCATTGCTGTTTAGGGAATTGATGGTAAAGTACATCGAAACCTTGGGTATTTAGACAGCCTATTTGCTTACTATTTGGCCTTTTTGTGTTATTTCGAGAGTCTGTTTCATTGCATTCTTTAAAATGTTATTGTAGCCTTTATCACAGTGCAATTACTTAACCTTTCAGGGACAACGTAACAGTATACTTATACTTATTTAGCTTTACATACTGATTGTCTACATGGCTCGTGAATTTTGGTTTAGTAGAAGTTGATTCCCTTACTCTTTGTTGATCAGGTTGTTGTTGTTAGTGAACAATAAATATCAGAAGGCATAAGCCTATTTTTTTTTTCTTTTGGTAGGAGCTAAAGTTCTTGTTTGTTTGAATGAACAGAGGATCAATCAATGAATCATGTCTAGTGAGGAACGTAGGAGGAGCTCTAGGATATCTGAACTAGAAGCGAGAAATGCACAGCAGAGAAGGCAGAAGGAAAATGCACAGCAGAGAAGGCCGAAGGAAATCAAGATGACCTTAGACAGTGAAGATGAACAATCCGATCACAAAAGAGGAAGGAAAAGGGTCAAGACAAGACCATTGCAAGATTTGATAGCTAATCCGGCAGAACGACAAGCTTATGGGGTTGAACCACCAGTGAAGAAACTGGTACTCTATAGCATCATTTTCTAGTATACTTTATGCTCACTCCCATAGTTTGCTTAAATTGCATGCTTGAATTCTGACCTACATTATCAGGAGATACACCACACTTTTATTCAGTTATTTGCTAGTTTAGTGAATGTTGTCATCAATCAGTCTCCTAATACTGTGAGCTGCCTTGGGAGATCATGCAATACATATAAAAGAAACAAGTTTTTTGTGGTCCTTATTGAACTAGCATTGGTACATCGGTTGACACCATTTATGTGTAATTGCTGGTGCTTTTTGTATGGTAGAATTCAATTATTAAGAGAAAGATTGTTGCTACTGATTATAAGCAAGATTGAGGCTCTAGAAATTTCCTGATCATTTATTTTCGAGGGTTTCATGTATCATGTCTTTGACAGTTCTGTATCAGGATAAATATGAAATGATCAATTGGTTGTCAGTTCATCTCAAGCTAAAGGTTTTGAGGTTCTGCCATTATTGCTCAATCCCATCTTGTTACCCCGGTTTTTTATGCAAGTTTGTCTCTGTCATGCACTGGTATCAAGAAAAGTCAAAAGTGAAAAATATATATGGCTTTGTTTGGAGTCCGTGTGAGAAAGCAACTCAAGTATATATTGCCATTTCCTTGGAGGACGTATAGAAAAGTTGTTGGACCATCATGTTCTTCATTTGTTGGAGATTCCTTGGTGCATAAGTCACAGAAGAATATTTATTATATTACAAAAATTGTCGTAAGCCTTATAATATGCTTTCGCAATGCAATATACACGTTGCTATATTTTTTCAATATTCTCCCATGGAATGATAGCCTATCGGCTTAACTCTAATTTAACATCAACTCCAGCGTAGCAACGCCTTCAAAAGTATAGAGCTTCGCACAAATGCTAGTAAGCTTTCTTCCTAATTCATTACTTCGATCTTTTCAATCTATGGTACTGAAAGGATTTCTGAGATTTACTGAAACAATGTATTTCATGAAGCAACTTCAGGGGATTCCAGAACCCCCCTACCAGATCAAAGCAAGCTCGAGTTGTTGCTCATTCTTTTGCAAAGGTATGGCTATGTGAAAAAATTCGTAATCTGGGCATTGAAGACTTATCTCCTGTGGAGATATATTTATAAAACCAGCTTCATTTGGGTTTTATAGGTTGAGTTTTTTATTGAAACTTATATATCTTAATTCGCATTAAACTGTTGTCACGGTTGTGACCATCTTCTTGATGGTGATGATAATGATAATGCAGGAGAGACTCGAAGGAAATATTCGCGGAGCCAGTAGACCCTACCAAGGTTGGTACCTCAGTGACTTTTTTCATGTACTGCATCCGGGTATTCCGAATTGTTGATTATGACCTATATATATTTGTTTTGAAAGGTTAAAGGCTATCAAGATGTCATTAAAGATCCAATGGATTTTGGTACAATAGGGATAAAGCTTAGCAGAGGCAAATATAATGCATTGGAAGACTTCGAGGTTGGTCAAGAAAATCCTCCTTTTATCTTTTGATGTATTTCGAAGCCGAATGATTGCTCATAGCTTTTCTAGACTATTTGAAAGATATCTCAGCAGTCAAATGGTACCCTTGCATGCCTCTTTTTATAAGAAATAGAGACCCACCTGGGTGGCGCTGCTGAAAAAGGCACTTTTCCTCTCGCAAAAGGTTGAGTATTCGAATCCCGGGTGTCGCAAGATGACTTAACTGGTGCACGTATGTGGTGGCTAGCACGTGTCGCCCCCAGGGTTTACCTCTCGGCTGTCGGCCGTGCGGGGGTTCCCTGGGTTATAAAAAAAAACAAAGAGAAATAGTATAATATTTTACTTCTCTTGCTTATCATAGGAATATGCACTTCTTTGCCCTCGACTCCAACTTATCGTCCTTATCATGGGCATACACGGGGCATCCAAACATTAATAGGCTCTAGTAATCTGCAAGTTGATTAGTCCACACTTCCTCTAGAATCCAGAACCAATTGGTAGAAGCTAGAGATTTGTTAATCAGGTGATGAGCCAAGTTCACACCCTCAGCCTTAGAAATCTCGTGACAAACCAGCATAGAGAGCAAACTCCAGGTTCTCTCAAGTAAAGTCCTGTTCATTCGTCCTGCAATCTCTCTATGCTTGCATAGAGAACATCTAAAAGCCTTTCTCTTCGATCTAGACTTACATTTGCCCTCTCTCAGAGTTCCTACCTCTGATCATCAAGCTCTCTGCTGCACTTCTCTGACCAATATCCTGCAACTTCTTCTGCCATTCTTTCGATAACAGTGCAAACATCACTTGCTCCACCAATGTAGTCTCACTCCCTTTCATGATTGAATAACAACTGTGCTCATAAGAACTCAGTAAAGAATATAGCTACATCATAGCCTGACATTGATCAGATGACTTTGTTAAATTCTATCAGGTGATCATGAATCATTGTTCCTTAAGCCATCTTGAATGTGAAGAAATGTTGGATCAGAAGAAACTTCTTTGAGAGGGATCTCGACATATACAATGCTTCAATTCTTTAGCCCAAACTGCAGCTGCACTCTTCTCATCTGCCACTTCAACCAAAATATTGTCTCCTAAATTCAACTGAATAATACTTCTAGCCTTTTCAAGATATCAGCTTCTTTTTCGCTTTCATCCTCAGAAAACTTATTGTCACCCTCAAATGCTAAGTCCAAGCCCTATGTCTCAAGTAGCGTCTGCATCTTAATGCGCCACAAGCTGAAACAATTTCTGCGACTTATGTTTTGGATATTATAACACTAGTGATTTTCTGTTTTGCAAACCGAAAATTTATTATGATATTACCAAAAGGCCTTGTTTGCATTAATTTCTGTGCCTCTCATTTGAAGCAATGTATATGAATTGCTTCAAATAAAAAATGGCTTTGTATACAGACACAGATAAGTGAATGAGTCTAATGCATTGCTTCAACTTGAAAATAGCTTTGTATACATACACAGATAAGTGAGTGAGTCTAATCTTTTGTTGTCCAGTATAGTATTCGATTCTCAAGGCATATACTTTATCAAAGATATAAAAAGCCTAGTCCAGGAAGCATGTGGAAAAACATATCTGGTCATTAATTATTTTATTTGCAACAGAAAAGACTACTTACTTTCAGAGATATTTGTTCACTCGTTTTTTTTATTCATGTCAGCATGACGTGTTCTTGGTATTTGACAATGCAATGAGGTTTAATCAATCCAGTACCGTCTATTATAGACAGGTATAACCATCACTTCTTGTTGATTCTTGGTGATTATTTTTTACATGGTGAAATTCCGGTTATCTTCTTTCTAACTGAGGATGTTGTTCTTCAGGCTCGTGCTATAAGAGAGGTAGCTGAAAGGCTATTTCATGCCCTCAGAACAGATCCGACAAACTTTGAAAGCCATTTTATCCCGGTAACCAATCGTAGCGGCAGATGGACTAAGGCTGAAGCCAGACTTCTGAATTATACGGACCAGATGAAATCAAGCAGTAGGAGATGCTCAATTGTTCTTTTATTTATTGTCAAAAGGAACTGTTTTGCTAATGCACGTTGGAGTGTGCATAGACTATCCCAAGGCTACTTTGCTTTACTGGACGGTTACAAAATTATGTTTGTTTTGCATCTCCCAGTGTTGCAAACATAGTTGAATTTTCATTGAATAATCTAAGTCGTATTCGGTTGGAATTATTCACTCAGTGTTTTCATGTTTTGATGCTTCCTTATGCAGAGGCAAAAGGTAAAAGAAATAAGGGTTCTGCATACCAACGCCGTCAAACTTATCGGCCCCCTGGCAAGGAAAAGTCACTTGCATCAGATGTTCCCAAGAATAGAAAAACTCTAATTGAAGTAAGAAACCTGAATCTTATGAGTCTGTCTACATATTTAGGTAGATCAGAATATACTAATTGTTAAAATAGTTGATTTGGATAACAGTTGAACATGATAAGCCAATTAAGAATGTAGTTTGCCCCTTATGATTTGTGCTGTTAACATAGCTTTGTAACCTATCAGGTGGACCTCCACTATAAGCTTCACCTTTGTTTTTTTTTTTTTTGTTTTTTAGTAAGGTAAGATGTATATATACTTTTTAACATAAGCTTCAACTTTGTTGGTTTTGATAGTATGTGAAATTTTTCGCCTGCGACTTATATGTGCTCGTTATTATGTGGTGTTTTGTAGGCAAAAGAAGAGTTTGACTATAAGGGGAGCCTCATGCGGTATATTAAGGATTTGGGGCCAATGGCGAAATTCATCGCTATGAGGAAACTATGTCAGAACTTGCCCGAAGGCTCTGTTCCCCAAAATGAAGTTCCGCACTTGCAGACGCAAGCTGTCACGTATGACGTTCCTAACATATCACAAGGCTCGTTTCACCAAGTTGCAGCCGCAAAGTCGGTTCACCAAGGCTCTGTTCACCAAAATGCAGTTCCTGCACTAACTGAGTTTTCTTACAGAAACCCTACAAGACCTCCTCATCTCAATGTACGAGCTCAATCAAGTAATTTCTATGGAGGGAATGTACAATCGATTGGAAGTATGAATCGAAGTGAAGATCCGAAGTTTATAAGTCCTGAAGCTAATCACACACTGGTGTACCCCGCTCATCAGAGTGGACAGGGAATACACTACATGAACAAGGGGTTAGACATCGGTAATGATTCTGAGAGGAACATGACTGTCGGGATTCCATATTCCAGTTCTTCCGACACGCCCACCGCTACAGCTCTGTATGGCAACCCAAATCCCTTCGCTGCATGGAACATTGCCCCTGATTCTCAAGGAAGTAGTTTCTCTGACATGATGGCGGATGCTATGAAGGTTGATGGGCCGCCGAAAATGGGAGACGTAGTTTCTTCCCATCCAGGAACGCAAGCGATAGTGGCAAAAAGTAGCAGTCCTCTACTTCCTTCTTGGCAAGAGCCTTCTCAAGGTGGTAGCTCCTTCCCCGGGAATGATTATACAGATCTTGGCTGGAAACTGCAGGCGGCACCCATCCCTGAAGAGAGCTCACTTCGCGTTGGTCAAAGGTCAAACTGGTTAAGCCCAACCAATGAAGGCAGCTCAAATGGTGCAGGGCGGCTTCCTCACTGGTTAAGCCCAAGCAATGCAGGCAGTTCAATTGGTGCAGGGCGGCTTCCACACTGGTTAAGCCCAAGCAAGGAAGGCAGCTCAATTGGTGCAGGTCCGGTGCCTAACTGGCTGAGCCTAAGCCATGTAGGTGGCTCAGATCAAGTTTCCAACTCTGCAAACCCAGTGACACCGAAGCCTCAATTCTTCGAGTTTTTGTGCCCCCGCCAATCCGGACCAGCAGAAGTTGATGTCATGGGGCACGCTAGAATTCCAAAACCACCGGTCCAGGCGCCCCTGCATGATGCACGGCCTGGGAGTGTCTTTGATGTGCAGGATGCTGGAAGTCGTGATCCTAAAGGGAAGTCAGTCTTGGAAAATGAAGGCGGTATGCATCACCCGTCTCCATCTCCCAACGTTCCTAGATGGTTCCTTGGTTAATTTGGTTTCGTGAGAGTTTGAGGACGAGCTTTTGACTCATTAAACTCTTTTATTTCGAGTTATGGTTGGAGTCATGTGGATTTGATAAGACGAGCTTTTGACTCATTGAACTCCTAAATTTCGAGTTGTGGTTGGAGTCATGAGGATTTGATAAGAACATATCGAACCAAGTCGCTTTGTTTCCATTACTCCTTATGCAGGGATTCAGAAAACTGCTTACTTTTATATAATGAACTCCATGTTTGTCTGGTACGTCGGAAAGTACCCAATTTGTAGGTTTTATATTTGGAATTGCTTTAGAAATGGGTGAAATTGTTAGTGATAATCAAGACGATTGCTTCAAGCAAGGCACAAGTTGCTCGGGGACAAAACTAAGAAGGTTGTCCACTTCCAATACCTTAGCCTGCTCACTTTTTTGTAGGAAGTATTGTTCTTGATCATCTACCATATATTTGATGGAGATAATTGGCCAATTTTAGAGGCAATATGCGCAAATTCTAAGACATGCAAAGCATGTTTTTAGGACAGCTGAATTTTAGTTCATTCTTAAGATTAGTTTCCTTGTTTATTAGTCGGTTAAGAAATGAGAGTGAGTTTAATTATTGATCTATCTTTAAGTTCTTTCGCATGAAAGGAAGAGATGTGGATGTCTCGTAGTTGAATATTTTGCTGGAGTTGTATGCATGTTTAGACATGAATCATTTATCAGGTGTCTCACCAGTTGATACTCATGGTGGACACGTGGTGTATGAGCGAGCAAATTGCACTTCTGCCGCCACAGAAGTTTATTTCATAAATATGAGTAGTGAAAGCGGTGTGGCCTACTTGAAATGGAGAGAATCGGCACAGAGGGAGAGAGAGACAGGGACAAAAAAAAAAAAAAAACTTAGCCGAATTCGGAAAATAAGGAAAAAGAAAGAAACCCAGAGAGAGAAGAAGGGGTTTTGGTTCACGTACCTTTCGAAGGTCTCGACAAGGCGGATTAATTTCGTTTCGCAACGCCTAGTAAGGGTTCGAATTCTTTGTCATCTAATCAGAGTAATTTTGGAGGAATGGTATAAAGTAGAAGTTATGTGAATTTTGAAATGTGTGATCCGATTTAGGAATTGTTTTTTTTTTTTTTGGTAAGGTCCGATTTAGGAATTGTTAAGCCGTGAAATTTTGTAGAAATGATAATTTAGGATTTTGTGGAGCCGTGGGGTTTGATGATAATCAATTCTGAATTATGGTTTGATTGAGATGGATTTTTAAAGTTTCACTTACAAATTACACGAACCGGACAATACGCAAAACGGACAAAGATGAATGTTCACTGAAAACAAGTTTCTTCATTAGCAAGTACGAGTCGATTGGTCGTCAAACAAGTGTAGTTTAGTCGAGTCGTTTGTTAGAGAAGTGTATTACTCAAAATTCGATATTGTTTTTTAATTACTTCCACAAGTGCATCGACTCGAGTAATCTTTGTGGACTGGTTTTCAGCTTTACTAAGCGAGTGGTACCATCTTTTTTTTAAGTTTGTAAACTCCTATTTTGAAAGCGATATGGGTTAGATATACTATGAGTTATAAAATGACATGTTTATTGCATAAAATCTATATCGAGCATTTATTTCCATTTTGTTTATTTGAAATGGAAAAATATCTTTTAATTACGATTTGAGTTGATTACCTGTAAATGGTTTGCGCAACCTTTTACGAATGAATCACGAAAAGTTTACAATTTCTTGAATATGGTTTAAGAAATGTTCTTTGATATTTATTGAATCGTGAAAATATATATGATTTGGTTATCGAACTTGAGTTTTGAGATGGATTTGGTTTTACATTGTGGATTATTGAGGGATTATATTGGTGGGTTATGCTCATGTTGTTATGAATACAACCCATTGAGGGGTTGAGTATGTATACCATTATTAGGACATCCTTCTAGGCCAAATCACTGGCTGATATTGGTAGAGATCTAGCTAAGTGGTAAACTTAGTCGTCTTTGTCACGGGATTAAGCATGATCGTAGTTAGATATTGAGCATTAGATCGATCGATGGAATGGATCATCGGCGTTTGTTCCATATAAATTAATCAATGGAATGGACCATCAAGGTTTGTTCAATAGAGATTAATCAATAGAATAGACCACAGTTGATTTATTATTGTTGATTTGATATTGTTGATTACATAAAAAGTTTTGTTGAAAAGATACAACCCAATTCGATATTTTACGTGTAAGGTATATTGGATCTAGAATTGATGAGTTGTGATGTCATTTTTACAAAAATGCATAGTAAATTTTTGATCTACTTAGAATAAATGTACTAATCATCGAGCTGTGGTTGTTTATATCATTCTTTCCAAATCTTTTTCAGGTCCTTCAATTAGCATCAAGTAGGATGAGAGCACTCATGGTGGGAAATTTTGATAGTTGAATATTGGCTATGCATTAGAGATGAATTCATATGTTTTGTTAGATTATAGAAACTTTGATAAGTTGATTTGACTTTGAGGTTATGTCCTTCTGGTGAAGAGAATGATGGCCTTGTCATTATCCCTATTCCTATAGGATTTAGGATGTGACATTTTTGGTTGTACAAAACAACAAAATATTGACCACAAGAGTTTATCCAATAAACATAAGTATATCCTTGTATCATGGTTCCTTATTTATGATCTGGTCTTCTCCTTCTAAATGACTTCAACTCCCATTTGAATGTGTGAATATAGTGAAAGGAAAAGACCAACCTTTTAAGCTTTTAAGTTTACATATATCTTAATAAGGCTGCTTGTTTCGTAGAAAATGAATGATTGGAATTTTTTTTAAAATAATCACTTAGAAAAATATTTTCATCGTCCACAAAAATGTAAAGACATTAATTGTTATTGATAATGAAAATATTTTTTATTGACTAATTATTCCAAATGATACAAGTGATCGTTTTTGAGAAAATATTTTCCAAATCTTTCATTTTTTTGTGAAACAAATGGATCCTAAGTTAAAGGCATTTCTCTGTTCTTTATGATTGATTTTCATATGTATAGGGATGTGCATTGGATATTGCCATTTAGAAAGTTTCAAAATAAAATCTGGACCTGACATTGTGACATTCTGGAATTTCCGCCAATTGGAATTTATTGAATAATTGAGTTTTATGAGATGTGCTCTCAGTAAATTCTTGCCCAGAACTGATCATTCCTGGGAATGCTAACCATTAGGGAAAGGCTATTAGGGGAAGTTAAATTCGCACGGCTAAAGAAAAATTTGATCGTAAATGGATTTCGACCATTAAATCGCAGAAGTGATATTTTGAGCCACTGTTGGCCGATCCAAGAATAGTTAGGGGTTAGTTCGCCACTGTCATAGTAGTGGGTCGCGGGTCATTCCATTGGATCACAAAACGACTTGACGAATGATCCTGAAATTATACCGAACGATCGTACCCCTCAGATCAAGTGATTGATCTTTGCGATCTTAATGACAATCGAGATCATAACGTACTGAACGGACTTGTACGTGACTCGATTTAGTATCAGTCACAAGTCGATTCTGCGAATTTCCCTAGCAAGCCGCCCGTTAGCTCGAGAAACACTAGAGTTACGTTTAATAGAATTTAATTATGGAGTTTTCGCTCAAATTGGACACCGGAAAATTAGGAATTCACGACGAAACGCTAGGACCACGTTGCACGTGACACATGTCAATTTTTGGTGCGCCTAAATTCTTTGAAAAAATTCGATTTGGGCAAGAAATGGAGAAAGTGACCAAAATACCCCTAGGATTTATTAAAGGGCATGTTTTAGGGGCAAAGGGTATTTTGGTTATTTTGTTCTCAAATTTTGGATTGGACAATTTTGCCCTTGGACTTTTTGAGAAATTACAAGTATACCCTTGGATATTTTTGTGCAAGGTTCGATCTTGGCTGTCGGATCAAGATTAGATCGAATCGGGACCGTTGGATTGAATCTGAGAGACAAGGGCAATATGGTCATTTCTACCTTAGCCATGTGGACATTATTTAGTCCAAACCCATTTCTTTTTCTCCCTATTTTCTCCTTCTCCTCCCCCTTGTTGCCATGAATTCCCCTCTCCTCCACCGTGGGTTTTTCTTGGCCATCTCTCCTCCACGCCGGTGCCACCGCTTCGCCACCGCACGCCGGACCGCCCTCAAGCCGCCGTCCACGTCGCCCTCAAGCCATCACCATCCTCAAACCTCACCATCTCTCTCTCTTTTTCTCTCTCTCTCACCATGGGTCTTGGCCAAGTGAGACCCACATCGCCGCAACAAGCCAATCGCCGTTGCCGAGCTTCGCCGCCACTCATCGGAGGTCGTACACTGTCCCCGTCGTGTCCGTTTATGTGCCGCCGCTCCCCGTTCTAGCCAATTAAGTCTAGAACTAGGTAAGTCTCGCCTAAACCCAATTTAGGACTTTGGGTATCGACGGACGATTTTAGGCGAAATTTGTATAAAATTAGGTGTAGAATTGCATGAATTGGGAGCGGAAATTTTATGGCGGGCCTTAAGATTTAATTCGGGCATTATTTATTGGAAATTAGTTAATAACAGTGGCTGTGATTTACTATTCACAGGGTTGTGACGATTTGTTCATGACACAATTTGGGTTTTTAGAACCGGTATTTTATGGCGAAAAAGTTCCGTGAAGGATCGAAATTAATCCGATACCGTTTGATGGGAGCAAAAATGAGAATTTAAGTGTCGGATGTGTATTTACATTATAAATAAATTGTGGTGATTAAATTTAATATGTTGTTGGGCAATTGGTTGATGTATTTATGCCTATTGAGTGCACGTGTGGGCTTAATGATTTTAATCATTATATTGGCCAGGTCAAATGCCGAGTGTGCATGGATTTTATGTAATTGGTGCGTGCACGGGCCATGTGTGATGGGTCAGTTGTATGTGGTAAATGTGTGATGGGCGTGTGCATAAGTGAGAAAGTGATTGCGTGTGGCATGGCATGTAAGATTGTGAAAATTGTGTCGTCTTGAGGCGTGTTACGCGGGACGATGCCCGGTACTACTGGAGGATTGCCAGCCAAAGGCATGAACTTCTACGTGGGTTGCGCAGTAGGTGGTAGGTGTTGAGCCTGAGGCGTGTTACGCGGGCAAGATACATGGCCTGAGGCGTGTACGTGAACGTGGGTATGAAGTGTTGTGATGAGATAGTCGCAGTGTACCTGAGGCGTGTACGTTTACGCGGGTCACTGCGCGAGTGATGTGGGAAAGATAAGATGAGATTGGAACGAATGCGCGAGAATGTGAGTTAATTATGCATGTGA
Organism: Syzygium aqueum; assembly: GCA_031216185.1. NCBI lineage: Eukaryota > Viridiplantae > Streptophyta > Magnoliopsida > Myrtales > Myrtaceae > Syzygium > Syzygium aqueum. The sequence goes on from CM062234.1 coordinate 21,467,012, forward strand.
CTGCATTTGATGCGATTTTGACTAATGTGCAGGGAGTGAGCAGTATAGGTTCAAGTAAATAATGGACATGTTTGATATGTGGTGATTTGGTATTTACGTGTGATTGTGTTTCTTTGAAGTTGTCTGGAGGTACGTGATAGCCTAGGTGGGGTTTAGGGGTGAACTTACTTAGAAGTGTTTTCACAGTTGTTTCAACCGATATTTCAGAATCCTGACAGGAATTATGAATCCCCCACCACCACCACCAGCACGTTTTGGAGTCCCGATCCACATTGAGAATGGAGTAGCAGAGTTTCCCATGCCTAACGACACGACCTGGATTAGGTAGACCACTACCATTTTTGTAGAGGTAGGATTACCGCTGTGGGAGACCCAAGTGTATACAGCCTGGTTCTTTAGAGACGCGGATGGGGATGCATTTGGGCCGAGCAGTATAGGTTCAAGTAAATAATGGACATGTTTGATATGTGGTGATTTGGTATTTACGTGTGATTGTGTTTCTTTGAAGTTGTCTGGAGGTACGTGATAGCCTAGGTGGGGTTTAGGGGTGAACTTACTTAGAAGTGTTTTCACAGTTGTTTCAACCGATATTTCAGAATCCTGACAGGAATTATGAATCCCCCACCACCACCACCAGCACGTTTTGGAGTCCCGATCCACATTGAGAATGGAGTAGCAGAGTTTCCCATGCCTAACGACACGACCTGGATTAGGTAGACCACTACCATTTTTGTAGAGGTAGGATTACCGCTGTGGGAGACCCAAGTGTATACAGCCTGGTTCTTTAGAGACGCGGATGGGGATGCATTTGGGCCGATCAGGGGGTTTGATGTCCCATATGATTTGGTTGGAGATTGGGATCCATTAGCAGTACCCCCAATAGACGGTGAGTTGACTAATGTGGAAATCAGTGTAGCCCAATCAGTTATGCATCCAGCGTCGGGCGCGCACGCATCGTCAAAGGCCGAACATAAACCAGTGCCCGAAGTATCTCAGGCGGAGGACGACCCGATGGATATAGATTTGAAACCGATTCCTGAGGAAGAGCCAGTCGAAGTAGAGCCCGAGGTCGAACCTGAGGACGTACCCGACGAGCCAGAGGAGTCGGAAGAGTCTTGGAGAGAACCAGAGTACAATCTCCCTTTTTAGCAGTACTTGGATCCTAACTATGTACCCGAGGATAATTTCTTCGACTTTCTGGCTAAGGAGTACCAAAAATATGTTCCAGCTAAGTCGGGCGACATTAATCACCCGATCATGATTGAGGCAGACTCGGAATCCTCAGATGATCAGATCGTTGAGGGGAGTTCAAAGGGTTCAGATTCGGGTGAGGAGGAATCGGATTCTGAGTGGACGCCGAGCAAGGATCGTCGAGGCTAGTTTAGTGGTTCGAAGTAAGTTTTGAGTGGGCACTATTTTTGGGTAGAAAGCCAGGTCACCGATCTTTTTGGATATCGATGGTGTGTGCTGTGGTGTGCAAGTGTATGTGGTGGTAGTGAGTTGGACTAGTTGTAAATTATGAATATTGTATAAGTCGGGATGAAAAGGAAAATGTATATTCTCCCTGATTAATTTCCCAGTTTTATTTTGTCCGGGTTTGTTTGTTAATATCCATTGTGGTTATAAATCTTTGATGGTTATTTGAGGTCGGCGATAATCTGGGACATCACACTAATCGACCGGCTGAGGGATGTCACGGGCTCGGCGGGAATCCGGGGCGTGACAGACATTATGAGACTTTTTGTGCAAAATTAATGTCCTAAAAATGTATTTTCAAAATAAATCTCTGTTATAACTTTTTCCCAAACCGGATTTCTCACTAACAAATCATCCTTAAAATTGCTTACTCATCTTTTTCTTCCTGGGCACTTTACTTCTCTCTTAAAATTGTTAAAACAATTTCTACCATTTTACACAATTTTTATCTTTTTAGGATTAATCTATCATTAATAAGTAAAAGCTAAATCTAACTTGCATGCAATCAACAACTGAATCTTTATTTATTGATTTGTTATTCCACAAATTTAATCTCTCATGGAGTTACTATTAAAGATATTGAAAAGAATATTTTTATATAGATATTAAAAATATGTGGCTCGTGGTGGATGTTATTACGAAAGTATTGGCAAATGCCACTTAAAAGTAACGAGGAAAGAATTCCACATTTCAAATTGCAAAGTTTCATCTATTAATAAAATGTTCTATCATATCTGAAATTATAAATTAAATGGATTCATCATAAGATACTTTTGTAATCATATTCAACATTGGCTACATATTTCAAGTTTAATTTCAAATTATCTTTTATCTGTCTTTTTAATATAAACTTCGTGAAAGATTAAACTTGAGGACTGATAAATCAATAAACTAAATTTTAGTTGTAAAAAGCATGCAACTAAAATTGTTACTTTGTTATGCAAAATGTTAAAAATTATTTTAATAATTTCAACAGAGATGGAAAAGTGACTAGATGAAGAGGGTGATGACCGGGACACTTTAGAGATGATCATGATAAGCCTAGATTGAAAAGTAGTTCCAGAAGAGACCTCTTTTTCTTTTTCTTTTTTTTTGGTCGGACAGAAGAGACCTATTTTACTAAGTACTTTTTCAAAGGAATTCATTTTCGAAAAGAAGTCCCATCATGCTATGTCATGGTCCATGGATGAGTTCTTATTTGAAGAGCTTATTTAGGAAATAGTTGTCTAGAAAATCCTAAACTTATTTTATAGAGGCCAATTTAGTCATAAACTTTTTCATTTGGCCAATTTTTTGTGCTAAATCTTTTGATGATTTGCCAATGTAGTCCGTTTAGCTAATTTTGGACAGAAATTGCTAACATGGATATAGGAGACCGGTAGAGGGAAATAGGGAAAAAAGAAAAAGGAAAAAAAAAAGAAAAAATTCAGAAAATTAGAAGAAATGAAAAAATTGTACATGTCAGCAATTTTTAGCCAAAATGGCTAAAAGAACTGTATTGGCAAATTATCAAAAGATTTAGGATTATATTGGCTAAATTGAAAATGTTAGAACTAAATTAGCTGCCGTGCAATAAGTTTAGGACTTTTTGCATAATTTTCCCCTTATTTAGAATGTAGGTTGGTAACTTCAATCTTTTGAGTCAATTTCCATACAAGTGTCCCTAAAGAAAGGAAAGAAGAAATACCAAAGATAATGTATTCGAGATTTTATTCATATCTAAATATATATATCTGAATTAGTTCTAAATCTTATGAAGACATTACTCAACGAATCTTATTACATATTATCAAATCCGTAAGTGCATTAATGCCCTCTCGTTTGTGGTGATTTTTCATTGACACGCTTTAAACGATTGGATTCGCTCTTATCAAGAAGTAAATTGACTTGTTTACATAAGATAAACTAGCAAAAACAAAGTCACTACTCGGCTATATAACCACCTCCTCGTGTCATCAGATACTATCAATGGCATAAATCTGAAAGAAAATGAAGCACATCTGGGTATAATCACTCGTATGACCATTTTTCCTCATATAAGTGGAAGAGAAGGCTTGAGGCCAAGTGAAGTCATCGGGATCGCTGCTATATAAGTTCAGCCATTGAAAGTGAACCAGGAGACGTAGAAGAGAGCCTTGTAAAGAAAATAAGAAGGGGGTGGGTTAGTGTTCATGGGATGGAGGAGCGCTCGCCTTAGTTTCTCATCTATATTTCTGCGAAAATCCCAGGTCAGTTTCTAGCTTTAAGTTTTCATTTTTCTGTCTTTTGATATCACTTGATTACCTCATCGTTCTCACTCGATTGCCTCAAATGATACTACATCCTTCATTTTGAAGCTTATTTGCAGTATGTCTTGGAATACCTTCTTAACTACGCAATTACAGACTCTCTCTCTCGCTATCCTTGTTATTTTGCTATACACTCATCATGTAAACCTATTTGCCGATGTAATATTTTTGGTTACATGATAGAATTATCCCATGGATTGACCCTAGATGCTTTTCCCAAGGATTTTATTTCCGTCATTCGCATATCACTTGTATGAAGTGCGACAGCAACAACATGCAAAAATGTAAGAACATTAACCTAGCATGCGCGTCATAACTTTTTTTTGCCTGCCTAAATGGTTGGATTTGCTCTTATCAAGAAGTATTTGAGTTGTTTACGTAATTGCAAATTGGCCAAATTTGCACTTTGGCAATTGGTAATGTGCAATCGAGGTGCCATCAAGTGTCATCAATAGAACCAAACTCCCATTATAAAAAGGCATGCAATGCGTTCAGCTATAATAACTTCACTCACAAAAAAAAATTTCATTTTCTAAATACCCCAGTTCTCTTTTTGTTAGATTAATATTCTCATCATAGCAAACCACAACCTTAGTTCTCCCTTCCCTACTTCTCTAAAGTTGGGGGGCAAACTAAAGTTGTGCATTGCCAAAACGAGAAAATTACTATGGCAAAAAACGAAAAGAAATATGGGGTTCGGTTAAAAATGACGATTATTTTATAGGGTGAGAATCGATTACAAATGAATGCATTGCATACCTTTTAATAATGAGAATTTTGTGCTATAATGGCACTGGATGACACTAAGACTGGGACCTTTTTTTTTGTTGAAATGCATATTTTGTCGCACTTGTGTAAACAATACATTTACTTTTTGATAGAGTGAATCCGATCATTTGAGGCAAGCCCAAAAATCCATAACCATTATAAGGCACATTAATACACTTGCATTTTGTTGATACGTTGTTATATTCAATGACATCCTAGTATTTACAGCGTGTTTCAATAGCCCGGACGTGGACAAGGATGAGGACAAGACATAACTTATCTTGTCTTATGATCGCATGGTCGTTCCTAAGTTTTCCCTTTGCGTCAGATTATGGCTTTCTGCAATCCAATGACCACCAAATTAATCTCACTTGTAAATTGGTTGGTTCATTAAAACGAGAAAATAATTGTAAAGATGAGAAAATTGCTAATCAATACACTATAGCCAGAATACCTCTGTTTGTAAAAAAGAAAAAAGAAAAAAAACCAGTTCTATCTAAAGAACTTTCCTTTTTCGTTTCTTGCAAATCAAGTTTTAAAAACAGATGACTTTTCAGATTTTAGACGCATTTAAAACTTAAAAGACGAAGTCCATTAGGTCTTCATGTAGAGTTGGGGACTCTCACCTCAACTCAACCCTAAATAGCCATAGTCTTCCCCATTGTTTTGCTCGTCAATCATGGAAGCCTGCGATGGTCTTTCGGTTCCTCCTCTCGAGAAAACCTCCGGTGTCTCCCCAGTTACTTCAAATGAAATGTCTGCGAAGAAGAATTCAGAGAGCAAGGGGAGATTCGTAATTCGTATCCGTTTGCAAAGCAAAAAAGCCGACAACGATGGTAGTCCTGCGCGGATCAACCCAAGTCCAGTGGAGAGAGACGAGGAGAAGAAGAAAAAGGGGCCGTGGGATTTGAGACCCGGAAAGGACGCGCGGCCATGGCATTGCTTTCCTGAGAAAGACGTGGCTGGAGAAACGAAGAGCAAGAAGATGATCCCAGATAGGATGAGGAAGCTTCCAGTGGCGCTGTCAAGGGAAGAAATCGAAGAGGATCTGGCATTCTTGACGGGTGGTAAGAGACCGAGAAAGATGCAGAAGAGACCATGGAGAGTGCGTCAACTTAACGACGACCTTTTCCCAGGTGCGCACTTGGGTTCGATCAATATCAAGAGTTACAACGTCCACTGACAGATGTGAGACGACAAATTCGGGTTTGAACTGTTCATTTGGCCGCATTCGCGGCTGTTTTATGATCATCAATCAAATCGCTAGGGCACAATAGATCTCTGCAAATATAGAGAATTGACGGAATCCAGATTGGAGTTGCTTATGTAATTGGGGTTGTGTGTTTTGAGTTGCTCCTGACTTTGTTGGAGGTTGAGATTTTGGGCTAAACATCAGAAGCTGTTTGATCTTTCCACTTTCTATTTTCTTTCTTCCAGTTCTGTTCTTGTTTCCTTTGATATGATATTTTTGCTGGAGTATACATCCGCTCATGGAGGGATTCCCCAATTTGGAGATTTTACACTACCCAATTTTATTGGGTGACAGTGGATACACATTTTTTTTATGCGTTTGTTCCACGAAAAAAATAATGATTTTAAAAAATTTATTCTAAAAAAATTAAAAAATTTTTTGAAAAGATTTATTCTAAGAAAAATCTTTCCATTATCAATAATAACTTAAACATTTTTCGCTGATGATTAAAATGTTATTCATTAATTTATTTTTGAAGCAAGTCATCGTTAAGAAAATAATTTATAAATTTTTTGTTCTCTGTAAAACAAATACACTATAGAGGAAGTTTCCTTTAATAAATTGGTAGTGCGATGCAATTTGTTTTTTTTTTGGGAAAGAGTATTGCGATTCCCAAATAGGAAATATGGAGCAAGGAGTGTTCAAAGAAACGTGTGCGAGAATTAGGGCAAGTATAATAGCTGTTGTCCATCCAGCGAGACCTCTAGATTATCTGGCTGTTTAATTAGCGTGGATGGCTTGGAGCGCAACCTTTTCGAGCAACTTACCAAAATGCCCTAAATTTGTATCTCCTTCCTTTTCCTTTGCGAAGTTTATAGGGATTGTCATCTCTTCTCCTAGGGATAGCTCTCGCCTTTTCTATTCGCCAGTTATCATTTCGTACATTTGTCTTGTGGTTGAGAATCCATCATTATCTTTGATCAAATCAAGGCAAAAACTCAAAAGGTTTTCGTTTCTCCTTGCTACAGTACTTGATATTTCTATTACAAATTTATTCCTACTGTTCGAGTCAAATGTGCAAGAGAAGATGGCAATCTGCATCATGACAAGATGTCTCCCCCTCCATAATCTCTCGGTTTGTCCGGCGGACCAATTCCATTGAGCTAAACTTTCCAAACAAGTATTAAGGCTTCGTTTATTTCGCGAAAAACATTTTATGGAAAAAAAATTGCCTCATTTTTCATCGTTTGATTTGCTTAAGAAAATGAATCAATGGAAAATACTTTCCAACCCATGCTTAAATTTAGAAAAATGATTTCCTCTTTTATAAATTGGAAATCATTTCCAAAATATGACTAGCTATTATCGCTTAGACCTCTACGTTTGGGCACAGAAACTCCAATGCTAGTTCCTGAATTTCGTGCATCCAAGACTAAGTCTCCAGTGCTTGGCCCCGGGCCCAAGTCCATCGAGGGTCGTGACCCCAATGCCTATGCCTTGATCCTCGACGCTCACTCCCGTGTCCATCGAGGCCAAGCCTAGGACCCCAATGCTCGCTCAGGTCCTTTGCGCCTACGCCTAGTCCCATCTAGGCCTAGCCCGAAGTCCCGGTGCTTATGTCTAACGCCCCAGATCCTAGGTCTGGGTCTACAAAGGCCTAGCGAGGGATCCTAGTATCTTAGCTTGGATCCCTAACAAATGGCTCCGATTCCATCGAGGTCGAGCCTGAGACCTCAATGCTTATACTTGGGTCCATTGAGGCTGAGCTTGGGACCTAGGTACCTGTGCCTTGATCCCGTCACTCAGGTCAGGGTCCATCAAGGCCAAATCTAGGACTCTAGTGCCTGTCTCAGTTCCCTGAATGTCTATGCGCAATTGACTAGTGCCCAAATAGTATATGCTTGTTTAGAAAAATCAAATCAGATTATCCGTTTCCAATTCATGTTTAGGTTTCAACCAAACAGTGGAAAATATTGTCATTTCCATGGAAAATGACTTCCTAGAAAACATTTCCAAAAAATGTTGCATTTTTCGGAATATAAATGGAGCCTTAAGGTGTAGTTAATTAAGGGGGAAAATTGTTCAAAAAGTCATAAATCTATTGTACACCTACTAATTCAATCCTAAACTTTACAATATGACCAATGTTGTCCTAAATCTTTTTGATGATTTTTCAATATAATTCATCCAGTCAATTTAGGTCGAAAATCACTGACGTAGTGGTTAGTCAATGCTAGCCACCCTAAGTGGCACGGCTGGCAGCTGACGTGGACAATCTTAAATAAAATGATGTCGTTTTGCATGTGGTTAGCATAGTTGCAAACTATCGCCGAGACTTCAGCGACTCGCAGAGGTAAGAAGATGAACAGTAGAAAAGTAAACTTTAGGAAAAAAATAAAGAAAAAACAAAAAAGAAATGAATAAAGAAAAAAGTTCATAAACTGTTTTAAAAATTGCAAAATGAATTCGTTTTGTTGAAGATCATCTATGCTAGCGATTTCCATCTTAAATTGGTTGAATAGATTACAATGGAAAATCATCCAAAAACTTAGGACTATATTGGCTAAATTCAAGGTTATGTAGTTCCCAATAAGAAAGGAGCACAATACATGGTGAATGTGACATTCCGAATTTCGACCCATTTTTGGGATTTATAAAACGTGTAATTTGTCAGTGCGTTTATAATAGAATCTCGCCTGAGAACTGATCACTCTCGGGTTTTTGTTTTTTTAAAAAAATAGAGATTTCGTTAGAATCGCACTTGATCGAATTTGGCCGTTATTTAGACCCCGAACTTGGCAGTCGATTTTCGGGAGTTTCAGGACGAAATAAATTGGACGGTGTCGATATTATTGTGGCCAGCATTGAGATTCTCAGGAATACTAGAAAAATGAAATTTTGGACCGGGTGCGAATTTGGACTAGTAGACCTCTCTCGTAGTATGTTTGGGGTTATTTTCTTTTAGTCTTTTTTTTCCTAAATTATGATTAAGATTTTCGTGGACCATTGGATCGTTTTCGGATTTGAACGTGGGTCGTTGGATCGCGATAATTACCTTTGATTTCTCTCTCTTTCTCTCTCTCCCTCTCTCTGGTCACGTCCCTTTTATCGCGCGCCCCCATGCGCACGTTCTCTCTCTGCCATGCAGACTCGCTACCCCCTCTCTCTCTCTCTCTCTCTCTCCCCTCTGTGCCGCGCCACCCCCCTATCCGCGCACGTCCCCTCTCCCTTTTTCCCCATGCAGAACACACACACGCTCTCTCTCTCCTCTTTCCTTTTCTCTTATTTTTATCTCTCCCTCTCTCTCTTCTGCACTTCTTCTTTCTCGTTGGTTTTTCCCCCGTCCCCCCCCCGGACGCTTGGGCTTCCGTTTCTTCTACTCCTGCATGCACGACGCCACTCAGCGGGCTGACCACCGCCGCTCGTCGTCGCACCGCGCGCCATCCAGCCGCCGCCTCCGCCCTACCGCCGCCGCCGCAGCAGTCTCTCTCTCTTTCCTCTCTTCCTCCACGGCCCCCAGCTTCGTCCGACGCCTGCCCAGCTCGCCCGACCGCTGCTTGCCGGACTGACCCTCACCAGCCGCCGCCGCAATGCCGCTTCGCCAGCGACCGCCGTTCGCCTCGCCGCTCGCCCCGACTGACCGCCCTTCTCCTTCGCGCCAGCTCGCCTCGCCCGACCGCCGCCGTGCCAGCCATGGTCCGGCGCTACCTAGCCGGCCCGGCTCCCCTCAGCCACCACCTTCTCGCCGCCACCACCTCAACTCCTTCCCGACCGAGCAGCACCACCACCGTCGTCCCCCACCCCTCCACGATCGCCGTCACTGGACTGTCCAGCCAGCATGCAGGTCACGCCTCCCGTTGGCCCAGCCGCCGTCCTCCCCGTCGTGAGCCACCGTCGCCGCCAGCCCATCCCATCCGCGCCATGCCGCCCCACTGCCGCTGCCTCGCCCACAGCCCTCGTTTCCGGCGGTTCTCCCAGCAAGGTGCGAGCAGCGCCCCTCGCCGGAGCTAGCCGCGCCCTTCTCGCCGGCCTAGTCACCGCCCGTCCACCGCCAAGCGCCACTCCTCCTCGCCGTCAAGCCACTGTTGACCCAGCTCCGCCTCAGGCCGTGCGGCACCGCCCTTGGCCGCCCGCCGTCCTCCCGTCGTCGTGGCCGCCGCAGCCAGCCGGCCAGCAAGCTCCAGCCGGCCGGCCAACCGACCGGCAGCTCAGGCCGCTCGCCCAGCCGTGCCCGGGCTTGCCCAGGCCGTGGCCGGCCCGTGGCCCTCGTGCACCGGCCGCGCGCCCGCTCGCTCGGTCGTGGCCCATCGCCGTGCCCGTCGCTCGGGCGCGTCACCCGTCCAGCCGGCCCGTCGCCCGGCGTGTAGCCCGTCCAACCAGGCGCACCGCCCGTCCGCGCCCATGCCCGCGCTCGTGCCCGTGCCCGCGCCCGCGCCCGTGCCCGTGGCCGAGGGCTGTGCCCATGGCCGATCGCCGTGGCCGAGCCCCGCACCCGTGTGGCCCACGCCCGCGCCTAGTTCGACACTGTTCACTCGGGCCATTTTAGGCCCGAGCCAATTTTCTCCGGGCCAAACTTAGGTATGTGACTTCCTAAACCCTACCTAGTACATTGGGTATTATTAGACTTGTCTAGAATTTGATTAGTATCGGTTTAGGAATTAAAAAGTGTATTCGGGTTAATATTCGTATGTGTGTGATTGTTATATTAAATTGCGATATTTGTGGGGCTTAATTTAGTAGCTAATTAAGGAGGCTAAATGACCGTACTGTCATGGGTTAGAACGGCTGGGGCGGGTTTTAATTTAATTATATTACGTTAAAGTTACGTTATTTGAATTGGGTTGGATAAAATGTTTGAATTGGATGATGGTGTGTAGCCGACTTAGATGGTTTTGAGTGCATAGTAGTGGCTAATATTGGTGGATCAGTGATTGGCTTGTTGTGGCATTCGTGGGTGAATTTGATGTTCGTATGTGGCGGATTAATTTGTCGAGTCGTGGATTGGCGTGGCTTGTCCTGAATTGGATTGAATTGTAATCGTGGATTGCTTGGTGTAACTGGCGTGAAATTGATTGAATTGAATGGCGTGTGCTTGCCTGTCGATTTGAAGCCCGGATCGATCGGAGGGCTACGGACTTGGGACGTGTTGACGGCGGTCCGTGTAAAGGCATGACTGGCCGAGGTGCCAAATGGATGCGGGCTTGAGACGTGCGGACGGTGGCCCGTTAGAGGTGTGATAGACCGGGACGTGTTTACGTCGGTCATTGGAATGATTGATCATGTGGCTTGGGACGTGCGGACGGCGGCCACTGGATGGTATGATTGGCATGGCTTGGGACGTGTTGACGGCGGCCATTGGTTTGAGTGATTGGGCGGCTTGTGAGCCCGTGAAAGGAAAGTTGGTTGGACGCGTGCATGCGACTTGAGTGTGATTGAAATGGCCGTTGAGCGTGTGATTGGATTGGCTGGTTGAGCGTGTGATTAGATTGGCTGGTTGAGCGTGTGCTTGAAATAGCTGGTTGAATGTGTGGTCTAATTAGTAAGGTGAATTGCATGCAAGTGTGGTGGGCGTTTGAGCAATTGCGACGTACTATTTAGTTACTATTATTGCATTACCATTTTATGACTAACGTGCAGTGTTAGCATGGGCTTGATGTCGAGATAAGTTCAATAATGCGAATTATATATCTTATGGGGTAGATTGCATGTACGACTTGTCTGGGTACGCATTGGCCTACGTGGGGTATAGGGGGTTGCTTATTGAGACTCGTTCTCACGGTTATTATATAACCATTTCAGATTCGCGATCATGAGAGATTGAAGACGCTTCAAGGGTATCTCGGAGATCGAAGACGAGTCAAGTACTCAGTATTTTGAGTCCCCCTTTTTGTAGAAGAGTTAAGTTTGCGAACCATTGCCCTTTGAGGAATGTGGTTCTGTTGTTGTGGCCTAGCTTAGGGAATTGTCTTTTGTGGACGCCGTATGTATCTGTCAAGTATAGGAAATTACAGTTATTTGTTTATTGATATTGATACCCCTTGTCATTATTAATTGTCCGGGTTATTTCTTTTTGTTTTCGCGTGTGCTTAATCTTTGATGTTTGGGTTGGGTCGGCGACGTACCTGGGACGTCGCATTCAATGATCGACCATCGAGGGGTGTCGCGAGCTCGTTAGGGTTCGGGGCGTGACAATGAAGATAGAGATGGCCGGTGAATTTTCCCAATACAAACCATTTTGCACTCGTGAAATCCCTAAGTTCATGTTTCATCCTCGTATATTCTGCATGACGTTGAAGTGATCATCCTTGGATGGACAATCTACTGTAGTAATCTCTCAGATCTCTAAGATGTCATAGCTGACTCGGCTTCTAGTCATTTGTAGTTGGTAGTGATGCAGTGACTTGAACAGGTGTCGGGAAATTAGACTATGCATAACTCTATACCTTAGCAACCCACCATGTCAATTTCATGAAATCATGTTCGTTTTCTTTTTCATTTTCCATTCCATGCTCTTTAGAAAGGAGCAAAAATTTCCTCCGTAAATGGTGATCGCCAACGTCCTGCTTCTTTTCCTTTTCAATGGCGAAAAGCATACCCTATATAGTTAACTCCAGGCCGATAATATACACACTAATGTTATCGATTATATAAGAACTAAGTAAAAATCGTATAAATGTAAAAACTAAAGGCCCTTTCCTAAAATTTTTATCTCAGTAATAGGCAATTACTTTTGAATGACATTAGTACTGGAGTGTAGTTAAACTTAGAACCTAACAAACAGTAAATGACTTTAAGGCCAATTGAGATGGTTAATATCTCACTTAGGATCACATGACAATTTTGTAGAGAAAATCAATGTGCAGCAATTAGAACATGACAATTTTGTGCATTTTAACAAACTGGTTAACTACTTAATTGGAAAAAAATGATAAGTCACTCAAACGAAAGTTGGCAATATCATATAATAATTTATTATAATAAGTGGTGGTAAGAAATAAATGTTTGGAAAAAATTACAAACGTTTTTTCTTAGAGATAAGATAAGCTGGTAATATGAAAAAATTAAATAAATGTGGTAAGTTACTAAGATAAGAGGTTGTAATAGAAAATTTTTTGGTAACTTAATCAGATAAAAGCTAGTATTGTTCCAATTAAGGTTGGGCAATTCCTGAAAAAAAGTTTGGTGAATTTAATGGGTTGGCAAATAAGGCAAAAAAGTTGGTAACTCGATGGAAAAATTGGCAAATTCTTACAAAAAGAAGAAGTAACCGTTGGTAAGTAACTCAAATGGGAATCGGTAATCCAAAACTAAAAATTTACAAGAAAAGCAGATAAAAGTTGGTAAAAGATAAAAAAAAAGTTGATAATTTGTAATCTGTCTAAAAGAGGTGGTAATTTCATATATCAGGCGGACAAAAAATTCTTTCTACCAATTTTATTTAGCACTTACCAACTCGTACAAAATCTACCAGTAGGGAAATCGAAATTTGTCTTTTTTGAACGAAACAATAGAATTGTTTATTCTTCGTTCATATTGAAACTCATTGTTGATTTAGTTTGTTTTAGCATCATAAACTTAATCAATAATCAGATCAAAATATTATGATGTTTTCATGACTTTATTTGAAATCACTCTCAACCTCATAATACACTATTATTAAAAAGAGGAAGGTGTTTCTCCACTTTTACTTTCATATAAAATTCCTAACATTCGCATGTATTTTTGCTTACCCCGATTCAAACCACGCTAGCATGAACAGACACATCTATTTTCCCATATCCCATAATACTTCCTTCGAACCGCTATAACAAGAGATACTCCACACCTTCATAGCCTTTGTTATTAGCATCGTTGGAAGTTGTTCGCCTTGAACAACGAATAATAGGATTGCATTCTGTATTGTATCGCCACATTGAACATGGCTTTAGTTTACAAATAAGACTTTAATTTAACAAATAAATACAAAACCAACACATGCATCGAAGGGAATTCACAGTACAAAATCATATTCTAATTGAACATTCTTAGTCTTCTCTGTTTTACTATTCTGACATATTTGCTCAAATTAACTTAACGTGTACCGTTTAAGTTATTCATTCCTCTCCTAAATTAAAATCTATTTTTGTATGATTAACTAAATGGCTGGTGGTTAGCTAATACAATCTTTTTTATTTCGAGTCAATGATACTTTAAACGAAAGAATCATTTCTTTATTAATCAAACAAATTGGCCGCAAGGATTACATGGGCAAATCCTCAAAAGGTTTAACTTTACATTTGCCAAAATTGAAAAAATTAGAACTGAATTGGTCAATGTACAATAAATTCTAGGACTTTTTGCACAATTTTCCCTTTATTTAGAATTTAGGTTGGTTACTTCGATCTTTTAAATCAATTTTCATAAGTGTTACTGAAGAAAGGATGAAAGACATACCAAAGATAACTTATCCTGGATTTTATTCGTAATTGAATATATATCTAAATTAGCCCTAAATCTTATGAAGAAATTACTCAACAAATCTGATTACATATCATGAGAATCCGTAAGTGCATTAATGCGCCTCTTGTTTGTGGTGATTTTTCATTGACATGCTGTAAACGGTTGGATTCGCTCATATCATAGTAGATTAATGCAGGTTGGTAACTTCGATCTTTTGAGTCAATTTCCACACAAGTGTCTCCGAAGAAAGGATAGAAGACAAACCGAAGATGATTTACTCAGTAATTTATTCGTATCTGAACTAGCCCTAAATCTTATGAAGACATTACTTAATGAATCTGATTACATATCATGAGAATCCATAAGTGCATTAATGGCCTCTTGTTTGTGGTGATTTTTCATTGACATGTTTTAAACAATTGGATCCGCTCTTATTAAGAAGTAAATGACTTGTTTACATAAGATAAACTAGCAAAAACGAAGTCGCTCCCCAGTGATATAACCACCTCCTCGTGTCATCGGATACTATCAATGGCATAAATCTGAAAGAACATGAAGCACATCTGGGTATAATCCCTCACATGACCATTCCTGTTCATATAAGTGGAAGAGAAGGCTTGAGGCCAAGTGAAGTAATCGGGATCGCTGCAATAGAAGTTCAGCCATTGAAAGTGAACCAGGAGAGGTAGAAGAAAGCCTTGCAAAGAAAACAAGGAGGGGTTGGGGAGTCATGGAATGGAGGAGCATCTCCTCGTTTTCTCATCTAGATTTCTGCAAAAACCCCAGGTCAGTTTCTAGTCTTGAGTTTTGATTTTTCATGTTTTGATATCACTTGATTGCCTCATCGTCCTCACTCGATTGCCTCCAATGATACTACATACTTCATTTTGAAGCTTATGAGCAGTATGTCTTAGAATACTTTCTTAACTACGCAATTACAGACTCTGTCTCACTCTCGACATGACAAGTGACTCATGTATCCTTATTATTCTGCTATACACTCATCAAGTAAGCCTATTTGCCCATGTAATATTTTTGGCTACATGATAGAATTATCCCACGCTTTGACCTTAGATGCTTTGCCCAGGGATTTTTCTACCTCATTCACGTATCACTGATCTAAAGTGCGACAGCAACTACATAACATCAGAAATTGCATGGAAAAAGTATCAAAAAAGTCTTCAACCTATTGTATTGGTATCAATTCAGTCACAAACCTTTCAATTAGACTAATTTAGTCCAAACCTTTTTATATTGGTACCAATTCAGTCTATCTAGCCAATTTAGACCGGAATTACTGATGTGGACACCAACGGTTCTATGTGACACGACTGGCATTGACGTGGAAAAATTTTATAATTTTATAATATTTTTAAAGATTTTTTAAATGTATTTTTTCTCTTTTCTTTCTTTTATTCTTTACTGTACATTGTTGGCCGGCGACCTTGCCGACCGACCATTGTAGGCCATAGGTGAGGGCCACCGCATCCTCGCTAGCCACGAGCGAGGGCTGCCACGTCCTCGCCAACCACAGGCAAGGGCATCGGGCCCTCGCCTAGGTCTAAGTGCAGGGCCTTCACGCCCTCACCACCCTTGCCTATGGCCGGCGAAGGTGTAGCAACCCTCACCCGCAGCCGGCAAGGACACAGAGGCCTTCGCTTAGACCAGCCTGTGGCCGACGATGGTTGGTCAGCAACCTCGCTGGCCAACGGTGTATAGTAAAAGAAAAAAACAAATAAAAGAAAAGAGAAAAAATTATTTAAAAAAATTAAAAAATTATAATATTTATCCACATCAGCGCCGGTCGTAACACCTAGACTGCCAGGGTCCACGTCAACGATTTTGGACTTAAATTGGCTAGATGGACTAAATTGGTATCAATATCAAAATGTATAGGACTAAATTGTTCCAATTAAAAGGTTTAGGACTGAATTGGTACCAATATAATAGGATTATCACTTTTTTAATACTTTCCCTGAAATTACATTCTATATGGACCACGTAATCAGGCTACCAAATGGGCCCTAAACTCTCAGAATCTATTACTCATAATCTCATGACATATCGCAGAAAAGTAAGGGCATTACCTAGCATGTGCATCCCGATTTTTTTTTTGCCTACCTAAATGGTTGCGTTTGCTCTTATCAAGAAGTATTTGAGCTGTTTGCGTAATTGCAAATTGTCCAAATTTGCACTTTGGCAATTGGTAATGTGAAATCCAGGTGCCATCAAGTACCATCGATAGAACCAAACTCCCATTATAAAAAGGTATGTGATGTATTCACCTATAATAACTTCACTCACCACCACAAAAATTGAAAAAAACTCATTTTCTAACTACCTCAGTTGTCTCTTTTTGTTAGATTAATATTCTCATGATAGCAAAGCACAACCTTAGCTTTCCCTTTCCTGCTTCTCTAAAGTTAGGGGGCAAACTAAAGTCGTGGATTGCCAAAACGAGAAAATTACTTTGGCAATAAAAGAAAAGACAAATGGGGTTCGGTTCAAAATGATGTTTGTTTTATAGGGTGAGAATTCTTTACAAACGAATGCATTTCATATTTTTTATAATGAGAATTTCGTGCTATTGATGGCACTTGATGACAGTAAGACTGGGCCCTATTTATTGTCGAAATGCATATTTTGTGTGTAAACAATACATTTACTTTTTGATAGAGCGAATCTGGCCATTCGAGGTAAGCCCAAAAATCCACAACAAATGTGAGGCACATTAATACACTTGCATTTTGTTGATATGTTGTTATATTCAATTGCATCCTAGTATTAACAGCATGTTTCGGTAGCCCGGATGAGGATGAGACATAACTTATCTTGTCTTATGATCACACGATCGTTCCTAAGTTTTCCCTTTGGGTCATATTAGGGATTTCTGCAATCCAATGATCACCAAGTTAATCTCACTTGTAAGTTGGTTGGTTCATTAAAACGAGAAAATAGTTGTTAAGATGAGAAAATTGCCAGTCAATGCACTATGACCAGAATACCCTCTGTAAAAAAGAAAGAAGAAAAAAAAACAAGTTTTATTTAAAGAACTTTCCTTTTTCGTTTCTTGCAAATCAAGTTTTAAAAACAGATGAGTTTTCAGATTTTAGACGCATTTAAAACTTAAAAGCCGAAGTCTAGTAGGTCTTCATGTAGAGTTGGGACTCTCACCTCAACTCATCGTTTGGCTCGTCTTCCCCATTGTTTGGCTCGTCAATCATGGAAGCCTGCGATGGTCTTTCGGTTCCTCCTCTCGAGAAAACCTCCGGTGTTTCCCCAGTTACTTCAAATGATATGTCTGCGAAGAAGAATTCGGAGAGAAAGGGGAGATTCGTAATTCGTATCCGTTTGCAAAGCCAAAAAGCCGACAACGACGGAAGTCCTGTGCGAATCAACCCAAGCCCAGCAGAGAAAGATGAGGAGAAGAAAAAGGAGCCGTGGGATTTGAGACCCAGATGGCCATGGCATCGCGTTCCCGAGAAAGACAAGGCCGAAGAAACGAAGGGCAAGGAGATTCCAGAGAGGATGAGGAAGCTTCCGGTGGCGCTGTCGAGGGAAGAAATCGAAGAGGATCTGGCATTCTTGACGGGTGGTAAGAGAAAGAGAAAGATGCAGAAGAGACCAAGGAGCGTGCGTCAACATAACGACGACCTTTTCCCAGGCGCGCACTTGGGTTCGATCGCGATCAAGAGTTACAACGTCCACTGACAGATGTGAGACGACAAATTCGGGTTTGAACTGTTCGTTTCGCCGCATTCGCGGCTGTTTCATGATCATCAATCAAATCGCTAGGGCACAATAGATCTCTGCAAATATAGAGAATTGACGGAATCCAGATTGGAGTTGCTTATGTAATTGGGGTTGTGTGTTTTGAGTTGCTCTTGACTTTGTTGGAGGTTGAGATTTTGGGCTAAACATCAGAAGCTGTTTGATCTGTCCACTTTCTATTGTCTTTCTTCCAGTTCTGTTCTTGTTTCCTTTGATTTGATAGATTTGCTTGATTATACATCCGCTCATGGTGGGATTCCCCAATTTGGAGATCTCCCACAACCAAGTTTTATTGGGCGACAGCGGATACACAATTTTTTTTTTATGCGTTTGTTCCACGAAAAAAAATAACGATATAAAAAATATTTTTCTAAAAATAACTAATTATTTTTTGTGAAAAAATCATTCTAAGAAAAATCTTTTCATTATCAACAATAATTTATACTTAAACATTTTTCGTTGATAATTAATAAATTATTCATTAATTTATTTTTGAAGCAAGTCATCGTTAAGAAAATAATTTACAAATTGCTGATTCTCTCTAAAACAAATACAGTATGGAGGAAGTTTCCTTTAATAGAGTGGTGGCTCGATGCAATTTGGGAAAGAGCGTTGCGATTACCAAATAGGAAATATAGAGCTGAGGATAAAACATTTAACTGTGGATACGCGGTGGAGAACTAATTTAAACTGAACAGGGAGTGTTCAAAGAAACGTGTGAGAATTAGGGGTAAGTAACTAATTCCAAATACATAGTTGTTGCCCATCGAATGATGGCCTTCGAGCCCCTATCACATCACGGCACTGGAAACAGCTCCCAGGCTCTAAATTTTGCTCTCTCGTTCCTTTTCCCTAAGAAGTCCGAAGCTTGATCTCTTCCCCCTTTTTCTTTAAGAGTTTTTTTTATGGTAAGGTAATTTTTCTTTAAGAGTTAATACCACGAAAATCCTAAATTAATATATTCGCAACAAATTTATCTTGAATTAATTCTTTGACTAATAAAAACTCCAAATTAGTACACTCGTGATAAATTTACCCTCCGTTAAATTAGATTAATGCCACAAAAAATATAAATTGATAAATATGTGACAAACAGAGGAGTAAAACCTCAAACTGGTATACCCGTCAACTGTCACGTGTCATCCAACTCAGTAATATGGTAAAATTTAACCAAAACTTATGAAGGGTAAATTTGTCATTGGTGTACCAGTTTGGGATGGTACATTTATCGCAAATATACCGATTTAAGGTTTTTCGTGGTATTAACTCTTTTTTTAATTCTCCTCTCTACATTTTACTTGATGTTTCTATTGTTAATTTATTCTTGATGCTTGAGTCAGATTTGAATAAGATGATGGCAATTTAAAAAATTCAAAAGAAATTTTTTTTTAATTCCCATGCCACGTAAGACAGTTGGCATTCATGTCATCAATTTCCGATCAAAATTTGTTGAATGTACTACATTAGCAAATTGTTAAAAGATTTATAGCTCAATTGACTTGAAACTTTAAGGATTTTTTTTTGGTCAAAAGAAACTTTAAGAATTGAATTGGCACAAATATAATAGTTTTAAAACTTTTTTTGTCATATATATTTCTATCAATTTCATGTTAGTTTTACTCCACCATTCTTCGTTCTTTATATCTATTTAATGACATTATAAAAATATACATCACACAATAAATACAACTCGCATCTTTTCTTTTTCCAAATATAACTTTTTGAGCAAGTTTAAAAGACATTTAAAGAAAGCCTTATTTTAAAGCATCGACACACGCCTACAACAAGGAGAAACAAAAGAACAAGTATCCAAAACTATGCTCGCTGTTTAAAAGACATTTAAAGAAAGCCTTATTTTAAAGCATCGACACACGCCTACAACAAGGAGAAACAAAAGAACAAGTATCCAAAACTATGCTCGCTGTGACATATTTACCTTGAATTTTTTTTTTTTACATAAAAAACCCCAAACTATGCCCAGTGTGACACATTTGCCCCAAACCCTTTCTTATGACTTACAATACTCAAAACTTGTATCTACGTGATATATTTACCTCCGTCAAGGTTTCATTATATGGTTTTCAGCCAAAATAATATTGTTTTTATTTTACTCAAGCCACGTGGACACAATGTTAACATTGTTTACATTCTGGCATTTATGTAGAAAGATTTTTAATGGTGTTTATTTACACATTTACAAGTTTGGGATTTTTAGTGTCAAAGAAAAAAGTTGACGGTAAATATGTCATGGTGGGTATATTTTATAATTTTTATGGCTTTTTCCCTTTATAATTATGTAATAATTGGATGTTCACTTTATTTAGTTTGACACCTTGAATCATGTGCATAAATTTGCAAACTGTGTCTAAAATAATTTACTTATACTTTTAAAAATGTTTATCCTTTTTCCTTTTCAAAAATCAATTAAATTTTAAATTAAAAATTTTTTCAAACAATTGAAGGGATCATCAAATACTTTTTTAGGGTGAGTTTGTTTTACGGAAAATGCAACGTTTGTGGAAATGTTTTCCAGAAAATCATATTCCGAGAAAATAGTTTTCCTTTGTTTAGTGATATGGGATCGAAAACATTCTTGGGTGTTTGGATCTTATTTGGAAAATGGTTTCAATCCCATGATTTTATCTCAGGGAAAAAATAATTTGGAATTTTTAAATATTTGTATTTTTAAAAATAAAAAAGAAAAAGAAAAAAATAAAGAAAAGAAAAGAAAGAAAAGGATAAAATATTAAAAAAGTAAAGGGAAGCAATTCTCGAAAGTGTTTTCACCTTCTTAGATTAGGGAATTCACTTTTCTAATTTTATACATGAATGTTTTCCTTAACCGGAAAGTGATTTCGATTAACTAATCATTTTTGGCGAATCAAACAAATGAAAATCCGAAAAACAGATTCCCAAAAAACGCTTTCCTCAAATCAAACACATCCTTAGACCTCATCATAATTCATACTTATAATACTAAAAAATATATACATTTCAAAATGATGCCAATCATGATTTTCCTTACAAAAAATATATATTGAATAAATCAATTTGTGGCATGTGCGCATAAATTAGCAAACTATATTTCATACAATGTCTGCTTAAATTATAAATTTTTCTTCTTCTTTTTTGAGAATTTCGTTTAACCTTTTAAAAACTTTTATACTCTGCAAAACAACAATTTGCATATTTATCATTAATTTTTAGCATAACTTGATTACTTTAAAATTTTGGAGAATAACCAAAAAAATATGTCATCTACATCATTATACTAGATAGTAATTACCTTTCATATCTTTTTCTTCCAAAATAATAAAAATGACAAATTTCGTACGAGTTTTTGCACAAGTGTATTTCATTACAGTTACAAACCATATCCTTGCAAGTCATATCATTTTCAAATAAAAATATAATTTATTTTAAATAAAAAAATAGTGAAAGAGAACTACATTTTGTATGGTCGCATCAAACATGATTTTAATGTGACATAAAAAATTTACTATATGTTACATGAAAACGCTAAAAGAGAATTGCATTCTGTATTGTGTTGTCGTATTGAACGTGACTTTAATTTGACAAATAAGACTTTACTGTAGAAAAAAAATTACAAAACCCAACATAAGACATATCTGCATAAATTAACTTAATGTTTACCATAGAAGTTATTTCTTTCCTCTTATGATTAACTAGATGGTCGGTTTGCTAACAAAATTTTATATTTCGAGTCAATGAGGCCTTAAACAGAAGAATCCTTTATTTATTTTTTTTTATATTGGATAATTTTGATTTATCTGCATATATCTTTAAATTATGAAGTGTTAAATATTTTATCTGTGTTATTCCAAAATTGATTTGGATATATTTTCTTCAAATGCTAAAGTGATAATACCAACATAAGATATAATAATCTATTGTTATACTTCTAATTGATGATGTTCTTATAGATAAAAAATCACAACAACATTTGGTATTAGTTTCATGTTAATGATGATTTCACAAGGACAAGAAAAAGTTATAATGCATGATATTGATTTGTGGTTTTTATACATTTATATGAAGAAAGTAAGAGAGTGAGTTATGCATGAAAAATATCTTTAAGTCAGTTATGCTCGATTTGATCTAAACAACTAAAAATTATATTTTCCCTATTTATCAAATATAGTAATAAGATTCTCAATATAGTATCTAAGTAAAGAGACTAATAAAAACAGAAATTTCTCTTCTATTTGTACAAGGGATTAGTTTTTTATTATTAGATAGTGCTTGTGTAAAATAGATAATAAAACTGCATAAAAATGTTTACACCATTGGAAGACTGATTTAATTGGCTTAAGAAGATTAGTAATTATAATTGATGTGATTGGAAAGTTAAATAATGCATTTTTATGCTGGATTTAGTAAGCAACATTTTATAGACCTCATAAATTATTTCGGCTACTCTAATATGAAAGAGGAGTCATAAAGTATAATATACTCTACAAATATTCATGAAAATTATTGGCATAGGTATATGACGAGAAAATCTAAAGTATCTTTTCTTAGCCTTACTCCGTGTTACCGAACGAACCGTAATTCCTATGATACCATTACGCAACAAATGATATTTTACTAAATTTTTACGGAAACTTAAGTCCATTGATGCAACCCCTATTTGTTGCTAAATTTTTAACCTACCTTAAATGGCAGATTCGCTCATGTCTGAAGCCATTACTCGACAAATCACACTACATATCAAAGAAAGGAAAGCTATCAATCTTATACTTATCACGATTTTTTTACCTACCGTAAATGCTGGATTTGCTTGGGAAGTAAATGACTAGTCCATATTTACAAATTACCAAAGTTTTCACCTTAGCTATATGACCAACTCCTCCCACTATAAAAAGCATGAGGCTCAAACTGCTCTAATCACTATATCTCATGGCGTTCAAGACATCCAGGCATTTCGCTGCTCACACGCTAGGTTTAATCTTGTTCATGCTCTCGTACTTGTACTAAGATGGTTAAGAGGCCATGTGAGCAGCGAATTGCAGGGATGTCTTGAAAACACTTCTGCATCTCGGGGAGTGTATAACCCATATTTATGGTGGGGAAGACTATGGAACCTTCCATCATTACCATCTTTTAACTCGCAATCTTCCTCGCGAATGATCATCTCGTCATCATCAAGGTGATAGCACGAAATCCTACTTCTGCCTGTGGTTGGGTTCAATCTGTTAGGGAATAGTTATTTACTTACCCTTTAGCTTCATTGGCTTTAATCGCGGTACATATCATTTGAACATCATTGGGTTCGCTTTCCCCGGCACTATTATCCCTACGGTTGGTGGTCAAGTTACTGATGAGAGCTTGATAAGCCATGGGTTGATTTGGACCTAAAAACAGCGAATCCTTTAGTTCTTAGGTGTACTCGTACATGTGATATTTTGATGTATCCCGTCGATAGATACAGTTGTCAGTACATCCATACATATATCACGCAAGTATCTTGTCAGATTTCATTCCAGATTTCGTGTTCATAAATAGTCTCTGTGTATGTGTGTGTGTGTGTGTTAAGTAATGCTAACGGTACAATTGTTAGTTGATCCATGGTAGCGCGAGGAGCAATTCAAACCGGTGACTCCTTTCTATGAAATGCCGGCGTCTTTCTGAAAATGGTCAATGTTTGCTGGAGTGAAATGAATGAAGTAAGTATTATTATATATTCTCTTAAACGAGTCTTGTAACTATTGTAGGATCGTTCCCCTGTAATCATTACATTGGTAGAGAAATACGAAAAAACTGCACTCGTGGTCTCAGAATGAGAAATCAATGCATATATTTACATCGGTTTATTAAATAGTCAACAAGTTCGCCCAAAAAAGTATTTGAACTTTTGATAAACTTGTATTCATACTGGCCCGCACGGGACTACGTACTAAAAGGGCTATACCTTTTTACAAATTAATTGAGATTTTCTTCATAATTTTTTTATTGATGGATTTTTTTGAATATCAATTATTTTCTCACACATACATTTTAGATTTGTGAATGGTTCACTTATATTATGAGAAAAACTTTAAATATGATAAAGTATTGTTATTGAAGATTAGTTAAATAGGACTTACCTCAACTTAATTGTAAAGATAATCTCCCTTGTAAATTGGTAGGTTCATAAAAACGAGAAAATAATTATAAAGATGAGAAAATTGCTAATCAATGCACTATGACCAGAATACCCTCTGTTTATAAAAAAAGAAAAAAAGAACAAGGTTTATTCAAACAACTTTCCTTCTTCGTCTCTTGTCAATCAAGTTTAAAAACAGATGATTTTTCAGATTTTATACCCATTTAAAACTTAAAAGCCGAAGTCTGTTAGGTCTTCATGTAGAGTTGGGACTCTCACGTTAACTAATCCCTAAGCGCCATCGTCGTCCCCATTGTTTTGCTCGTCAATCATGGAAGCATGCGATGGTCTGTCGGTTCCTCCTCTCGAGAAAACCTCCTGGGTTTCCCCAGTTACTTCAAATGAAATGTCTGCGAAGAAGAATTCGGAGAGCAAAGGGAGATTGATAATTCGTATCCCTTTGAAAAGCCAAAAGGCCAACAACTATGGTAGTCCTGCGCGAATCAACCCAAGTCCAGTGGAGAAAGACGAGGAGAAGAAAAAGGAGCCGTGGGATTTGAGACCCAGAAAGGAAGGACGGCCATGGCCTCGTGTTCCCGAGAAGGACACGGCCAAAGAAACGAAGAGCAAGAAGGAGATTCCAGAGAGGATGAGCAAGCTTCCGGTGGTGCTGTTGAGGGAAGAAATCGAAGAGGATCTGGCATTCTTGATGGGTGGTAAGAGACTGAGAAAGATGCAGAAGAGACCAAGGAGTGTGCATCAACATAACGACGACCTCTTCCCAGGTGCGCACTTGGGTTCGATTACGATCAAGAGTTACGATGTCCATTAATATATGCAAGAGGACGAGTTCGGGTTTGAACTGTTCGTTTCACCGCATTCACGACTGTTTTATGATCATCAAAGAAAGTCGCTAGGGCATAATAGATCTCTGCAAATATAAGAGAATTGACGGAATCCAGATTGGAGTTGCTTATGTAATTGGGGTTGTATGTTTTTGAGTTGCTCTTGCCTTCGTTGGAGGTTGAGATTTTGCGCTAAACATCAGAAGCTTGTTTGATCCGTCCACTTTCTAATTTTCTTTCTTCCATTTCCGTTCTTGTTTCCTTTGATATGATAATTTTCGCTTGATTATGCATCCGCTCATCGTGAGACTCCCCAATTTGGAGATTTTACAGAACCCAACCGTATTTAGGCAACATTGGATACACATTTTTTTATGCGTTTGTTACACGAAAATAAATAATGACTTAAAAATATTTTTTTTAAAATAATTACTTACTTTTTTTTTTGAAAAAAATATCCTAAAGAAAATATTTTCATTATCAACAAAAATCTATACTTAAACATTGTTTGTTGATGATCAAAATATTATTCATTAATTTATTTTTGAATCAAGTCATTGTTAGGAAAATAAATTTCAAATTGTTAATTCTCTGTAAAACAAATGCACTATAAAAGAAGTGTCCTTTAATAAATTGGTAGTGTGATGCAATTTTTTTTTTTTGGACAGTGTAGCAATTACCAAATAGGAAATATAGTGTTAGGATAAAATATTTAACTATGGATACAGTAGAGAACTAGTAATTTAAATTGAACAAGGAGTGTTCAAAGAAACGTGCGCGAGGAATTAGGGCAAGTAAACCGATTCCAATTATATAATAATAGCTGTTGCCGATGGCTTGGATCACAACCTTCTTGAGCAACTTACCAAATGCCCTTGTCGCGTAATGCCGCCAGGAAAAAGCTGACGTGGCCCTAAATTTGTCCCTCCTTCCTTTTCCTTTGCGAAGTTCAAACTGTGTCATCTCTTCTCCTGGGCATAGCTCTTACTCTTTCTTTTCCCTATTCGTCACTTATCCTTCCGTACGTTTGTTTTGTGGGTGAAGAATCCGTTGTCATCTTGATCAAATCAAGGCAAAAACTCAAAAAGGTTTCCGTTTCTCCTCCCTACAATTCACTCTATTACTAATTTATTCTTGCTGTTCGAGTCAGGTGTGCATCAGAAGATGGCAATCTGCATCATGACAAGATTTCTACCCCTCCATAGTCGCTCAGCATGTCGGGCGGACGAGTTCCATTGAGCTAAAATGTCCAAACAAAGTACTAAAGGTTTAGTCAATTAAGGGAGAAAATTGTCCAAAAAATCCTAGATCTAATGCACACTCGCCAATTTAGTTTTAAACCTTTTAATTTGACCAATATTGTCCTAAATTTTTTGACGATTTTCCAATATAGTTCATTTGGCCAATTTAGAATTGCAAAATAATGTCATTATTTAAGGTAGTGACCATTTGAGGGAGTCCAATGGACTACATTGAAAAATCGTCAAAAGATTTAGGATTACATTGGCCAAATTAAAATGTTTAGGACTAAATCGGTACTTGTACCATAGGTTTATATCTTTTTTGGACAATTTCCCTCAACTAAGGTGGCGACCATTTGAGATGGGCAATTGTGACTCTGGGCATCAGGAATTTGTCACTTAGAGCACTGATACTAAATATAACAACCTAATCTGATTCACTTGGGTTATATCATACAACGATTGCTCAAGTTTAATTCAAGTTGGTGACAATTTCAAGTAGGTCTCGACTTGTAAAGAACGTGTGACAAGTCCTCTCTTATTTTAAGACTTAGGCCATCATACTGAAAGGTCTCTTGTACAATTTATAGCGAAATTTGCTAGTTTATTTCACCCAATAAGTCGATTGGATTCAAAATATCAAGAGTAAAAATCTAAAATTCAAGGTTATGGAGTTTCAGATAAGCAAGGAGAACAATACATGGTGAAAATAGAGACGGCCGGTGAATTTTCTCAGTATAAACATTGTAAAAGATACGTGGTGGCACATAAAAACAGAAAAATAATGCCAAATCTTTTTTTTTCTAAAAAGAAGTCAAAGTGAAAATCCCACGTGGCGTTTTTGGTCACTACGCTGATGTGCTCCCACCCATTAAGACCGTGAAAATCCCACGCGGCGTTTTTCAAGCCCCCGTTTTCTTCCTCCTGCTTCCTCAGGTGAAGGACCATGCTTCGGTCTGTAAGGATGGTTTCATTAGACATTGATATTCCAGGTGGCATTTTGTACTCGTGAGATCCCCAAAGTTCATCTTTCATCCCTCTATCTTCTGCACGACGTTGAAGTAATCGTCCTTGAATGGGACAATCTACTCCAGTAATCTCGCAGATCTCTAAGATGCAGCCTGACTCGGCTTCCAGCCATCTGTAGTTGGTAGGGACGCAGGGATTTGAACGGGTGTCGGGAAATTAGATTATGCATAACTCTATACTTTAGCAACCCAACATGTCAATTTCAGGAAATCATGTTCATTGTCGGTTTCATTGTCCATTCCAATTGCCTCATTTCCAAAGTGCATGGAATGTCTGTAAATAGAGATTGCCAACTTCTGACCCCAAAAAAATAGAAAAATGGACTTTGCCAACGTCCTGTTTCATTTCCTTTTCAATGGCAAAAAGCACACCCTATATAGTTAACTCCAAGCCAATCAAATACACAACTAATCTTATACATTAGATAAGACCTAGGTAAAAATCGCAGGGAAAAATGTCAGAAAAGTCTTAAACCTATTACATGGATGTCAATTTATTCCTAAATCTTTTTTTGGTATCAATTTAGTCCTAAACCTTTGAACTAGTGCAAATTTAGTCATTTCGGTTAATTTTGGCTGTATATTGCTGGCGTTGACACTGACCGGCCTAAGTGGTATTGCCTGCATTGACGTGGATAATTTTTAATAAAATTTTAACATTTTTTTAAGATTTTTAAATATTTTAAGTATTTTATTGTTTCTTTTATTTTCTTTCTTTTTTCTCTTTCTTCTTCCTCTAGCCGGTCACTAGACCTCGACGATTGGCCACTGAAGAGGCTTGCCCTCACCAACGACGGCTAAGGTGAGCCTTGCCATGGTTGGGCAAGGCTCAAGCCCTCGCTAGATGCCGCGAGGTCACGGCCTTCTACCTCGCCGGCCACTAGCGAGGCTCGCCGAATGGTCGCAAGGGTGGCCTCGTGTTGTACTGGTAAGGCTCGCCCTCCCCGGCCCTAGCCTCTCTAGCCAGTCGCCGAGGTCCAGCAACCAACTGGAGGAAGAAAAAGGAGAAGGAAAAAAAATGAAAGAAACGAAAAAAAAAGAAGAAAAATTAAATTAAAAATCAGAAAAAAAAATATTAAAATATTAAAATATTATTAAAAGTTGTCCACATCATCGCCAGCGGTGTCACGTAGGCTACGCCAATATCCACGTTAGCAATATCCTGCGAAAATTAGTCCGAAATACTGAATTGATACTAGGTCAAAAGGTTATAACTAAATTGACACAAAAAAATGTTTAAAACTAAATTGACATAAATACAATAGGTTTAAGACTTTTCTGACATATTTCTCAAAAATTGCATGAATGTAAAGACTAAAGGTCGCTATCTAAAATCTTTATCTCACTAATAAACAATTACTTTTGAATGGAGTTTACTTAAATTTGGAACCTAACAATAAATGGCTTTAAGACGATGAAAAGAAAAACCTAGGCAGGGTGTAAATGGTTCAGTTTAGTTCAGTTTTGTAAAAGACTGAATCAAGCCGAACCGTTAGGGGTGTACTCTTGAACTAAACCGAATTTCACTCGAACCGAATATAAACCGAGCCGAAAAACTGATTTGGTTCGGTTTGGATCGGCTCGATTTTCGATTTTTCTCTTTTTAGTTTTTGCTTTCTATTTCTCTTTTTATAGTTTTTCTTTTCTTCTTTTTTTTTTCTTTTTTCTTCTCTGCTTCGTCTTCTTCACCGAGACTTCTACTGCTCTTCCGAAGACTCCTCCAAACTGAATTTCTTCTTCATCGAAGTTCGACGATGTCCAACCGCATATCAAAATTTACGCTTTCTATATCGCTCAACTCAATTGCCGACCCAAATAGTTGAACATGGGTATCTCTCTTCGACATTTCCTCAAACACCTTCCGGGCATTGCCTTCAACTAGATACTTGATACCCAAAGTGCACCTTCCCTCTTTGTGCCTGCCATCAACCCGCAAAAACTCACATCGCCGATCCACAACACCCCAAACGCCCTAACAAGAATAAAACTCGCTTGTTCTTCTCGATGACTTCATAGTCGAGACTCTCAACGCCTCCTCTGTCGCTCTTCTTCGAGATGCCAATCGAGTCGAACTCGCCATCCTCTTTTTCGAGATTGTGGGCGATCCCTCGTTCAGGAGACCAGACCAGCTTGGTTGTCGCTCAACCCAGTCACCGTACTCTCAAAGTCTCAAGCTGAGTGTGTTTTTTTGGTCCCAAAGGCTGAAGATGAACGAAGTGAAGAAAGAAAGGGTTTGATTTAGGGTTATTCAGTTGTTGCAACTCGGATCGGTTTATAAACTGAACGGACCTGCAAAAAACTAAACTAGCAATGAAAAGAGTTATATTTTTATAATCCGAATTGAAAACCGAACCGAATGGAAAATGCACGAAATTTCAATTCAATTTGGTTCGGTTTCGATCTCGGTTCAGTTTTTCGATTAAGTTCTGACACCCCTAAACCTAGGTCTACTAAAGAGGGTTATAATGACAATCTCCACCGTGGTGCTCCATTGACCCTGCACACATCGCCATAGTTCTCTCCTTATGGGTTTATCTAGTCCAGAAAGCAGTATCAATCAAAGGATTAGTGTTAACAACTAAATTTTGTTCAATCATTTAAGATTTTATCACATAAAAAAATTAGGGATTGATTTTTAACCCCTAAACAAAAATTTTTTCATTAAATTACATGGCATATAGATGTTAGGCGCATTTGCATTAGTAGAATTTAGTGAAACACATTTTCCTTTTATTTTATTTCATTTTTATTTTATGTAAAAAAATCATCATTATAAAAATTATATAAAAAAGGGGAAAAAAGAAAAGAGAGAAAGACAAAAACATGATCTCTTCCCTCTCCCTCTCGTCACACTGCCCACACTTTCACAAAAGAAGCGAAAAGGAAAAAAAGGACACAGAAGAAAGGGCTCGGCGTGTTTTCTTGAAGAAAAAAAGGGGGAAGAACAGTAATGGTGCCAAAACTTGTGTACGGATGCCACTTTGGTGCCAAAACTTTCATTTGGATCACTTAAGTGCCAAAAGTTTACGCCGGCGATCACTTAAGTGCCAAATCGGAGAAAAAACGATCACTTAAGTGCCAACGGCGAGAAATTCCGACCAAATTTAATACGTGGCTTTTATATTTAAAATTTAATGACACGTGGCATTTCCATGTGTATAATTCATTTTTTAAATATTTTTTCTGATTTTTTTCTGATTTTTCTTTTTTCTTTTTTCTTTTCTTTTTTTTTCTTTTTTATTATTTCCGTTGGCCGGACGCCGGTGGCCGGACGCCGGACGCCGGTGGCCGGACGCCGGACGCCGGTGGCCGGACGCCGGTGGCCGGTGGCCGGACGCCGGTGGCCGGACGCCGGTGGCCAGACGACGGTGGGCGGACGACGATGGCCGGTGGCCGGACGCCGGTGGCCGGACGTCGGACGCCGGTGGCCGGACACCGGTGGCCGGACGTCGGTGGCCGATGGCCGGACGTCGGTGGCCGGACGCCGGCCACCGGAAATAAGAAGAAAAAAAAGAAAAAAAAAGAAAGGAAAAAAAAGAAAAGGAAAAAAAAAGAAAAGAAAGGAAAAAAGAAAAAAAAGGAAAAAAAAGAAAAGAAATGCCACGTGTGCCTCCGGCGAGCCACATCAGCCTCCGGCGAGCCATATCAGCTTGAAAAATTAATAAAAAAACGCCACGTCGGATTTCCGGCGAAGTGGCACTTAAGTTATCGTTTTTCATAACTTTTGACACTTAAGTGATTCAAATGAAAGTTTTGGCACCAAAATGGCCTCCATACACAAGTTTTGGCACCATTGCTGTTCTTCTCCCAAGAAAAAAAGGTAAAGCTAACCAGAAGAGACAAAATAGAGAAAAGCTTTTCTTCTTCCTCTCGGTCAACACATGTTCGGGTTAAGAGAAAAGGGGGAGTCAACTCGAGAGAGAAAAAAGGAGAGGGAAGAACAGAGAGCCAAAAAAGAAGAAGAAAGAGAAGAGAGTTCCAGAGAGATTTATAGAGAGAGAGAGAGAGAGAGAGGAGTGAGGAGCTCGAAGAGGACATTTTTTTAGCTACAAGGACACACAGTTCGGGGTTCTTTCTCCCGGCCTCACGCACTTGTTCTGCCTCTTACCCGACCAGTCACCTTCATCCTCGCCATTCGACAACCTCCTGCCGGCACCCTCCATCGCATTCCCTCTCTGCCAATTCCCACGTCTTCGATGAGTTTTTTGTTGGCTCGAGTCCCTTTTCCCGAGGATCTTGGCTTGGAGGTCTCGCGGGGCGGTCGGCCATAGTTCGATTCATCTCAAGCTCGCCCGCTAGACATCGTCTCCGGGTTAGGTAGGGATTTTAACGATAAAAACTCATTCCCGTGAACTCCCGTTGCCTAGCGCCGTTTTGGTCGAACTGTGAAGTCAAGTCTTGGTCTCTTTAGGTCGACATGCATGTTGAGTTTGAGCTTGGCTTTCATGTTTGATTTCGGTTGTTTCGTGATGATTCTCTTAGAGTCCAGACTTGAGTTCGAGTTTTAAAAAAGGTCAATATCTTCGTCTCAATTTGCGGTCACCACCTGTTTGTTGAAATGTTTAAACCGATTTTGTAAATGCCTCTCTCTTATGTTGGCATGCCTATCAGTAGGAGTCACATGGCACTAATCTACGATTTTGTCCAATTTCAAGCATCCCTTGTTTCGTGTTTCTGTCCACCCTCTTCCTTGTATTTTTTTTATGAGCCGTATGAATGCACGATGAAATGGGTCGGTGAAGCAAAGGCCTCGTAACAAGCCTGAATGGGTCCAAAGCGATTTTTCTGTCGAGTCCCTTTAAATGCCATGTTTGGTCCAGTCACGTTGTGACCGTATTTCGCAAAATCTTGAACAGTTGATGGATGACAATGGTACTAGGATATGGCGGCTAACGATGGAAATTCGGTAGAGAATATATTTTGATTCACTGCAAAGTGTTTTGTCTGTGTTCTTGCTTCTCAATCATAAGATTCGCTTAGAAACTTCCCAAATTCCTCGATTAAGTCAGCCACTTTCTCCCACCCGCTGGAAAGCTTTTCGTCAACGGTGATGCCTACGGCTCAAGGCTACCCCTGTAAGTTCGTTATTTTCTATTCCATGTCATGTATGTTTGGTTGCTTAGTTTTAATGTTACTCTCGTGGCCGCGAGTTCGGGGGCCGGGAAATCGAGTTTTTGTAATCGATCGTTTGGTAGGCGCATTGGCCAGCAGCTAGGGTGTAGAGCTGGTGGCGGTCATCGATGTGGCCAGCGTGGGCCTAGACGTTGGGCGACAATGGGGGGCCCCGGCGAAGTCTCGGTGGAAGCATGGGGAGTTCTCGGTGAAGGGCCATTGAAGTAGAGAAGTTTGGGGAAGAAGATCACATGCATGGGCAGAAGGCATGCAGGAAGGGGAGGGAAAAAGTACAAGAAAAAAATATAAAAAGAAAAATAAGAAGAAACAAAAGAAAAAGAAAAAGAGAAGAAGAAAAATCCAAAAAAAAATCAGAAAGGAAATAGAAAAGGAATCCGGGCCAGGTGACCTAGTCTGGAATTTTTATTTCGTTAATTAAAATATTAAAATACAAAAAAATATTAAAATATAAAAAAGTCCAAAAAAATTCGAAAGTTTTCAAAAATTCAAAAAAAAATATTGAAAAGTCTGAAAAGCATTAGAAAACATTAAAAAATTGATGAAAAATTAAAAATTTTCGAAAATCAAAAAATTGGAAGTTGGATTTTAGAATTAGCTTTTTTTTGCCCTTTTGTATAATTATTGTCATGTTTGATTGCATGTTACTTGATTTGCACACTTTGAATTGCACATTTAATTTAACGTCGCATGTAGTTGTTTTTGCATGTTGGGTTAGATGTTGTTCATTGCCTCCGCTAGCTTGGTTAAGAATAGAATTTTGAGACTCCCAATTAGTGTAAACACATTAGGCGGTCATTGAATAAAGTTAGGTATCGAAAAGGCACTAATTGATTAATTAGTATAATCAAGTTCCTGCACCTATTGAATATCCGATTCGTAAAAGTGAAGTATTTCTCCCATACTTTACTTGGGTGTTTTAATCAACCTTCCAAAAATTGATTAGTGGTGATTCTTAGATAAAATAAATTTGCATGTTAACGACTCAAACCTTAAGTCGCGAGTTGGTATGGGTTTGGAAGAGCTCAAGCTAGGTTTAGACTTGGCAGTCCATTAGCCAAACACCTTAGGCGACGAGGCCGATTCGGGAAGGTCACGACAATTAGGAAAGGGTCTATTTCAAAACAAGAATTTAGCAACTGTAGGTATTCAGTCCCCTCGCAGCACCTCTTTTAAGCTTTACCTCGTCAGGATCGACTTTTGGCATCCAACTAAACCCTCATTCTAAATGTAAGGCCTTATGGCCTCAGTTTCTTATGCATAAGATCCTCATCAAGGCAAGTGCAAAGCATATTACCAGGATAACGTGTTATCTTACCATTCTAAAATCTCTAAAGTCAAATAGAAATTTGAAGAGAAGAAGGGAGATTTAGCTTTGCATAGTTTAGGCACTCAAACACACAATTTTATTTCTGGAGGCTAGTCCTACCCATTCTATTACAAATGATGCCTTTTATAGGCATAAGGGAAAAGAAAGGACAAACAAATGTACATCATCCATGACACGGGCATATTAATGCCTAATAAAACACATGGTTCACTAGGACTCCTAAGACCATGACTCATCCTTATTCTTGATTACAAGGTGATGACTCATCCTAAAAATTAATTACCACACGACGACTTATCAACATAGCATTTATGACACGTGACTCATCACTACGACTCATCGACATACCATTAATGACATGTGAATCATCAACATAACATTTATGACATGTGATTCATCGGTGCAACTCATTGACATACCATTAATGACTCGTGACTTGCTATCCATCATTTGAAGACGAAGGGGATGAGCATACTATTTCCATTACTTTTTCTGATCGGTGCCGTACATCTTCCCAGCCCACCTTTTTATTCTTTCTTCTACACTTTCTTCTGCACGTCACAAAAATCCAAATGGAAAGATCTTGAAAGCGGATTCTTGTTGCGGCCTTTTAGGAGGAGGTTGGTAAGAGCTTGATGGAACATCATTAGATCCTAAAGGGATATCGCTTAGATCTATTAGATTATTACCAAGAGATAAATGCATTCCTGGCATGACAGGTCGGGGCCAGTTGTCCACATTCATCATTGATGAAGAGTCTCCGAGACTTAATGATGGTCCATAATCATAAAGATCTTGAGAAAGTAGTTTACCCCGTGGGTCTTGTAAAGATGATGGCTGGTCTAAGTTGTTTCTTTTGAATTCTACTAAAGCAACCTAAATCATGGGTTGTCTTATGATAATCAGATAAATAATTCCATGGCACATCAGTATTGTCGTCTGGCCAAACTTCTATAGGAATGGTGCAATTATTTTCATGGAGTATTCATTAGATTTCTCTATATTTGTGTGGATTAGCTCCAATGCAATATGACAATATCTTATAAAGCTTGAGAGGGACTTCTTGAGCTTTGAAGGTTGGGATTTCTACATCCGCCAGGTATCTAGAAACATCGTTGTTAGGCTTGACAAATACCCGTGGTCTATAAAAGAAAATGATTGTATGTAGTTCTGGGTCTGGTCTGCATATTCTCAGTTGTTATGTGAAAAAACCTTTCCACACCACTAAGGGTTTAAACCAACAAAGCATTTTCGCAAAATGATGGTATTTTCCACCTTGTCGAATTGCTTGGCTGATAACACTTGGCATCTTTGCTGTTGAAAATTGAACGGCAAAAGTATGATAATTAAATGCATACCAATAAAACCATTTTAGTTCTTCCAGAAATTCATCTTCTGGGGAGGAACACAAAGGATGAATAAACGGATAATCCGAATGTAAGCCACTTGATTGAAGAATCAGCCCTCCATATTTCCTGAAAATCTTGTACTGATATTCCCACATGAGATCTTTGAGATTATCAAAAAGAGTGTTAAATCTAATCAAATCTGGAACTTCAAGAGGATACATTCTACTAGGGAATGTGGGCCTCATTAGGGGTGTCAATGGGTCGGGTCGGGTTTCTATGATACCCGACCCGACCCGAATCACAAGGGGCACATGCTCTCTCTGACCTGACCCGGCCCAAAATGCATAGAACCCAAAGCGAAAATTCGGGTCGGGCCGGGTTTCGGGTTTTTTTTTTATAGAAAAATTAAGAAAGATATAGAGGAAGAGAAAGAAAGTAAACTTGATCACTCTTGCCAATTTAACTGTTTCCCTTCATTTCTAACGAATCTTCATATTTAGCTCCCTAAATGTATTACTAGAACAATGCGAGCAGAGTGGCGGGGCATCAATCTATTCGAGACCGGTTGTTTTCCTGTCCAGTCGATAGTTTCGTGAGCAGAAGATTAGTGCGCTTCACGGGGAATAATAGCCAAGCATTTTGATGTCAAGAATTGAAAATGCATGTTTGTTGTACCTCTGTAACAATTCATGTTCTATTGGATTATCAAAGTCCTTGAAATTTCATATCGAGTGGAAGGAGAAAGAGCACAAGATGGAAAAATGATTTCTTTGAATCTCTCTCCCTACACTCCATTCTGCAATTACGGGCATTGAAAAGCATGCTATTTTACTATCATATCCGCTTTCCTGTCAGAAAACGGCCGTAGAAATCCAGTGCCTCTTGAGGTTTGTATTCCGGGACTGTGTTCACAATAATGGCTCAAAAATCTAGCAAGGAAGTAAATTCTTCAGTCCGTGTAGGGCCGACATACCCATCAACTTGTTCATTGGAAGTCCAAGGCCGCCACTCGTCCACGATTTTATACCCCAAAGACCTTGTCCATGCTTGGCTACCAGTGTAGGGAACGCACATATCATGATCACCACTGCCACATAATATAGAAAATGACATCAGGCTTAACATCAGAGAGAAAAATTAAGGCTTTCTTTGAAGCTTATAGAAAATGACATCAAAGGAAAATAAGTTCCACAGTACAGAAACTCATAATATAAATGCAACCATACTTCATTGAGAGAACTTACATCAAGCAAGAGAGATGATTTAACAAGTACCAATCTCCATATAGAGACATATGTTGTTTAAATAGTTGTAAACCTTTAAAACAAAAATAGAAAAACAATAACAACAATGGCAAACATGCATTAAGATCACGTTTGGCAAATTCATTGGG
This sequence comes from Syzygium aqueum, assembly GCA_031216185.1. Lineage (NCBI taxonomy): Eukaryota > Viridiplantae > Streptophyta > Magnoliopsida > Myrtales > Myrtaceae > Syzygium > Syzygium aqueum. Next base: position 21,503,368 of record CM062234.1, read on the forward strand.
AAGCACAACAAAGAGCAACTGCAACTTCCTCATGATTCGAAATCACTTTAACACAAAGGTACCAATCTCCAACTTCATCAATCATCTAGAGAAACCGAGTCTGGCTCCATGGTTGTAGTTGGCAACTCTGCATTAAATTCACGATGAAAATGAGAATTAATGTATCCATAGATGTATAAAAAGGTACAAAATTCCATAACCATATTTTTTTCACCTGACTCAAAGATCTCAAGTTCTTCTAAGTTCTCCTCAATCGAACGTGAAAGTGGCTTAAATCGTAACCAATCTTGAGCACATATAAGAGCCTCCACCATGCTTAGGGTCAAACAGCTACGGAATACATCAAGCACACGACCTCCTGTGCTGAATGCGGCCTCTGATGCTACAGTTGAGATGGGCACGGCTAAGATGTCTCGAGCAATGGAAGAAAGGATAGGATATCTTGAAGAATTTACTTTCCACTAACTCAAGATATCAAAGTTTGGGTTATAACGTTCACATCCTTCCTCCAAATATTTGTCCAATTCTGATTTTTCTTCCAAATATTGTTGTCCAGTTTGACTAAGATACTTTGCAGTCATAAAATCAGCACCAACCACAGGAGACTTTGATATGCTTATCGTCCTTGTGCTCTTTAGCCTCAAGTTGCTTTGGGGGCACACACCAGTGTGATATTGCTCAAATAATGACGTCAGACATGTTTTTACTTTATCTCGTAAAGTTTCCACCTCCTTCCTTTCATAAACATCATTAATCATCCACTTCACATATTCCCACTTATGTCGCGGGTCAAGTATGCAAGCAATGAACAAAGTAAGATTGATGTTGTTCACATTGCCAAAATATTTATTGAATTTGGTTTTCATTCTCTTAGTCATTTCTTGCACACTTTGATCCTCATTCTCACAATATGCATCAATGATTCCATGAATCCCATACACATCCTTCGCCATATCATTACTGGTGACATAAGAAGAACCCGAAACTTTTAAAGTCGTATCAAAGAACAACTTCAGGAAAGGAAGAAAGTGACAGACATACTCCCAATCATCACTAGTGGGCAACCCTTTTGCCTTGGAAAGCTCTTCAACATATTTGCCATCTTGAAATTCCAATAAGCTAAATGTTTTTTGAAACTTCAAAACTGCTTCCAACATCATATATGTCGAGTTCCAACGAGTCTCCACGTCCAAACATACAAGACTCTTGGACTCGATATCAATACAACTCTTAAACCGTCTCAACCTCGCAGGAGAAGACCTCACATAACGCACAGCCGAACGTATTCGAACAATTGAATCATTTATGTCTTTTAACCCCTCTCTCACTATCAAACTTAATATGTGAGCATAGCACCTCACGTGGAGTAACTCACCTCTCAATACTAGAGAATTCCGAGAGTTAAGTCTTTTCTTCAAATATTGAATTCCTAAGTCATTTGAGCTTGCATTATCCACGGTGATAGAAAAAACGCTTTGAATCCCCCAATCAATCAAGCATTTCTCAACCGCTTTTCCTATTATCTCAGCAGAATGACCTGGGATTTGACAAAAATTCAATATTTTCTTGTGCAACTTCTAATCGGCATCAACAAAATGAGCAGTAAGACACATATAGCTCAAATTTTGACAAGAAGTCCATGTGTCGATCGTAAGACACACTCTTGGAGATGTCTCCAAGAAATATTTCTTCAATTTACTTCTTTCCTCCATGTATAACTTGTAACAATCATGCCTCAATGTGTTCCGACACGGGATTAGAAACTTTGGCTGGATTCTATTCACGAATAGCCGAAATCCCTCATTTTCTATGAACTTAAAAGGCAATTCACCAATAATAAACATTTTTGCTAGGTTTTTTCGACTAGCATCTTGATCAAATTTCCATGGACCCGATGAACTACCGACCCCAAGAAGTTCATCCGAGGCACTTTTTTGCCTTTTCTCAACGTTTGCATATGGGTATTCCTTGCATCTACCTAAATGATGATGCATCGAACTAGTCCCGTGATTACTAGCACAACGAATTTGGGCCCCACAGTATAAACATTCAGCCTTATCTTGATCAAGAATCCGTTTAAAGTGTTCCCACACTACAGATCTTGTCCTTCTTTCTGTGACACTAGTAGAACTCGTTTCAGACATTTTGTAATCCTTCTATTTATCAAAGCAAGTATGTTGTACTTGATCAAAGCAATAAAAACTTGCCCATGCTCTCAATCAGCACGCCCATGCTCTCAATCAGCACAAGACATCCCATTACTAATTATATTTTTCGGTTCCAAGTAGAAAAGGCGAGAAGCAAGAGGGCCAACTTACTTGCATCATCCTCGTATCAGTCAATTCTCAATTTCTTATGATAGATTCCATATTCACCTGGTAAGAGAAAGAGTAAAAACAATTAAAGTCTCAGATAATATTCACAAGTCCAGGAGAAGACATATGGGGAACAGCTGACAATTCTAAGGCAAAATAATCAGAGAGAAGCATTCTATCTAATGCAAGTGTAAGGTAGAGGATCAACATGTAGGATTGGTGCAGAACGGAGAAGAAATCAAAAGTTAAGTTGACTCACAGGCACGGAGATCTACACGCCTTAAAATCACAAGCACCGGATCAACTCCGTCCAAAAGCCAATCAGATCCTCATACAGACAAAACCCGGATCGCAAATTCCAAAACCACAACCAATCCCCCTTGGGCCAAGCAGCCATCTTGTAAAACTAGCGATCGACCAAGAACCCAATGTTACCGCGACCACAACCAAATTCGACTGACCCAGAAAAACCACTTGCGGTACAAAAGCATTTCCAGTCCAGGCAAAATCATCACACCGGATCACGACAAGACAAAGACAAAAACAAAAACAAAAAAAAACCAGCCTGAGAAATCATCCGTTTCCCTCTTCCTAAGATTACTAGAAAAGAGAGATAGAGCGCAATAAAAGGAGGAACAGAGGGAAAGAAAGAGAGACCACCCAACCTGAGGAATCAACAACAATGACATCCAGACACACACCCACAAGCAAACATCTATTGGATAAGCAAGCAATCTATGCAACAATAACCGTATTCATTTATGTATCTAACATAATTCAGCTGACATTTATCTACAAGAAAAGCACAATTCTTTTGGACACTCTCCTTCCAGTGCCACTAAAAAGTACGAAACATCGACCTATAACTTGACTCGATCAAGTCCGAACTCCATACTATCGATACACAAACCCGAAGGAGACCACCGACACACAGAATCCGAGACCACTCCAATGAATCGCAACAACTCGAGCAACTAAACCGAACTCCTAGCCAGCTCGGAGCCTACAAAAAACGGCGCAGGAGAAGTTGACCTGCGTGAGTACCGGCGCGCTTAAGGCCCTTCTTCTTCAGGATGAAGCTGGCTCCGATGAACGCGCTCGAGGACACGGCCAGCACGAGCCCCCTGGTGTTGTCAGACATCACCACCTGCGGCGTGGCGTACTCATGCGATCGCCTCCGAGCGTGTCGGTGTGTAGCTCGCTGGGATTCGGATGCAGCTTGATCGATCGTAATGCTCCGATCCAACGAAACCAAGGAACAAGAAGATGGGGACGGAACGAAGATCTGGGTTCTGAAGAGGAGACACTACAGGGAGAGATAGATCTTCCCACATGCGCTGCGCTTCGTGAGGGGTGAGCAGAAGCTTGAAGATGAAAGAGACGAAGGAGTTAATATCTAGGGTTTTTTTAAGTCCTGGGCCGGCCGTAAAAAAAGCCCGACCCAGACCGGCCCGGCCCGAAAAATGAATAATATATGAAATTTAGGCTCTTACCCAATCCAAAGGAGGCTCGCCCCGGAAAAGCCCTAAATTTCCGGGCCAGGCCGGGTCGGTCCGGTCCAGTATGGGTCGGGTCGGGCTTTATTGACACCCCTAGGCCTCATGTCTTGTGTTCGAAATCCACCGGTCAGGCTTCTAAAAACATACATGACTAATGAAGAATCTTCTTGGGGCCTAGAAAGGAGATATGCAAGAACATTCTTATCTCCTTTAATATGCTTAGACTCAAAATAGTATTTTGAAAACCATTCTGCCCGTCAAAGATGTTGTGGATGAGGCAATTTCCATTTCAACAAGAAAATGATAACCAATAAGATGGAATTCAAATTTCTTGATTCTATACTTAACGGCTAAGATTTCCTTAAAAGTGGAGTGATAATGCATTTCAATATTTGTGAACCTTCCACTTTTAAATCCACAAATACACCTATTGCCTTCAACTTCTTCTAGAAGAATAGCTGCCCAATATTTATGAGCTACTAAGGGGATATTTGGTAGCATTTCTTTTCTCGGAAATAATTTTTTTTTCGAAATAGTTTTTCCTATTTTCTATTCCTTGAACGAATTTCTTATTAGAAGAACGCGTTTGGTAACTATATAAAATTTTTATTCTCATAATAGAAAAAGAACAAAAAAGTATTTGGTACGGCCCTAAAAAATTTTTGTGATGTGGAATTTTTTTGAGTTTGTTAATAACTTTTTGAGATTTTTCTAATTTTTAAATTTTTTTCTTTTTTTTCCTCCCTTCTTCTTCCTCTGCTAGCTAGCTGGCCATCGCTAAGGCCTGACGACCGGCTAGAGGAGGAAGAAGAAGGGAGGAAAAAAAGAAAATGACTTGTTTCAGAAATTGTTCTCAGAAATAAAGAAGTAGGTTTTTTTTTACCTTTTGTGTTTATTCCAAAAGTATTCCCTGGCCACTTTTCTATTCTAGGGAATAGCAAAATTAGCTGATATTACCAAATGGATTTATGTTTTTTTTATGTTCCGAGGAACAAAAAATAGAAAAATAGAGAAACATGATAATTATCAAAAGAACATATCAGCCATTACACAATACTCAACCAAACATATCAGCCATTACACAATACTCAGTCAAACATATCATGGAAATGTAATTGCCTTAACGCACCTTGCTCTTTCTTTTACAAATTTAAATGGTGGATTCGATCAAATGACAGAGTAAATGGCTTGACCATAGGGGAAAGTTGTCGAAGTTTTCCTTTTTAGCATTAGAGCAAAATCCTAGTGTCACCGGATATCAGACATGGAATGCACCCACCAAAACCACAGAAAAACTTCAGTTTCCCCACCTCCTCCAATGATGTGAACCCTCTCTCTGGGCCTTAGTGTCCAAAACATTAACAACAATAATATCTTCTTCACTTTGAGCAACTCAAGCTTCGGCCTAAACGATTGTCCAAACAATGACACCAGCCCTACAATCGACAAGCCCAACTGCTCAGAGTTTTGAATGGGAGAAGCTAGTTGATGGGTCCTCGAAAAGCCATAGTTATCATTGTTTTGTTGATTGTTTAGGCCAAAACTTCGGCCGCTCAACATAAGGAGTAACTGTCGTTGTCAATGGAGTCTATATTAAGGCCAAGAGATGGATGGGTAAACTGAAGTTTCGAATTGCCATGAAGAGAGAATCAATCTGGCAGAAATAAGAACCAGGAACAGGAGGACGAGGTCGCCGAAACACCCATATGCATCTTCTTCTCCATTGAGACAAACAAGTATGTGAAGCTTCTTTGGTGAGATAAGATCAAGAAAGAAAGAAAGGCAACAAAGCTACTTTCTGTAGTGTTGGACCGGGCCCCACGTAATGAGGGCGTATTTGGTCAGTTGACCCAAAAGGCTATGCTCTTGGTCAAGGCTGCAAAAATATCCCATCCCGAATAATTTTTCCCCTTTTATCGGTGGACTTTACAAAAATCTTAAATATTCTCGTAAAAACATTTCAAATGAATAATCAAAACTCGCAGTTGTTTTCTAGTTGTGCTGATATAGTTAAATTAAAAGAATATATAGATGTTGGTAATAAAAGACTCAAATAAGAGTTTGTAAACCAAAATTGGCTGCTAACTTATTCGGAAAAAAAAAACAATAATTCACTCAAACAAAATTTGGCAATTTCATATGAGGATTGATAAACTTAAGGCGTTGATAAGAAAGGTAAAAAGTTTGCAATTGATAACAAAAGATTCTCAGATATAAGAGAAGTTGGTAATAAAAAAGAATTAAATAAACGTGGTAACTTACTCAAATAAAAGGTGGTAATGGAAAACTTGTTGGTAATCGAATCAGATAAAAGTTAGTAACCACTCCAATTAAGATTAATAATTTCTCAAAAAGGGTTGGTAAATTTTAATGGCTTGGCAAGCAAGGTAAAAAGAGTTGATAAATTCTAATAAAAAATATAAACAAATATTCGTTTAAAACTAGTTGATAATAAATTTATATGGGAGTTTGTAAATTTGAGGCGTTTATAAGAAAGACGGATAAAAGTTGGTAAAAGATAAGCATAAATGATAAGTAGTATTTTCATAAATCAGGTGGTCAAGAAATTTTTTTTTATACTTACCAGCTCTTCAAAAACCTACTAGGATGAAAATTGAAATCTGTCTTTTTTTAAGAGAACAATAAAATCATTCATTCTTTACTCATATCGAAATTATTCATTCATTCTTAATTAGTTTGTTTTAAAATCATAAACTTAATCAATCATCACATCAAAATAGTATGATGTTTTCACAATTTTATTTAAAATCGTATCATGTTTCTCTGAATCTTATAATACGCTATTAATAAAAAGAGGAAGTTGTTTCTCCACTTTTACTTTCCTATGATATCCCTAACATTTACATGTATTTTTTGCTTACCTCGATTCAAACCACACCATCATGAAAAGACACATTTATTTTCCCATAGCCCATAATACTTCCTTTGAATCGCTATAACAAGAGGTACTCCGTACCTACCTTCATAGCCTTTACTATTAGCATCAATGAACTAGTCGTTTTCCTTGACCAACTTCATTTTATTATCACACTCTATCAATAGAAAAATTACCAAAATATTTCTAAACTTATTACACTTATATCAATTCATTCTTAAACCTTTAAATTTATATTACAATAAATACAACTCCCATCTTCTTTTTGCGAATATAACTTTTCTAGTATGTTTAAAAAACATATAAAGAAAGCCGAAGCATCCCACTAACACACGCCTACAACTAGGAGAAACAAAAGAACAAGTACACTCCGGTTTTGTTTTTTGGTCGGAAAGTACACTCAGTTTATAATCGTGTAATAATTCGAAGTTCGTTTTATTTGGTTTGACATCTTGAACCGTGCGCATAAATTAGAGCATACTTTGTCTTAAATAATTTACTTGTACTTTTAAAACTGTTTATTCGATTCCCTTTTCAATATCAATCAAACTTATAAATTAAATAGTTATTAAAATTTTGGAGGAAAATTTTATAAAACATTCTGGAGGGATTATTAAACGCTTTTTTTAGACCTCATCATAATTGATACTTATAATAGTTAACAAATATATATTTCAAAATAATAACAATCACGACTTTCCTTACAAAAACACATCTCGAAAAAATCAATTTGTGGCATGCGCGCATACTTAGCAAACTATATTTCATATAATGTCATTCTTCGATCATAACTTTTTCTCCTTTTTTTTTAAGAATTTCGTTTAACATTTCAAAATTTTATATACTACACAGATTAACAACTTGCAAATTTATTAATTATATTTTATATTGGATAATTTTGATTTATTAGCATATATCTTTGATCTATGAAGAGTTAAATATCATAGACTTTAGCTCTTTAAAAATATATATTATCTATCTGTGTTATTCAAAATTAATTTGGATATAATTTCTTTCAAATGCTAAAAGGATAATACCAACATGAAATATGTTGTACTTCTTATTGATGATGTTCTTATAGGTAAATTCACAATTATATTATTGTATTATTTGTGTGTCAATGATGCATTCACAGGGAAAAGAAAAAGTTATAATGTGAAAACGTCAGTGTTGGCCGTGTCAAGTAGGATGACCGGCATCCACGTTAGCAATTTCCAACCTAAATTGGCCAAATAGACTAAATTGGTACTAATGTGAAAAGGTTTACGTTTAAAATTGGTGCAATTGAAAGATTAAGGACTAAATTGATACCAATGCAATATGTTTAAGATTTTTTTTTTTTTAATTTTCCCCATATTTACCCCAAACTATATTTTCATATCATAAAAAATCTTGAACTGATTTCTCCTGACACATTTATCCCAAACTAGACCTTGACCCAAATCTTGCATCCATTAGCAGTTTAGGATCTGATGTTAGGGGTAATTTTGATCGGGTTACCAATTTTGGGAGTTTTCGTGAGACAAAAATTATTTTAGGGTACATGTATTACTTGTAAAACGTAAACTAATTTGGATAAATATGTCATGGAGATAAAGGTTTCAAATTTTTAATGGCAACCTTAAAAAAAATGAAACAGTTAATTCCAAGTGAATATCAACATTACTAGAAATTAAAAATATTCCAATCTCCTGTTTTTCATATATCTATGAGCGTGCATGTTCTCAAGCGAATTCTTAATTTTGGAATTGGTTTGAGTACAGGAAATGATTCTCAAAAGAATGGAACCTTTCAAAATGCATGCTTTTTAAACCCCAAGGACATTCTACCTTGATCTAGCTTAGATATTTTGCTACTAGTTATTAGTTTCTGTTTCAAAGAGCATTGGTGGCTAGATGCTCCTAAACTCAGATGTCATCAAGATTTAAAAGGTTTTCAGCGTGGATATCTGCTAGTGTTATGAAATTCTTCACTTGCTCCACGAAAAAAGAAACAAGCCTAGTTTGTTAGAATAGTTAACAAAAGCACTATAAAGAAGGAATTTCAATTCCTAATGAATTGAGTGATAAGGATCAAAGAATTTAGGAGAATGATCCGCTGCTTGGTATTTGAATTTTTAGATAGGTAGTATTGGCAAGAAACAGAAGCACAGTAACAAACCTTCTCTATTGTCCACTTATAAAAAAAAAAGATACACAAGTGGAAAGCATACATAACTTTGTTTTTTCTTTTTTCCTTTATTTCTTTTCTTTGTTTCCCTCGTTTACTTGGACTGGGGTGTCGGCATTCTAAAAAGAAGAGACTGAGTTTCATTTCCCCCTGGTCCCACTAATTTTTCACTTTCATGAAGAAATTCTAAATGTGACTTGATGAGAATGGATAACTCATGAGGAGCATGCACCACCAGAAAGAAAAATGAAAGGACTTGTCGGTCAAAAAAGGACAAAAAAGAAAAGGAAACTACAACTAAAAGTGGGCCAACAAAAATCATTACTTTGATAAAAAAAAGTTCAATCATATTGGATTTTTCTAGAAAAAGGTTCAAATCATGCAAATGTGATTGTCCCAATTTTGATGAAAAGCCGAAGGCATTTTTCATGCATGTTCGAATCATGCATGAAAAATGGTCCCATTAACTCAATTTCATGCTCATATAATTTATTTAGGAAAAATTTCAAATAAAAATATGAAGTGGAGGTATTTTTTCAAAAAAGAACCCAAAACAGATATTGTTTCAAATAAGGATCTGAAATGATCAATTTAATCTCAAATAAGGATTTAAGTTCACCAACCGGCCAAATCTTATGTCCGGCTAGGGACACTTTCGTCCAAGTACAATTTTTTCATTATTTTTTTCTTCATTATCACTTTCTTCTTTTTCTTTCATCTTCCTCATCTTCTTTCTTCACTATAGCTCCACACACCTGCGAGCTCATTGAAGGACCAGGACCAGCTTTTCATCAACACCTCCATCTGCCACACTATCCCCCCCCCCCCCCACTCCTCTGTTTTGGATAAATATGTCATGGAGATAAAGGTTTCAAATTTTTAATGGCAACCTTAAAAAAAAATGAAACAGTTAATTCCAAGTGAATATCAACATTACTAGAAATTAAAAATATTCCAATCTCCTGTTTTTCATATATCTATGTGCATGCATGTTCTCAAGCGAATTCTTAATTTTGGAATTGGTTTGAGTACAGGAAATGATTCTCAAAAGAATGGAACCTTTCAAAATGCATGCTTTCTAAACCCCAAGGACATTCTACCTTGATCTAGCTTAGATACTTTGCTACTGGTTATTAGTTTCTGTTTCAAAGAGCATTGGTGGCTAGATGCTCCTAAACTCATATGTCATCAAGATTTAAAAAGTTTTCAGCATGGATATTTGCTAGTGTTATGAAGTTCTTTTTTTTTTTTGGTAAGGGTGTTATGAAGTTGTTTACTTGCTCCACGAAAAAAGAAACAAGCCTAGTTTGTTAGAATAGTTAACAAAAGCACCATAAAGAAGGAATTTCGATTCCTAATGAATTGAGTGATAAGGATCAAAGAATTTAGGAGAATGATCCGCTGCTTGGTATTTGAATTTTTAGATAGGTAGTTAGTGTCAATGGCAAGAAACAGAAGCACAGTAACAAACCTTCTGTATTGTCCACTTACAAAAAAAAAAAAAGATACACAAGTGGAAAGCATACATAACTTTGTTTTTTCTTTCTTCCTTTATTTCTTTTCTTTGTTTCCCTCGTTTACTTGGACTGGGGTGTCGGAATTCTAAAAAGAAGAGACTGAGTTTCATTTCCCCCTGGTCCCACTAATTTTTCACTTTCAAGAAGAAATTCTAAATGTGACTTGATGAGAATGGATAACTCATGTGGAGCATGCACCATCAGAAAGAAAACTGAAAGGACTTGTCGGTCAAAAGAGGACAAAAAAGAAAAGGAAACTAAAACTAAAAGTGGGCCAACATATATCATCACTTTGATAAAAAAAAAAAAGTTCAATCATATTGGATTTTTCTAGAAAAAGGTTCAAATCATGCAAATGTGATTGTCCCAATTTTGATGAAAAGCCGAAGGCATTTTTCATGCATGTTCGAATCATGCATGAAAAATGGTCCCATTAACTCAATTTCATGCTCATATAATTTATTTAGGAAAAATTTCAAATAAAAATATGAAGTGGAGGTATTTTTTCAAAAAAGAACCCAAAACAGATATTGTTTCAAATAAAGATCTGAAATGATCAATTTAATCTCAAATAAGGATTTAAGTTCACCGACCGGCCAAATCTTATGTCCGGCTAGGGACATGTTCGTCCAAGTACAATTTTTTCATTATTTTTTTTCTTCATTATCACTTTCTTCTTTTTCTTTCATCTTCCTCATTTTCTTTCTTCACTATAGCTCCACACACCTGCGAGCTCATTGAAGGACCAGGACCAGCTTTTCATCAACACCTCCATCTGCCACACTATTCTCCCCCCCCCCCCTTCTCAGGGAGACACAATTTCTCAATAAAAAAAACCTTGGTTGTCCGATACAAATGGAGAGAGAATTTTGATTCGATGCTTTGATGTTGATGGTGACGACACAATCAATCTCAGATATTATATAGAGGTGGAAGTTGGTTTAGATGGGTTGACTAATAGTCTTCCATACTAGTAATATAGGTTATACACTCGATTGAGATGTAAAGGGGATTTGAAGATGTGCCAACAATTGGGAGCTCACAGTGCGTCTTACTCCAAGTTTCTTAACCAATTTCAAACGGATGTAGACTTAGGGCCCGTTTGTATCACGAAAAACGTAGCATTTCTAGAAAATAGTTTTTAATAAGTCATTTTGTAGAAAAATAATAATTTTTTTTTGTAAAGGTAAGAATTGTATTACTTTTTAACACACCAAATACAAACTAAAGCCAAAACCAACTCAGACCCAGATAGGGCGAGAATGGTTCGACAAAGACTATACAAAAAGTCAAAGCCCGGATGAGTATATCAAAGGTACCCAGGAAAAAGAGGACAACCAAATTACAAGAAGATAGATGGAGAAAGACCCCACTTCCTCTGAAGAATTCGATTTCTAGGTGTGTCTTGGACTCCTCCTATGGACAACAATATTTTTTTTTGTTTGACTAAAATCCAAAAATGAATTAGAAAATATTTTTCGCCATTTGGTAGGGACAACATCCTTTCCAATCAACAATTCCAACTGCCCAGAGTTTTAAATGAGAGAAACTAGTTGATACCAGATGGGACCTTGAAAATCCATATTTGTCAATGTTGCTCTGATTGTTTAAGCCAAGACTTTGGCCGCCCAATGTAAGGATTAACTGTTGTCAATGTCACGCCCCGAACCCTAACGGGCTCGCAACATCCCTTCAACGGTCATAAAGAACGCGACGTCCCAGGACGCGTTGCCGACCCAACCAAAATTTCGCAAGCAGAAGCAAAATAGAACAACCCTGACATTAAAAGAAATATAACCAAGGGATAGGACAATGAAAACTTTAACAAACGTAGAACAAAAACTGAATCCATAGTAATCATACATTAGGCCACTAGGGTTAAATCCACACCATCATCAAAAAGGGACAGGGGCTGGGTAGACTACTGACAATACCAAAAAGAGACTCTACCAAAAGAAAACTTCCTAGCCCTACTCCTAAGCATCCCTACGGCGTCCAATCCGAATCGGATCCAAAGGAATCTGAATCTGAATGCAAGTTTATCTCGATCGGGTTCTCCTCTGCATCTCCTTGCTCGGCTGCCATGGGCTCCTCTTCGGGCTCGGGCTCGGGCTCCTCTTCAGGCTCGGGCTCGGGGAAAGGTGTCGGCATTGGATCGGGATTCGCCGGGGGACTACCGGGGTCTGACACCTCACCATCGGGGCGAACTTGTCCGAGGGCTCCCAGTTAACCGCATCCTCGTTAGAGTGTCGTAACCTCTCAAAATCCCGGATTGGTCCAGAGTTCACCAATCCGACCCTATGGGACCACGCCAGGTAGTCGTGGCGCTCCAGCTGCTCTAATCCCACATCTACCCAAATGTACGTGCGATGCCTAATGTAAGACTCTCCCAGGTTCGGACCCGGGTACACATCGTCCTCATGCAACTTATGCACGGGGACTCCAAAACGCCTAGGTGGCGCCATACTCAAGGACGGGGATCTGAAAATGGTTATATAATAACCGTGAGAACGAGTCTCAATAAGCGACACCCTAAACCCCACCTAGACTATTGCGTACCCAGACAAGTCTAATAGGCGGATCACCAGGCAAACATAACAAATTCCACACGACAAACTTACCTCGCCTCGAATCATGAACCAACCCTGCACATTAGTTTGAATATGATAAAACAAGAATAATTCGACGATATATCACATCACCCGGCACATACTTCCCACTCGCATTAAGTCAATCCACCCAAGCAATCACACGCGCCATTAGCCAATCCAACCACACGCTCAACCAGGCAATTCAGTTACACTCAACCAGCCATTTCAATCACACTCAAGTCGTATGCGCGTATCCAACCAACTTTCCTCTCACGGGCTCACAAGCCACACAATCAATCGTACCTATGGCCGCCGTCAACACGTCCCAAGCCACGCAATCAATCGTTCCAATGACCGACGTAAACACGTCCCGGTCTATCACACCTTTAACGGGCCACCGTCAACACATCTCAAGCCCGCATCCATTTGGCCCATCAGCCGTTCATGCCTTCACACGGACCACCGTCAACACGTCCCAAGTCCGTAGCCCTCCGATCGATTCGGGCTTAAAAACCAACAGGCAAGCACATGTCACTCAAATAAATCAATTTCAAGCCAATTACACCTAGCATTCAATAATCATAACTTAATCCAAAATCCACATTTCGCCACCTCAGCATACGAATTCGTCGTACAAGTCGGCCATGCACAATTATCCAATTCAAACATGTTAATCAAGCTCAATTTAAAATAACGCAACCATAATGTAAACTAACTAAATTAACACACGCCCTAGTCGTTCTAATCCCAAGACAAGTCAATTAAATACCGAAAATACTAAGTAGGGCTTAGGATATCACTTACTAAGTTTTGGCCCGGGAAAAGTCGACCCGGGCCTAAAATGGCCCTGGTGAACAGTACCGAATGGGCGCGGGCGAGGGCCACACGGGCGCGAGGCTCGGCCACGGGCACAGCCCTTGGCCACGGGCTCGGCAATAGGCACAGGCACGGGCACGGGCATGGGCGCGGCGACGGGCACGGGGCTCGGCAATGGGCACGGGGACAGGCACAGGGCTCGGCAATGGGCACGGCAGTGAGCACGGGGCTCAGGCACGGCGAGACAGCGGCTGGGACGGCTCTGGCATGGCGGGACAGCGGCGAGGCTGGCGGGCTGGTCGGCCGGTGGGGCTGGTTGGCCGGCCAGCTGGCTGGCTCGGCGACGGTGGAGACAGCGATGGCAGCAACGGCGACGGCAGCGGCACACGGCGGCGAGCTGACGGGAAGCCCACAGGAAGGAGAGAGAGTGGCTGAGGTGGGGTGGTACGGTCGAAGGGGGGGTGGTGCTCGGCGGTGACAGGGGCGATGCACCGGCGTCGGAACGGCGCTGGGGAGCCGGCCGGACGACTGGGCGACGGCCGGGACCCGCCAGACGTGGCGGCGAGCAGCGGCGAGCTGAGCTCGCGCGCTCAAGAGGAGGGGAAAGGTAGCGTCGGTCGGAGCTTCCAGGCGTCGAGGCGGCGCGGCAGCGGCGCGAGGAGGATGGTGACGTCGACGGCCGGCAGGGCGGCGTCGGACGGAGGCGGAGGGTGCGGCCGAGCGACTGCTGTGGAGGCGGGGAGGAGTTGTAGACGTGAAGGGGCTGCGGAGGTGGTCGGGGGAGGAAGGGGGAGCGGCCGGCGGGGCTACAGGTGGCTGGCGAGCGGCGGTGCAGCCCGATCGGGCGGCGGTGGCGCGAGGTGGTCGACGAGCTCGGTGGTCGACGTCGGCAGCGGGGAGAAGGAGCGGAAGCAGAAGTCGAACGGGTTCGGGCGAGCGGGAAGGGAGAGAAGGAGAGGAAGAAAGTGTTGCATGGGGAAAGGGCTTGCATGGGGAAAGGGAGGGGCTGCAGACGTGCAGGGGGCGTGCGGGGGTGCATGGCGTTGCCGTGTACGGGGAAAAGAGAGAGAGAGAGAGAGAGAGAGAGAGAGAGAGAGAGAGAGAGAGAGAGAAGAGAGAGGGGAGGGGCGGACGTGAAATGGGGAGAGAGAGAGGAGACGTGCGGGCATGCATGGGGGAGAGGAAAAACGCGGCGGGAGGAGAGAGAAGAGGGAGAGAGAGAGAGAGAATTAAATGCACTCTCAAGTGCGATCGGATGGTCCGAATTCAAACCCGAAAAGTAATTCTATGGTCCAAAGTAAATCCTAGAAAATATTAAGGGCAAGGGCCAACGTAAAATATAAATAAAAATAACTCGAAAACATTCTATGAGGGAGGTCTACTAGTCCGAAGTCGCACCCGGTCGAAAATTCACTTTTCACATATTCCTGACAATACTGACGCTGGCCACAATAATATCAACACCGTCCAATTTATTTCGACCCGGAACTCCCAAAAATTGGCTGTCAAGTTTGGGGTCTAAATAACGGCCAAATTCGATCGAGTGCGATTCTAACAAAAATCTCTATTTTAAAAACAAAAACCCGAGAGTGATCAGTTCTAGGGCGAGATTTTATTATAAACGCACTGACAAATTACACGTTTTATAAATCCCAAAAACGGGTCAAAATCCAGAATGTCACAGTCAATATAGTCTATATTAAGGCCAAGAGATGGATGAGTAAATTGAAGTTTTGAATTGCCATGCAAAGAACCAGAGGATGAGGTCGCCGAAACACCCAGATCCATCTTCTTCTCCATCGAGACAAACAAGCGGTTGAAGCTTCTTTGGTGAAATACGATCAGGAAAGAAAGAAAGGCAACAAAGCTTCTACAACTTTCTGTAGTGTTGGACCGGGCCCCACGTAATGTTGGCATATTTGGTCAGTTGACCCGGAAGGCTATGCTCTCAGCCAAGGCTCCGGAAAATATCTTGTCCCAAATAATTTTTCCCCTTTTATCGGTCGACTTTGCAAAAATCTTAAATATTCTCGAAAAAATATTTCAAATGAATAATCAAAACTCGCAGTTGTTTTGTAGCTGTGCTGATATAGTTACATTAAAAGAATATATAGATGTTGGTAATAAACGACTCAATTAAGAGTTTGTAAACCAAAACTAGTTGCTAACTTATTCAAAAAAAATGATAAGTCACTCAAACAAAAGTTGGTAATTTCATATAATGATTGATAAACTTAAGGCGTCGATGAAAAAGGATAAAAGAGGAAGGTGTTTTTCTACTTTTACTTTCCTATGATATCCCTAACATTTACCTGTATTTTTGCTTACCCCAATTCAAACCATGCCATCATGAATAGATGCATCTATTTTCCCATAGCCCATAATACTTCCTTTGAACCGCCATAACAAGAGATACTCTATACCTTCATACCCTTTATTATTAGCATCAATGAACTAGTCATTCGCCTTGACCAACTTCATTTTATCATCACACTCTATCAATGGAAAATTTACCAAATACCTATTACACTTGTGTTAATTCAATCCTAAACTTTTTAATTTTGCCAATTAAGTCTTAAATCTTTTGATGATTTGCCATTGTAATCATTTCGGCTAATTTTGACTCCAAATTGATGATATGAATGCCAATCATCTTACGTGGCATGGTAGGCGCTAATGGACAATTGTAGAGAAAAAAGGATAAAAAAAAGAAAAAATTGAAAATAATTAAAAAAATTCACAAAATTAAAAAAAATGTAAAAATTGTCCACGTTATTGCCAGTCGTGCCATGAAGGATGGTCAGTGTTCATTTTTTCAATTCCCGACCAAAATCTACCAAAATAACTAGATTGACAAATTGCCAAAATAGTTATGACAAATCTCCAATATTTAGAACTGAATTAGCACAAATGTAATGGGCTTAGAACTTTTTTGTTATAAGTTTCCCCACTATCAATTTCACGTTAGTTTTACTCCATGGTTCTTTGTGTTTTATATCTATTTGATGACATTGTATAAATATACATTACAATAAATACAACTCGCATCTTCTTTTTGCAAATATAACTTTTCTAGTATGTTTAAAACACGTATAAAGAAAGCCGAAGCATCCCACTGACACACGCCAACAACTAGGAGTCTAGGAGAAACAAAAGAACAAGTACGTTCCTTTTTTTTTGGTCGGAAAGTACACTCAGTTTATAATCATGTGATAATTGGATTTTCGTTTTATTTGGTTTGACATCTTGAACTATGTGCATAAATTAGAAAATTGTGTCTTAAATAATTTGCTTGTACTTTTAAAACTGTTTATTCTTTTTTCCTTTTCAATATCAATCAAACTTATAAATTAAATAGTTATTAAAATTTTGGTGGAAAATTTTATAAAACATTCTGGAGGGATTATTAATTACTTTTTTTAGACCTCATCATAATTTATACTTATAACAGTTGAAAATATATATTTGAAAATAATAACAATCACGATTTTCCTTACAAAAACTCATCTAAAAAAAATCAATTTGTGGCATGTGCACATACTTAGCAAACTATATTTCATACAATGTCTTGTTCCGATCATAACTTTTTCTCCTTGTTTTTGAGAATTTCGTTTAACATTTCAAAACCTTATATACTATACAAATTAACAACTCACAAATTTATCATTAATTTTTTTAGCATTACTTGATTACTTTAAAACTTTGGAGAATAACCAAAAAATATGTCCTCTACATCATTAAACTAGATGATAGTAATTACCTTGCATATCCATATTCTCTAAAATAATAAAAATGACAAATTCCTTGCGATTTTTTGCGTAAGTGTATTTTGTGTCACTTATGAACCATATCCTTGCAAATCATATCATTTTCAAATAAAAATAGAATTTATGTTACATAAAAAATAGGGAAAGAGAACTTCATTTTTGTATAGCCAGGAACAAGACTTTAATTTGACAAAAAAAAGTACAATTTGTTACATGAAAACACCATAAGAGGATTGCATTCTGTATTGAATCGTCATACCGAACACAACTTTATTTGACAAATAATACTTTTGTTTAATTTAACAAAAGAATACAAAACCAACACATGCTCCAAAGGAAATTCATGGTTCAAAATCATATTATAATGGAATATTCATAGTCTACTTTGTTTCAATATTTTGACATATTTGCGTAAATTAACTTAATGCATACCGTATAAGTTATCGCTTTCCTCTCGTAAATTAAAATCTATTTTTGTATGATTAGCTAAATGTTTGGTTTGCTAAATAAATTTTTAGATTTCGAGTCAATGATGCTTTAACAAAAGAATCCTTTATTTTTTAATTATATGTTATATTGGATAATTTCGATTTATTAGCATATATCTTTGATCTATGAAGAGTTAAATATCATAGACTTCAACTCTTTAACAAATTTATTATCTATATGTGTTATTCAAAATTAATTTGGATATTTTTTCTTTCAAATGCTAAAAGTATAATACCAACATGAAATATAATAGGGTTAATACCACGAAAAACCCCAAACTGGTGTATCTGTGACAAATGTATCCAAAACTATTTTTTTACCACAAAAACCCCAAACTGGTACACCTATGACAATTTTACCCGGAGCTATTTTTTTGACCACTGAAAACCCCAAAAAGATACACCTGTGATAATTTTACTCCTAATTAATTTTTTTACCATAAAAAACCCCAAAATAGTACACATGTGATAAATTTACCCTTCGTTAGTTTCCGTTAAATTTTACTATTAAATTGTTAACCTTGATGACACGTGGTAATTGACGAATGTACCAGTTTAGGGTATTACCCATATGTTTATCACAAATTTATCAATTTGTGATTTTTCATGATATTAATCCAATTTAACGGACACTAACGAAGGGTAATTTGTCACAAATGTACAAATTTGGGGTTTTTAGTGGTTAAAAACTTAATTGGGGGTAAAATTATCATATGTGTGCCAGTTTGACGTTTTTTATGGTAAAACAAATAGTTCGGGGTAAAATTGTCACAGGTTACTAGTTTAGGGTTTTTTGTGATAAAAAAATTGTTCGGGATAAATTTATCATAGATGTACTAGTTTGGGATTTTTGGTGGTAAAAAAATTATTTTGGGGTAAAATTATCGCAGGTGTCCCAGTTTGGAATTTTTCGTGGTATTAACCCAATACAATAATCTATCGTTGTACTTCTGATTGATGATGTTCTTATAGGTAAATTCACAATTATATTATTGTATTATTTTCGTGTCAATGATGCGTTCACAAGGAAAAGAAAAGGTTACAGTGTGAAAAAGTTAGTGCCAGCCATGTCATGTAAGATGCTAGCATCCACGTCAGCAATTTTCAGCCAAAATTGACCAGATAGACTGAATTTGTACTAATGTGAAATGTTTAAGTCTAAATTGCTCCAATTGAAAAGATTTAGGATTGAATTAGTACCAATACAATATGTTGATGACTCTCTTTTTTTTTTGTAATTTTCCGCATATTTACCCCAAACTATATTTTCATATCATAAATAATCTCGAAGTGGTTTCTCATGACACATTTATCCCAAACTAGACCTTGACCCAAATCTTGCATCCATTAGTAGTTTAGGATCTGATGTTGAGGGTAAATTTCGATCAGGTTACCAATTTTGGGAGTTTTCGTGAGACAAAAATTAATTTTGGGTAAATGTGTTGTGGATTTTTTCAGTTAATTCCAAGTGAATATCAACACTACTAGACATTAGAAATAATCATATCTCCTGTTTTTTATATATCTATGCGCGTGCAAGTTCTTGAGCGAATTTTTAATTTTGAAATTGTTTGGAGTATAGGAAATGATTCTCAAAAGAATGGAACCATTGAAAATGCATGCTTTCTAAACCCGAAGACATTCTACCTTGATCTAGCTTAGATACTTTACTACTGGTTATCAGTTCTTGTTTCAGAGAGCATTGGTGGCTAGATACTCTTGAACTCATCTGTCATCAAGATTTAAAAGGTTTTAAGCATAGATATTTGCTAGTGTTACAAAGTTCTTCACTTGCTCCACGAACAAAAAAACAAGTCTAGTTTGTTAGAATAGTTAACAAAAGCACTATGAAGGAGTAATTTAGATTCCTAATGAATTGAGTGATAAGGATCAAAGAATTTAGGAGAATGATCCGCTACTTAGTATTTGAATAACAGGGCACATTGAAAATTTTTAGATAGGTAGTTTGTGTCAATGGCAAGAAACAGGAGCACGGAAACAAACCTTCTCTATTGTCCACTTATAAAAAAAGAAGATACACAACTGGAAAGCATACATAACTTTCTTCTTTTCTTTCTTCCTTTATTTCTTTTCTCTGTTTCTTGCATTTACTTGGACTGGAGTGCCGTTATTCAAAAAAGAAGAGATTGAGTTTGCATTTCCTCTGGTCCACTAATTTTTCACTTTCTATAAGAAATTATAAATATGACATGATGATAATGGATAACTCGCGAGGAGCTAGCACCACTAGAAAGAAAAGTGAAAGGACTTGTCGGTCCAATAAAGACAAACAAACGGAAACTACAACCAAAAGTGGGCCCACAGATATCATTACTTTTATAAAGAAAGTTCAATCATATGTGATATTTCTAGAAAAAGGTGCAAATCATCCAAGTGCGATTGTCCCACTTTTGATGAAAAGTGGAAGGCATTTTTCATGCATGTTCGATGGTCCCGTTAACTCAATTTTATGCTCATATAATTTATTTAGGAAAAATTTTAAATAAGAATATGAAGTGGACGTATTTTCTCAAAAGAAAGCCTAAAGTAGATATTGTCTTAAATAAGAATTTGAAGTGGTCAATTTAATTTCAAATAAGGATCTGAGTTCATCGGTCGGCCAAATCTTATTTCCGACTAGGGACATTTTCGTCCAAGTACAATTTTTTCTTTATTTTTATATTTTTGTTTCATTATCACTTGTTTTCTACTTTTTCTTTCATCTTCTTCATCTTTTTTCTTTGCTATAGCTCCACCCACCTGCGATCTCGTTGAAGGACCAGGACTAGGACCAGCTTTTCATCAACACCTCCATCTGCCACACTACCCTCCCCCCTTGGGGAGACTCAATTTCTCAATAAAAAAATGATTGAATTGACAAATGATTGATTTAGAAAATGACCGAATTGACAAAAGTACAGTAGGTTAAAGATTTTTTCGACAATTTTCTCTTAGTCTTTCATAAATTTTAACATGGAACCCTACTTGTCTAAACTTTTTGCCTCCCCTCTCACTTCGTTAGCTCCAATCAAGGTACGTATCATTTGAACGTTATAGGGTTTATGGATCCGTCTATTTTTCATCTTAGCACTATTATCCCTATGGTTGGCGATCAAGTTATTAATGAGAGCTTGATAAGCCACTGTTTGATTTGGCCCCAGAGAGGTAACTTCATTAGTTCTTAGGTGCATGTGTATATGTGTATATTGTGTGTGTGTTTTTCATTCACAAAGATGATCACATCTAAATTAATGCAATCATCATGCATTACATTAGGGTATATTAATAGTCCAAAAATATATATAATGTCACAAATACTGTCAGAACAACATAGTTTTTCATGCCACTTTTAGTAATTAGGAAGTGAATCGATAAGTAAGTAATTGTGATTATCATTATTGAAAAAGGCAATACTATAATTCAGTTTAACAGTGTTGACACCTAAATTTTAGCGACCATTTAGTCGTAATTTGCATAAAAATTAGGGATTAAAATTTTCACCCCTGAACAAAAAAAAACTAAGATTGCATAGCATATAGTTTAGGTTCATTTAGATTAATTGCATTTTGCATCGGATCGGCGGCGGAGCGCAAGCTTAAAATTCACCGAATAAGACTCGGCTGGCTCGGAAGGCAAGGGCCGAAAGTTACAAGTCAAACGGGCTCAATTGTTTTAATTTGAGCTTAATTTAGTTTATTGTGTTTAATTAAATAAAAGCCCAAGTTAATTCAGCCCATTTAAATTAAATTAAAGCCTAAGCCCAAACCTAAGCCCATTATGATCAGCAAAACCATCTAATTGACCTATATTAGCTTTATAAATATGACATTAGGTCACATAATCAAGGAGGACACACAATTCAGATCTGATTTTTTTTTAGAGAGAGAGGGGTGAAACATGTGAGAGAGAGAGAGGCACGCTTCGCCGTCCCCCGCCGCCGGAGCCGCCGCGCGCCGTTGCCCTGCCGCACGTCGCCGTCCGACGCCGCTGCGCCTCAACCGCTGATGCTTGCTGCGGTGTCCCTGCCGGACAGCCACGCCGGACAACCTTGCCGCCACCTCTGCTTGCGCCGCCGTGCTCCACCAGTCACTGCTGCGTTTCTGTTCGTGCCCGGCGAAGCACGTCTGTCCCCATCGGAGTAGCCACCGACGTCCCCCACTCCTCCCTGACGTCGTCTCTGCCTTGTCGTCCTCGCCACCGCACCACTGAGCCTGCACTCCCCTGCTTTGCTGCTATTGCCCCTCGTCGGAGACGCTTGCCGTCCTTGCCTCGCTGCCGGAAGCTCCTGCCTCTGTCCGGAACAGCCGCCCGAAGCCACCCTGTAGCCGCTGTCCCTGTCACGCCGATCGCCAGCGGTCACGCCGCCCCTCCACCGGTGTCCATAGCCGCCGTCGCTCTCTGTCCAACGTCGCCGTACCGTCACCCCACAGCACATCGACGCTGCTATTCCCGCCACGCCGACGTCGCCGCCGGCAGAACAGTCCCTGCCGAGTTGCTGCCCCGTCGTGCCACCTTGCCGTCGCAACACCGAACAGCCACACGTAGCACAGTCACGCCAGATGCTGACGCCGCCGCCCGTTGCTGCTGCTGCCTCTCGGACGCGCCCTGCACAGCCACCATCAGCCGTCGTCCACAACTACCGGAACAGCCTCATCGCCGCCACTGTTCCTGCCGGCGGGAATTGTTAGGCACGCCGTCGCCAAGCATGCCATTCCTGACGTCTCCGCCGCCGTCGCTCGTCGTTTGATCCGCAAACCCGATCCCGATCTACAATCCAAATTTGGAAATTTTTCAAATTAAGTAAGATGACATTATCCGAAATTTTCAGAATATTTAATTTTTTAATTTTGAATGTTCGAATATTTCGTGAATATTTGGTGGATGATTAGATATCTTAGAATAATTTTCTGATGTCCGCAATATTTTTTAAACATTCAAAATTAGGAAATTTTCTTAATTTAGCAACGTATCTGGACGACTATCTGACCTTAACCCTAAGGTACGATATGTGGCGATACGGAAAATCATTATCTTATCCACAATCACTTAGATACGATAATGAATTTTATCTGCTTTTCAAATTTAAACGATCAACTTTTCGTCAATATCTATAACCCTATAGATGTAACCGATAGTTCGATTTCTGTGCCTAATTTGAATTTGAAGCAAATTTGGTGGATTGCGTGGACTGATTTTGATCATGGTGATTATCTATCTGTTTGATTTATTTCTTTTAAAAGGAAAAATTCAAAAAATTATCAGTTAGGATTTAAATTAGAGTTTTGCATGTCTATGAATTTTAAATTTGTCCAAAAGAATAGGATAATTATTTAATTTAAATTAGGACTTGAGATCATCTATTTCCTAGTTTAAATTAGGTAATATTCTAATCTTAATAGATTATTTTGATTATTTTTAAATTTCGAATTTCCATGAAAATCCAAAAAAAAAAAAGAATGAGTTGCTTTAGGATAGAATAAATCATTTTCCTTAGAATAGATTGCATTCTTAATTTGGGTAATTTTTTAATTTTGAATTTTAATATAAAATACCAAAAAAGGAAGTCATTAGATTGCATGTTATTTTAGGCATTTTCATTATTCCGAATTTCATTAGAAAATATTAAAAATAAATCATTTGCTCGTCATTAGAATTATGTCACGTTGTCACATGTCATATAGTTTGCATGTTAGGTTGCATTAATCGCATGTCATTTTTTGCACGTCATTGCATATAGACTAGCTTTTATTTAAATAAATGAAAATCCAAAAAAAATTGAATGAATTGCTTGTTAATTAGAAATCATATTAGGGTGTTGATGTGATTTTCTAGCTAACAATGCAGATGCTTACGTTACTTCGAGGTAAGTAATTCTTCCAATTTGGCAATTTATTTAATACTTTCTTAGGTGTTAAATTAGTGATTTGTGCACCCGCATGAACACCTCACATGTTAGTGACTAAGTTGAAATGGATACAAACTGCATGCCAAAACTTTTTTTTTTAAAAGAAAAAAGTATCGAAAGGGCGTTAGACTAGATCTAGCGTAATCAAGTCCCCGGGCTTAGAATATCTGGTTCGTAGGAATAAAACATATCTCCCTATGTTTTATTTAGGTTTCTAATCAATCTACCGTAAATTGATTAGTGGCGACTCCAAGCATGAAAACATTTGCATGTTAAAGACTTAAATCCCTAAGTTGCGAATTGGTAGGGCTTGGGAGGGCCTGAGTTAAGCTTAGTCTTAATAATCCATTTGCTCGAAAATGAAAATTTTTAGGTCGCGACAGCTTGGCGACTCTACTGGGGACTTGAGTTAAAACTCTTAGTGGACTTAAGCCAATTTTGCTTTTCAAAAATAATTGTTGTTTGGCAGCGAGGATCCCAGGTACATCCCTAATATTTTAGGTGTTAAATGTTCTTGTAGAATGGGAGGTATAAGGGGAGGCGTGATTATTAACCCTTGTTTTACAGAGAGGTGTTCGGATGTATGATTTAATTTATGCACGAAGCGCTGTTTGATATAACCTGCTGTGCATACCTTACATTTGTACTATACCGCACACACTACCCGCTGCCGGACCTAGGCAGCATAGGTTTAGGATGGTACTAAGATAGTGGATACCCCGACCATACTCATGTGGTACGGGTCGCCCTCCTTGGTCCCGAAATTTTCTTTCATGGTGTCATTGAGTACCCACCACGGTTGCACCCTTTGTAACCCCGGTCGGCTCTTTGACTAAGCCGGAGTCAGGGGAATCCCAGCCTAACCACCACCATGACTGGTTTAGCTCGGTAATCTTCGCGTCTCCAACTTGCAAGCTAGAGTCTAGATAGAAATCGAACCTCACATTTCATGCGCATGTCTATATGATTGCCATAATCCTACTAGGTGAAGTAAGTTTTCTAATCCTATGCTTTGCAATTTACTTACTTTTTCGTACATTTGGTCAGTCCATGATAGGTCTAGGTCGATCGTAATTTTTTCAGTAATAATCATTGAATTTTTTTCAAAGGGAAAGGAAAAGAAAAAAAATATAAAGATTTGAAAAGAAATTACTTTCAATTCTTATTATTTCCCTAGGTCTGTCATAAGTCATTATTTCCTAAGAAATTTACCATCATTTTCACAAATACATGGAGTAATGAAAAATATCATGAAAAAATGGGAATAAAAGAGACAATTAGACTGAGTCATGGACCGATCGGTTTGAGGACGCATACTTACCATGCTCTATTTTTCAAATTAGGTAATTATGGAACGATCACGATCGCCTATTCGTATGCGGTCGAGAGCTAGAATGGCCGATCAAACCGATTTGCGTGATCGTGTCACTGGCATGGAAGATCAGATAAATCAAGTCGTCGTCGCGATGCAACAGATGTCCGCTGAGATCAAAGCCCTTCGGCCGACTCCCGTTTCAGCATCCCCTGAAGTATCAGCCCCGAAGCATAAAAGTGGAAAAAATATTGATGTTGAGGAAGATGACAATCTTCCCGATTTAGAAGACGACCCCGTCCAAATTATTGTCAACAAAGACAAACCTAATGAACGAGTCAACAAACTCGAAAAGAGAGTGAAGCAGTTGGAGGGTTCACAGGACTCACCCTCGATTGATCTGTCCCTGTACTCACAGATCAAAATCCCAAAGAAGTTCAAGATGCCAGATTTTGACAAGTACAATGGCATCTCCTGTCCAAAAGCTCACTTGCAGCTCTATCACGTACAGATGACTTCGTATGTTGACAACGAACTCCTGATGATCCATGCGTTTCAAACAAGTTTGACGGGTCCTACTTTGAATTGGTATTTCATGAAGAAGATAAATGGCCTCAAAACCTGAAAAGAAGCTAGCGAGACATTTCTAAAGCAGTGCAGGTTCATAACAGACATCATTCCTACCCGTGATGATCTCGAACGCGTTCAGATGAAAAAGACTGAGTCCTTCAAAGACTATGCTATCAGATGGAGGAATATAGCCGCTCAGGTCGTCCTGGAACCCATAGATAGTGAGTTGAAGATGATGTTTGTGAAAACTCTCCCGTTCGAGTACCGTAATCAAATGGTTGCCATTCCGGCTGACAACTTCAACCAACTTATTCCTATAGGCGAACAGATTGAGATAGGACTGAAAGATGGGTGGTTTGTGGAGCCGTCTTCGTCGACCAAAAGATTTAGTACAAGAAAAGAGAAAGAACCGGCAGCTGAAGTGAATGTGACTTATAACCAACCGGGCCATCAGAATACTAACCCTGCCCCAGCAATCCAAGTAGCGGAAGCTCAGCAACAAAACACGGGTTGTCAACCTTTTTAGAGGAAAAACAACAAGAGGCAATTCACCCCCCTCCCCGGATCGTTGTCTCAAGTATTTGCAATGCTCCGGAAGAAATGCTTGCTTACTACCGAGCCAAAGTGGCCCAATCCTGAGCAGTTCTATAACTATGACCCGTCGAAGAAATGCGATTATCACATGGGCGAGCTGTGACACTCAACCGACGATTGCTATATCCTCAAGCACCGAATCCAGAACCTCCTAGACATGAAGGCTTTCTCATTCCAACCCGCTAAGTCGAATGTTCAGAGTAACCCGCTCCCTGATCACGCGGGCAATGTGAATGCCATATTTAGCCTCGATGCTGGCCGAATCAGGAATGTCAAGGTATACACCACCGATGTCTATGGTGAGTTGGTGAAAGCCGGTTATTACCAGAGTAATGCGGTCCTTCCCTTGGCTATCATGAAAGAAAGAATCTCAAGAATGGTAGAAGCTGGGATGATTGTTTATGCTGACCATACTGGCATTATTTCCACTATCTCCGAAGTGGTTATTAATTGGGACAAGGAGTTTACTACGTTGAACGCCAGGAAGGACAAGCTCGATCCCTTGCTTGAAGACATGCCTCTGCTCGAAGACGCGGTCGATGATGAAGGGATCGTAGTAAACACATCTACAGCGGATGGAAGGATAGTGATCGAGATACCTCAACCGTATTAGTACTCTGATGATAAGGCAGTCCCTTAGTCTTATAGTCTCGATATTGACTTGGTTACCAGATCTGGACGTACCTATGGCAGGCAGTTCCTTGGTCTTACAGTCTCGATGTTGACTTGGTTACCAGATCTGGACGTACTTATGGCCAAGCTAATGCCCAACCTGCGAAACCTGTCACTGATGAAGAAGCCAAGGAGTTCCTGGCCGTGATCAAGGCTAGTGAATACAACATAGTTGAACAACTGTGCAAGATGCTTGCGCAAATATCTCTGCTTGAACTCCTCCAGACGTCTATCAAACACTAGAAGGCCCTAATGAAGGTGTTAAGTGAAGTCCATGTGCTAGAGACAATCGATCATGAGAAACTGGAAGAATTTGTGGGTTCCATACTCCTAAAAGACCTTATAGCCTTTTCAGATGAAGAGTTCCCCCTAGAGGGAAGAGGACATACCAAGGCACTTTACATTTCTGTCAAATACAAGGCCTCGCATGTAACTCTGGTACTTATTGACAACGGGTCAGCTTTGAACATCTGTCCTCTGACAACTTTACACCGCCTCAAGATAGATCCGTCTAAGATAAATTCTGCGAAGACCTCTGTGCGAGCCTTTGACGGAACGAAGAAAGAAGTGATGGGAGAAATCCGTCTTGACATACAAATAGGATCAACAATGTTTAACATCCTATTTCAAGTTATGGACATTCCCACATCATTTAATTTTCTGTTGGGTCGTCCATGGATTCATACTGCTGGAGTTGTGCCATCCAGTCTACATCAGAAGGTGAAGTTCGTTGTGGAAAGAAAGTTAGTCAAAGTCCACGGTGAAGAAGAACACCTAATTTATCATGCAACGGCTATCCCTTATGTCGAGCCAGATTGCAAAATAGAATCGAGTTATCAGTCGCTTGAACTCGTATTGACCGTACATGCGGCTAGAAGATCATCACCGCCCGTTCCTGATGTGTCAAATACTGTTGTCATGGTCGGAAGAGTAATGGTGTCCTATAGCTTTTATTCCGAGCGAAGACCTTGGCAGGAATGGTCAAGGTATCCGCTAACCGGTGGAAGTCTCTCAAAGGCTCTGCACTTCTGGATTGGGGTACCAGGGGTCAACTGTGCCAAATAATGAAAGGCGTGGACATGGACGCGGTCCAGGTCGAGGTTAAAGAGACGAGCAGAATAGACAGCAATCTGAAGAAGAGCCAAATGGTGAAGAACGTAGCCGTGGAGCTACCCAAAATAATGGAGAACTCGGGCGTGGTAGGTTGCCTCCACATATCCGCACCACATTCCCAAGCTCTGCAAGAATGATGCACGAGGAGAAAGAGGTGATTGACACTCTGGGGCAATCAAGCGGCAAGTTTGACTATTATGTGAAGTACTCAGTGCCCCCGAACTTCTATGTTGACCCCCATGACATTGTCCCTGACGAATGGGGAGGTATAGATGATCCAACACTTCAAATGACAGGAGATTCTGATGATGCAATGGAGGGAATCACTGCCCTGTTCGATGATGTCTTCATTTGAGCTATCGAAAAAGAACCGTTAGAGGGAATGGGCACGGGCCCATAAGAGTAAAACCTTTACTTTTTCGCACACTTCCCTGCTTGGGAATTTTTACTTCTTTTTAGGACTTGCCCCGTCTCAGGTGCTGCTTTCCATTTTCATTTCTAGGACTTGATTGTTGCAATTTCCATTCAATAAATGTAATTCATTTCGAAACAATCAATGAAATAACAAGTTATTTTCAGTTTTTTGAGGGTATGTTGAGGTACATCAAACCAGCTCGGTGATGATATCCAACCGATAAAAGAAAATATAGTCCAAGGAGAATTCTGAGGCCTGGGCTTCTTCATGCTTTCTCGTGTTAAAACTTTTTCGAAAAGAATTTCAAAAACAAAAATAGAGTCAAGAAAAATTACAAAAATTACAAAAAAAAATGCAATGTTGAGCCATGTTTGTCCTTCTGAATCTATTGCTTTATGTTTCAGGGATAATCTTGTGACATGTAAGGGTATGGGAATGGTCCAATATAATGAATTATATGCAATCGAGCTTGATCCAATGATGCCAGCGAACTTGACGATTCTTCGGACCTTCAGCGCGACCTAGAGCATCATGAAAGACCTAAAGTCCTAACGGTAGATCAAACTATCACCGTCAATCTGAGTGATTCCGGAGAACCCAAGGAGGTGAAGATAGAAGCAACCCTTCCCGAAGGTGAAGCCAAATGCCTGGTTTAATTGCTGAAGGATTACCATGATATCTTTGCCTGGTCGTACGCCGATATGCCGGGTTTAGACTCTTCTATTGTGGAGCATGGCTTGCCTACTAATCCCAGCATGCCACCCAAGAAATAGAGGCTACGGAGAATCAAACCTGAGCTTTCGAATAAAATAGAAGAAGAGGTCATGAAGCTCTTGAAAGTGGGATTCATTGAAGTCACCTAATACTCTACCTGGGTGGCCAACATCGTGCCAGTCATGAAGAAGGATGGCCGAGTTCGGGTTTGCATTGATTATCATGACCTGAACAAGGCTAGCCCTAAAGATAACTTCCCATTACCGCACATAGATGTTCTGGTAGACAGTACTACTGGATTTGAGCTATTTTCCTTCATGGATAGCTTCTCGGGTTATAATCAGATAAGAATGAAGGACAATGATAAGGAGAAAACAGCGTTCATCACTCCTTGGGGTACATTCCATTATAAGGTCATGCCCTTCGGTCTTAAAAATATCGGGGCAACATATCAACGTGTAATGGTGACTCTTTTCCATGACATGATGCATAAGGAAATTGAGATCTATGTTAATGACATGATTGCCAAGTCTCGACCCGGAGAGAGTCGTGTTGATACCATGAAGAAGTTGTTCGACCGACTCCGTGAGTTTAAACTCTGTCTCAACTTAGCGAAATGCATATTCGGAGCAACGTCGAACAAATTACTTGGGTTCATAGTAAGTAGTAAAGGCATTGAAGTCGATCCTTCCAAAGTAAAGGCTATATGTGGGATGCAACCCCCCTTGACCGTGAAAGAAGTACGGAGCCTCCTGGGTAGATTGAACTACATAGCCCGTTTTATTTCCCAGCTCTCCGAAACTACTAAACCATTCTTCAAACTTCTAAGGAAGAATGCTTAAGTGGAATGGGACGATAATTACCAGGAAGCGTTTAATGAATTGAAGCAGTACTTGATGAAACCCCCAGTGCTAGTCTCCCCAATGCCGGGCCAGCCGTTGATCCTTTACCTCACTATTCATAGCGAGTCTCTAGGTGCGATCCTAGTCCAGAAAAATCCTGAAGATGGAAAAGAGCGAGCCATTTATTACTTAAGTAAGCAGTTTACCGTCTCGGAGTTGAATTATCCTGAAGCCGAGAAGACTTGTGCTGCACTAGTATGGGTGCTCCATAGGCTGAGACAATATACATTGCATCATCAGACTTTGCTTGTGACTGAGAATAATCCCATCAAGTATTTACTTGATCAATCGGCCTTGGTAGGGAAGCTAGCCAAATGGTAGATTTTAATTTCAGAATTTGATATCCAAATGATGCCACAGAAGTCAGTTAAAGGCCGAGTAATTGCTGATGTGTTAGCCGAAAATCTTGAAATCTCGGATGATGATAAATATTTTCCAGAAGATCGCATTCTGGTAATAAAGGAAGACACATGGACCATGTTTTTCGATGGAGCTGTGAACTTGGCTGGTTCCGGTACTGGGGCAGTCTTAATATCTCCAGATGGGCAACATTACTCAGTAGCAGCAAAGTTGGTGTTCCCGTGTACCAACAACATAGCTGAGTATGAAGCTTGCATTCTCGGACTCCAAGCCACAATGGAAATGGGGATAACCAAGTTGAAAGTGTTTGGTGATTCCGCTCTGATTATTCTCCAAATTCTAGGAGAGTAAAAGACGAGAGACACCAAACTAGTGCCGTACCCTGAATACCTCGAAAAAATCATACAGGAATTCAAAGATATCTCCTTTGAGTACTTGTCGAGATCCCAAAATCAGTTTGCTGATGCGCTAGCCACGTTATTATCCATGCTGCAAGTGATCGGTGGAATAGAGATAGAACCCTTGAAGATCGAAGTCCTGACAAAACCGGCCTACTGTATGGTTGTGAATAGAGAACCCGACGAAAAGCCATGGTATTACGATATCATGAGTTACATCCAAAGACAAGAATTTCCTGAGGGAAGCACTCCGGCCGACATGAAGTACATAATGAAAATGGCTTCAAAATTCTTTGTCAGTGGTGAAAAGCTGTACAAAAGATACTATAATTCGATCATATTAAGGTGTGTAGAAGCAGCTGAAGCTACCAGAATCATGCAGGAAGTACACAAGGGGATATGTGGTCCACACACGAATGGCCACATGTTAGCTAAGAAGATCATGAGGTTGGGTTATTATTGGCTCAGTCTTGAAAGTGACTGCATCCAACATGATCGAAGATGCCATCTCTGTCAAGTTCACGGAGATAAAATAAATGTTCTCCCGACGGAATTACATCAGTTGTCCGAGCCATGACCCTTTTCAATGTGGGGCATCGATGTGATTGGCCCAATTAATCCCAAGGCATCGAATGGACACCGATTTATCTTAGTCGCGATTGATTATTTCTCTAAGTGGATTGAAGCGGCATCTTATGCAAATGTCACTACAAAGAATGTTGTAAGATTCATCAGGCGAGACATAGTCGCTCGTTATGGCATCCTCGAGGCTATTGTCACCGATAGGAGGACGAATTTGAACAACAAGTCCATAGATCAGTTGTTTAATGAGTTCAAGATCCAGCATCTGAATTCATCTCCCTATCGTCCACAGATGAATGGAGCAGTTGAAGCCGCTAACAAGAACATCAAGAAGATCTTGGGCAAAACGGCTGAAAACTATCGTGACTGGCATGAAAGATTACCATTTGCACTAATAGCATATCGGACTTCCATCCGAACTTCGGTCGGGGCAACCCCTTTTTCCTTGGTGTATGGCATGGAAGCAGTTCTGTCCATTGAAGTAGAGATCCCTTCCCTGCGAGTCTTATCTCAGGTAGAGTTGTCTGAAGCGGAATGGATGCGACAAAGATATGAGCAGTTGAACCTAATTGATGAAAAGCGACTGAAAGCCATTTGCCACGGTCAAACCTATCAGCAGAGGGTAGTTAGGTCCTTCAATCAAAAGTGCGTCCAAGACACTTCGAGATAAATGATCTAGTCCTAAGGAAGGTGCTGCTAGTCTTTCCTGTTCCTGGGGGTAAATTTGCCCCAAACTATATCGGTCCATATGTGGTTAAAAAGGTGCTTCCTGGAGGTGCCCTGATTCTCACAAAGATGGACGGTCGTGAGTTCTCCACTCCTGTTAATTCTGATGCCGTAAAAATGTATTATCCTTGATAAAATCTATCATTTTGTAGCAAAAGTTTTCAAGTGTTTGATTTTATACTTTGAATTGCAAACGTTTCACTGGTGAATAAATGGTTTCAATCAATTTCAAGTTAAGATGTTTGCATTGGCTTTAATTTCTGCATGGTTATTTTGTCGATCAGTATCATTGACTTCAAAGGGGAAGTCTATTTAGACAATCTGATAACTCATGCAGAATGAATTGAATGTGTCGAATGAGGTACATTGGAATGATGGAAGGCAAGCCCTATCCTACACACAATCCCATGCACTAATCTTCAGTGAGTTGAGTTGAAAAAATTCCATGTCTGCAAGGTAAAGAGTTATCTCACAAAAGGTACGACGACCGAAATGACAAGAGGTATTTCATTTCTCTACCTTAAACACTACAAGTTGTCCATTGTTTCGCCATTTTGAGCTTAAATGTTTGGAGAAATCCTTTCAAATTACCCCTGTTAAGAACCACCCCACATCGGGGCAAACTGGAGGTAAGTCAGCATCATAACGTGAAAAATGAGTAGAAATTTTCGTGCTCTCACTTGCATCAATCTTCGAGTGTTGCTTTTTTAGATGAATTCACACGAAGTTCAAGTGCCTTAGGATGACGAAGAGCATTTCTTTCTCTATCCTATACACATTTTATCATTTGTTCAGCCCAATTGAGCTTGCAAATTCGTTTCTTAAACCCAGTTGGTGATCATCCCCTACAATGGGGCAAAGCAAAAGTCATCATTGTTTGAGCAGCATATTTGGAGCGTCGATAGAAGACAAAAATCCTTGAGAGTTTAAATGGCGAGCCATTCAGTCAGATATAGCCGACCAGTTTTATATTGTAAGCAACAAATGTCAAAAAAAAAAGGGAAGGGCAAGAAAAGCAATGTGCCTAGTAAAAGCAAGGCTAATGCCAAATAAAAAAAAGTCAAAATCCCCAGTGGAGCAGTAGTCCTACAAGTCTCAAAGGAATCAAGTGACGAACTCTTGAAGCCAATGGAACATCTACCGAGAAGACAATCCCTGGCGAAAAAAGGACCGGTGACAGTGCCAAGATGATCACCAACTTATTCATCCCAATTATACACATTTTGAGCCTAATGATCCATTCATTTCTCAACCCATAAACCTAGCATACGTTATGTCCCTTACAAAGTCTCTTCAAATTATGACACTTGAACTGACATAAGGTTTAGATGCTTACAAGCTTAGCTCGAAGAAGTGCGAGCAAGTCCATTTCTATCTCATTTTGCAGGGTTCTTGACTTGTAAATCCGGAGACGATTGAGGAGTATTTTCTTTCAATAGCCTCGACTCAAAGAGTCTCTTTTGCTAAGCCATTGACCAAGCCCATGTTATGTTCCTAGCAAAGATCTCTCAGATTGGTAAGGTCGTACCGCTTGCGAGAATACTCAGACCCTTGTCAACATGATGATGGTGAGATAGAGCAATTTTCATAAATCAGCATTTTTCAATGAGAATGAGTGAAAGACCTTTCGAACCGAAAATCCCTCATTCGACATTTTCAAGACACCCACTTGTGAGTTCGGGTTGTCTTATCATGATTTTTCCCAGTGAAATTTTGTAATACCAATTTGACAAAATCGTCATGCATGAAAATCGATTGAATTCATAGTACATGTGTATATGTGTTCTTGATAGTGCGCGAATGCATATTACATGTTGCCTAAAACCGTGTCTAGCAAGAGACACACCCTCAAGAGTCGGAGATATCGCCAGGTAAGTATATCTCTATCCTTTGGATGTCTATGACTATCTAGGTATCCCTAATCTGTTCGAGCAATCGTCAGGCCCCATATTAGATCATTTTGTTGTGATCTCTAGATGCCATTGATGATGTTTAGGTGTCTATTGATCAAGCCTTTTCAGATACCTCTGATGATGTCTAGGTACTTTGTCAAGGAACCCTTGAACACTCGGGCTAGCCCCTTTGTTCACCAAATTACATATTTTCACACAATCTCAAGAAAATTCTCCCGTGACATGCCTACGAGGAAGGTATAAGCGTAGCGGCCAAATCTTTACGAGTATCTATGGCGATGTATAGGTATCTTGTAAAGATCGGAATGTTCTCCTAATCTCATAGAGTTCCCCCGCATCGTGCCTATGAGGAAGGTATAGGCATAGCGGTCAAATCTTTACGAGTACCTATGGCGATATATAGGTATCTTGTAAAGGTCGGAATATTCTCTCAATCTCAGATGTTTCCCCGCAGGTCACTTATGAAAAGGTATAAGTGAAGCGGCCAAATCTTTACAAGTATCTATAGCGATGTATAGGTATCTTGTAAAGGTCGGAATATTCTCTCAATCCCAGGTGTTCCCCCGCAGTTCACTTATGAGAAGATATAAGTGAAGCGACCAAATCTTTATAAGTATCTATGGCGATGTATAGGTATCTTATAAAGGTCGGAATATCCTCTTGATTTCAAAAAGTTCCCCCGTGACGCACCTATGAGGAAAGGTATAGGCGCAGCGGCCAAATCTTTACAAATACCTATGGTGATGTATAGGTAGTTTGTAAATGTCGAAATGTTTTACGTTTTTTGCTAAAAGACTGCTATCGCGAATCAAGATGATAATTGGATACGTCAAGCTTTCTTTGCGTGTCTTGACTGAATTGCAGATCACCGAAATCCATCAGCGTGTATCAGGCAATACCTATGGGACTGAGCCCAAACATTTGCCAAACAACATACAAAGCCAGAGTCGTGCCTCGAATTGCGTTATCTCGCTCCTGTCAGGTGAGTAATTCCAGGTATGTTTTCTATTCACGTCAGCTTGCATTATTTCTTAATGCATTTCAAAAATGGGACTCATAATCCCGACAAAAACAACATTCATTGCATTTGCATAGTTGAAATTTAGGCATCATTTAATCTTTGAATGCAACCTCTGCGAGCTCACCTTCAAAGAAGGGTATCTGTTAACACCTAAATTTTAGCGACCATTTAGTCATAATTTGCATAAAAATTAGGGATTAAAATTTTAACCCTTGAACAAAAAACTACTAAGATTGCATAGCATATAGTTTAGGTTCATTTAGATTAATTGCATTTTGCATCGGACCGGCGGCGGCGCGCGAGCTTAAAATTCACAGAACGAGACTCGACTCGCTCGAAAGGCAAGGGCCGAAAGTTACAAGTCAAACGGGCTCAGTTGTTTTAATTTGAGCTTAATTTAGTCTATTGTGTTTAATTAAATAAAAGCCCAAGTTAATTCAGCCCATTTGAATTAAATTAAAGCCTAAGCCCAAACCTAAGCCCATTAGGACTAGCAAACCCATCTAATTGACCTAGATTAGCTTTATAAATATGACATTAGGTCACATAATCAAGGAGGACACACAATTCAGATCTGATTTTTTTTTAGAGAGAGAGAGGGGTGAAACGTGTGAGAGAGAGAGAGAGGCACGCTTCGCCGTCGCCCGCCGCCGGAGCCGCCGCGCGCCGTTGCCCTGCCACACGTCACCGTCCGACGCCGCTGCGCCTCAACTGCCGATGCTTGCTGCGGTGTCCCTGCCGGACAGCCACGCCGGACAACCCTGCCGCCACCTCTGCTTGCGCCGCCGTGCTCCGCCAATCACTGTTGCATTTTTTTTATGCCTGGCGAAGCACGTTTGTCCCCGCCGGAGCAGCCACCGACGTCCCCCGCTGCTCCCTGACGCTGTCTTTGCCTTGACGTCCTCGCCACCGCACCACCGAGCCTGCACTCCCCTGCTCCGCTGCTGCTGGCCCTCACCGGAGACGCCTACCATCCCTGCCTCGCTGCCAGAAGCTCCTGCCTCTGTTCGGAACAGCTGCCCGAAGCCACCCTGCAGCCGCTATCCTTATCGCGCTGATCGCCAGCGGTCACGCTGCCCCTCTGTCGGTGTCTACAGCCGCCGTCGCTCTCTGTCCAACGTCGCCGCACCGTCACCCCATAGAGCACCGACGCTGCTGTTCCCACCACGCCGACGTCGCCGCCGCCGGAACAGTCTCTGCCGAGTTGCTGCCCCGCCGTGCCACCTTGCCGTCGCAACACCGGACAGCCACCCGTAGCACAGCCACACCAGACGCTGACGCCGCCGCTCGTCGCTGCTACTGCCTCTCGGATGTGCCCTGCACAGCCACCATCAGTCGCAGTCCACAGCTGTCAGAACAGCCTTACCACCGCCACTGCCTGCCGGCGGGAATTGTCGGGCACGCCGTCACCGAGCACGCCCTTCCTGACGTTGCCGCTGCCGTCGCTCGTCGCTTGATCCGCAAACCCGATCCCGATCTGCAATCCAAATTTGAAAAATTTTCAAATTAGGTAAGGCGACATTATCCGAAATTTTCAGAATATTTAGTTTCTTAATTTTGAATGTTCGAATATTTCGTGAATATTTGGTGGATGAATAGATATCTTAGGATAATTTTTTGATGTCCGCAATATTTTTTAAACATTCAAAATTAGGAAATTTTCCTAATTTAGCAACGTATCTGGACGACTATCTGACCTTAATCCTAAGGTACGATACGCAGCGATACGGAAAATCATTATCTTATCCATAATCACTTGGATACGATAATGAATTTTATTTGTTTTTCAAATTTAAACCATCAACTTTCCATCGATATCTATAACCCTATAGATATAACCGATAGTTCGATTTCTGTGCCCAATTTAAATTTGAAACAAATCTGGTGGATTGCGTGGACTGATTTTGATCATGGTGATTATCTATCTATTTGATTTATTTCTTTTAAAACGAAAATTCAAAAAAAATATCAGTTAGGATTTAAATTAGAGTTTTGCATGTCTAGGAATTTTAAATTTGTCCAAAAGAATAGGATAATTATTTAATTTAAATTAGAACTTGAGATCATCTATTTCCTAGTTTAAATTAGGTAATATTCTAATCTTAATAGATTATTTTGGTTATTTTTAAATTTCGAATTTCCATGAAAATCCCAAAAAAAAAGAATGAGTTGCTTTAGGATAGAATAAATCATTTTCCTTAGGATAGATTGCATTATTAATTTGGGTAATTTTTTAATTTCAAATTTTAATAGAAAATATCAAAAAAGGAAGTCATTAGATTGCATGTTATTTTAGGCATTTTCATTATTCCGAATTTCATTAGAAAATATTAAAAATAAATCATTTGCTCGTCATTAGAATTACGTCACGTCGCCGCATGTCATATAGTTTGCATGTTAGGTTGCATTAATCGCATGTCATTTTTTGTACGTCATTGCATATAGACTAGCTTTTATTTAAATAAATGAAAATCCAAAAAAAATTGAATGAACTGCTTGTTAATTAGAAATCATATTAGGGTGTTGATGTGATTTTCTAGCTAACAATGCAGATGCTTACGTTGCTTCGAGGTAAGTAATTCTTCCAATCTGGTAATTTATTTAATACTTTCTTGAGTGTTAAATTGGTGGTTTACGCACCCGCATGAACACCTCACATGTTAGTGACTAAGTTGAAATGTATACAAATTGCATGCCAAAACATTTTTTTTTGAAAAGAAAAAGGTACCGAAAGGGTATTAGACTAGATCTAGCGTAATCAAGTCCCCGGGTTTAGAATCTCTGGTTCGTAGGAATAAAATATATTTTCATATGTTTTATTTAGGTTTCTAATCAACCTACCGTAAATTGATTAGTAGCGACTCCAAACATGAAAATATTTGCATGTTAAAGACTTAAACCCCCAAGTTGCGAATTGGTAGGGTTTGAGAGGGCCCGAGTTAAGCTTAGTCTTAATAATCCATTAGCCTGAAAATGAAAATTTTTAGGTCACGACAAATAGTATGAAAATAGAGATAGTACACGCATCTTCATTATATTTTCCCTAGTAAATGAATAGAGAAGAGCAAGAAGAGAAATGGGAGAAAAGATTGTTGTAAATCCTCAAAAAATCATGTAAAATGTAAGTATTTTGACTTAAAAAGTCAACAAGAAGAGATCGCAAGAGAAAAGAGAGTGGGAAAGAACAAAAACAAGAGCATGGGTGAAGGAAATAGTGATGGGACCTTCGTCAACTTTTTGGTGATAAAGATGAGTGCTCTCCGTTTTCGTTCTTTGCTTTTCTTGTGAATTGTCTTTGCAAACAGTGGACAGGGCAATATTATCACCATATGTTTTCTTTTAGAGTTAATACCAATTAAAATTACAAATCGATATAGGCATGATATATCTATATAAAATTATTTTTTATTGTACAAAAAATCTCAAATCGAAAATCATGATAGATTTACATAAATAGAATTTCCAGCTAATGATTGGGGTTTGATGTGGAGGGTAAATTTGGGTTAAGGATAATGATTGGGATTTTTCATAAGACGAAGATTAATTTTGAGTGAATGTATCCTTAGTTTGGAAATTTTTTGTGAGACGAAATATTAATTTAAGGTAAATGTGTCATGGAGCACTAATTTGAGATTTTGAGTTACATTAATCCATTTCTTTTTGTTGATACCCCGAGTTCGAGCCAAGCAAGGAATATCCTCTTTTCCCATGTCTCTAAAGGAGGTAACGACGATTCCTTGTGTCGTCAATTGTAAGTCCTTTTGACAGAGAAACGGATGATGTTTACTAAATAAAGGAACATGTGTTGGGTGGAATCACAATTTCGATACTGGGCCGGCTCGGTAGATCAGAGGTGACATCTATAAAAAGAAGGGTTTCCTCTTTCGTCTCCGCACCCAGGAAACGAGCTCTCAAAGCTTTTGAACTTTCTTGGCTCTCTCTTACACTCACCAAGGACACAATCTGTCTTTACTCACCAAGGGAAAAAGAATGAGGGACTTGCAAGGAAGCCGAACGGGGAAGGTGAACATCACCGAGGCCACGGATGTCGTGAAGAGGCTCCAATCCCCGGAGGGCAAACTCGCCCAGATAGAGCTCTCCGTGGGCGTGGTTGCCTTCCTGCTCCTTTTACTTGTAGCTTTCGGCTCATTGAGGCGTCGGAACAACAGTCCGATGCTCAAGGTCGTGCTGTGGGCGGCGTTCACTCTCTCGGGCTACTTGATAACGTACACGCTCGGGCTAATGCGCGATTCCCCGTTCCGCAACCCACTGTTCCCGCTGTGGGCTACTTTCTTGATGATCTTCCTCGGAAGCTCAAATTCTTTCTCTGCATATAGTCTCGAGGACAATGAGCAGTGGAAGCAATATGCTTGGCAACACATAGTCACGTTCATAGGGCTTGTAGCATTGTGGGCAGTCTATCTGACCATCTTGCCATTGACGCTGGCGGTTTTCGTGCTCTATTTTGTCCTCCTAATGCTTAAGACCACAGAGAGAGCACTATCGCTCGTGTTGTTGCACGCAGGTGGCCGACATAGAATCGCAAAATGGGTCGTGGATCATGTTAGCGCCGAGGATTGTTCCCCGGTTCCAGGTGACAATCCTATGGAAGGATGCAAATATGTGGTGAAAGCGAGTCGGACCGTACTCCTGAAAGTCCTTAGCGAAGGCGCAGCACCATCGCCAAATTCTTCAGAAGACGACGGGGAAGTCATCACCGTAAGAAAGGTGTGGACATGCAAAGGGCCGCTTTTGAACTCAAAAAATGGAAAACACCCAGGTGACAAGCTCGAGGAACACCCGGGTGACAAGCTCGAGGAAGGTGACAAGCTCGAGGAAGGTGACAGGCTCAAGGATATTTGTCTCTCTTATGCGCTCTACCTGCTTCTCCGTTTGAAATTTTCGCGCTACTTGTTGCCGGAAAAAGCTAAACGGAACGCGTGGGTTTTTATTCGAGATGGAATTCTTCGGCAAAAAAGTGGGTATGAGCGAGCATTTCGAGTTGCCGAAGTCGAGCTTACCTTTCTTCACGATTATTTCTACACCGATTACCCGATCATTTTCCAAGCGCGCCTTTGGCCGCTGAAAGTGGTGGAGCTTTTGTTTTTGATCATGGGCACTATGCTAACAGTTGTATTCCTGATGCCCAAGACCACAAAGCGCCAAGATGCAGTTGTCCAATTGGTGACATCCCATGGGTTGAGCGTCGACGTTCTCATGACTGCGCTTGTTCTCATGGTATTCATATGTGTTGAGGTTGTCCAGCTCTATCTGATGGCTATCTCCGAATGGGCGAAAGTTAGATGGCTTTGCAACTATGTGGAAAAGAAGTCGTGGCACGGGAACAAGCTCATGGAGAAGCTGATAGGACTAATATGCCGGGTACATTTGAAGCCTTGGGAAAGGAAACTTCGCCAATACTCTTTTCTCGAATCGTACAATTACGTCCCTTCCAGATTTCTCCACAATTTCTTCACAGCTTATTTCATTGATGTAGTTAGGAGCGGTCAAAAACAGGGCACTCCCGTTGATTTGTTAGACGAAGTGAAGAACGCTGTATTTGATTCTCTGGTGAAAGCTGACGAGAAATTGGTGAAAGGTGACGAGAAATTGGTGAAATTGAAGAATGGACAAGCTTCTTTGACAGCAAACGGTGTGTCGGATAAGCTCTCTTGGGCGTGCGAGCTCAAGACGCAAACTGAGGTTATAATGGTATGGCATATAGCTACGAGCATTCTTGAGCACGATCGGCCGTTGAAAGAAGATTCAAACTTCTACATAGCAACTCAGTTGTCCAAATATCTTGCTTACTTGGTGGCATTCGAGCCAAGATTGTTACCTGATCATCCTTTCGATGCGGAGAACGAGTTCAACCAAACCATCCATAAAGCTCGGAAGGTGCTTGAGGGGTGCAAGACAGATGAAGCGAGAATCAAACGACTGAAGGAGATTGCGGAACCATCAGGGGATACGGTTATGAAGCGGGGCGCTTGGTTGGGGAATCAATTGCTGGAAGAGGACTTGCAGCGCATTTGGAAGATTTTGGCTGAGTTTTGGGCCGAACTTACGTTGTATGTGGCTCCATCGGACTATGCAAAAGCGCACGCCCAGCGCTTGGCAATGGGAGGCGAGTTTGTGACTCACTTGTGGGCTTTGGTCTCTCATGCCGGCATAGAGCGAGAGCCTCCTAGTAAGCCACGAACTCTCACGCGAAGCCAAAGCTGCACCATTTAATATTTGCCATGCAAATATGGTATAGCTAGGGAGCTCATTCTTGGCAGCTAGGATTAGGGTGTGTTTATTTCACGAAAAATATAACGAATTTGGAAAGTGTTATCCGGAAACTCATATTCTAGGAAAATTGTTAGTTTTTCTTTGTTTGGTGATATGTAATTGTAAAAGTTTTATCGTGTTTGAATAATATTTAGAAAATGATTTTAATCTCATAGCTTTATCTTAAGCAAAAAAAAAGAAATTTAAATAATTAATTATTTTAATTTATTTATTCTTTCTTTCTTTTTCTCTTTCCTTCTTCCTCCCCCCGCCTATCGCAGGGCCTCGGTGTCGGATAGCGAGGGCTGAATTGGCCGGCCTCGGGAGGACCAACCCGGCCAAGGTTAAGCCTCACTGGCCTCGACTGACGTCGAGCTAGCCGGGATTTGGCAAGGCTAGAGCTCGCTAGCCTTAGGCGAGCTCGAGCCTCGCCGGGATCTTGCCAGCTTTGAGCTCACTGGGATTTGGCGAGCTCGGCCTTACTTGAGGCCCACACTTGTGGCCGCTCATCGGCCGTTGTTGAGGCCGGCGATTGGTGGAGTGAAAAATAAGGAATAAGAAAAAGAAAGAAAGGAAAAGAGAAAAGAAAAAGAAAAAAGAAAAAAGAAAAAATAAATAAATTCAAGATGTGCAATTTCGAAAAGTGTTTTCACTTTTCTAGATTAGGGAATTTATTTTTCTAATTTTATACATGAATGTTTTCATTGACCGAAAAGTATTTTCGATTGACTAATCAGTTTCGGAGAACCAAATAGGTGAAAGTCCGGAAAATGGATTCCTGGAATACACTTTTTTCTTGAAAGCACCCTCAAGGTGCATTTGTTTCATGGAAACCGTAATGTTTTTGGAAAATGTTTTCCAAGAAAACGGTTAGTTTTCCTTTGTTTGGTAATATATGATCGAAAACAACTTATGGGGTTTGGATATTATTTGAAAAATGATTTTAATCTTATGACTTTATTTCGGACAAAAAAAAAACCAAATTTTTATTTTTTTTATCTAAAAAATTCGATTTTAATATTATTTTTTATTTTTCTTTTCTTTTTTTTAAAAATTCGAATTTGCAATTATTTTTCTTTTTTTCTTTTTTCTATTCGCTTCTTCTTTTTCTTTTTCTTTTTCTTTTTCTTTTCTTTCCTTTATTTTTTCCTCTTCCTCCACCGTGACTGGCCGACAATGACCATAGGTGAGCTGGAGGCTGGCCTAGCGACGGCCACAGGCGAGCTCGAGGCTCACCCGACTACAGCCACATGTGAGCTCGAGCTTGCCGGCCTCACCCGAGCTTGAGCTCACCTAGATCTGGCGAGCCATGAGCTCGCTGGCCTCCACCGAACCCAAGCTTGACATGCTTGGATCTAGCAAGCCGTGAGCTTATCGACCTCAACGGAGCTCAAACTGATGAGATTGCAGCTTGCTGATCTAAGCCGAGCTCGGGTTCACCTGGATTGGCTAAGCCTGTGGCCAATCGCCGGCCATCGTCGAGGTCAGTGATCGGCGGAGGGAGGAAGAAGGAAAAAGAAAAACAAAGAAAAATAAAAGAAAAATAAAATATTAGCAAATTTAAGATAATCAATTATGAAAAGCATTTTCACCTTTTT
This sequence comes from Syzygium aqueum, assembly GCA_031216185.1. Taxonomy (NCBI): domain Eukaryota; kingdom Viridiplantae; phylum Streptophyta; class Magnoliopsida; order Myrtales; family Myrtaceae; genus Syzygium; species Syzygium aqueum. Next base: position 21,546,494 of record CM062234.1, read on the forward strand.
AAATTAGGGAGTTCACTTTCCTAAATTTATATATGAATGTTTTCCTTGATCGGAAAGTGTTTTCAGTTAATTAAATCATTTTCGGACAACCAGATGGATGAAAATCCGGAAAACACTTTCACCAAAATAAACGCACATTTAGGCCACCTTTGGTCATCCCGATTTCTAGTCAAGATATGATATGAAATCCAAGGAATTTGAAATATCATATTTGCTGTTTGGTGAATCGCATTAATAAAGCCGAATATTTTCATATATTATTATGTTTGTTATTTGTTTTCAGCGTTATATCAGTGTAAATGAACCTAAAAATTTTGCAAATGGAGATGATAAAAATTTCTCACGAGACTCATACCTATTTCATATTTATTTATTTATTTATTATTTTCCCTTTCTTTTTTAATTATTTTTTTTTCTTCCCCTTCCATCATTCTCTAATAAGATTGTATTAAATGGTAAACTATGCAAATATGCCTAAAATATGTAATAAATATGAATATTAAATGTGTGTGTCTATATATATATGAAATTTATATCATAAGATAGAAAGAATATTTGAATATATAAATAAAAATAAGAATAAATAAAAACGATTTTATTGTTATTTTGAATTTTTATATTAAAATTCAAATATTATTTTAATTTTATTAATTTAACAAGTTTGTTATTTGAGAAAACTAACTTTTATATTATGGAAATTAGAAATCCTATTCACCTTTATCCCACCTTTCCCATGGGATAATTTTATCCGGGCTATATCCCTTATATATCTGACTTTATCCTATATTGAGCAGGAGCCAAACACATAATAAGATAAAATTTATCATATCCCAAATTTTATCCCCACTACCAAACGTAGCGTTAGTGTACTTTCAACCTCCACAACGTTTTTTCATTGACCCACCCATTCAGGAAGATTTCGTGAGCAGATGGAAACCAATTCCAACTTAGGATTACCTCTTGTCTAATTCAAACTTAGGATCACATTTTGTCTTGCTGACTTTGTTGTTTTCTAATAGTTAGTTTCAGATAATCAGCTTTCAATGATCATTTCTGAGATCTTGAGAATTAATTGTATGGGCAAGTAGTAACATTGAGCGGTTCTGCATAGCAGTTTAAATTGGGTCAGGAGTGTCCATGTGCTTAATGTAATTCAAATGACCAGGCTTGCCAATATTTCGTTGTGAATCATCAATAAATTCTTCTGTATCTAATTTCTCCAGCTTGCTAGCCAATTTTTTTTGTTTTCCTCCTTTCAACTATGGTGCGTAGGGTTGACTAAATCAGGCGTTCCACACCTTGTTCCTTGTGAACTTAAAGCACTCACTGAACATTGGTTGACCCATCCTCCGCAGGCCCTTAGAGATCTGCTTTGTTTTGAGACCCCGAAAGTGGGTTCTGTCTTTACTAGATATCAATGAAACGTCTTTTCTTCTGACCAAAAAAAAAAAAAGAACTTAAAGTTCTTCAACGTGCTACGCGAGAGAGCACAGTGAAGAAAATTTTCCTCTTTGAATTGTGAACAGCAGAGACACTCGACAGGAGAAATTATCGGGTAGACCGAGTGGCACAAGCGAGTCCAGCTAGCTACTTGTGAGCTATTCGAGTTCGACTCGGAAGATGCTATTAATATTCGGCTCGATTATTTTCGATTCAAGTCGATTTCGAGTAGCTCGACCACTTTACTCGAGTCAAACTAAAGCTTCAAAATACTTAATTTGAGTAACTTTATTTTATATGTTTCGATTACTTATAAACATTCCCTGTACACAAAATTACTAATTATGTATTATAGTGTATGTTCCAAAATTTGAGCCACAGGCAAGGTTGAGCTCGAGGGCCAATTCAAGCTTCGGGTAAAAGTCATTGAATAATCGAATTGCGCTCAAGCTCATCAGAAAACTTGTTTGAGTCGGATTTAAACTTTGACGTTGCAACCTTCCTAGAGGTGAATCACTTGAGGGTTGGCTAATGGATTACTAAGTGTCGCGACCCTAAAAATTTTTATTATTTTCTCGGGCTAATGGATTATTAAGACTAAACTTAATTCGGACCCTCCCAAGTCCTACCAAATCGCAACTTAAGGTTTAAGTTCTTAACATGCAAATGTTTTCATGTTTGGAGTCGCCACTAATCTATTTATGGTAGGTCGATTAGAAACCTAAATAAAACATAGGGAGATATGTTTTATTTCTACGAACCAGAGATTCTAAGCCCGGGGACTTGATTACGCTAGATCTAGTCTAACGCCCTTTCGGTACCTTTTCTTTTCAAAAATATTTTTGGCAGGCGGTTTGGATCAATTTCAACTTAATTACTAACATATGAAGTGTTCATGCGAGTACGCAAACCACCAATTTAACACCCATGAAAGCATTAAATAAATTGCAAATTGGAGGAATTACTTACCTCGAACCAACGCAAGCATCTGCATTGTTAGCTAGAAAATCACATCAATCAACCCTAATATGATTTCTAATTAACAAGCAATTCACTCAATTTTTGGATTTTCATTTTTTTTAAATGAAACCTAGTCTATATGCAATGACGTGCAAAAATTGACATGCGAATTAATGCAACTTAGCATGCAAACTATATGTCATGCGACGACGTGACCTAATTCTAATGACGGACGAATGAATTATTTTTGGTATTTTTCGATGAAATTCGGAATAAAAATATGCCTAAATTAACATGCAACCTATGATGATTTAACATATCCTAAAATGACTTATTTTTTTGGGATTTTTGTTAAAATTCGAAATAATAAATTGCTAAAATTAAGAATGCAATCTATCCTAATCTACCCTAAAACAATTCATTCTCTTTTTGGGGTTTTCTTGAAAATTCGGAATTAAAAAATAACGTGAATAATCCGTTAGGATTAAAATAATACCTAATTTAAACTAGGAAACATGCCACCTTAAGTCCCAATTTAAATTAAATACTTATCTTATCCTTTGGGATATATTCAAAATTCCTAGACATGCGAAATTCTAATTTAAATAACAAAACAGATTTTTTTGAATTTTCTTTTTATTTGAAAAGGAAAGCAATCAAACAAATAAGGATAGTAACCACATTCAAATCAAACACGCGATCTGCCAAATTTGTTTCAAACTTAGATTAGGTACAAAAATCAAACTATCGGTCATATGTATAGGGTTATAGATATCAACGGAAAGTCGATCATTCAAATTTAGAAAGCAAATAAAAATCATTATCGTATCCAAGTAGTTATGGATAAAATAATAATTTTCCGTATAGCCGCGTATCGTACCTTAGGGATAAGGTCAGATAGTCGTCCAGATACGTTACTAAATTAGGAACGATTCCTAATTTCGAATATTCAAATATTGCAGATATACGAACATTATCCTAAGATATCTAATTATCCACCAAAGAATATCCACGAAATATTTAAAACATTCAAATTAGGAAATTTAATATGCTGAAAAATATAGGATAATATCCAATTACCTAATTTGCAGATAGTTCTCAAATTTGAATCGTCTCGGGATCGAGCTTGCGGATCGGGATTGGGAAACTGGCGACGACGACAGCGACACCGGTGTGCTTGGTGCGGCGGTGACTGGTGATCAGCGACTTGGCGGGGACGTCACGCACGCGCGATATCGATGCGGCGTCTCCGGGAACGGCGGCGTCGATGAAAATGGCGGTGTGGGCGTCGAAGACGGCAGGGACGATGACCGGCTGAACAGGCGGCGCGCGGTGACCGGCGCACGGTGGGCGTCTCCGGCCTCTCTCTCTCTTCCTCAAAAAATTCTCCCGTGTCACTCTCTCAAAATTTTAGATCTGAAAATTGTGTTCTCCCCCCTGTGAAGTGAAGCCCCCTTCCTCCTTTTATATACTTTTTTTCACCAACAAATCTTTGGACGCATGCATATTTTCTTTCCTCTTTCTTTTCAATTAAATATTCCATTCGTTGACTAAATCTTGCTCTCAACTATTTATTCCCTCAAATAGTTGATCTCACAAATATCACGGGAATTATGCCGATTGCTTCTTTCTTATTTGTTATGTGACCAAAATCTTGATAATACCAAGCTTTATCGCTTCAAATTTTCATCAAATTTTCCTAACTTGATACACATAATTTCGGCCACCGCAAGTTTAGTCCAGTTAAGTTCAGAATCATTCACTCAAGTCCATCCGCGGACAGTCCAAATGCAACTATATGAGCCTATCACTACTAATGCTCCTAAATTCTATATGCAATGCAATATTTTTTTAGGGGTTAAATTTTAATCCCTAATTTTCTATACAATTAATACTAAAGGATGCGCCAAAATTTAGGTGTCAACACTAAGTCTAGACTCAACTCGGGCTGCTCACTGTTGTTTTAATTTTAAAAATATGCAAAATTGTCAAGCGTCTCGAAGCAAAGCCAAAATCCAAACCACGACACCATGAGCCGACCAAGGGAATACACAGCTAGCAAGCGAAAATCCTAATGAATAGAGTGTTATTCATATACCATTCGCTGCTTGGTATATGAATAACACAACAAATTGAAAATTCTTAGATAGGTAGTTAGTGTCAATGGCAAGAAACAGAAGCACGGAAACAAACCTCCTCTATTGTCCACTTAAGAAAAAAAACAGATACACAAGTCGAAAGCATACATTACTTGGTTCTTTTCTTGCTTCCTTTATTTCTTTTCCTTTTTTCCTATATTTAATTGGACTGGAGTGTCGTTATTCAAAAAAGAAGAGATCGAGCTTTCTTTTCTCTAGGTCCACTAAGGTTGCAAATGGTAACCATTCTATTTATTTATTTTTCTATTCCTGGAAACAGGTATGGAACAAAAATTTATTTGGTAACGCAATTTCATTTTTCTATTTCTGAAATAAATTTTGACTTTAGAAATAGGTTTGAAACATAAATGACAAATAAAAAGTTTCTACTTTTTTTATTTCTGGACCAAAAATGAGAAATAATAATTCTTCTCATTGTTCGCCTTCGCTATTAGCCGGTTACCCACCCGTCGCCATCCACTGACCACCCACTGCCTCCTACCACTTGCTGGCCGTCGTAGGCTACCACCCACCTCCTGTCGCTGCCCACTTGTCGTTCACTGTCTCCCGCCATGCGTCAGTCGTTGTCGTCGCAGTCGTCCCCTGCCACCGACCATTGCGGGTTGCTAATTGCCGTGGGCCACCACCCGCCTCCAACCATTCGTTGGCCATTGCCCCTCCTCGTTGAACGCTGATGGCCAGTCGCTCACCTCTCGCCGCCACCCTCCTCTCATCGCCACCCGCCTCCCACCGTCGGCCATCGCTTGCCTCTTGCCGTTGCCTGAAGCCGGCCCCCTTTTGCTGCCGGTCGCCGCCTACCTGCCGTCCACTCGCCGGTCGCTCAAGAGAGAAATTTGATGCCGTTATCAAATTGATTTTTGTTTCGGGAATATAAAGTTTGTATCGTTATAAAAATGCATATTTTTTCTCAGAAACTCATTTATAGAATAGAAATAGAAAAACTTATTTCTAAATTGATTTTTAAAACAGAATGGTTGTGTAGAAAGTTTTCACTTTCTATAAGAAATTTTAAATGTGACATGATGAGAATGAATAACTTACTAGGAGCTAGCACCCCTTGAATGAAGAGTGAAAGGACTTGTTGGTCCAAAAAAGAAAAAAAAGGAAACTAGAACTAAAAGTGGGCGCACCACTATCATTACTTTAATAGAAAAGTTCAACGATATTTGATTTTTCAAGAAAAAGGATCAAATCATGCAACTGCTCAGAGTTTTGAATGGGAGAAAATAGTTGATGCCTGATGGGGCCCTGATAAGCCATGGTTGTCACTGTTTTGCTTTGCTGATTGTTTGAGCTAAAACTTTGGCGTCACACGGAGAAACTAGTTGATGCCTGATGAGACCTTGATAAGCCATGGCTGTCACTGTTTTGCTTTGTTGATTGTTTGAGCTAAAACTTTGGCGTCACACAGAGAAACTAGTTGATGCTTGATGAGACCTTGATAAGCCATGGCTGTCAGTGTTTTGCTTTGCTGATTGTTTGAGCTAAAACTTTGGCCCCACACGGAGAAACTAGTTGATGCCTGATGAGACCTTGATAAGCCATGGCTGTCACTGTTTTGCTTTGCTGATTGTTTGAGCCAAAACTTTGGCCGCACAATGTGAGGAGTAAGTGTTGTCAATGTAATCTATATGGCGGCCAAGAGATGGATGCGAAGACTAGTTTCTACCATAGTAATTACCCTTCACATCCATATTCTCCAAAATAATAAAAATGACAAATTCCTTGCGTTTTTTTTGCATAAGTATATTTCGTGACACTTATGAACCATAACCTTGCAAATCATGTCATTTTCAAATAAAAATATAATTTATATTACATAAAAAAATAGTGAAAGAGAACTGCATTTTGTATAGTCGTGAACATGACTTGAATTTGACATTTATAGAGTAAATTCTATAAATCTTGCATAGCCGCCCACCCGCCGTCCACTCGCCGGTTGCCCGAGAGAGAAATTTGATGCCGTTATCAAATTGATTTTTGTTTTGGGAATATAAATTTTGTATCATTATAAAATGCATATTTTTTCTCAGAAACTCATTTATAGAATAGAAATAGAAAAATTTATTTTTAAATTGATTTTTAAAATAGAATGATTGTCATTTGTATAGAAAGTTTTCACTTTTTATAAGAAATTTTAAATGTGACATGATGAGAATGAATAACTTTCTAGGAGCTAGCACCCCTTGAATGAAGAGTGAAAGGACTTGTCGGTCAAAAAAAGAAAAAAAAGGAAACTAGAACTAAAAGTGGGCGCACCACTATCATTACTTTAATAGAAAAGCTCAACCATATTCGATTTTTCAAGAAAAAGGTTCAAATCATGCAACTGCTCCAGAGTTTTGAATGGGAGAAAATAATTGATGCCTGATGGGACCCTGATAAGCCATGGTTATTACTGTTTTGCTTTGCTGATTGTTTGAGCTAAAACTTTGGCCTCACACGGAGAAACTAGTTGATGGCTGATGAGACCTTGATAAGCCATGGCTGTCGCTGTTTTGCTTTGCTGATTGTTTGAGCCAAAACTTTGGCCGCACAATGTGAGGAGCAAGTGTTGTCAATGTAATCTATATGAAGGCCAAGAGATGGATGCGAAAACTAATTTCTCCCATAGTAATTACCCTTCACATCCATATTCTCCAAAATAATAAAAATGACAAATTCCTTGCGATTTTTTGCATAAGTGTATTTCGTGACACTTACGAACCATAACCTTGCAAATCATATCATTTTCAAATAAAAATAGAATTTGTGTTACATAAAAAAATAGTGAAAGAGAACTACATTTTGTATAGTCGTGAACATGACTTTAATTTGACAAAAAATTTTACAATATGTTACATAAAAACCCCTAAAGAGGATTGCATTATGTATTGAATCGTCATACCGAACATGACTTTATTTGACAAATAAGATTTTAATTTAACAAAAGAATACAAAAGCAACACATGCACCGAAGGGAATTCACGATTCAAAATCATATTCTAATTGAACATTCTTAGTCTACTTTATTTCAATGTCTTGACATATTTGCAAAAATTAACTTGATGCATACTGTATAAGTTATCCCTTTCCTCTCATAAATTAAAATCTATATTTGTATCATTAACTAAATGGTTAGTTTGCTAAATGAATTTTTAGATTCCGTGTCGATGATGCTTTAACAAAAGAATCTTTTATTTATTAATTATATTTTATATTGGATAATTTTTATTTATTAGCATATATCTTTGATCTATGAAGAGTTAAATATCATAGACTTTAACTTTTCAAAAAATTTATTATCTATCTGTGTTATTCAAAATTAATTTGGATTTATTTTCTTTCAAATGCTAAAAGGATAAGGCCAACATGAAATATAATAATCTTTTTTTGTACTTCTGATTGATGATGTTCTTATAGGTAAAATCACAATTACATATTGTATTATTTTTGTGTTAATGATGCGTTCACAGGGAAAAGAAAAAGTTGTAATGTGAAAATGTCTGCACCGGCCGTGCAATGTAGGACGACCGGTATCCATGTTAGCAATTTATGGCCTAAATTGGCCGGATAGACTGAATTGGTACCAATGTGAAAAGATTTAAGATAAAATTGATCCAATTAAAAGATTTAGTATTGAATTGGTACCACTGCAATATGTTTATAACTTTTTTTGTACTTTTCCCCATATTTACCCCAAACTTTATTTTCATATCATAAAAAATATTGAACTGATTTCTCATGACACTTTTATCCCAAACTGACCCTAACCCAAATCAAGCATCCATTAGCATTTAGGATATGATGTTGAGGGAAAATTTTGGTCGGGTTACCAATTTTGGGAGTTTTCATGAGACAAAAATTAATTTAAGGTAAATGTGTCGTGGAGTTTTTGTAAGACGAAAACTAATTTGGATAAATGTATCATGGGGATACAGGTTTTGGAATTTTTAATTGCAAACTCCAAAAAAAAATAAAACAATTAATTCCAAGTGAATATCAATGTTACCACAAATTAAAAATATTCCAATCTCCTGTTTTTCATGTATCTATGCGCGTGCAAGTTCTCGAGTGAATTCTTAATTTTGGAATTGGTTTGAGAACTAAAAATGATTCTCAAAAGAATGGAACCTTTCAAAATGCATGATTTCTAAAACCTCAAGGACATTCTACCCTGATCTTAAATACTTTACCACTGGTTATCAATTTCTATTTAAGAGAGTATTGGCGGCTAAGGTGCTCTTAAACTCATCTATCATCAAGATTTAAAAGGTTTTCAGTGTGAATATCTACTAGTGATATGAAGTTCTTCACCTGCTCCACAAACAAAGAAACAAGTCTGGTCTGGTAGAATAGTCAACAAAAGCACTCTAGAGAAGTAATTTAGATTCTAATGAACTAAATGATAACGATCAAAGAATTTAGGAGAACGATTCGCTGCTTGGTATTTGAATAACACGGCAAATTGAAATTTTTTTAGCTGGGTAGTTAGTGTCAATGGCAATAAACAGAAGCACGGAAAAAAGCCTCCTCTATTGTCCACTTACCAAAAAAAAGAAAGATACACAAGTGGAAAGCATACATGACTTTGTTCTTTTCTTTCTTCCTTTATTTCTTTTCCTCTTTTCCCACATTTACTTGGACTGGAGTGTCGTTATCTAAAAAAGATGAGACTGAGTTTTCTTTTCCGCGGGTCCACTGAGTTTTCACTTTCTATAAGAAATTTTAAATGTGACATGATGAGATTGACTAACTCACGAGGAGCATGGACCACTAGATTGAAGAGTGAAAGGACTTGTCACTCAAAAAATAAAAATACAGCTAAACGTTGGCCCACAAATATCATTACTTAAATAAAAAAGTTCAATCACATTCGATCTTTCAAGAAAAAGGTTGAATCATGCATGTGCGATTGTCCCAATTTTGATGAAAAGTGGAAGTCATTTTTCATGCATGTTCGGATCATGCAAGTGCAATGGTCCGTTAACTCAATTTCATGCTTATGTAATTTATTTAGAGAAAATTTCAAATAATAGTAGGGGTGTGCAACGGGAACCACCCGGACCGGGATCGGACCGGACCGGATCAGACCGGTCGGTTCTGGACGGGCCTAGGGGGTGTTGGTCCAGTCCCCAATTCCCATTTTTGGAACCGGTGGACGGTCAGTCCGGTTCCCGGTTCCCGGTTCCATGGTGAGAACCGGACCGATCATTTATGCATATTTTTTAAAAATTAACTAGTTATTTTTTTTTTATCTTTTCAAAGAATTTATTTGTTATTATTGACTGCCAATTTTGTGAGCCATCAGGCTGCTGTGAATGGGTTGACTTTTTTATTTTTTGCCTCTCTAATAACACGTGTTTAAATTAGGGGATGTATATTTTTGGAAGCCCAGATGGGACATATTTTTTTTTTACAAGTATTTGATTCATTTGAACCGGACCGGACCAGTCGGTTCGGTCCGGTCCCCGGTTGCAAGACTAGTCGATCAGGTCCACGGTCCCAAAAATTGAGAACCGGTTCTCTTGGTCCGGTTCCTGATTCTTGAATGGGACCGAACCGGACCGGGAACTGATCACCCCTAAATAATAGCACAAAGTGAAGTCATTTTCTTAAAAATGGGCTAAAGTAAAGTTGTCTCTAATAAGAGCATGAAGTGATCAATTTAGTCTCAAATAAGGACCCGAGTTCACCGGCCAGCCAAATCTTATTTCCGGTTAGGGGCATTTTCGTCCAAATACAACTTTTTCTTTATTTTTATTTTTATTTTTTTCTTCATTCTCTCTTTCTTTTCTTCTTTTTCTTTCATCTTCCTCACATTCTTTCTTTGCTATAGCTCCCCCCGCCTGCGAGCTCGTTGAATGACCAGGACCAGGCCAGCTTTTCATCAACACCTCCATCTGCCAAAATAGCCCTCTCGAGGAGACTCAATTTCTCAATGAAAAACCTTGGTTTCTCTGATGGGTTAGCAGAAAATTGTACATTACAAATGGAGAGAGAATTCTGATTACATGCTCTAATGTTGATGATGACGACACGCTCATTCTCAAATATGATATAGAGGTGGAAGTTGGTCTGGATGGATTGACTAATAGTCTTCCATACTAGTAATATGGGTCATACATGCGCTCGAGATGTAAAGGGGCGTTCAAGATGTGCCAACAATTGGGACCTCACAGTGCGCCTTACTACAAGTTCCTTAACCATCTTTCAACGAGTGTAGACTTAAGGTCTGTTTGTTTTACGGAAAATATATCATTTCTAGAAAATGTTTTTCAAGAAGTCATTTTCTAGGAATATGACAATATTTTCCAGTATTTGACTAAAATCCAAAAATAAATTAAAAAACATTTTCCACCATTTGGTATGGATGACCATCCCTACCAATCTACAACTCCAACTGCTCAGTGTTTTGAATGGGAGAAACTAGTTGATGCCTGATGAGACCTTGATAAGCAATGGTTGTCACTGTTTTGCTGATTGTGTCAGCCAAAACTTTGGCCGCACAATGTAAGGAGTAACTGTTGTCAATGTAGTCTATATGAAGGCCGAGAGATGGATGCGTAAACTAGTTTCTCCCATAGTAATTACGTTTCATATCCATATTCTCCAAAATAATTAAATGACAATTTCCTTACGATTTTTTGCATAAGTGTATTTCGTGACACTTATGAACCATATCCTTGCAAATCATATCATTTTCAAATAAAAATAGAATTTATGTTACAAAAAAAATAGTGAAAGAGAACTGCATTTTGTATAGTTGTGAACAAGACTTTAATTTGACAAAAAAAAATTTACAATATGTTACATAAAAACCCCAAAAGAGGATTGCATTATGTATTGAATCGTCATATCGAACATGACTTTATTTGACAAATAAGACTTTAATCTAACAAAAGAATACAAAACCAACACACGCACCGAAGGGAATTCACGGTTCAAAATCATATTCTAAATGAACATTCTTAGTCTAGTTTGTTTCAATGTCTTAACATATTTACAAAAATTAACTTAATGCATACTGTATAAGTTATGTCTTTCCTCTCCTAAATTAAAATCTATTTTTGTATGATTAACTAAATTGTTGGTTTGTTAATTAAATTTTTAGATTTCGAGGCAATGATACTTTAACAAAAGAATTCTTTATTTATTAATTATATTTTATATTGGATAAATTCGATTTATTAGCATATATCTTTGATCTATGAAAAGTTAAATATCATAGACTTTAGCTCTTTAAAAAATTTATAATCTATATGTGTTATTCAAAATTAATTTGGATTATTTTCTTTCAAATGCTAAAAAGATAATGCCACCATGAAATATAATAATATATTGTTGTACTTCTAATTCATGATGTTTTTATAGGTAAAATCACAATTACATGTTGTATTATTTTTGTGTTAATGATGCGTTCACAGGGAAAAGAAAACGTTAAAATGTGAAAACGTCAGTGCCGGCTGTGTAATGTAGGACGGTCGGTGTCCATGCCAGTAATTTTCGATCTAAATTGACCAGATGAACTGAATTGGTACCAATGTGAAAATGTTTAAGATTAAATTGGTCTAATTGAAAGATTTAGTAATGAATTGGTACCAATGCAATATGGTTATAATTTTTTTATTGTATTTTTCCCCATATTTACCCCAAGCTATATTTTCATATCATAAAAAATCTTGAACTAATTTCTCATGACACATCCCAAATTGGACCCTGATCCAAATCTAGCATCGACTAGCATTTAGGATATGATGTTGAGGGTAAATTTCGATTGGGTTAAAAATTTTGAGAGTTTTCATGAGACAAAAATTAATTTTGGGTAAATGTGCTGTGGATATTTTGTAAGACGAAAACTAAGTTTGATAAATGTGTCATGGGAACACAGGTTTCGAATTTTAATGGCAACCTCCAAAAAAAATAGAACAGTTAATTCCAAGTAAATATCGATGTTACTAGAAATAAAAAATATTCCAATCTCCTGTTTTTCATATATCTATGCGTTTGCAAGTTCTCGAACAAATTTTTTATTTTGGAATTGGTTTGAGAACAGGGAATGATTCTCAAAAGAAAGGAACCTTTCAAAATGTATGCTTTCTAAACCTCAAGGACATTCTGTCACGCCCCGAACCCTAACGAGCTCGCGACACCCCTCGATGGTCGAACATTGAACGCGACGTCCCAGACACGTCGCCGTCCCAACCCAAACGTCAGAGATTTAACACGTGCGGAAGCAAATAGAAATAACCCGGACAATTAATAATGACAAGGGGCAGCAATAGCAATAAACAAATAACTGTAATTTCTACACTTGACTAATACATATGACGTTTACAAAAGACAAATCTCCAAGCTAGGCCGCAACAGCAGAACTACACTTCCTAAAAGAGGGCAATGGTTCGCAAACTTAACTCCTCTACAAAAAGGGGGACTCAAAATACCAAGTGCTTGACTCGTCTTCGATCTTCGGGTTACCCTTGAAACGTCTCCAGTCACTTATGGTCGCGGATCTGAAATGGTTATATAATAACCGTGAAAACGAGTCTCAATAAGTAACTCCCTATACCCCACGTAGGCCAATGCGTACCCAGACAAGTCGTACATGTAATCTACCCCATAAGATATAGAATTCACATCATTATACTCACCTTGCTATCAAACCCATGTAAACTCTGCACGTTAGTCGTCATGTGATAAAACAATAATGGTAATTAAATAACACAATACAATCGCTCGAATACCAACCACACTTACACTCAATCAATCTCACCAATTCAATCAGCCAATTCAATCACACGCTCAACCAGCCACTTCAATCACACGCTCAACCAGCCAAATCAGTCACACTCAACCAACCAATTCAGTCACACTCAAATCGCATGCGTGGCCGAACCTCTTTCTCACGACCCGCGCCACTGCGCCTCAGGTCCATTCTCATTGCCCGCGCTACTGCGCCTCAGGCCCATTCTCATTGCCCGCGCTACTGCGCCTCAGGCCCATTCTCACTGCCCGCGCTACTGCGCCTCAGGCCCAACTGGCACGCCGGCCATTCACTTTCCAATGACCGACGTAAATACGTCCCGGTCTAACACACCTTTAACGGGCCACCGTCAACACGTCTCAAGCCCGCGTCCATTTGGCACACCGGCCAGTCATGCCTTCACACGGACCGCCGTCAACACGTCCCAAGTCCGTAGCCCTCCGATCGATCCGGGCTTCAAATCGACAGGCAAGCACACGCCATTCAATTCAATCAATTTCACGCCAATTACACCAAGCGATCCATAATCACAATTCAATCCAATTCATGACACGCCACACCAACCCACAAATTCGACATTTAATTGGCAACATACGAACATCAAATCCACCCGCGAATGCCACAACAAGCCAATTATTGACTCACCAATATTAGCCACTAATATGCACCTAAAATTATCCAAATCGACCACATTCAACGTCAATTTCCCCCACACACGCCACGACGATACGGTCATTTAGCACCCCATAAATAACCACTAAGTAAGCCCCACAAATATCACAATTTAATATGACAATCCCGCACATGCAAATATTGACCCTAATCCACGTTTAACCCCTAAACTGGTACTAATTAATCCCTAGACAAGTCAAATAATACCCAAAGTACTAGGTAAGGTTTAGGAAGTCACTTACCAAATTTTGGCCCGGGGAAAATCGACTCGGGCCCGAAATGGCCCGGGTGAACAGTACCGGATGGGCGCGGGGGTGGGCCACACGGGCACGGTGGCCGGACAACACAGGCACGGTGGCCGGTCAGCGTGCCTAGTGCACGGGCGCGGCGAACGTGCGACGTGCACGGCACGGCAAGGGGCACGGCGACGGGCGCGGGGCTCGGCCACGGGCGCGGGGCTCGGCCACGGGCGCGGGGCTCGGCCACGGGCGCGGGGCTCGGCCACGGGCGCGGGGCTCGGCCACGGGCGCGGGGCGGCTCCGGCACGGTGGGTCAGCAGCTGGGGCGGCTCCGGCGCGGCTGGGGCGGCTCCGGCACGGCGGGACAGCGGTCGGAACAGCCCTGGCAGGGCGGCACAGTGGCTGGGATGGCTCGGGAAGGGCAGCACCGTGGCTGGGACGGCTTGGGGGTGGCGGACAGCGGCCGAGACGGCTCCGGCACGGCGGCAGCGGCTCAGGCGAGCTCGGCCACGGCCGGACAGAGGCTGGGGTGGCTCCGGCGAGGCGGGACAGCGGCTGGGGCGAGCTTGGCCACGGCCCGGGGCTTGGCCGCGAGCTGAGCTGGCCTGCCGGCGAGGTTGGCTGGCTGGCCGGTGAGGCTGCGGCGCACGACGGGCTGAGGGGAGAGGACAGCCTGCTGCGGGGAGAGAAAGAGAGAGAGGAAGAGAGAGAGGAAACAGCCGGGGCGGATGGTGCGGCTGTGGGGGTGCACGGCGGCGACAGGGGCGGTGCACGGGCGTCGGGGAGGTGCTGGGGTGGTGGCTGGACGGCTGGACGGTGGCCGAGGCTCACCGGGCGCGGCGGCGTGCGGCGGTGAGCGGCAGAACGCCCACGGAGAGGAGAGGGTGGGCTGGGGTGGTGCGGCCGAAGGGGGGGCGGCGCTCGACGGTGACAGGGGCGGTGCACCGGCGCCGGGACGGCGCTGGGGAGCCGGCCGGACGACTGGACGACGCCCGGGGCTCGCCGGGCACGGCGGCGAGCCGAGCTCGCACGCTCGAGCAGAGGAGAAGGCAGCGCCGGTCTGGGCTGCTGGGGTGCTCGGCGGCGCGGCGACGACGCGAGGAAGGGCGGTGGCGTCGGCGACCGGTGAGGCGACGTCGGCCGAAGGCGGAGGGCGGCCGAGCAACGGCTGTGGAGGCGGGGAGGAGCTGTGGAGGGGAAGAGGGGGGCTGCGGAGGTGGTCAGGGGAAGAAGGGGGGAAGCGGAGGAGAGGGGAGGATGGCCAGCGGGACTGTGGCGGCTGGTCGGGCGGCGGCGGCGCGAGGCGGTCGCGGGGGCGGCCAGTGGCTGAGCGCAGTCAGCGAGCAGCACCAGCATTCCGACCGTTCGGGGCAGCCGAGAAGCGGAAGAAGGAGAAGAAGAAGAGAGAGAGAAGGAAAAAGAAAGAGAAGGGGGGGAGAGAGGAAAGAGAGAGAGAGTGCATGGGGGGTGGGGTGACGTGCATGGGGAAAAGGGGGAGGGCAGACGTGCAGAGAAAACGGCGCGTGCATGGCGTTGCCGTGTACGGGGAAAGGAGAGAAAAAGGGAGAGAGAGAGAGAGAGAGAGAGAGAGAGAGAGAGAGAGAGAAGAGGAAGGGAACGGAGAGAGAGAAGGCGGACGTGCATGGGGAGAAGGGGAGAGACGTGCGGGCGCGAGGCGGGCGTGCATGGGGAAGGAGCGCGCGGCAGAGGGAAAGAGAGAGAGAGAGAGTTCGCGCACTCGAGTGCGATCCAACGATCGGAATTCGAATCCGAAAACGATTCTACAGTCCAAATAATTCCTAGAATATAATAAGAGACAATGGCCACGAAAATTAAAGCAAATTAATCCGAGGGAGGTCTACTTGTCCAAATCCGCACCCGGTCCAAAATTTCACTTTTCACATACTCCGGACCATCTCGAGGCTGGCCACAATAATATCGACACCGTTCAGTTAAATTCATCCCGAAACTCCCGAAAATCGACTGTCAAGTTCGGGGTCTAAATAACGGCCAAATTCGATCGAGTGCGATTATAGCAAAATCTCTACTTTAAAAACAAGAACCCGAGAGTGATCAGTTCCCGGGCGAGATTCCATTATAAGCGCACTGACGAATTACACGTTTTATAAATCCCAAAAATTGGTCGAAATTCGGAATGTCACACATTCTACCTTGATCTAGCTTAGATACTTTACCACTTGTTATCAATTTCTGTTTCAGAGAGTAATATCGGCTAAGGTGCTCTTAAACTCATCTGTCATCAAAATTTAAAAGGTTTTCAGCGTGGATATCTGCTTGTGATATAAAGTTCTTCACCTACTCCATGAACAAAGAAAAAAGCCTGGTCTGGTAGAATAGTTAACAAAAGCACTCCAGAGAATTAATTTAGATTCTAAAGAATTGAGTGATATGGATCAATGAATTTAGGAGAACAATTCGCTACTTGGTATTTGAATAACACAGCAAATTGAAAATTTTTTAGATAGGTAGTTAGTGTCAATGGCAAGAAACAGAATCACGGATACAAATCTCCTTTATTGTCCTCTTACAAAGAAAACAAAAGAAACCCAAGTGGAAAGCATACATAACTTTGTTCTTTTCTTTCTTTCTTTCTTTATTTTCCTTTTTGCCCACATTTACTTGGACTGGTGTGTCGTTATTCAAAAAAGATGAGACTGAGTTTTCTTTTCCGCAGGTCACCAAGTTCTCGCTTTCTATAAGAAAATACTAAAGGTGACATGATGAGATTGATTAACTCACGAGGAGCAACGACCACTAGATTGAAGAGTGAAAGGACTTGTCGGCTCAAAATCATATTCTAATTGAATATTCTTAGTCTACTTTGTTTTAATATTTGACATATTTGCATAAATTAACTTAATGCAGACTGTATAAGTTATCTCTTTCCTCGCCTAAATTAAAATCTATTTTTGTATGATTAACTAAATGGTTGATTTGCTAAATAAATTTTTATATTTCAAGTCAATGATGCTTTAACAAAAGAATCCTTTAATTATTAATTATATTTTATATTGGATAATTTCGATTTATTAGCATATATCTTTGATCTATGGAGAGTTAAATATCATAGACTTTAGCTCTTTAAAAATTTTATTATCTATCTGTGTTATTCAAAATTTATTTGGATATATTTTCTTTCAAATGCTAAAAGGATAATACCAACATGAAATATAATAATCTATTGTTGTACTTCTAATTGATGATGTTCTTATAGGTAAATTCACAATTATATTGTTGTATTATTTTCTTGTTAATGATTCATTCACAGGGAAAAGAAAAGGTTATAGTTTGAAAACGTAGTGCCGACCGTGTTGTATAATATGGCCGGTATCCATGTCAGCAATTTCTTGCCTAAATTGGCCAAATAGACTGAATTGGTACTAATGTGAAAATGTTTAAGTCTAAATTGATCCAATTGATAGATTTATGATTAAATTGGTACCCATACAATATAACTTTTTTTTTTGAAATTTTCTTCATATTTACCCCAAACTATATTTTCATATCATAAAAAATTTCGAACTGGTTTCTCATGACACATTTATCCCAAATTGGACTTTGATGCAAATCTAGCATCCATTAGCAGTTTAGGACATAATGTTGAGGGTAAATTTTGGTCGGGTTACCAATTTTGGGAGTTTTCGTGAGACAAAAATTAATTTGGGGTAAAAGTACCGTGGATTTTTTGTAAGATGAAAATTAATTTGGATAAATGTGTCATGGAGATACAGGTTTCGAATTCTTAATGGCAACCTCCAAAAAAAAAGCAGTTTATTCCAAGTGAATATCAACATTACTAGTAATTAAAAATATTCCAATATCCTATTTTTCATATATCTATTCGTGTGCAAGTTCTTGAGCGAATTCTTAATTTTGGAAATGGTTTGAGTACAGGAAATGATTCTCAAATGAATGAAACCTTTAAAAATGCATGCTTATTAAACCCCATGGACGGTCTACCCTTATCTAGATTAGATTCTTTACCACTGGTTATCAGTATCTGTTTTAAAGAGCATTGGTGGCTATATGCTCTTAAACTCATATGTTATCAAGAATTAAAAGGTTTTCAGTGTGGATATCGGCTAGTGTTGTGAAGTTCTTCACCTGTTCCACGAATAAAGAAACATGCTTAGTTGTTAGAATAGTTAACAAAAGCACTCTGAAGAAGTAATTTAGAAATCTAATGAATTGAGTGATAAGGATCAAAGAATTTAGGAGAATGATCCGCTGCTTGGTATTTGAATAACACGGCAAAATGAAATTTTAGATAGGTAATTAGTGTCAATGGAAACGGAAGCACAGAAACAAACCTTCTCTATTGTCCACTTATAAAAAAAAATGATTAGCAAGTCGAAAGCATACATAACTCTCTTCTTTTCTTTCTTCCTTTATTTCTTTTCTTTGTTTCCTGCATTTACTTGGACTAGAGTGTCGTTTTTCAAAAAAGAAGAGACCGAGTTTTCATTTCCGTAGGTCCACTAATTTTTCACTTTGTATAAGAAATTCTAAATTTGACATGATGAGAATGGATAACTCACGAGGAGTTAGGACCACTAGAGTGAAGAGTGAAAGGACTTGCCGGTCAAAAAAGGAAAAAAAATCTTAGAGAGATTTCGGATGAAAAAATTGTTTGCTAAGCATTCAACTATTGTGAAGGGTGACAGGTTCAATTTAAACCAGTGTCTGAAGAATGATCCAGAAAGGGAACAAATAAAAAACATCCCATATGCTTGTGCTGTTAGAAGTTTGATGGATACTCAAGTTTGTAATCAACTTGACATTACTTTTCCTATGGGAATGTTGGAAAGATATCAGAGTAATTTAGGAATGGACCATTGGAGAGCTGCAAAGAAGGTGATGAGATACCATCAAGATACAAAAAGTTATATGCTTATGTATAGACGGACTGACAATATGGAGGTAGTTGGTTATTCGGATTCGGATTTTGCTGGTTGCATTGATTCTCGAAAATTATTATCTAGATGCATTTTTATGTTCGCTGGTAGAGCTGTGTCCTGTAGGAGTGCAAAGCAAACTTTGATTTCTACTTCCACTGCGGAGGCTGAGTTTATTTCCTATTTTGAGGCCACCTCATATAGTGTGTGGTTGAAGAGTTTTGTATCAGAGCTTAAAGTCGTGGATTCCATTACTAGGGCATTTAAGGATGTTTTATGACAATTCAGCTGCGGTTTTCATGATTAAAAACAACAAAAGTGGTAGTTGAAGCAAGTACATCGACATCAAATATCGAGCCATAAGGGAAAGTGTTAAAGAGAACAAAGTAGTAATAAAACACGTTAGCACTGAATTGATATTAGCTGATCCTTTAACTAAATGCATGTCATCAATAAGTTATAAGGATCGTGTGGTTAGGATAGGAATTGGTCCTTTCATGTAAATTTTCTTCATATGGACAAATTAATAAAACTCTTATTCATTTAGATCTTTTCCTCAATTACGATGTACACATTCATTTATTCTGAGAATAACAATCATAACTTGGGGAGAAAGACACTAAATGGGTTTAAAGTTGTGTATGGCGCTCACTTTAATATCAAAAGTTTTCACTGGATCTCTTGAGTGTCAAATCGGAGAAAAAACGATCACTTAAATGCCAATAGCAAGAAATTCTGGCAAAAAATAATATGTGACTTTTAAAATAAAAAATTTTATATGACTTAGCATATTATTTAAAAATCCAATCCATGTGACATTTTCATGTTTACATTTCTTCCTCCTCTCCCTCCACGTCATTTTTTTCTTTCTTTTTTATATTTATTTCTTCTCTTCTCCCTTTTGCACCGTCGCGGTTGTTCATGTGCTCAGAGTATTTGGCCACGGCTTCACCAGCACTCACCCATCACCACCCAGACCTACAAGCTGCGCCATGCTGCCAAAATTGGCTCAAGTACATGACGTCTTCCATATGTCCATGCTAAGGAAGTATGAACATGATTTGACCCACGTGCTGAATTATGAAAAAGTAGACATGGACGATAATGTGTCGTACATGAAAAGACCGGTGCGGATTGAGGATAGAAAAGAACATGTGCAGCGGAACAAGTCGATCCCCTTGGTTAAGGTGATTTGGAAACACCACGGAATAGAAGAGGCGACTTAGGAAAGTGAAGAAGTAAAGAGGCAACAACACCCCCATCTTTTTTTAGTAGTATGAATAATTATAAATTTCGAGAACGAAATTTCTTGAAGGGCGGAAAAGTTGTGACATCCTCAAGTTTCAACCCTATTCTAGATGTAATGAAATGATTATATTCATCGATGTATTGTTAGTTAAATCTCGCTCTAAATTGATCACTCATAAGAGACTAATCATTAAGGAGAGGTTATTAAGGAATCAAGTACGCACGACCTAAAAATTTGATCATAAGGATTGATGAAGGACAATTTTGAGCCATTGTAGGTGATCAAGGAAGGATTATAGAATGTTTCGCTAATAGTATACAAGTGAATCGCGGATGATTTCACTTGATCATTGTATAGATTACGAACAACCTTAAACTAATCCTTATTGATTGTGTACTTCGGAACTAGCGATTGATCCCTCGTAATTACATGATAACTAAGATCATCCGTGACTCAAGAAAGCTTAAATGTGGATTAATATCAAGTCAACCACAGGTCGAATACGCATGACTCCTAAAGCCATCCATTAGTTTCAAATATACTAAAGTTGTGATTGATCGATTTTGACCATGAATTAAAATTCGAAATTAGGGATCGAACTTTCAAGGATTTCAAGACTAACCTATTGGACTTCGTCTCGTTAATTCTTTGACTTATCGGTTTGCTCAAAATGCTTGGAAAATGAGTTAACAGGCCAAGAATCGGAGCCCACGAAGAAGTGGGTCAAGGGAAGGCCCATTGGGCCTCACGCCCATTGTGTGCTTTGGCCATTGGGGCCAAGCAAGTTCAAGTGGGCCAAATGGGGCCCACTAAGCCCATTAGCAATTCAAGCCTAATTTGAGCCCGATGAGCTATTCTATCCCATTCTTTATCCTTTTGAGCCCAAATTTGATTTATACGAGCCCGTACAAAATTCTAGCTCATATATGCTTATAGTATTTTATACTATACTTTGTGAAATTACCAAAATGCCCTTTTATCATTTTATTGAGAAGTGACAAAGGGGAGCAAAAGTCTTGATCATTTATGTGAAGAAATGATGAGAATTTGGGGATTTCATCTTGGCTTGAATTGGAAGACTTGCAAGAGAGATAATCTCATTGTCTCTCTCTCATTCTCTCTCCTCTCTCTCCCTCACCACTGGTTCTCTCTCTCTTTCTTTCTTTCACCCCTCATTTTCACTCATCTCTCTCTTCCTCCTCCTTTCTTCTTCAGCCAAGCACAGTAGCACTACCTCTGGCTACTGTCTTGCTGCCGCGAAGCCACCATTGAGCCACTCGTCTAGCATCGTGACCACTCGGAGCCGCACGCCATCCGTTTAGGCCGTTTCAACCGTCGGTCCGCCTTCACTGAAGCCAAACCAGCCCTCACTTATGCTATTTTGCTGCTGTCTAGCCACTATCTAGCCATCGGTCATCATCTTGTGTCATTTCCGGACCGAGTCACGTGTAACCCTTGCCGTCGCCATTGCGCTCGTGTCGTCAAAATCATTTCCGAGTGAGTTATCTCCCTAATTCCTTAATTAGTACGTTAAACTTGATTATGATAGTTTAGATTAAGTTAATTATGCGTAGTGCTAATTAATTAGGGATTAATTGATAAGCTATCGCGATAAGTGATAAGCGGTAGTGATAAGTTATCGCAATAGGTGATAAGTAGACTCGATAAATTATTGCGAAAATGCGATAAGCTATTGAGGTTTTAGTGATAAGCTATCGCCAATTATGCGATAGGTTATCGAGGAAATGATGATAAGTTATCATAAAAAAGGTGATAAGCGATCGTCAGAGGGAAGATAAACTATCAATTTTGAGTGATAAGCTATCACAATTAGGTGATAAGCCATCACTAATTGGTT
This sequence comes from Syzygium aqueum, assembly GCA_031216185.1. Taxonomy (NCBI): domain Eukaryota; kingdom Viridiplantae; phylum Streptophyta; class Magnoliopsida; order Myrtales; family Myrtaceae; genus Syzygium; species Syzygium aqueum. The sequence goes on from CM062234.1 coordinate 21,568,730, forward strand.
GATAAGTTATCGCAATTAGGGCGATAAGTGCATTTTATTTGATTATTTTCTACTTAATTTAGAAGTTGAATTATGTTCGTCTCATGCTGTTTATTGTCTATCTTGCCTTGAATAATAATTGCCCCATGTGAAACCTTGTTATTTAATTTTTAGAAGGGTTTCCATGAACATATAAACAGTAAACCCCAAAGTGTTGGGTTTATATGTCAAATTTTATAAGTTAAATAGGGCAATGATGTTTAAAAAGGAAAGTATGCAACGTTTGACAATTTAATTGTATGTATGTGAACACGTGTGAATTTATTACTGTATTGTTGGCATGAAAGCTGTAGTACTTTGTTATTTGAGCAAAACCATGTTTGTATGCGTTGAATGAAGAAAAATGAAATTAGCTTGAGTGGTTGAAATGCCTGCGCAATCATATATTGAGAAACTGCTACCCCCATGCAAGTACAAGCATGCCTTGAATCGCCGTGATAATTACTTAGTGAAGTCGAAAGACCCCCATTTGGAGTATGGGCGTGCCTTGAGTGGCCGTAATGGAATTACCCGATTAAGCCGGAAGACCCCCATACAAGGACGGGCCTTGATCGGATGTGATAGATCAATAGATTGATAAATACCCGGTTGAGCCGAAAGACCCTTGTACGAAGACGGGCATGCCTTGAGTGGCCGTGATAATTGGAACACGCATGAATGCATTGTGTACGAGAAAGTTGCTATGTGTTCTGGTTATATAATATGCTTATTGTATTATTATGGTGTATTGTGGTTTATAACCTGCAGGGTGTGTGCCAAGGCAAGGTAGGGTTGCCTACGATTGTGTGATGGTATGTTTGTGTGTGTTGTGTTGAGTTGACTTCCTAATCGAGACTTAGGTCATTAACTTGCTGAGTTTATCTTATTGTTGCTTGTTGAATGTTTTCAGACCCCCGAGTATGAATCACCCTCTCACTCGTTTTGAGGTGCCCATGGACATGAGTAAAATTATAACTGAGTATCCGGTAGGGTCGGAGAGAGTGTACCATAAGCACGCGACCACCGTCTGGGTGGTTGAAGGTTTCGTGATGTGGAAGCCACATGAGTTCATTGCATGGTTCCTTAGGGACGGAGGTAGGTTGTTTGAACCCATTAGGGGTTTTGATGGACCTCTTGCTAGCGGTATTGGGGAAGAGATTTGGGATCCAATGGACCTCGAACCTCCGGTTGGGGCTATTATTGATCTGGATATTGGTCCGAATGATATAGAGTCCGAAGCGAACAAAGTTGAGTCCAACTTGAAGCCTCCTCCGAGTTATGGCCAGCTTTAGTGATGGGTTTGGATATCCCATCTTTTTGACCGCCCCTTTTTGATAGTGATGCTAGGTTAACTTGACTATCAAATCTCTTTTTGTTTATGTGTAGCCTTTTAGGAAGTGGCCTTATGATAGGCTTGTATATTGTATCTTCCTAAGGTTAAAGATATGTTTATAAAATGACTTCCTTGGTTTCATTTTCAAAGTGTTTTCATTACTATCCCGTATTAGTGATTATTGTTGGGGTTTTCAAGTTTGCTTCCACATGCTTTTAATCGTAAGCTAGAATGATTGGATCGGTGACGCGTTCTGGGATGTTGCAATTACACGACCTTAGGTAGGATGTTAGTGCGCTTGAGGTTCGGAGCGTGACATTCTCGTTTAATTGATATCAGAGTAAGGTTAGCTCGATTCAAGTTTGGTCAATATTTGGATTGATAAGGTGCGAAGGGAATTACATTTTCCCCTCTAGATATCATTTTCCCCGCTAAAGTTTGCTCTCAGCACACTAGATTTAATCTTGTTCATGCTCTCGTACTTGTACTAAGAAGGTTAAGAGGCCGTGTAGGGCAGCAAATTGTGGGAATGTCTTGCAACACTTCTGCATCTCGGGCAGTGTATGACCCATATTTATGGTGGGGAAGACTATGGGTCCTTCCATTATAACCATCTTTTAACTCTAAATCGTTCTCGTGAATGATTGTCTCGTCTATCATCAAAGGTGAGGGCACAAAATCCTACTTCTGTCTATGCTTAAGTTCAATCTGTCAAGGAATAGTTATTTACTTACCCTTTAGCTTTGTTGGCTCCAATCGCCGTACATATAATTTGAACATCATTTCTTCACAAGAAATTATGCAATTGTCACGCCCCGTACCCCACGAACACATAACATTCTGCCACGGTCGATAAGAATGCGACTCCCAGGATTTGTCGCCGATCCGAAACCGTCGAAATAAGAGAGTAAACGCGGAAGCCAAACGTACACTCTATTCAACAAATATTCAAACGGGATAGTAGAGAGAAAATAGACAAACCAGCAAACCATTTTATAATTTCAATATCACTTACAGCAGCAACATGTGCAAGCATTTCTAAATGCTGCAAACCCAGACCACACATACTCAAAAAGGGATGGGGTGGTCGATTTGCTCCATTACTCTATTCACAAAAGCTTAAAAAAGATAGGAATCTCTAATCCTATCAAAAACCTCTGTGACACCCTGGTGGTGCTCCTGGCGAAGCCAGGTTAAAGGCCTCGCTATAAGAGCCAAGTGGTAAAGACGTCGATTTTGGTTCTGAGTCATCTTGCCACATCGGGGGTTCCGTCACTATCGGTTCGGGCTTGGGATCAACTACCACTCCGTCAGGGGAATCATTCTCCATAAGATCCCACAATCCTAAACTATCATCCGGGAGAATATCAAATTCCCAAAGAGGACCAAAAGTCTGGGCTCCATCTCGCACATATCACGCCAAATACTTATGAGCCGTCAAGTACTGCTCACTGTCATCAACCCACACGGTACACTCATACTTCTGGTATTCCCTATTCTCATCAGTCGGGTACTCAGTCACCTATTGCTCCATCGTCGTCGATACCCCGAAACGTAGTGGAGGCTCAATCATGGTTAAGGTTGAGGGACTGAAATGTTTAACAATGGGCAATGAGATATAATCTCAAGAAGTAAACTACCTATACCTCGACTAGGACAATACATATTTCTGGCGCCCTAATCATGCAATTCTAACCAATAGGGTGAGTCCAAATAACGAATAATGATACCACATACTATGCAAAGTTCTAGAATCACATCACAACCATGGCACACTATCAAATACGTAATAGTAATAATAATAATCCAAACAATCTAAATATACTCAATCATTCACACAAGTCTTGATTATAAGATGAAATCATTTTGGCCCGTCCCATACCGTGCCTCACGATTTTATCCCATAATCAAGCACAAACATGCCGTATGCACATAACACTCGAAGTTGTCCAGATTATTAACAACCCACGATAGGTTACATCGAAATCTCGCTGGTCTTCTGGCATAGCTAGGCATCACTCCACTACTTTGGGCATGACAACGTCCGGGATTGAACCCCCTCCCCCTCAACAAGTCAGGTACCGGACGACATTCCATTTAAGAGCATCGATCTAGCCTCTACCGTGATCGGCAATGTCTAGGATTGAACCTTCCCGACAAGTCGGGTACTAGACAACATCCGAGCCTTAGCTGGGCATCGTCTAGGACTCGTCTTAGACGAAACTCATCATGGTCACACACGTAAACAACCACACATTGCCAATTTTAATCTTCTTTAATTAGCCAATGCAAATGTGCATGACATGCAATTTACTATAATTAAATATGCCATGAATCGCACTTGTTTTTCGTATCAAATGTCAATTTCAACATACGATCTTCTCTCTAGACTGCGAAATCACTATTCCAACCACATGATCGAACCATAGTCCGTTACTCAGCCATGATTAAATAAATTATCCACTCGATCACACAATTTAACCATGCGATCAACATTAAATAATCAATTCACCACACGATCGTCATTAAGCCTCTAATCGGTACATAGACGACTAATTAGCCATGCGATTGTCGATCAAAACCACACGATCAACTTACAATCTCAAATCAGTCATACGATTAAGGTTTTATCACCTCCTAATTTAATCTAAACTATACGATTAAAACTAGTGCATAATCAAGGTAATTAAGCCCCTAAATTAATATTAATCAATTTAAAATCAATGGGGGCCATAAGATCAATATCCAAGTCACCCAATTTAGCCCATAACATATGATTTCTGCGGCCACAAGATTAACCTACAAATGTAATTAAAACAACCATAATTAGCCAAATTAAGCATAATTGGCAACATTAAACATAAGCTCAAGCCCAAATTACCTAACCTACCTATCTTAACATTCAAATCAGTCACATAATCATCAAATTCAGCCACCAATAATTCCTCAAATCAGCCTCCACCATAACCTCTAAATTACCCTAATAACCCCTAAACTTTATCCATTGGTAACCTACTAACCTAATTAAGGTTTATGGAATTACTTACCACTAATTTAAGCTAAACAATAAACTTAATCATTAGCAGCAAGTCCCAGCCAAGTCCAGAATTTTCGACGAACGGCGGCTGCCAAACGACGATCCGGCGAGCGGCCGGCTGTTCTGGCATGTACGGTGGCTCACGGTGGTGGACGGTGGTGGTGATGATTCTCAACCAAGGGGGAGAGAGAGAGAGAGAGAGAGAGAGAGAGAGAGAGAGAGAGAGAGAGCAAGCAAGAGAGAGTGTGTGGGTTGATCAAAACGCTCCAAATAAAGGGCTAAGATTAATCCTTGATACCCAAGTATTGATCCAAGGGCCATAAATATTTCTTGACCAATGACTTCTAGAAGGGTAGTCTTGAAATTAACTAAAAAGGGCAATGGAAAAATGATCCAAGGTGATTTTTAGCCAAGGGGAAAAAGACCATTATGTCATTCCACTCCACGAATAAACTCTAGAATATTCAGGGGTAAAATCATCTTTTTCAATTTCCGAGCCAATTTCTATTTTTTTGTAAATTTCTGAACAAATCGACAAATAAGCGAATTTAACGTGGCGTCATCCAAAATAATAATTTTAATATATTTGAAGTTCGATACCCAAGTTCGGATTCTAATTAGTGGCCAAAATCAATCAAACGCGACTTTCGTGTATCTCGAACTAACAGGCGGTTTTTAGGGTTTACGCATGTCGACCCGTGGTTGATTTGATATCAATCCACGTTTAAGTTTACTCTGGCCATGGCGACTTCGGTTGTCATGTGATCACGAGGGTCAATCACTAGTTCAAACTGACAAGATCGTTAGAGATTGATTTTAGAACGTTCGGAATGCATACAACAATTAAACAGAATCACCCGTGACTCAATTGTATAACATTGTTAAATTGTTCCATAATCATTCTTGGATCGGCCTATAATGGCCCAAAATATTCCCTCATTAATGCTCATGGTCGAAATGTCAATCCAGGTTCGAGTTCTTGGGTCGTGCGTACCGAAATCTTAATTAACTATTCCCTAACGGTTAGTATTATCAAGAATGGCCAATTTTGAGCGAGATATAATAGAAAGTGCATTGATGATAATATCACTTCATAAATCTCAAAAGTGGGTCGAAATTCAGAATATTACAACAATTAAAAGAGTAATACGTGATGATTAATCAAGATGCCCCATCTATATTCCATTCGAATCTCGAAAAAGAAAGTACACAAAAGGAAAATTTCACTATTAACAACAAAATTCCTGAAATACAATCTTTATAGATCAATCTAAAAACAAGAAGAGAATTCTATTACATCATTACTAAAATCAGTAAAAAGGAAACCCTATACATTAGATCTATAAAATGAAAATTACTTAAAAGGAGATTTCCTCATGGAATATAGCCAAAACTCCTAATGGATCTTCTTTAGGTGTAAGGTGAATTCATTTGTTTTCTTGGATCAAACGTTCAACTTCAGCTAAAGCCTTATCCTTTTTCCTAAAAGCTCTTGCGGCTATAGCTTGTTGTTGAGTTGGCTTCTCGGGGACATTAGAGAGATCCAATTTAAGCTCAGGCTCAAGGTGACGGTATATATACTTCAGCAGTGCATGGTGTATCCTCAGTTCACCTTCCAATTCCGACTCGTCGGTAATGAGAATTGGCTTCGGGTGCCATTTGTACCACATATCAATGATGCACTTGATCATTTTCTTCAAATCTGCCATTTGGTTCTTTTGGATGACATCTTTGCAATAGTCAAAATGATATAACCCTAACTTGAGGAATGATGGAATCTTTTGAGGAGCACGATATTGACGAATCACTCTAAAAGAGTAATATGACGTAGACCCCGTAAGACCCAAAAGTGGGATTAGGTTGTTGGATCCATTATTAAGGCACACCTCGGGATTTCCAAGCCAACGATCATGCCATTGAATTTGATTTAGAACAAGGTTCTTGAAAAAATTAAACCAAGTTGAGAATGATCAATAATGAAAGATTTCTTCCTTTTCTCGAAAAAGTGAGATAGGATGACGATCTTTTGATACACCTATGATTTTCAAGCTCAAACCAAAATCTTTAAGGTGAGAGACCAACCAAATTTGGAGTAAATATATTGGAGTTCTAAAAGTATCATTTTTGTTTTGTTTAAATCTATTGAGTGATATGAAGGTTTCACCCAGGATCATATTAGAGAATCTTTTGAACATACATACTTGATTAACAATGTGGAGTAGCAGAGGATCCATAGTCTTTTAGGTGTATGGAAAGACCACAAACCAAGGAATGTTAAGAGAAAGATGCGGGGAATTTGATTACTAGTTTCTTTTGGCAAGCTAGAAAAATGTCGTTCTAAGAATGCAAAATGAAGTGCATTGGAATTTCCCCTAAGAACGCCTTTGACTTGGAGAATATCAATTCCTAAGAATTGGCTCAAAAGAGTTATAGGATAACCAAAAGAGCCGACTCTTCCAATGGCAATATCATACTCTTCAATTGTAGGAGTCAATTCATTTCGACCAAACACAAAAGTAGATGTCTTTGAGTTCCAAAAATGGGATAATGTCTTGATCATAGTGACACGAGGCTTGATGTATAAAAGAGTAGGAAGATATCCAATCCTCTTTTCCACGTAGTCCTTGTGCTTTGGCTCAAGACTTTCTCACATAGTCACAAGAGCTCTATGTATAGGGATGACTCAAATCTCTGACATATCCATTTTGACTAACCCTAATTTGGAGCATTGAGATTAATCATCATGCATTATAGAAAGTAATATAACGTGGAGTTGAAATGATGTAATTAAAATTATGGTAAAAACATTAGAACGATACAATCAACCTTACCGCGACAAGACGGCAAACACATTGGCACATTGCATGAGGACATGTGAGGTTTGACGCTATGGGTAGGATTCCAAAGGTTCAAGGTCCTCACATTGATTAAATAAGAAGAGTGTACCCACTGCTCCTATAGTCGATCGGTGCACTTCTTACTAATTAAGAAGAGCGGTATTGAAGGATGGATTACCACGTGCATTCACATGCGGATTCCACTCTTAATACCTCCTAAAGGTGTCTTAAAAGTGATTCGGGGTTTTAGATCGCGGGACGTGGGTGTATTGTATCGTGCTAAAGCATGTAAACATGCATTTGAATTTAAAGCAAATAACATGTCAATATAATCCAACATACACACATACATCCTTTCACCACCTACAAAACAAAGGGTTAACACACACGCCTCCTCTTATAACTCCCACCTACAAAAACTTTTAACACTTGATTAGCGACTTATCGCATTTTCCACTAGACTTTGATATGCAGTCGATGCTATAAAATGCAGACAAGTGAGATAACAACCAACAAGTTTATTACGGCTTTAATCTACTTAGGTTTGTAACTTAGTCCCCAGTGGAGTCGCCAAGCTTGTCACGACCTACCTCTCGAGGGCCGAACTCGATGAAGCGAGTTTAGAGATAAGTGTTTATGAAACGGTCCACATGGCACATCATAAAAGATAGCTTTACCGAAGTATTATTCTTTTAGTCATCCATACGATCCGTATGGCACATCATAAAAGACGGCTTACCGAAGTGTCAATCTTTTAGTCGTCTATACGGTCCGTTTGGCACATCATAAAAGACGGCTTACCGAAGTATCGATCTTTTGGTCATCCATACCGTCCATTAGTCATGAACGTGGATTTTCCCTAAATTCATATCTCGCGTGACAGCGAATAGATTTTATCTTTTTTAGGAGTCGCCATTAGTCTAGGTCAGGGGTCGGCTAGAATACCCAATAGAAACGTAAGAGTTTCGTTTCGATTTTTATGAAAATCAGAGATCATGAGTTCGGGGATTAGCTTGAGTTAATATTTCTATTAACACCCTTTTGGTACTGCTAAACTTATCATGGTTGTTATCTAAGTCGTTATGCACTTATTTTTTTACTATTTTCATGCCAAAATCTTAGTCCACTAGGTGACCATGCATTTTGTTTTTGTGTTTTCATTTAAAATTCTAAACTAATCCTATCTTAGTCTAGAAAAGAAACAAACAAACAATTGTATTGAAAAACATTACGTAAAGTAAACAGCCAAGGTATTGAAAAAACTAGCTAATTCTAAGTGCAAGAAAGAAAAACCTGCAACTCGTCGGGTGTTTATACAAAGTATATAAGAAACCCGAGACATATGTCGGGTAATGAATGAATTTTTGCAAGAAAATAGATCGGAATGGACATCGACCATCGCCGTTTACAAAGAATAGAGTTGGAATGGACATCGACCTTTGCCATATTCATGACCGTTGTCTTTTTGGACCTATTCTAACCCTAATCTAAAATTGAAACTAAAGAAAGAACAACAAACAAATTACAATCACAAAGTACACATCATCACAAGTTAATCAAAGATAACAAACAAGACACAAAGAATTTCAAAGGTAGCCTCGAGGTTGGCCTTTGTTCAAACATGCATCGATATCTTTTATTATCTACCCATGTTCGTTTTAGACACAATTCAAAATTAGTAACTACCATTGGTATTCACCAACAACGATTAATGCCATGAATCCTTATGTGACATTCTGAATTTTGGCTCATTTTTGGGGATTTATAAAACGTGTAATTTGTCAGTGCGCTTATAATATAATCTCGCCCGGGAACTGATCACTCTCGGGTTCTTGTTTTTAAAATAGAGACTTTTGTTAGAATCGCACTCGATCGAATTTGACCGTTATTTAGACCCCAAACTTGGCAGCCAATTTCCGGGAGTTTCGGGTCGAAATAAATTAGACGGTGTCGATATTAGTGTGACCAGCGTCAGTATTGCCGGGAATATGCGAAAAGTGGATTTTCGATCGGGTGCGACTTCGGACTAGTAGACCTCCCTCGTAGAGTGTTTTCGAGTTGTTTTATTTATAATTTACGTTGGCCCTTGCCCTTAATATTTTCTAGGAGTTATTTCGGACCATAGATTTTATTTCCGGATTTGAATCAAACCGTTAGATCGCACTCGATGGAGCACTTATGTCTCTCCTTTCTCTCTCCTCCTTCTGCCCGCACGCGCCCTCTCTCTCTCTCTCTCTCTCTTTCCACCCCTGGACGCGCGTGACGTCCAAGTGCACGTCTGCCGTTTCCCCTTCCCCTTGTTTTCTTTCTCTCTCTCTCTCCCTTTTCTATCTTCCCGGCGCACGCAACCCCCATGCACACGCCGCACCTTCCCCCACGTCTGCAGCCCCTCTGCCCGCTCACGTCCCTTCCCCATGCAACACTCTCTCTCCTCTCTCTCTTCTTTTTCTCTTTCTTTCTCTCTCTCTTCTTCCTCCCCTTCTCTCCCTTCCCGCTCGCCCGAACCTGTTCGACTTCTGCTTCCGCTCCACCGTCCCGCTGCTGACGCCGACCACCGAGCCAGTCGACCGCCTTGCGCCGCCGTGGCCCGGCCGAGCTGCACCACCGCCCGCCCGTCGCCCGGCTGTCTCCCTCTTCCTCCCCCGTTCACCCCGCAGCTCCTCCCCGCCTCCGCAGCCCTCACCCGACGACCCTCCGCCTCCGCCCGACCACCCTCAGCCTCCGCCCGACCACCCTCAGCCTCCGCCCAACGACCCTCCGCCTCCGCTCGACGTCGCCGCCTCCCCCGCACCGTCGCCGCGCTGCCACGACGCCAAGCAGCCCAGACCAGCGCTGTTTTCCTCTCTGCCCGAGCGTGCGAGCTTGGCTTGCCGCCACGTCCGGCGAGTCCCGGCCGTCGCCCAGACGTCCGGCCGGCTCCCCAGCGCCGCCCCAACGCCGGTACACCGCCCCTGTCACCGCCGAGCGCCACCCCCCTCCGGCCGCACCATCCCAACCCACTCTCTCCTTCTTGCGGGCGTTCCGTCGGTTCGCCGCCGTGCACCGCCGCCGTCACTGTTGCCACCGTCGCCGAGCCAGCCGGCCAGCCAGCCTCGTCGGCCGGCCAGCCCCACCAGCAGCCCAGCCGCGACCAAGCCTCCCCGGGGCGTGGCTGAGCTCGCTTGGGCTACTGCCCGCCACCCCCGGAGCCGTCCCAGCCGCTGTCCGCCACCCCGGAGCCTCCCCAGCCGCTGTGCCACCGCGTCGGAGCCTCCCCAGCCACTGTGCCACCGCGCCGGAGCTTCCCCAGCCGAGTCCTGCGCCCGTCGCCGTGCCCGTGCCCCTCGCCGTGCCCGTGCCCCTCGCCGTGCCCGTGCACTCGGCACCTCGCCCGTCCGGTTTAGGCGCGCCGCCTGTCCCGCTCGGCCGTGCGCCCCGGGCACGTCGCACGTTCGCCATGCCCGTGCTCTAGGCACGTTGACCGGCCACCGTGCCCATGTGGCCCGCGCCCGTGCCTGGCCGGTACTGTTCACCCGGGCTATTTTGAGCCCGATTCGATTTTCCCCGGGCCAAAATTTGGTAAGTGCTATCCTAAGCCCTACTTAGTATTTTGGGTATTTAATTGGCATGTCTCGGGTTAGAATGGCTAGGGCGTAGCGTAATTTAGTTAATGTACATTATAACCGAGTGATTTGAATTGGGCTAGATTAGTATGTTTGAATTGGATAATTGTGCATGGCCGACTTGTACGGCAAATCCGCATGCTGAGGTGGCGAAATATGAATTTAGAATTAAATTGTGATTATTGAGTATTAGTGTAATTGGCTTGAAATTTATTCGTTGAATGGCGCGTGTTTGCCTGTCGATTTGAGCCCGGATCGATCGGAGGGCTACGGACTTGGGACGTGTTGACGGCGGTCCGTGTGAAGGTATGAACGGTCGATGGGCCAAATGGATGCGGGCTTGAGACGTGCGGACGGTGGCCCCTTAAAGGTGTGATAGACCGGGACGTGTTTACGTCGGTCATTGGGATGATATGATTGATATGGCTTGGGACGTGCAGACGGCGGCCATTGGTTTGAGTGATTGGGCGGCTTGTGAGCCCGTGAGAGGAAAGTTGGTTGGACGCGTGCATGCGACTTGAGTGTGATTGGATTGGCTGGTTGAGCGTGTGATTGGAGTGGCTAATGGCGCGTGTGATTGCTGGGATGATTGACTGATTGTGAGTGGGAAGTGTGTGCCGGGTGGTTGTGATATAGTGTTGGATTATTCTTGTTCTGACTAATGTGCAGGGTTTGTTCAGGATTCGAGGCGAGGTAAGTTTGTCGTGTGGATTTTGTTATGGCTTGGTGATTCGCCTGGTAGTGACACTCTCTTTTTGGTATTGTTTGCAGTCTACCCAGCTCCTGTCCCTTTTGTTGATGGTGCAGATTTAACCTTAGAGGCCTAATGTACGACTACTATGGATTTGGTTTTTATTCTACGTTCGATTAAGTTTTTGTTGTCCTATCCTTTAGTCATATTTCTTTTAATGTCAGGTTTGTTTTATTTTGCTTCCGTTTGCGTAATTTGGTTGGGTCGGCGACGCGTCCTAGGACGTCGCGTTCTTTACGACCGTTGAGGGGGTGTTGCGAGCCCGTTAGGGTTCGAGGCGTGACACCCTAAATCAGTTTCTATATGTAATCCCTAATTTGGACCCATGATCATGCACTGTCCCTAAGCATCCATGTAAACATTACATGCATAGCGATGAATTGAGCATGCATGCAAACAGGTTGAAAGACCTTGATTCTCATCCAATCACTCAAGTTAGTGAATCGACATCATATTACTTCATTCAATTCATCAAGTGCCAATCACAAGCACATGCACTACAAAATCAATAAATTGAGAAAATTAAAACTCGTGAAGGGATTAAAAACTGATTCAGCATGCATTATTTCCTAAAAATCCTAAAACCAAAGACAATTCATAAAGGAAAAACAAAGAACAGCAGAATAGGGGATACAAGATGCATTCAATTGGAAAAGAACCCATTGTTAAAATGTTCTGGAAAATTTATCATACATCAAGCACACAACAACAAACATTTTCTGTGAAGAAAACTCCTTAAGATAAGCTACACATGAATTTACAAAAATCACAGAACATGAATAAGTGCATCAGAACAGAACATAGACGCAGATTTTCAGAGCAGCCTCATGGAAATTTGGGCATGTTAATGATGTCCAAAAATTCTCAAATTTTGTCATGACCTAGGTCTGGGAATGACAATCAAAGTCCATGAGAACTCATCATCAAAATCTTTACCGAAAAATTCACACAAAATCAGCAAATCGCAAACACATATTTGGCACATCAAGCATTCTGAATTCACAATTTTCTAGATTTCGGGGGAACTTCATAAAAAATAATAAAGGGGCCCATGGACATGCAAATAAGACAATCTTGGCATCATTAGAAAGCTTAAGACGTTCTCTAAGACTATCTAGAAGGCATCGAGTTTGATTAACATCAATTTCGTGATCAATTGAAAAGGTTTCTACAATGATCCATATCAATAATGAATTGCAATGGATAAGCTCAAAAGATACATATTGTTTACTATCCTCATGACATGGAAAAAAATGTGACACAAATCATGTGAATAGTATACAACATGATGAACATTTTTCGTGAGAAATCCAAACCTAATTGTGATTCTAAAGAAGAAAAAAATGGGAAAACAGATCGGGTTCCTTGAAATCAACAATTACAGAACAAGGATTTAAGATTGAGCATGCTATTGACCATGCAAATGATGACCGAATGACAAGATTTATACCTTTTTGAAAAGATAATGAACTATACTATGACTTTCATGAAGACATCAGGGTCAAGAAATCACAATTGCATATTCAATTTTGAGCAAATCCAATTCGGATTCCAGTAGAGGCAAAAAATACATAAGTCAGTTCACAGAGTTTTTCATCTATCTACTTATCTCCAAAAAATCTGAAAATTTTATATGTTGCAATAAAGACATATGTGAACATTTTTCATGGGGAGACCTAAGTTTAGATCTTAGTAGAAAAATCAGAAAAAAAAAATTGTCAACAGTGCAGGTCAGGCAAAATCAGCAAGTGCAGAGGTCAAATTTCATGAGTTTTCCACTGTTAGGCATGTTCCAAAAATTCCGAAGAAAATCTATGTTATAACCAACTGATTTAGATCATTTTTCATGAAGACAACTCTTATTGAATCTCAACACACAAGGCAACAAAAAATCATCAAACCAAACAACCTGATTCAGAGTAATTAATGCAAAAGGCCATTTCATACCCTAGGTTGATTCATAGAAGATTTCATTCATCTAGACTCGTCAGAAAAATCTAGAAAAAAACATATGTTATGATCAGATGATTCTCAACAACTTTCATGAAGACCACAACATCCAGTTCTGAACACAAAAGCCAGAAAAACTTTAGCAAAATTGCTGCGATCGTGTAAAAACGTGAGGAAACAGAACAACAAAACTTTTGATTCTGATGCAAACTTTAGAATAGGTTTCAGGTAGCCAACAATATCAAATCAAGCGACATAAGATACCAAATCGAAGCTCTCAAAGTGTATTACGAGAGTCCAGAAGGTGTCGAAGTCCAGAAATGAAGTTTAACAGGTCAAAATTGACAAAATAGAAAGCAAGTCTGGAAACTCGAAATTGCAGAATAGGTTCCAACTCAAGAACATCATCATCAAATCATCAAACATGTAGTCAGCAACCATAAACCATTAATGTGGAGTCCATAGAAAGTCCTAAGGTGAATCCTAGCCCTAGCTACCTGTTATAGCCTCGCTTCATCGGATTCAAGATCGAGATTCCTACCTTTTGTGCGATTTTGGTTAGACCGAGTTTCGATCTGTGATTATCTTAGCAAAACAGCAGCAAAAACCTCTCAAGGACCATTGATGAAGCTCGAAGGACTTCAAGAGACACCGGAAGAGGACCAATCAACACCGGTTCACCACTGATGAACCGGTTTAGGTAGATCGGCTCAGCTTGAGCCTATTCGCACTGCTGCCATGGAGAGGGGCTGGATGACAAGATTGGAGGCTCCTCTGGCAGTGCTTTGACCAGCAAGGCATCAAGGAGAGGGAGGCGGATGTCAGAGGAGGTGATTGGAAGGGCGGCGTTGCCGGCATGTGGCTGTGGGAAGAGAAGAAAGTGGCGGTTCGGTAAGTAGGGAGGAGGAAGAGAGAGCGAGAAAGAGAGAGTACATGAGAAAGAGAGCTGAACAAAGAGAGAAAAATAGATTAGAGAGAGAAATTTTTTTTTTGTAGAAATGGCCCCCCTCCCAAATTTTGGAGGGAAAATGAGTTATATATTCTCCTCAAAACTCTATCTCGGCTGTCAGTTTGATCCAACGGTCGAGATTTGTGCTTATCCTTTACTCAGGGGTTAAGCAAAGACCTCATTTAACAAGTGCTAATTTGAATGGCTATGATTTAATCTCGTCAACGGTCTTTATTAATTTTGCAATTAAGGACCTAGTTAGAGGCATTTTTGTAATTTCACAAAACTCGAGGACTTTTTCGCAAAATCTAAAAATTGGAGAGTTCTCAAATCAATTTCATAAAATTGACTTCGGATTTGTGTTTATGTCACAAAAACGAGTCAAATGATATTAACCATTCGCGAATCATGAACGGTTGATTCAAATCCCTAATTAGGGCTAAAATTGGGGGTTTTCATTTCAAAATGCCGATTCACAAAATTGATCACATGAATAATCTTATGATGACATCTGGATCAAATGTCGTAAAAGGAACTAAGTTAAAATATGAACAAAAATGAAAATAATTTTGTTTTTATCCGATTCTGAACCTATTTATGCAAATTGGAAAAAATAGGTTCTTAATCAATTTTTGCAAAATTTCAAATGCCAAAGTCAGATTGAATGAAAAATAAGGTGATTTTTGGATTTTTGTATTTTCCGATTTTTTAATCAAAGGTTTGACTTGTCAAACCCTAGTTGACTTTTCACTAGGAGTTTGATTTTATGATTAAATTTTTGAATTTTTCTGGAATTTCCATTTCTAAAGTGAAATTAAAGTTGAAAGGAATCTTTTTATGTGAAAAGCCCCAATTTGACCCGGGCTTGACTTTTGGTCAAACAATTGATCAAAAAATTTTGATCAACTCGAAAGTTAACCATTTTGACATTTCGTGTTTTTGCATGAAATGAATGGTAAACTGTCTACAGAAGTTCCTTACCAAAAAAAATTAAAACCTTACCAAAAAACTGTCTACAAAAGCTAAGCCAACAAACGGAATTTAAAAATGACACTTTCTGTTCAAGAGACAAGTTCTGTCGCGATCGAAATTCCTAATCTTGAGTTTTCTGTTTTTAATAATGAGTCGACTAAAAATTAGGTGTCAACACCCACTATAATGGATGACTATCCCTAAGAAATTATCGTATGTTGTCTATTTCTTTGTAGTGTCATGAGAGAATGACGGAGGTTGTCCAAATTGTGTTTTATCTCCTTTCTTTTTTTGTCTGACAACGTTGGTCTTTTTTGTCAATAAATAATGACTTGGACTTGTATTTAAATATGAGTCCGGACAGTAAAAACCAATCGTATGTGAAGTACATCGTACGTGAGAAAAACACGATCTAGTCTTATTTAATGAAAGCGTGACAGACCAATCGCATGATTTGCTTCCTCCACATCGCTTTTCTAATGTATTTAATCTTAGTTAAAACATTTGCAAGGTTTCTGGACATGCAATCAATAAGAATTGATAAAGCATTGAATAAGTTGGCGCGGTTTTACATTTAACACGTTATCGCTAGTTTCAAAAGTTTGGGAAAAGGCCCCCGTGAATAGACAACGTAATGAGGTAGCGGGACGATTTATGATTGTTCTTTGTTTGGCATAATTAGCGTGAGAAAAATAACCAGGGCTTATGAAGTTCGATTTACATTAAGTCCACACCCTTGGAGTTTTTTTCTTTTTACGAAATTGTTGATTTCATGACACATGTAGAAAATGTCTTCTACCTTTTCTAAGGAATCGTCTGTCTCATTTATCTCCACATGCGGTATGTTAATTGATTGATCTGTGTGAATCTGAGCATGAAAATAATTCATGAAGATCCACTGTGATTCAACAGCATCCTCAAGGATTTCTTATGCGATGAGTCTTCTTAAGTTTCTTGTATTGTAGTGCAATCATCTTAGTTCTAAGTATGCTTGCTTAGCTCTAGTTTATTTTGGGATTAAGGAAGGTCCTTGCTCTCGGAATTTTTACCTTGTAATCTCAACTGATGTAATGCTTGTCCAAGGCATATTAAGCACTTAATTATTATGTCTGACTATTCCCAAGATCAAACCCCCTATCTTTCTCTAATCTAATTGAGTAATTAGATCATTTTAGTTTCATATATCTATGCTATAAATACTGAAAATGTAATATTTGAAAAAAAAAAGTCAAAAATTCAACATTTGCTATAGTGGACTTCAATTATAAAAGAGGACCGAGAGCTTTCGGGAAGAAAGGAAAAGAAAAGAGAAAAGAAAGAAAGAGTGGAAGAGAAGAAGAAGAAGAAGAAGAAGAAAGGAAGGGTTTTATGCTGCGCAAACTTCACCTAGCCAATCTGACTTCATACCGCAACGCCTAGTAAGAACTCATGTCGCCCGTTCGTTCCATCGGAGAAGTTTTCCAATTTAGGGCTTGAAATTCAAAATTTTGAGAAATTCGAGCGGTAAAGTTCGATTTTTAAGTCGTAGAGCTGTGTATTTTTATAGAATTGATAGTTTGTGGTGTTGTGGAGCCGTGGAATTTTATGGATTTTGATTTGGACTTACGATTTGCCCAATATGAATTTTTGAAGCTGGCCACACATGTGAACAGTGCGTGACCAGTGGGCTTTAGGCCAATTTTCGTTGGTTTTCGGCTCGATTTTAGGACGGCCAAGTTAGGGCTTTTGTAATACTCGGAACGAGCTTTCTTTTAACTATAAGTTTGCTAGGATTAGAGTTTGATGGAGAAAGTTATGACGCGATCAAGTTTCGCGTTGCAGACGATTTGGATAATCACTTTGGAGAAGCGATTTGTGAGCGCACTTGAGTCGTTTTGATTAGTGTCTAAGCTTGATTTAGGCAAGTCGTTAGTGAAAATAGTGTTTTACTTGGTTTTGATGTCGATTCTCGTTTAATTGATAGGATTACGATATCGTTGGCAAGTCTAGCCATGTTATTTGTTTCTAGGGCATTTCAGGTGAGTGGTGCTATCTCTTCTTTGAGTTTGTAAACTCATATTTCGAAAGCGATATGAATTATATATGTTATGAGTTAAATAGTATTGTTTTTGCATAAAAGCTCAGATCGGGCATTTACTACCCTATTGATTATTTGAAAATGGCATGGTAAAGCATTTCTGGAAATGGCTTATATCGATTATCGTGAAATGATTTGAGAATCGTTTTGGAAATATATTGTGAAAGGATACATATGTATATTTCATTACGAACTAGTTTATGAAATGAGTTCGGAAATGGTTTAAGAAATGCTTTACGAAATATATTTCCGGCAGATGAGCTGTGTTGTGAGAAAGTTATTTATTTGGTTTGTAAAATGTATTCTGGATTGGATAATTGATATTGAATGATGATTGTTTGATGCTCAATATCACTGCGAGCCCATTGAGGGGCTTGAGGGTATGCATACCGAATTAAGATATCCTTCTGAGCCGAGCCACCGGCTTTATAGGTGGAGACCTTGCCAAAAGGAGAATCTTGGTAGCCTTATCACAAGACTTTATGTCGTGACCATAGTTGGATATTGAGCAATAGATTGATCGATGGATTAGACCATCGAAGTGATGTGATATAAGATTGGCCAATGGAATGGACTATTGGCATATGCTTTTGATGAGATTCATTAATGGAATAGACCATTGATGTGTGATTTGAGATTAGTCAATGGAATTGATTATTGACGTGGTTTTTAATAGAGATTGATCAATAGACTTGACCGTTGATGTTTATGATGATTTAAAATGAATATTTTCTCAATTGTATAAAGTTTTGAGGAAATAAAATAACTCTTACGTGACTCGATATGTATTTTATATCTTGAGTTTGGCTCTTGAAATTCTAATATGACTTTATGTATTCATGCATAGCGATTGCTCAATCTGCTTAGAAGAGCTACGCACTGCTTACTGAACTGTTGTTGCTCACTTTCCTCTTTTCCCAATCTTTCAGGTTCTCTGTTTAGTAGCCAATAGAGCGAGAGCGATATCTTGGAGACTTTTTGGGTGATTTGAGGATGCGTCCTTCAGGTGGAGGACGGCCGTGTCATCCCCTATCCTGATAGATTTCGGGGTGTGACAGAAAATAGGTTCATAATAATGTTTCTAGTTTTACTTTCATAGCACAGTCTCGAGCTCAGAGCTAATTTACTTGACAACTTGTTCTACCCGAGCTCAAACTTCTGCAAGTGAGTTTGCTTCGAGTCCGGTTGAACTCATACTTATTCACAACTTGACCTAGTCGAGCTTGAGCTTGTCATCGAGCTCAAGCATGAGAAATTGGCTCAACGATTGAGAAGTTGAGCTCAAGTCTAGTATTGATATATGCATAACAGCATCAGAGTGCTAAAATATGTCTGTAATAGAGTAATTACAGACAACTTGGTAGTTGAATATGATCCAAGTACTTTGATTTACGATGTTGTCATTGATCAAGAAAGTTAACAAGGGCCAAATTTCTTCCATGGGTATTTACGAAATCTTGAAAAAAAAAATTACGCCACACGTTACTGCATTTTTTTTAGATTTTTCAAAGCTTGGATCAAAATTGTCCATAACAAAAAAGTTTCTGATTTCTTTGTATATCGCCCAATATCAACATGCTAAGACACTCGAACGAATTTGTCCATGGTTCTTTTGCATATACAATCTTGTATTATTTTATCGATATGAGCTGGGTCTGCTATTAAGAAACTCGAACATTCGTCGAATTTATGGAAAGTGATCGACGATTGACTCTGACTATTTTGTAGAACCAAGATTTTGGTTATGCACCATTCTTTCTGCAAATCTCTAGACCTTGTGAAAATTAGCTCAAATGCTGTGGAATCAAAACTTAACTTATGCATGATTTAGATATGAGCTTCTACACACATAAATTAAGTCATTATATACTTTGATTAAGTTTTGTTGTGGCACAAAATTTTTCTCTTATAAGTTTTCTTCTAAAGGATTTTTTGAAGTTGCGAGTAAGGCTGACTACGTCTTCCTTGTCATCATTACATTTAGGATAGCATGCAATGATTGGATTGCCATGTCAAAAGTTTTGTGTGAGACTTGCTCGAAAAAACTTAATTACATTTCACTCAATTGTTTAGGCATTAGTTCATTTAAAAGATTTAGGACCCAATGAGAATCGGTATAATAGGTATAGGACTGATTGTGTAATTATCCTTACAAATATGTAATAAGACCATCCGTTGAACTTCCCTACATTTCGACCCAAAAAAAAATCTTCCCTATATTTCCACCCAAAAAAAAAACTTCCTTATATGATTGTATCAACATTAATATAATGAGACTGTACCATGCAATTTTATTAACATTTTTTGTTTCATATAACTGACATATTCAATTAGAATTTCCTTTCAACTTCACTTTCTTTTCCATTCCCTTCTACGCCATATATTCCATTAATGTAAACATAGATGCGAGTATGTGTATGCACATGCGTGTGCATCTGTGTGTGATGTCATTCATTCACCCAACTTTGTGGATCTATTAAGCACATCTAATGCTGGGTTTGAATTGAATATGTTTGTAGCTCAATGTAACTTATATGGAAATGATGCAAGTGTCAATGCCATGGATACGTATGTGACACCATCAGGCAACATTTTACATACCTAAATAAGTAAGGGCATTAACTTACAACATAAATTATCCATACGCACAATTTGCTTGCTAAACCATATATGCAGATGGATAGAGACATTTTTTTTTTGGTTAAGACAGATGGATAGAGACATAATAATGCATAAATCATAATTCACCCTCGCAAGTATAGATTAGTAAAATATACATATATGACTCTACGATGAGGGAAAGAAAACGAAAGGACATTGTGATCTCATCCCAAACTCTTCGTGCGAAACATGTTCTAGGAGCATCATTGTGATCACCCAACAAGTATTGTCACAACGGCAAATTATATCACAATGTTTGTTCTTTAAAAGGATTAACAAAACAGTAATATTTCATACTCGACACTGATTGATAGATGATTCAGTGGTACTCCATAAGCACCTTAAATTTCTCCATTGGCAATGACTATGGACTAGCTATAACTCAATCATTGTTGGTGATTTTTTTTATAACCTAGTAGCACAACTGTAATTAGCCGACTATCTAGAGGAGAACTAGCATAATATGTGACATCCTCAAATTTCGACCCTATTCGGAATATAATGAAGTGGTTATTCATCAATGCACTCTTAGTTAAATCTCGCTCTGAATTGATTAGTCATGATAGACTAACCATTAGGGAAAGACTATAAAGAAATTAAGTACGCGTGACCTGAGAACTCGACCATAGATTGACAATTCGACTATAAAAATTGACGAGGGATAATTTTAAGCCATCATAGACCGATCAAGGAACGGTTATAGAATGTTTCGCCAGTAGTATACAATCGGAGTGTGGGTTATTCCGCTCGACCATTGTATGGATTGCGAACGACCCTAAATCAATTCCTAATGATCGTATACTTTGGAACTAGTGATTGACCCCTCGTAATTACATGACAACCAAGATCATCCATGATTTGAGAAAACTTAAACGTGAATTAATATCAAGTCAACCATAAGTCGAATACGCGTAGCTCCTAAAAGCCACCAGTTAGTTTGAGACATACTAAAGTTGCAATCGATCTATTTTGACCATGAATTACAATTCGAATTTGGGTGTTGAACTTTCGAGGATTTCAAGACCAAACTGTTGGATGTTGCCTCATTAATTCTCTGATTTATCGGTTTGCTCGGAATTCTCGGAAAACGATTAACGGGCCGAGAATTTGGAGCCCACGAGGAAGTGGGCCAGACAAAGGCACATTGGGCCTCAAGCCCAATGTGGTTTGGCCATTTGGGCCCAAGACAAGCCCAAGTGGGCCCAATGAAGCCCAATGAGCCCATTTTCTATTTTCAAGCCCAAGTTTGAGCCCGATAGCATTTTCAAGCCCATTCCTGATCCGTTTGAGCCCAAACTTGATTTATACGAGCCCGTAAAAAATTCTAGCTCATAGACGTGTATATTATTTTTATACCTTGTGAAATTACCATTTTACCCTTCTAGCATTTCTGACCAAGAAACAAGAGAGTTTAATGCATGAAGACTTTGGGTCTTGGCATTTATGGAAGGGAATGATGAACTTGGACTTGAAGGACAAGCTTTGCATGAGATAATATCTTTCATTTTGTCTCTCTCCCTCCCTCTACTCTCCCTCATGCACTCACCAATTCAACTCACTATCATCACCACCATTCCTCCCCCCTCTCCTTCCTTTCTTCCTCCCTCATGGCCAAACCAGCAGAACACCTTTGGGTTGCCGTTCTTGCTGCCATGCACCACCACAGAACAGCCAGCAACTATCCGTGACTGCCTAGAGCCGTACACCGCCCTTCCAAGCCGTTTCCACCGTCGGATCGCCTCATCGTGAGCCAAACCAGCCACCCACAGCTGCTGTCCAGCCGAGACCCACCCGCCGTCGTCGTTCTGTGTCATTTTTAGACAGTGTCACACGTAGCCCTCGCTGCCACCATCTTGTCCATGTAATCAGAATCACTAACAGGTAAGTTATCGCCCTAATTCCTTGATTAATAAGTTAAACTTGATTAGGATGAGTTAGTTTAAGTTAATTATGTTTAGTGCTAATTAATTAAGTATTAGTCGATAAGTTATCGCGATAAGTGATAAGTAAACTCAATAAGTTATCGAGAAAATGCGATAAGCTATCGAATTTTTAGTGATAAGCTATAGCCGATATTGCGATAAGCTATCAAGGATTTGACGATAAGCTATCAAAGATTTGATAATAAGCTATCAGATTATTTTTATAATTAATATTTTATTATTAAATAAATTAATTTTCGGAATTTAAATATTAATATTTTATTAATATTTTTTTGTAGAGCTTAATAATAAATTGTGATTGTTTAGGCTTGAATTATGATGCCTATGTTGGAAATTACAGTATAAATTAGCTTGTATAGCTAAATGAATTATATTGTTATTTTTAAGGATGGAATTGGGGGCATATGAACCGTAAATCCCGAGGTGTCGGGTTTATATGTCAATTTTTGTAAGCTAGATAGGGCATGTATGTTTGAATTGGGAAGTATGCAAAGTTTGATGGTTTAATTATATGCACGTTATCACGTGTGATTATTCTAGTGCCTTTTTACGTGTAAAAGTTACAATATTTTGACATATTAGCACGGATCCTGTCTGCATTGGCTAATTGAGAAAGATAACAATGAGACTTGAGTGATTGCTATGTGTGCATAATCACGTAAAGGTTCCTTTTGTGCTCGGTTATATCGGATGATTGCCAACCTAGGGTTTGGCTGTGGCCTTAAGAGGTGTCCCCAATTTGGTAATTGGATGCCATCGCAGGGTCGGGGAGACGAAGTCGTTCGCGAATTGTATTCGGAATGAACTCATTTATGGGATGCCATCATTGAGGTAGGGTGAGACAATGCCGTGTCTGACGGGGTGGGATGATGTCCGGTTATGCCGGAAGATCGCCAACCTGATGCGAATAATGAGAGTTGTGACGTGCCCTGTGTGGCTATAATAATCAGAATACGCATGAAAGATTGTGGTGGTATTGCGCTTGATTATAGGATGAAATTGTGAAGTACATTATGGGACGGGCTGAAGCGGTTTCACCTTATAATTGAGATACATGTGGATGCGTTGTACATGAAAAGGTTGCTACGTATTCTAACTACCTTATATGCATATAGAATTATCGTGGTACATGATGTTATAACGTGCAGGGCGTCTACCAAGGCAAGGTAAGGTTACCTGCAATTGTGTGATGGTATCTTGTGTACGTCGAGCTGAGTTGCATGTTTTAGGTGCATCCGAGATGAGATGAGTTGACCTCCTAATCGAGGCTTAGGTCGTTAACTCACTGAGTTTATCTCATTGTTATTGTTTAACCATTTTCAGGTCCTAAGTGATGACAAATCGCCATGTACGATTTTGGGGTCCTTGTTGACCGGGACCAAGAGGTGATTAGGTACTCGGCAGAAGGATACTATTGGTGTCATAACTTATGTACGGTGATCACTTTGGTGTCATAACTTTTTTTTTCAGATCACTTTGGTGCTAACTTTTTTGAAAAATAATCACTTTGGTGTCAACGTTAACGTGGCTTGCCGGAAATTCCACGTGACGCTGACATGGCTCGCCGGAGAGGTCTATGGCTTGTCGGAGAGGTCTAATCAGCATTCAAAATAAAATTTAATGCTGACATGTATATTTTTAGAAAAATAAAAATTTTTATAGTAAAATAATAAAAAAAAGGAAAATAACACATAAAATTTAATTTTTTTTCATTTTTTTTCCTTCTTCTCTGGCGAGGGCTGCCCTCGCCGGCGTCCGGCGAGACTGCCCTCGCCGGAGTCGGGCGAGAGCAGCCCACGCCCGCGCCGGGCGGGGGCGGCCCTCGCCCGCGCCGATTAGGGGTGGCCCTCGCTCGTGCCGGGCGAGGGCGACCCTCGCCCGACTCAGGCGAGGGCCTCCCTCGCCGGCCTAGGGGAGGGCCGCCCTCGCCTGGGTGGGCGAGGGTCGCGCTCACCCAATGCCGGGGAGGGCGGCCCTCGCCCGACTCAGGCGAGGGCTTCCCTCGCCAAATCCGACGAGGGCGGCCCTCGCCTAGGCCGGCGAGGGCTTCCCTCGCCTAAGTCGGGCGAGGGCCACCCTCGCCGACGCCAGGCAAGGGCGACCCTTGCCCGCCCAAGCGAGGGCCGCCCGACGCCGGCGAGGGTGGCCCTCGCTAGAGAAGAAAAAGAAATAAAAAAAGTAAAAAAATTAAAAAAAAAAAGCCAAATAATTTCCACGTGTACAAGTTAAATTATTTTTTAAAAAAATATAAATGCCACGTCAGCTTTTTGGCCAGAGTCACTAAAGTGATATGTTTTTTCCGATTTTAGCACCAAAGTGATCCGAAAAAAAGTTATGACACCAAAGTGATCGTCGTACATAAGTTATGGCACAAATAGTGTCATTCTGCCCTAGGTACCCATTTGAAGAGTCAAACTTCTTTTGAGGTCACCTCGTAGATAGAGGAGATAGGTTAACCCCCTACCTTTGTGGTTATAATCGGGAAGGTCTGCATGGCGGACTTGTATTATGTTAACCAGATGTTTTGCTGATGAAGTCATTTTCATTATGGTGTGTTTTCCTGACTATCCCTATTGTTGTGATTGGGTGGACAATGATTGCTTCCGCATGCGTTTAATCGTAAGTCAATTTGATTGGGTCGGTGACGTGTCTTGGAACATTGCCATTTCACGACCATTGGCAGGATGTTAGCGTGCTCTAGGTTTGGGGCGTGACACAATAACTCACCACCATGGCCCCACTTAAATGTAAGGGGAAAAGTGTCTTAAAAGTCCTAAACTTATTACATTAGTGCTAATTTAGTCATAAACCTTTTGATAGTGTTAATTTGGTCTTAAACCTTTAACTTGAAGACAATTCAATCCTTTCAGCTAATTTTGGTTAGATATTACTGATGTGGATATTGGCCAGCCTACATAGTACAGCCGCCACTAACTTGGATAATTTTTAGTAATATTTTAATAATTTTCTAATCTTTATTTATTTATTTCCTTTCTTTTTTCTCTCTCTCTCTCTCTCTCTCTCTTTGTCCTTGTCGCGACCCTAAAAAATTTTCATTTTTCGGGCTAATGGATTATTAAGACTAATCTTAACTCGGGCCCTCCCAAGCCCTACTAATTTGCCACTTAGGGTTTAAGTTCTTACTATGCAAATGTTTTCATGCTTGGAGTCGTCACTAATCTATTTGTGGTAGGTCGATTAGAAACCTAAATAAAACATAGGGAGATATGTTTTATTTCTACGAACCAGAGATTCTAAGCCCGGGGACTTGATTACGCTAGATCTAGTCTAACGCCCTTTCGATATCTTTTCTTTTCAAAAATATTTTGACAGGCAGTTTGGATCCATTTTAACTTAATTACTAACATGTGAGGTGTTCATGCGGATGCGCAAACCACCAATTTAACACCCAATAAAGCGTTAAATAAATTGTAAGTTGAGAAGAATTACTTACCTCGAATCCACGCAAGCATCTGCGTTATTAGCTAGAAAATCACATCGACGACCCTAATATGATTTCTAATTAACAAGCAATTCATTCAATTTCGTTTTTTGGATTTTCACTTATTTAGATGAAATCTAACCTATGCAATGACGTGCAAAAATATGACATGCGAATTAATACAACTTAGCATGCAAACTATATGTCATGCAACGACATGACCTAATTCTAATGACGAAAGAATGATTATTATTATTATTTTTTTGGTATTTTTCTTTATGAAATTCGGAATAAAAATATGCCTAAATTATCATGCAAACTAATGACTTCTATTTTTGGCATTTTCTGTTTAAAATTCGAAATAATAAATTGCTGAAATTAAGAATGCAATCTATCCTAATTTAATCTATCATAGGATGATTTTTTTTAGTTTTTTATGAAAATTCGAAATAATAAAATAACCTAAATGATCTATTAAGATTAGAATATTACTTAATTTAAACTAGGAAATAGATCATCTCAAGTCCTAATTTAAATTAAATAACTACTCTATCTTCTAGATATATTTAGGATTCCTAGACATGCAAAAACTCTAGTTCAAATTTAATTGATATTTTTTGAATTTTCTTTTTATTTGAAAAAAGGAAAGCAATTAAATAAATATGGATAACAACCACATTCAAATCAACCACACGATCCGCCAAATTTGTTTCAAAATCGGATTAGGCACAAAAATCAAACTATCGATCATATTTATAGGGTTATATATATTAACGGATATTCGATTATTCAAATTTGGAAAGCTAATGAAATTCGTTATCGTATCCAAATGGTTATGAATAGGATAATAACTTCCCGTATCACCGCGTATCGGACCTTAGGGATAAGGTCGGATAGACGTTCAAATACGTTGCTAAATTAGGAAATTTTCCTAATTTTAAACATTCAAAAATATTGCAGATATATCGAATATTATCCTAAGATATCTAAATATCTACACGATATTCATGAAATATTCAAATACCCAAATTAGGAATCTAAATATTTTGAAAATATACCGGATAAAGATTTTTACCTGATTTGCAGATAACTTTCCAAATTCGAATCACGTGGATCGGGACTCGAGCTTGCGGATCGGGATTGCGATAAGCGGTCGACGTCGGGGTCGGCAGTGACGTCGGGAAGGGCGGGCTCGTTCGGTGTGGCTGTGGCGCAGCTCCGGTGCGGTGATGCACGAGCGGTGGTCGACGGATGGTGGCGTGGATCACGAGGAGCTCGTCCCGATGACGGTTCACGACCAAGGCTGGTTGGGCGATATGGACGCTCACGGTGAAGCCTCTTCGTGCAAAGTGCAGTAGCGTGGACTAGTGGATGTCCATGCTTGATGGCATGAGGAGCAGTTGAGTCCTACGTTGAAGTGGACAAAACACCAAGGAAAAAAGAAGATTACTTTTCTTTTGTTGACCCTTTGCGTTCTGACTTCTCTTCTGTTTGATGGTCTTCTTTTTAATTCCTCTCTGTGGATTTTTGTTTTTCAATTCTGTGACCTCCCCTTTGACTTATTCCTTTAGTTGACCGATTTTCTTCTTCTCTGTGGGTTCTACGTACTTTGCATGGCCGTTGCAACGAAGGTGGAAGCTCGTCCAGCTCAGTGAAGTCAACGTTGGGAAGGGGATTCAACAAGGCTTCGCTGGAAATGTGGTCGAGAACGTCTCTTCAATCAGAAACGCTGGTGAAGATCGCTTTAGGTGCAGCAGGGACGCTCCACTGAAGTAGACAAGGTACTACAGAGGCTTGCGGAAACTGCTGGGTTCACCGCCAAACAGGAAGCAGCGACCAACGACCTCCAACGTGGGGTGTCCTTGACGCTAGAAGAACCACCGAGATAGCTGGTTTCGTTGTGAGAACCGTGAACGACGGTAGTCTGCACGCGAGAAGGTGGTGGCTATCCGGGACGGCATCGGCGGTCCCCCGACGCGGTGGTGGCGCGCGATAGGAGGCGCGACGACGGGTGGTGGTGTTGCCGGCCTCTCCTCTCTCTCACGTGTGTTTCTAAAAATTTTGATCTGAAATTGTGTTCTCTCCCCAAAATTTTGACTTAAAGCACGTTTATGTAATGCTAACCTAGGTCAATTTGATGGGCTCTCTAGTCCTAATGGGCTTAGATTTGGGCTTAGGCTTAATTAGATTTAAATGGGCTAAATTAACTTGGATTTTTAATTAATTAAACTCAACATACCAAATTAAACTCAAATTAAAACGACCGAGCCCATCTGACTTGAAATTCCTAGCCCTTGCATTCCGAGCGAGCCGAGTCTCATTCGATGAAATTTAAGCTCATTCGTCACCGCCAATTTGATGCAAAATACAATTAAATTAAAATGAACCTAAACTATATGTTATGCAATTTAAATATTTTTATTTAGGGGTTAAAATTTAATCCCTAATTTTTATGCAAATTACACTAAATGGTTGGTAAAACTTAGGTGTCAATATTCCTTCTCTTTCCTTTGGTGGTCGGCGAGGGCTAGCCTCACCTGAGTGATCGATTAGAGGCAAGGTCGACCTCTTTGAATCTAGTAAGGTCGAGCCTTGCCTAGTCATGGCAAGGTCCGACCCTCGCCAGCCTAGCGCGAGGCCGCCCTTGTGGCCTCTAGCAAGGTGGAGCCTCGCCCAACCATGGTGAGGCTCGCACTCACTGGCCCTTGCCTTTAACTGGTCACTGGATCTTGATGATTGATTAGAGGAAGAATGAAGGGAAGGAACAAAAAAAGGGAAAGAAAAGACAAAAAAAAAAAAATAATAAAAGAATAAATAAAAAATCGAAAAAATATGAAAATATTATTAAAAGTAGTTAATGTAAGCTAGATGACGTCCACGTCAACAATATCCTACAAAAATTAGCCGGAATGACTAAAATAGCTCTAGAACAAAAGGTTTATGATTAAATTAACATCATTAATAGGTTTATGACATTTCTGACATTTTTCCCTAAATGTTAATGTCCTTTGGCAAAAATTGAATCTACAATCATCAATTTTTGAGCCAAAAATGTAGTCTTATCGACGGGCTAGTCAATGAGGCTCTCCTCTTCATATACATGTTGCTCGTGAATCTCTTTTGGGGAAAATCCAAATAAGAGATTGAAGTGCCCTTATTTTATCAAATAAGAGCCTAAAGTGGACCTTATGTCAAATAAGGACATAAAATTTCTCAAATAAAGGCTTGAAGTGAATCTTGATTCAAATAAGGGTCTGAAGTGGCCATGTTAGTCTTAAAAAAAAGGCTTGACTTCACTTGGATCAAGGGCATTTTTGTCATCTAATTTTTTTTCTTCTTTTTTTCCTTTTTTTGATTTTTTCTTTCCATAAAAAGCAAATTCAAAAAATAAAAAAAACTATAGTTAAAAGATGAAAATGATGGCCGGTGGAGTGGCAGAGATGGCCGGTAGGGTAACTAACACCTCAGTAATGGCCAGCGAGATAGAAAAATAATAACAAAAAAAAAACCACGTTAGTGTCACATCAGCATTTTCCGTTAGCTAAATTGAACGGACTTAACTTTATAACTCGATTGAACTAATTTGACAAGTTTCAGGACTTGACTATACTTTTTGCAAGTTTTTAAACTTAATTGCACTTTCATGATAAATTTTAGGACTTGTAGTGAACATATATGTCATGCCCTGGACCTTTCCTTTTTGTTTTCCCCAAATCGCGGGCGCGCGACATCTTTCAAGGTCATTGAATTGCGACGTCCCAAGAGGTGTCACCGACCCATTTCTTTTATCTTTCAATTATGCACATGCGGAAGTGTATTTCTTTACACCCAACAACAAACAACAAAATAGAATAGCAAGGAAAATACTTGAACTTAATATCTAAAGTTCTAATTACAAGGCCGTTCTTACGGTCCTCTCCCGATTACAACCAAATGGATTGGGCGTTAGACCTAGCTCCTCTATCTCCAACACGACTACCTCCATGTCTTGGTTCACTGGGACACCAAAACGCACGTGATGGTAAGGGACATCCATACTCAGGGTCTAAAAAAGGGTTTAACAACGACAAATAAGATATAAAATCTCAGCAAGTTATCGACCTAAGCCTTGTTTAGGAAGTCAACTCGCCTCGGCTACACCTAAACATGTAGCAATACATCGGCGACAGATCAATTGCAAAGCGAGCCCTGCTTTGCCTTAACTATACACATGAGCAGGCTACTCAACCCATCATAAACAAACATGCCATTAAACAATCGCAAGCATTCTTACCTTGCCTTGACACATATACCATGCATGTTATAAACCATTATGCGCAATCATAATACAACAAGCATATAATACAATCAAAATGCGTAGCAGCTTTTCCATGCACAAAGCATCCACACGAGTATCGATTATAAGGTGAAATCATTTTGGTCCATCCCATACCGTGCCTCACAATTTCATCCCCTAATCAGGCCCAATGCATTCACACTTTTTTTATGCGTGCTCCGATTACTACGACCTCATAGGGCCACGGTACAACCCGTGTTACTCGCATTAGGTTAGCGGTCTTCCAGCATAACAGGGCATCGTCTCGCTCCATCGGGCATGGCATCATTTGGAACCCTCACCCAGATGGCATTCAATTAAAAGCATCAGCCTGGCCTCAGCCGTGACTCAGCATTCGGACCCCCGCCGGGCATATGAACTTAATCGAGCAACGTCTCCAGACTCCCGCTGAGTGACGAGTTCCTTTATGTAATAACACAAGAACAACAACCACACAAACTCATTTATATCTCCACATTTAGCCAAATGCAAACGTGGTTCGTGCTCATAAAACAAATTACTGCAACTTCCACACATAAAAAGTGCAGTAATAAATTCACACGTGATCACATACATAATCAACCCATCAAACTTTGCACGATTTCCTTTTTAAACATCCTTACCCTATTTAACTCATAAAATCGGACATATAAATCTGACATCTCGGGAATCTCCACTTATATGTCCATAGAACCTTTCTTTAAAAACAAAATCCATGGTTTATAAAATGAGCAATCACATTTCATGGCGTAACAAGCTCTAAAGCACATAAAATGTACACTGAATTATTACATAATTCAAGTACAAATTACATATAACAATCACTTATCGTCCTATTGCGATAACTTATCAAATAAAAACCGACAACTTATCGCTCCTTTGCGATAACTTATCATCCATTTCCTTGATAGCTTATCACCCCTTTTGTGATAACTTATCACCAAACCCATGATAGCTTATCACCCTTTTTGTGATAGCTTATCAATAAATAACTGATAACTTTTCGTCCCTTTGATGATAGCTTATCACATTTTTTTCAATAACCTATCAAGTCCACTTATTACCTATCGCGATAGCTTATCACTTTTGCCTATCACTTATCATGATAAATTATCAACTAATTTCTCATTAATTAGCGCTAGGAATAATTAACTTAGTCTAATATACCCCTAATCAAGTTTAACACCCTAAACAAGAGATTAGAGGTTAACTCACCTAGAAACGATTCCAACAATACAGGCGTGACGGCGACGGTGGCGGTGAGGGTTACGCGTGGCTCGGTCCAGAATGGCACGGGGTGGCGGTGTGGGAAATGGGTCTTATGGGCGGCTGCTGGATAGCAACAAGGGCTGCTCAGCGAGGGGTGAGGTGCAACTCAAGGTGGTGGGAGTGAGGTGGACGGCAGTGCATGGCTAGGTGCAACTTGAGGCCGGCAAAGGCGCACGGCGATGGCGGCAGTACAAGAGAAAACAAGAGGAAAAAGGGAGAGGGAGAGGGCGGTGTGGAAAGAGAGAGAGAGAGAGAGAGAGAGAACATGAGGGGGAGGAGAGAAAAGTGAGAGGGGGAGAGAAAATGAGAGGAAGCTTCCTCCTCAGGCTCCTCTTGCCAACTTCTCCTCTAAGTTTCATTGCAAGGTTCAAGCAAACTTCCCACGCGAGCTAGAACACAATTCACATGGACTTGGACTTGGGTCAACAAACTTGGGCTTGGGCTTGAATGGGCCCAATTTGAAGAGAAATGGGCTTGAAAGGCTTAATGGGCTTTCATTGGGCCCATTGGGCTTTGGCCTTGGGCGTGAGGCCCATCTCGAGCCACTTGTGGGCTTCCATTCTCTGTCCAATAATTCCTTTGTCCAAAGTTTCGGGGCCCAAAACTATTCCCGAGGGTTTACCTCAACTAAACCAAAAAGGAAAGTTTATGAACTATCCTTAATCGAAAACCCATAACCGGATCAAGGCCCATGGCTAAACTTCAATGGGAAGTGCTCCTAATATGGCCTATTTGAGTTAGGCAGCCTCTTGGGGTGTCGCTTGTGTGATTTATGATTGATTCGTCAATCAATCCATATTCGAGTCTCGTCGACCCATAGATCATTCTAAATTGTCATATAACCATGCGAAATTAACTTATTTACCCGGGGCACGTGGTCTTGTGAAATTGGCTTAGGATCATTTGGGTTCAATGTAATGACCATGTGAAATCACCCGTAATCTGGGTATGTATACTCTCATCGAATCTATCCCTAACCTTTTATTGATTGACCCGTTACGTCGTAAGGTCGTCCCGCATCGATCCTTTTGGTCGAGCTATTTTCCATGATTGAGTACTCTAGTCGAACTCATTTCCCGACCTTCAATTGCCCTTCCTAATCGAATAGTTAACCCATGCACAATTCGTGAATCGACTCATGGTCTAACCCTGCTATTAGTGCATTGACAGTTTAAGCCACTTCTTATGCTGAAATAAGGTCCAAATTGAGGATGTCACAATATCCCATTAAATCTTGTGAGTAACAATTGTGAATTCCTTTGTGAGTTTCTTTATGAGATTGATAAATTATTTCACGAGGAATTGTAAAGTTAAAAATTATGTGAGTTATTAGGTATAATTAGAGTTTGGGAAATACTGAGAGTGCTTGAGTGACTCAAGTGTGGTTGTAATCTCCATTAATTTGCTTGATCTATAGTGAAATTATTTGCTAGTCTCCTCGTGAACGTAGATCACTCCAACCGAACCATGTAAATCTGATATTGATCTATTTTTATATTTTGTTTATTTTACTGTTCGGTTGCTTGTTTTTGCAACATGACATTTCCATAAAGCTCAATCATGTTGTGTTACTACAAAATGTTTGGTTGGTACCATACCTAATTTAGTAGAGAGCTCTCAGATTGACTTCGTGATAGGATAAATCATCATTGTAGTCGTGTTGAACTCATGATCGCTCAAGAAAATGTCTACTACCTTATCTATATACTAGCACAATAAGGTGATCTCAAGTCAAAAAGATACTAAAGGCTCCGTCATTTTGCGGAAATGTTACGTTTCGGGAAATTGTTTTTCGAAAAGTCATTTTCCTGGAAAATGACACAATTTTCTATTGTTCGGCTAAAATTTGAAAAAAGGCTTGAAGAATATTTTCCGTTGTTCGGCATGGAAAATATTTCCCTCCTTGCACTACTTTTAATAATTTTTTTTAATTTTATCTTTATTTTTTTTCCTTCTTCTTCTTACTCAGTCGGTCGCCAGCTAAGGCAGTGGCTGGTGACCGGCCGTAGGCGAGCTCGAGCCTCGCCACGGGCCAACAAGGCTAAAGCTCGCTAGATTCGGGCGAGGTCGAGCCTCGCCGGCCTATGGCGAGATCTCCCATGGCTAGCGACCGATCAAAGAAGAAGATAGAAAAGAAAAAGAAAAAGAAGAAAGAAAAATAAAATAATTAAAAGATAATTAAAAATAATAAAAATTAGAATTTTAAAAAATATAAATAATTGTAATGAATGATGAAAGAAGGAGGGGAGAAAATGTTTTCCTCTTTATAAAAAGTGAAAAATATTTTCCTCACTTTTGAAGGTGTTTTGTCCATTGAGGGAAACTGTTTTCCATGGATAGTTTATATTCTGTGAAACGAACATCGGAAAACTCAGAAAATATTTTCTTGGAAATTATTTTCTGTAAAATGAAAAATGCCTAAGAGAAAATCAAAAGACCAATAGGATTTCTCTTGTCATGAAAGTAGTCTATGAATCATTTATTTATTTGTAGAAACAAACAAATCCTTCATGGCAATGTGGTTGTCGTATACGTGCGACGAAATCTATATCTTAAATTCAAATTTCACAGGATTCTGACAGATCGGTGACACAAGATATGAGTTTTCTGTACTTACAAATACTCTCCACTTGGATTCTCAGGATAAGAGGCACGTGCGCTTCGCCAGCGACTCGTTAGCACCAATGAAGCACAAATAGCGCAGTGCCACAAATGGCGGAGTGCCTCCGTTTCCAACCCACGGTCTGAAAGGTCTAAATTTCTTGGATCTGTCTGACGCTTTGCACGCCCAAAAGAAAAAAATCTTTGCCATACACAAATATGAGGGACTTGCGAACAAGCGGAATGGGAGTTGGATTCGTGAACAAATCTCTCACTGAGGCCACCGTGGTCATGAAGAAACTTGACACTCCGAAGGCAAGTCTTGCTAAGATTGAAATTCTTGTGTGCTTCACGGCCACGTTGCTAATCTTTCTCGCCATGTTCGGCTCATCGAGGCGTTGGCACACAAAGTTCAAGATGGTGTTGTGGGCAGCGTACACCCTCTCGAGCCACCTCATCACGTACACGCTTGGTCTGATGACCGAAGGGTCTATCCAAAATGAACTGTTCCCGGTTTGGGCCGCTTTCTTGATGATCTTCTTTGGGTGCTCGGACTCCTTCTCTGCCTACAGACTCGAGGACAACGAGCAGTGGAGGAACTATGCTTGGCAATATTTGATCAAGAACTTCGGGTTGGTCACGTTGGTGATCGTGTACGCTAGCACTTCGCCTATGCTGTTGGGGGTCTCGTATCTACTTTTAATGGGGCAGTTAAAGGTCGGTGAAAGAGCACTGTCTCTCATGACTGCGAGCGTGTATGGCCTACAGAGAACCACCAAATTGATCGCCGACTACATGAGCTCTGAGCACAAGTTATATCCGCATGAGCCAGACCCTATCCAGATGAAAGGATACAAGTACGTTGTGAGAGGGGAAGAGAAAAGATGGGTAAACGGTGTTGAAGTAATATTCAAGATGTGGAAAGCTCTAGCAAAAATGGAAGGGCCGAACTACCGCAAGAAGTTGAAAGAGAGAAAAGCTGTAGCACAAATGGAAGCGCTGAACTACCGCAAGTCATTGGAGATCACGGATGAAGTGATCACGGTCGAAAAGGTGTGGGCATGCGAAGGATCACTTTTGAGCTCGACAGACGGGGACAAAGATTGCAAGCTCAAGGACATTTGTCTCTCGTTTTCGCTCTATAAGCTTCTCTCCTTAAGATTTTGCAGCTATTCAATGCCCAAAGAAGCTCACAAAAAGGTAAGGAAGTTGATTCAGCACATGCTTGAGGGAGAAAATGATTACGAGCGCGCATTTAGGGTCACTGAGCTAGAGCTTTCCTTTCTTTATGATTTGTTCTACACCAACTATGGGATCATCTTCTACCCGGGCCGTTTGTTCCTTAAGGTGATGGAGCTCTTTCTACTGATCGTTGGTTCACTGTTGACAATTGGACTTAGTTTCTTGTGGTACTACAAGATAAGACCCCAAGATGAAGTTCAACTGTCTACTTCAGGCGGGTTGAGCATCGACCTTCTCATGACGTCGGTAATTCTTATGGTATTCATATGTTTGGAGTTTCTGCAGCTTTTCTTCATGGCAACCTCGGAGTGGGCAAAAGTATTATTGCTATGCAAGTACGTACGAAAAAAATCATGGCAACTGGACAAACGGATAGAGAAGCGGATAGCACGACTATGCCGGACACAATTGTGGAAACCTTGGGCAAGGAAACTTCGCCAATACTCGCTTCTTGAGTCGTACGGTTACACCCCTCCAAGGTGGCTATACAATCGCTTCACAGCTGCTTATATCGATTACATAAGGGACGGTCAAAAGCAAAGTGTGCCCGCCAAATTGTGTTTGGAAGTTAAAAAAGCCGTTTTTGATTCTTTAGTTTCAAATTTCAGTGAATCGAAGAATGGAGAAGCTTGTTCAGTTGGATTGAAGAATGGAGAAGCTTCTTTGAAACTAAACGATGAGGTGAATAAGCTCTCGTGGGCGTGTCGCCTTGAGACTCAGACTCAAGTCATATTTGTGTGGCATATTGCCACAAGTATTTGCGAGCATGAGGTGCCAATTTCAGAATCGGACTTTCTCGTGGCCACAAGCTTATCCAAATATCTTGCTTACTTGGTAGCGTTTTCTCCAAGATTGTTACCTGATCACCCTTACGACGCGGAGTATGTCTTCAACCAAATCATTCTCGAATCAAGGAACTTGCTCGAAGGGTGCAACACTGGAGGAGAAAGAATTAGAAAATTGAAGGAGATTGGTAGGACAAGGAATGATACTGGTAGAGTGCTAAACCAGGGTGCTCGGTTAGGGCAGCAATTGCTGGAAGAACTAAACGATCCAAAATTCATTTGGAAGGTATTGGCTAAATTTTGGGCGGAACTCATGGTGTATGTGGCTCCATCGGACGATGCTAAAGCTCACGCAGAGCACTTGGCGACTGGTGGGGAGTTCGTGACACACTTGTGGGCTTTGGTCTCCCATGCAGGCGTCAAGCGAGACACTCCTGTTGAGCGGCCTCCTTCAACAGATGCCGAAGCTGGACCAATTGGTTGTGATAATGTACATGGATGGGATGATAGCGTGTCTCAATAAGGATTAGCGGA
Source organism: Syzygium aqueum (assembly GCA_031216185.1). NCBI lineage: Eukaryota > Viridiplantae > Streptophyta > Magnoliopsida > Myrtales > Myrtaceae > Syzygium > Syzygium aqueum. The sequence goes on from CM062234.1 coordinate 21,605,048, forward strand.
GCCGAAAGGTTCAGACACCTGTTATTAACAAAGTAAGGAGCAAGTGGCTGGTCTATTATTTGAGTGGTTTGCTATGTAACTGTCTATAGATAGGTTGGTCCATGCTTTATGTATTTGAGATCAGATGTGTTGCTAAACATGCTTCAATGGGGGTGATAAAAACTTCTTCTGTATCTTTCCCTCCTGCTTGTTCAATGTTTTATTTCTTTGACTGTATCTTTTGTGAGGATCTGTCAGAACATTTGGTGTTTATAAGCCATCTCTTTGGGAGATTCTTTCTCTATGTAAATTGCAATCTATATTCGCACTTTAAGAGATCATGTCCACAACAACATGGCAGCAAACTTCTTCCAAAATGTTTGAAATTCCACTGGTCTTAATTTGCTACTTGTGGTTACGCAAGATGAGGACTCCGTACATCTTGTTAACAGTGTTGCCGATGTCAACCAATGAAATGAGTGGAAGAAAAGAGACTGAGCTCAGGAGTTCTTCTTGGAGGCATCTTAGTTAGTAAATTACATACGGTTCGGAGTATGCATCCGCCGTCCCTTAGCCTGTTTCCATTCGATGTCCTGTGCATCCAATGAAACATGATCGATAAGAATTGATATACCCTTAAATTAGCAGGCACGGTTTTACGTTTACTGTTTATCACTAGTTTCCAAAGTTTGGGAAAAGGCCCCAATGAATAGACTATACGTAACTGAGGGACGAAGATTTGTAATTGTTCTTTATTTGGTGCAATTAGCATGAGTAAGATAACTGGTGTTGAAGCCGATTAAATTTTGTGGGTAAGATTTTGCGTATTCCTTTGTGAGATTGAAATATTATTATGTGAGAAATTGTGAATGCCAAAACCTATGAGTTATAGAGTGTAACTGACGGCTGTAAAGCACTGAGAGTATTCGAGTAACTGGAGTGTGGTTGTAATTTTTGTTGTATCTCTTGATTTATAGTGGAATCCTGCTCTCTCATAAAGTAAATCATATCGATCAATTCATGTAAATCTAGTGTCCGACTTACTTACTTGTTCTATTCAGTATTCTATCCAATTGCTTATTTTTCACAACACAAGTTTTCAGAGTAATTGCTTGAATTCAATGCGAGGGAAACCGAAAGAGGAGCGGCCATTGACTCAGGAGTGCGCCAACTTTTCTTGTCATAGAAGGTGTTGTGAATAATAACCAAGCGAATATGATAAAATAGTCGAAATGAAAGAAAAGAAGTCGGATACCAAATTTACGTGATTCGGTCCAAATATCGAAATCTACGTTAATAGGGAGAGCGACACGGAACTTCACTATAGAAATAAGCGATATAATGAAGATTATTATCACTCGAGCACTTAAACACACTCTCAGTATTTTTCGATCCTTAATTACACCCAATAGCTCACTCAATATTTAGCCTCTCATAATTTCTAGTGAAATCTCATTCAAGGAATTATATAAATTATACTCACAAGAATTTAACTGGCTAAATCACTCGTGTACAATTATAACCAACAAACCCTCACAAGAGGAACTCTTTGCCCAACTCCTCAGTGCAGTCTCAAAGTTCTGTCTTCTCTCGGTGCTCAAGGACACGCACTTCAACGTTCAGAGAGCTATTCCATTTATAACCTAAAAAAGCCTCCCATCATTTATTGCGGCACGAGAAAGTCCTCTTCAGTGGGTTGAAAAACAATAGAAAGTAACGTGGGAGCTCCACCTATTCTTCCCCTTTTGCGCGGCTGCTCTAAAGAGAGTTAATGGAAAGGTCCAAAAGAAAACCCCCACCGTTCATTAATACCATAAAAAACTTCAAATTAATACACATATAATAATTTTACCCCAAATTTTTTTTTACTATCAAAATTTCCAAATCGATACACATATAACAATTTTACCCCGAACATACCCTAAAAAACCATAAACTGATACACTTGTGACAATTTTACCCCGAATATACCACAAAAAATCCCAATCTGGTACATATGTGACAATTTTACCATAAACTAAAATTTTAATATTATTTTTTCGAATTTTTATTAATTTTTTGGGTTAATACCACCCTAAATCTTAAACTGGTACATGTGTGATAATTTTATCCTGAATTTTTTTTTATAAAAAAACCCCAAACTAGTACACCTGTGACAATTTACCCCAAACTTTTTTTTACCACCAAAAACCCTAAACTAGTACACCTATCACAATTTTACTCCAAACTAGTAAACCCGTGATAAATTTACCCTAAACTATTTTTTTTAACCACGAAAAACCTCAAATTGGTCAACATATGATAATTTTACTCCGAACTAATAATTTTTTAATATTATTTTTCCTTTTTTTCAATTTTTTTAATTTTTCTTTTCTTTTCTTTTTCTTCTTCATCTTCAACTTTTGACCAGTCGCCGATGGCGAAAGTCGACGAGGTCGGCCCTACCGGCGCGAGCGAGGGCCGCCCTCGCCCGACTCAGGCCAAGGCTGCCCTCACCGACATCGGGCGAGGGCCGCTCTCACCGGATCTAGTGAGGGCAGACCTCACCTGGGCGGGCGAGGATAGCTCTCGCCCGACGCTGGCAAGGGCCGACCTCGCCAGATCTGGCGAGGGTAGGCCTTGGTAGTGTCGGGCGAGGGCTATCCTTGCCCGCCCAGGCAAGGGCGACCCTCGCCTGAGTTGAGCGAAGGCAGCCCTCGCCCGACTCAGGTGAGGGTCGCCCTCACCTGACGTTGGCGAGGGCGGCCCTCGCCAGCAGCCGGCAAGGCCGACCTTGCCAACTTCCGCCTCTGGTAGGTCGCCAGTCCGGCGACCGGCCAAAAGATGAAGATGAACAAAAAGAAAAGAAAAGTAAAAACAAAAAAATTAATAAAAATTCGAAAAATAATATCAAAATTTTAGTTGAGGGTAAAATTGTCATATGTGTACCAGTTTGGAGTTTTTTGTAGTATGTTCAAGGTAAAATTATCACAAGTGCATTGGTTTGAATTTTTTAAGGTATGCTTAGGGTAAAATTGTCGCATGTGTACCAGTTTGAGATATTTATGATAAAAAAGAAGTTCGGGATAAAATTGTCACATGTGTACTAGTTTGGGGTTTTTGGTGGTATTAACCCTAATTTTTTTATTTTTTCTTTTCTTTTTTTTTTGTTCATCTTCAATCTCTGGCCAGTCGCCGGACCGACGACCGACCAGAGGCGAAAGCTGGCAAGGTCGGCCCTGGCCACTGTTGGTGAGGGCCACCCTCGCCGACGTTGGGTGAGGGTGACCCTTGCCTAAGACGGGTGAGGGCTGCCCGCACTCGACTCAGGAGAGGGTCGCCCTCGCCTGGGCGGGCGAGGACAGCCCTCGCCTAATGCCGGCGAGGGCCACCCTCACTGGATCTGGCGAGGTCAGCCCTCACTGGCGTCGGGTGAGGGCTATCCTCCCCCGCCTAGGAGAGGGCGGCCCTCACTTGCGCCAGCGGCCGACGAGGCTGACCTCGCCGACTTTCGCCTTTGGCCGGTCGTCAATCTGGCGATTGGCCAGAAGTGGAAGATGAAGAAAAAAAAAGAAAAAATAAATAAATAATTCGAAAAATTTAAAAATAATATTAAAAAATTATTAGTTCGGGGTAAAATTGTTATATGTGTATTAATTTGAGATTTTTTGTAGTTAAAAAAATAGTTTAGGGTAATTTTGTCACGAGTTTACCAGTTTGCAGTAAAATTGTCACAGGTGTACTGGTTTGGGATTTTTGGTGGTAAAAAAAAAGTTTGGGGTAAAATTATCATAGGTATACTAGTTTGAAGTTTTTTGTGATAAAAAAAAGTTCAGGATAAAATTATTACATATGTACCAATTTAGAATTTTTTATGGTATTAACCCTTAATTATTCAATCCATTGACTCCACAGATAAATATATATAAAATATATGTGAGCCCCTTCTTTAGTGTGAACATTAGAATGTTTTTCTGCGGCAATAAATTCAGCATTCAAAAGAATCCAACATGCAGGATCATTTTGACTTGGAGGAGGCAACATATTCACTTGTAATTAATTTTTCCTCATGCTTGTTGAAATCTCGGCCAACAATTCTCATACGCCAATTTTTGACTCGTATGTGGCCGAGTTCAGACATTCTCATCGGTCGAGTTTCATTTAACAGGCTCAAACTTGAAATATATTTTAACAATCTCTACCTTAGCTCGATGTTTAAGTCAAGTCATAATCGATTCAATGAAAATCTCGTTACTACTCTCCCACAACCTCAATGGGCTCAACAGCCACAAAGTAATTTCAAGTCCAAGCCGCACTTGAACTTCATCATAACCATGAACCTCATCAAGACACTAACTCCACTTGCACAATTAGCTACTCCACAAGAATTTTCCGACATAACCTTATGAACCGCATATAACGCAAAACCATAATTGTATCCATATCTGACAGAAGGTGGAACAAACACCTTGTCAAACCCAGTAGCTACAATAACTGTCAGCTCTACAGACTCCACCTCACTACAAGCATCATTTGTGTCGATTATTTTGCTAGTACCTGCTACCTCAAGAGTTTCTTGTTGTAACTCCACTTTGAGCTGAATACTGTCCAAATTCGTATTAACATTGCTACAAACGCTCTTAGCCAGAAGTACTGGAGATTTATCAAAAGTAACTTCTCTGCTCTCATCAGATGAATTTATATCCGAGCACCACAATTAATAGCCTTGCTCACCTTGTGCATAGCCATGGAATATGCACCTTGCCCTCCCATCGAGCTCACCATCACTCGCTCAAAAATAACACATGCAATAAAGCATTCTAAAAATAGAATAATTAGCAACGTTACCTGACCACACTTCATCGTGAGTCTGATATTCAACAGCAGTCGATGGGGATCTATTCACTAGGTAGCTTGACATACTAAATGCGTCCACCAAGAATCTCCTAGCAATACCAGCACTAGAGATCATTTTGTGGGCCGTTTCTAGTAATTTTCTGCTCATCAATTCTACAAACTGTTGTGGTTTACGGGCACTAGTGCGATGTTTCACTATACCCTTCTTCATGCATAATTTATTTACTAGCTCCAAGCAAAACTCCATGGTACTCTTAGTCCGCACATGCTTGATCAACTTACCTATCTCCACCTCGATCAAAGCTCTTGACCGCATGTTCCTCACATCAGCATTAAACTTGTGCATCGGCACAGACACCGAAGTCTTTCTCAAGCAGTTGTTTCGCAGGTCTTTCTCAAGTAGTTGTTGAACTCTCTAATATATGCATCCAACGTCTCCAGGGCGAAACCTGTCACTGTTTCACCTTGAAGTTCATACAAGCCACTGTGCTTGATTCCTCTCATTATCTCCAAGGCATCTTGAACAACCTTCAAAACTCCACCTTCTGAAGAATACCTGTAGCCAACTGAATCTAGGGCACCCAAGGAAATTAAGTTCTTTTTCAATTCTGGAACGTGTCATACTCTAGTCAATGTTCTCACAATGCCATCATGCATTCTAATTTTAACATCACCAATACCTACAACATCGCATTCAGCATTGTTCCCTAACTGTACTTTACCACTACTCGTGCGCTAATAAGTGATAAACCAGTTCTTATTTGGTGTAACGTGAAACAAACAGTCAGAATCCATAATCAATCCATCAAATGACAAATTCTTAATGATAGACAATATACAATCGACACCATCAGAATTATTCTCAGCTACAACTGTAATATCACCTGTAGCTTCAACTCTAATTTCCTTACCCTTTTTATCTTTTAGCTTAAGACAATTTCTTCTAAGATGCCCACTTTTACCACAATTCCAACTGACAACCCTACTAGTCCTAGACTGACTTCATCTGTTCATGTTTATACTACTCTTGCTAACATGAGTATCAATTCTTCCTCTACACTCACCTACTAAAGCGGCAAGTACAGGTTCACCATATTCTTTCTTACGAATGTCTTCATTTAGAATCAAATCGCGAACCTCATTAAACGTCAAGCTTCTTGACCCAGATGAATTACTGACAGAAGTAACAGTAGTATTTCAACTATCAGGCAATGAGAATAATAGAATCAAAACACGCACCTCGTCTTCAAAGTTAATCCCAACCGAACTCAATTGGTTAACAACCACATTGAATTCATTGATATGTTTAGCAACCGACATACCTTCACCCATCTTTAAGTGAAATAGACGTCGCATCAAATAGACCTTGTTAATCGCAGATGATTTCTTGTACATATTCGATAGGGCTCTCATCAGTGCCATAGCTGTTGTCTCCTTCACGATTTTAAATGCGACGTTACGAGCCAACGTCAGATGAATAACACCCATCGCTTGTCTATCTAGCAATTCCCACTCTGAATCTTTCATTGACTCCGGTTTCTCTCCAGATAGTGTTAAGTGCAGATTTCTCTAATACAAATAATCTTCAATTTGCATCTTCCAGAAAGCAAATCTTTCTCGTCAAATTAGTCGATTCTCACCTTTCCTTCTTCCAATGTCACCGATTCACTTCAAGTCAACCAGCACTAGCTCTGTTACTAATTGTTGCGAATAATAGCCAAGCGAATCTAATAAAATAGTCGGAATGACGGAAAGGAAGTTGGACACCAAATTTATGTGATTCGGTTCGAATATCGAAACCTACGTTCATGGGGAGAGTAGCATGGAATTCCACTATAGAAACAAGCGATACAACAGATATTACAATCACTCGAGCACTTAAACACACTTTTCCTGTTTCTCGGCCCTCAATTATACCTAATAACTCACTCAATATTTAGCTTCTCACAATTCCTAGTGAAATCTCACTCAAGAAATTATACAAAGTATACTCACAAGAATTTAATGAGCTAAATCGCTCGGGTATAATTACAACGAACAAACCCTCACAAGAAGAACTCTCTGCCCAACTCCTCAGTGCTGTCTCAGAGTTGTCTTCTCTCGGTGCTCAAGGACACACTTCAACGTTCGGAGAACTCTTCCATTTATAACCAAAAGAAGCCTCCCATCATTTATTGCAGCACGAGAAAGTCTTCTTCAGTGGGTTGAAAAACAATAGAAAGTAACGTGGGAGCTCCACCTATTCTTCCCCTTTTGTTGCGGCTGCTCTGAAGAGAGTTAATGGAAAGGGGCAAAAGAAAACTCACACCATTTCATAATTATTCAACCCACCGACTCCACAAATAAATATATATAAAATATATGTGAGCCCCTTCTTCTGTATGAACATTAGAATGTTTTTCTGCGGCAATAAATTCAGCATTCAAAAGAATCCAACATGCAGGATCATTTTGACTTGGAGAAGGCAACATATTCACGCGTATTTAATTTTTCTTCACGCTTGTTGAAATCTCGGCCAACAATTCTCATACGCCAATTTTTTACTCGTATGTGGCTGAGTTCACATATTTTTATCGGTCGGGTTTCATTTAATAGGCTCAAACTTGAGACATTTTAACAGAAGCTGATTCTGTCGTGTTGGATGGAAACCGAAGTTTTTCTTGACTAAGAGGCTTAACGTGTGGTTGAGAACATTGGCCGCTCATTTTTATGACTGCCCAATGGTCTGACTGCCTAAAGGGGCCACTGTGAGTTAGAAATAATCGAAGTCTTCTCGAGTCAGACGCGTTTAGTTTTTACATCTCCTTTCTCAAGCAAAATGTGAGCCAACTCAATGAGGTTGGCTTAGTGGCTTAGAAAGAACACCGTACAGGTTCCATTCTCCGCACCATCTAATATAGATAATTCAATATTTAAGCGGTCCATCTGGGTTTTTACTCATGGGTTATGTATTTTATTGGAGTAGTGGGATCTCGTATGAATGGAGATCGAGCTAAGATGGAGTTTCTTGTTATACAAACAGGAGTCATGAAGACCTTTGTTGATTGTCGTCAAGACAGGCCTTGCACATTTACAATCACACTACAAAATTGGCAAAACCGGCATTAATAATCAAAAATCCAATCTCTACTGACTATTAGCGACGGCACGCATCCTACGGCTCATTGTTGCCAATAGGCTTGCCACCAACCAAGAGTAGGGATGGTTTTGCCGGCAACGAAGATGCGTAATGGGGATGCTTGCCCGTCCTAAACATTAGCTGCGGGAACCCCTGGCCGGTCCCTAATAGCTCTTCGAAAAATCCGTCACCCATGCACCTACTTTTATGGAGATTGTCCAAATAGACATTAATGTAGTGTATTATAGACGAGAGTGACCGCCCCCTAGAGTGATGAGATGAGACACTGATTCATATGAAATTAATTGGTTTTTGAGGACAGGTTTTCACATTATATCTTGACCCAAGAATGTATGCCTGTTAATTTAATTTGGATCGAGTCATGTAAGCAACACCAACTTTCGAAATGAACTAATATTATACCCATATCATTATTATGTTATATCAACAAATCTAAATAGTTGCAATGATTTTTGTTGTCAAAAAGAAGAATGTAAGATTTTAGCTCCCTTACAATGTCGAAACTGTTACAACATAAGAAGAAACACAGATACAAGAAAATTCCCTAAACCGGACAAAAGCTTCCAAAGCTCTTCACAAAGCGGTAATCTGACGTATTTCTCCCTCATAAAGCTGCCAAAGACAATTAAATCTCAACAAACCGTTCTGAAACAAACGGTAAACAGCTGAGACCCACTAAGATTTCTCCTTAATCTGTAAATATAGATTGGCACTGGTAGACGGAGTCATTCTCTTACTTGTAAAAAACATTCCATAAATGTAAGCAAGAAGTAGCGAAAACCCTCACGCCAAGATCTCTAGGAAACACCTAGTTAGGCAAGCAGTACATGCTGCGCTCTTGGTGGTGATTTTCCACAGCTCGGTTATTACAGATTCAAATTTCAAGCTTCTCCACATTCTTAACCTTGCAACAACACAGGTATATGGATTCAAAACTATCAAGTACAGCCACATAAATTGCTTGCTTTAGATGAAATTGCCATCCTTCCGTGGTTTATTTGGAAGGCCAGAAATGAATTTGTGTTTTGAAGAAAGCCCCCAAATCCGAGAACCTTAATTGAGTCGGCAAGGATTATGATTCAAAACTATAGCAAGTGGAATCATCAAAGCTTCAATCTGCATGCGCAAAAGAGCTTCTTACCTCTGAAATGGAACCCGCCGTAGAGTAATTCCTTCAAAATAAACATATATGGCTCCTTTCTTGAAGTTGAAGCAGAAGGAGTAGTGTCGGGAATCCTCAAAGACGAAGCTGGAATCCTGCTGGATGGCTTTGCCATGACAGTTCCAGCGACTTCGCTATTACACACGGAATTGCAAGCTCTGCCACAAGCTCTGGAATTCTTCGTCGATAGGAGAAATGAAAGAATTGATATGGAGACGGACAGCCTTCAAATGGTAAAGATGCTGCAACAATAGAGTCAAGTCAGCTGGGAAGTGGAAGCGTTCATTCGAGAAGCTCACTTCCGGATGGCCCAATTCAACAACCTAACCGTGGCCCACTATAATCGATTTGCGAATCAAGTTGCTGATTGGGTCGCCAAAACGCAACGTACAAATTCTCTAACTTCATCTTGGCTTGCTCGTGCCCCCCAACCTTTATGGGAGTTGTTATGTTTTGATGCCCCTATGTCGGGTTGTAATTTCAAGAACTCTTAAGTTTCAATCAAAGTGCTCTATTTCGACCAAAAAAAAAAAACCAACACAATGACATAAATTTGTAGCTCTTATTTTCCTTTCTTATGAGAAATTATTGTGGAAGGCAAACGGAAAAATGATACAAATAGTCTCTGAACTTTGGCCCAATGTATAATGTTGTCCTTGGATTTTTAATTTATTCAATATTATTTCTCAACTTTTGGTACATGTTTAATTTAGTCCATGAGTTATATGAAATGTTCAATATTATCCTTCCATAAATTCAAGTTTAGTGACAATATTGAACATTTTCACATAGTCTAAGGACTATATTGAACATATACCAAAAGTTAAAGAACCACATTGAATTAATTACAAGTCCAGGAATGATATCACACATTTGGCTAAAGTTGAAGGATTACATTGAACAAATTTAAAGGTTATTGACCATATTGCGTATTGTTTTAAAGGTCAGAGACTATTTGTGTAATGATCCCAAGGCAAACCGATGACTCCAAAAAAGTTGTATCATCAGCAAAAGTTGCAAAACACCAATAGTGAAAGAAGAAGATACACATGTCCTCTAACCGCTATGATGGATTTAGGGCGCGCTTGGCAAGTTGCCAAATAGTAACTATTTTCGTTTTTTCGTTCCCAGAATCAGTTTTGGAACAGAAATCCATTTAGTAAATTTTTTATTTGCGGGCACAAATTTGCAAAAATTTATTCTTAGAATCAGTTTTGAAATAGAATCAAGAAGCAAAAAAAAGTATATTCTTGATTTTGGAAACAAGAATCAGAAATGCAAAAGAATTTCTTTTTTCTTCTTCTTCTTCTTGGTTTTCTTCTTTCTCCTTGGTTTCTTCTTCTTCTTCATTCCTGGCCTACCGTCAACGGTCGGCCACAGGCCAAGGCCAATAAGGGCGTCGCGGCCTTGCCGAATCTGGCATGGGCGACCCTCACCACCGCCCTCGCCAGATCCGATGAGGGCAGTCCTCACCCAGGCCACAAGTCGCCGTTGCTAGATCTGGCAAGGGCTGCCCTCACCCAAGCGACAAGGGTCCAGCCCTCAGCTGGCGAGGGCCACGACGCCCTTACAAGCCCTGGTCTGTGGTCGGTCATCGACCCCAGCAACTGGCCATGGCCAAGGGAGGGGAAGGGAAAGAAAAAAAAAGAAAAAAAAGAAAGAAATTCAAAAAACTCAAAATATTATTAATAAAAAGAAATTTTATGCGGTTATCAAACACATTTTTGTTTTTTTTTCTATTCCTATAATAGAAATTTTGAACAGTTGCCAAACGCATTCAAATGCTTAGATATTGTTCCCGGGCACGGAATAAAAAAAAATCATTTCTAAGTAGAATCAGCTTCCAAGAATATAATGGTTGCCAAACACACCCTTAGTGACCGTCCCTAAGAAATTATCGTATGTTGTCTCTTTCTTAGTAGCGTCATAAGAGGATGACAGAGGTTGGCCCAACTGTGTTTTATCTTCTTTCTTTTTATCTCCGACAACGTCGGTCTTTTTTGGCAATAAATAATGACTTGGACTTGTATTTAAACATGAGTCCAGACAGTGGAAACCAATCGCATGTGAAGTACATCGGACGTGAGAAAAACATTATCTGGTCTTATTTAATGAACGCGTGATGCTAAAGAAGACTAATCGCATGATTTACTTCATCCACATCGCTAGTCTATTGTATTTAATCTTAGTTAAAATAATTGCAAGGTTTCTGGACATACAATCAATAAGAATTGATGAAACATTAATTTAGTTGGCGCGCTTTTACATTTAACACGTTATCACTAGTTTCAAAGGTTTGGGAAAAGGCCCCATTGAATAGACTAGGTAACGAGGGAAGATTTATGACTGTTATTTTGTTTTTTGGCGCATTTAGCGTGAGTAAAATAATCGGGGCTTGTGAAGTTCGACTTCAATTAAGTCCACGCCCTTGGAGTTTTTTATGTTTATAAAAATTGTAGATATCTTGACACACACAGAAAATGTGTCCTACCTTTTTTGAGGAATCATCTTATCTCATTTATCTCCACATATGGTACGATAATTTATCTGTATGAAACTGAGCATGAAAATAATTCATGAAGATCCACTGTGATTCGACAGCTTCCTCAAGGATTTCTTATGCGATGAGTCCTCTTAAGCTTCTTGTATTGCAGTTTAATCATCTTAGTTATAAGTGTGCTTGCTTAGCTCTAGTTTATTGGGGGATTAAGGCAGGTCCTTGCTCTAGGAATTTCACCTTGCAATCTCAACTGATGTAATGCTTGTCCAAGGCGTATTAAACACTTAATTATTATTTCTGACTATTCCCAAGATCAAAGCCCCTGTCTTTCTCTAATCTAATTGAGTAATTAGATCATTATAGTTTCATATATCTACACTATAAATACTGAAAATAGGTTCATACTAATGTTTCTAGTTTTACTTTCATAGCACAATCTCAAGCTCAGAGCTAATTTGCTTGACAACTTGATTTGCCCGAGCTCAAACTTCTGCAAACGAGTTTGGTTTGAGTCCAGTCGAACTCAAACTTATCGACAACTTGACCTGGTCAAGCTCGAGCTTATCACAAACATCAACACAATCGAGCTTGAGCATGAGAAATTTGGCGCAAAGCTTGAGAACTTGAGCTTGAGTCTAGTATTGATATATGCATAATAGCAGCAAAGTGCAAAAATATGTATATAATTGAGTAATTACAGGCAACTCGGAGGTAGTTGACTATGATCCAAGTACTTTTATTTACGATATCGTCATTGATCAAGAAAGTTAACTAAGGTCAAATTTCTTCCATGGATATTTTCGAAATCTTGAAAAAATGTTAGGCCACACATGACTTCTTTTTTCGAGGTTTTTTAAAAGCTTGGATCAAAATTGTCCTTACGAAAAAAATTTCTGATTTCTTTGTATATCGCCCAATATAAACATAACACTAGAACGAATCTGTCCATGGTTTTTTGCATGTACGATCTTGTAATATCATATTTTATTGTTATGAACCTTGTCTGCCATTTAGAAACTCCAACAGTCGTCGAATTTTTAGGTAAGTGTCTCGTGATCAAGTCTGACCATTTTGCAGAACCAAGATTTTGGTTCTGCACCCTTGTTTCTGCAAATCTCCGGACTTGTGAAATTTAGCTCAAATGATGTAGAATCAAAACTTTGCTTCTACGTGATTTAGATATGAGCTTCTATACACTTAAATTAAGTCATTAAATACTTGGATTAAGTTTTGTTAGGGAACAAAATTTTTCTTTTGTAAGTTTTCTTCTAAGGGATTTCCTGAAATTGCGGATAAACATGACTACATCTTCCTATTGTCAACACATTTAGGATAGCGTGCAATGACGGGATTGCCACGTTAGAAGTTTTGGATGAGACTTGGTCGGAAAAACTTAATTGCATTTTCAATCAAATGTTTAGGATTGCATTGGTTCAATTAAAAGCTTTAGACTCAATGAAAACCCATGCAATAGGTTTAGGGCTGATTGTGCAATTATCCAATAAATGTCACTTGACCGTCCATTGAGCTTCCCTTAAAGATTGTATCAACATTAATGTGATGACACTGTACCATGCAATTTTACTAACATTTTTTGTGTCACATAACTGACATATTCAATTAGAATTTCCTGTCCACTTCACTTTCTTTCCCATTCCCTCCTACGCCATATATTCAATTAATGTAATATATAGATGTGAGTGTGTGGATTTACATGCGTGTGCGTATGTGTGTGATGTCATTCATTTACCCAACTTTGTGGATCTATTAAGCACATCTAACGTTGAGTTTGAATTGAATATGTTTGCAGCTCAATGTAACTTATATGGAAAATGATGCAAGTGTCAATGCCATGGATAGGTGTGTGACACCAGCATGCAATATTTTAAATACCTAAATATGTACGGGCATTAACATACAACATAAACTATCCATACGCCCAATTTGCTTGCCGAAGCACATGTGCAGATGGATAGAGACATAATAATGCATAAACCATGATTCACTCTCGCAAGTATACATTAGTAAAATATATATATAGCACATATGCAGATGGATAGAGACATAATAATGCATAAATCATGATTCACTCTCGCAAGTATACATTAGTAAAATATATATATATGAGTCTATGATGAGGGAGAGAAAACGAAAGGACATTGTGATCTCATCCCAAACGCGTCATGCAAAACGAGCTATAGGAGCATCATTGTGATTGTTCACCCAACAAATATTGTCACAATGGCAAATTATATCGCAATGTTTTTTTCTATCAAAAGGATTAATAAAAACCATAATATTTCATACTTGATACTGATTGGTAGATGATTAAGTGGTGCTCCATAAGCACCTTAAATATCTCCCTTTGCAATGACTATGGCCTAGCTAACTCAATGATTGTTGGTGAGTTTTTTTTGTTTTGATAACCTAGGAGTACAATTGTAATTAGCCGGCTATCTAGAGGAGAACTAGCACAATAAGTCACTATCATGGCATCACTTAAATTTAATGAGAAAAGTGTTAGAATTGTACCAAACATATTGTATTGGTACCGATTGAGTTCTAAATATTTTGACCTATAACTAATTCAGTTCGTCTGGCTAATTTTGGCTAGACATATTTTAATATTTTTTTTAATTTTTCTTTCTTTCTTTCCTTTCTTTTTTTTTCTCTCTTTTTTTCCTCCTCTTTCCTCCAATGGCCGATAAGGGCTGGCCTTGCCTAAGCAACGGGCCAAAGGTGAGGGCCGGCAAGGTCGACCTCGCCGGATCTGGAGAGGTTGGGCCTCGCCCTTGGTTGGCAAGGCTCAACCCTCGCCCGCCTAGTGTGAGGCTGCCGTCTTGGCCTTTGACGAGGTTGACCTCACTGATCCTCGCCTCTGGCCAGTCACCAAAGTCTAGCAACTGGCTAGAGGAAGAAGGAAGGGAAGGAAAAAAAAACAGAAAGAAAGAAAAAGAAAAAGAATAAGAAAAAGAATAAGAAAAGAATAAATCAAAATTCGAAAAAATATCAAAATGATATTAAAAGTTACCCATGTTAGCACCAACCGTGCCACGTAGGCCAATCGACGTCCACGTTAATAATATTCGGTCAAAATTAGCCGAAAGAACTGAATTGGCTCTAGGTTAAAAAGTGACTAAATTGATGTCATTAAAATGTTTAAAATTAAATTGACACAAATGCAATAGATTTAGAATTTTTTTTGACACAGGTGTCATATGGCAAAAAAAAAAAGTGTCCTACAGCAGAAATTGAATCTAAATCATTGATTTTTGAGCCGAAAATGTATAATTATCAACGGGCTAGTCAATGAGGCTCCTCTCCATAGACATGTGGCTCGTGCATCTCTTTTACTTTCCTTTGAACTCCTGATCGCTCAAGAAAATGTCTAGGCCCTCGTCCAGAAACTACCTCAAATTCAGAAAGACACTAAAAAGAAAATTGAAAGCCCGAGAGAATATCTCTAGTTTACGAATCATTTATACTATTGAAATGAAGAAATAAATACTTTGTTATTCCAAAAAATGATCATTACATATGGGCCGAAATCTATTTTGAATTTTCAAACTCCACATGCGCTTCAGCCAGCAACTCGTAAATACCAAACGATGGCTCGAAAAGTTTCGTATATAAATAGCGGAGTGCCTCCGTTTCCAACCCATGGTTTGAAAAGCTCTAAGTTTCTTGGCTCTCTCTTACACTTCGCACGCCCAACATACAAAATCCTCCTTCATACACAAACATGAGGGACTTGCAAGGAAGCCAGATGGAAGTGGTGAACAAAATCCACGCCAAAACCTCCGACGTCATGAATAAACTCCAGACTCAGACTGTAAGTCGAGCTAAGATCGAGCTTTTCGTGTGCCTCACGGCCCTGTTGCTAATCCTTCGCGCCATCTTCGGCTTGTCGAGGCATTGGTATACCAACCGGATGCTCAAGGTCGCTCTGTTGGCCTTATACACCCTCCCAAGCCACCTCATCACGCACACGCTCGGTCTCATGGAGGAAGCGGGGGAAGTGTTGCTCCATAGTGAGCTGTTCCCGGTTTGGGCTACTTTCTTGATGATCTTCTTCAGGAGCTCGGGCTACTTCTCCGACTACAGCCTCGATGACCGGATATCCTATAGTTGGGAACATTTGCTCAGGAACATCTTGTTAGCCAAGATGTTGATCTTTAGTGTGAGGAATTCGTGGGTGTTTTGGGTGGTCACGACGATTTTCGGGGTCATGTGTCTATTCCTATTCGTGAAGCTCAAGGACAATGGAAAAGCAAAGTCTCTCCTGACTGCTCGCGGATATGACCTGCAGAGATCCACCAAATTGATCTCTGACTACATGAGCTCCGAGCACCAGACGTCAGATCCGTGCAATCTCGACCCTATCCAGATGAGAGGATACAACTATGTTGTGAGAGGCGAAGAGACAATATGGGTAAACGGTTCACCCCTGGAAATCACAGACGAAGTCGTCACGGTCGAGAAGGTGCGGGCATGCCAGGGATGGCTTTTGAGCTCGACAGGCGGGGACGAAGACGGCAAGCTCAAGGACATTTGCCTATCGTTTTCGCTCTACAAGCTTCTCTCCTTGAGATTTGCAGCTATTCGTTGCCCAAAGAAGCTCACAAAAAGCTGTGGAAGTTGATTCGGAATGGTTTGCTTGCAGAAAAAAATGGCTACGAGCGAGCATTTAGGGTCATTGAGCTAGAGCTTTCCTTTCTTTTCGATTCGTTCTACACTAAGTACCCGTTCATCTTCCACCCAGGCCGTTGGAAACTAAAGCTGATGGAGATCTCGCTTTTCTTCATTGGTTCTCTGGTGATAGTCGCACTTTGTTTTACACCGCACCACTCGAATGCACCCCAAGTTGAAAGTAAACCGGCTACTTCAGGAGGGTTGAGCAGCGACGTTATCGTGACGTCGCTAATTCTTATGGCATGCGCAGGTGTGGAGCTTGTGCAGCTAATCTTGATCGCCACCTCGGAGTGGACGAAGGTATCATTGCTATGCAAGTACGTCCGAACAAACTCATGGCAAGGGAACAAACGGATCGAGAAACTCATAGGACGTATATGCCGGACGCAATTACTGAAGCCTTGGGAAAGAAAACTTCGCCATTACTCGCTTCTCGAGTCGCATGGTTACACACCTCCGAGGTGGGTACGCATTCCCGCCAAAGCCGGCTATATCCACCGCGTACGGGAGGGTAAAAAACAAAGCACTCCGGCCAAACTGTCCTCAGAAGTGAAAGAAGCCGTTTTCCATTCTTTATACTCGAATCTCGGGGTATTGGAGAATGGAGAGGCTTCTTTAAGACTAAACAAAGTGGCAGGTAGGCTCTCGTGGGCGTGCAGGCTTGAGACGCAGACTCGAGTCATAATTGTGTGGCATATTGCCACAAGTATTTGCGAGCATGAGGTGCGGATTTCAGATTCGAATTTCCTCGTGGCAACCCGCTTATCCAAATATCTCGCTTACTTGGTAGCGTTCTCTCCAAAGTTGTTACCTGATTGCCCTGACGACACAGAGTATTTTTTCGACCAAACCATTCTCCAATCAAGAGACATGCTCACAAGGTGCAAGACCGGAGAAGAAAGAATTCGGAAATTGGAAGAGATTGGTAGGACAGTGGATGGTACAGGCAGCGTGATATATTGGGGCGCACAGTTAGGACAGCAGTTGCTGAAAGACAAAAAGGACCCGAAGTTCATTTGGAAGGTATTGGCCGAGTTTTGGGCAGAGCTTATGGTGTATGTGGCTCCGTCGGATGATGCGAAAGCACACGCGGAGAACTTGGCAATGGGTGGGGAGTTCGTGACTCACTTGTGGGCTTTGGTCTCTCTTGCCGGCATCAAGCGAGAACCTCCCGTTGAGCGATCTACTATCAAGAGATGCCGAAGCTGGAGCAATTGATTGTGATATGGCACATCGACAGGACTGTTAGTGCGTCTCCATAGGGTAGTTGAGGTGAAAGGTTCGGATACCTCGTAAAAAAAAAAGTACGAAGAAGCAGGAGGCTAGTCTGTTATATGATTGGTTTTACTATGTACAAGTCTAGAAATAGGAGAGTCCATGCTTTATGTAGTTGAGATGAGATGGGTTGTTAGATATGTTGAATTGGGTCTGATCAAAACTTCTTTTGTTTCTATCTCTCCTACTCGTTCAATGTTTTACTTCTTTAGCTATATCTTTTGTGAGGATCTGTCACAATACTTGGTGTTTAAGAGTTATCTCTTAAGGAGATTCTTTCTCTATATAATTTGCAACCCATATGAACACTTTAAGAGAACACATCCACAACAACATCGCAGCAAACTTCTTCCAAAATGTTAGAATTTCCGATAGTCTTAATCTGCTGCTCTTGGTCACTCAATATGCAGACTTTGTACATCTTGTTTACCGTCTTGCCGATGTTGACCGATGAACTGAGTGGAAGAACAGAGCATAAGAAAGATTCCGAAGGCTTGTTTTAATTAAACAAACAGTGCGTGAAGTGGGGTTATCTAAACCTCCAATCGAGTTCTCTATTGTAAGTTACAAACATGAGAATAGTTGAAGACATCAGAACGAGCTCAAGAATTCTTCTTAAAGGTATCTTTCGTTGTACATTACATGCGGTTTGCAAAAAATATGGGCCCGCCGTTCCTTAACCTGCAACAACGGCCAAGCCACCAATTTGACTTGCAACAATGGCAATGAGTCTCCTTCCTTCCACATTTTATTTTCTCTAGTCGTTACTTTCCATCTCAGCTCAAGCATTAGCACTGCGCGCCTCCATTTCTGCTCCATGTTATGACCAAAAGGACGTGGATGTTCAGCAATGCATCGTTGATCGGACCAGTTGGTTGCGGTGCTCACGACATTCAAGTTGAACGTTTCTAGAGCGGTGAGTTGCGCGGGTTTTAGCAGCCATACACTCATGTCAACGAGATACTCATACCAAAAATCACGTGGCTCGATTGTGAGAAAAAGATGGTTTCACACTGGTCTTATCATCTTTCTAAGTTATACCGATTAGATGAGATGATTGCATTGGGCACGTAGGATCAGGAAATTGGTAGGCAAAAAACAAGCAAGCTTTTGCATTAAATCGATAGCCATCTTCCGGCCCTTGGGGATCTACGCTCATTTTCAGCTTCCCTAGGTACTTCTCGCTTGCCACGCTCTTCCTCATGTCCACCTGTCTTTGCATCTCCTCGTCTAAACGGAACCAAAAACTTCCTCCATGCATGAGCTCCAACTTGTTGCACAAGACACAATACCCAAGTTTTCACCGTGTGACTTCAAGAGAGAAGCCCCTACCGTTTGTATGCAAACATTGACGACCCGTGTATAGTCTAACCTGATGAGAGTGGGGTCTACCTCTCAATTTTGTATTCAATTTCTGAAAAATTTCTCCATTATCAAGCAAAATGTGAATCAACTCCATGAAGTTGGCGTAGAGGTCTACGAGATACACCGTACAGGTTCCATTCTTCGGACCATCTAATGTAAAAAATTTCATCTTTAAGTAGTCCATTCGGGTTACTACTCGTAGGTTATATGATTTATGAGAGTAATGGGATATCGTATGAATGGGGATATATCTAGCTAAGATGGAGTTCCATGTTCTACAAAATAAGTGTCTCACGATAGCCTATATTGATTGTTGTCAAGACATGTCAAGATATCATATGAACGGAGTTACTACTGGTAGGTTTTATCATTTATGAAAGTATTGTGGCCAGCGAGGGCCGCGACCTTCTCACCCAATTCAGGCAAGGGCGTCGTGGCCCTCTCTTGGATCTGGGTGAGGCATGACACCCTCGCTCGTGGCCAGTGAGGGCATGATACCCTTGCCCAGATCAAGCCCATGGGTGGTGAGGTGTTAAAAAAAGAAAAGAAAAGAAAAAAGTAATAGCAAACCGATGACTCCACAAGAAAAAAGTTGTATCACAACTTAGAAAATATAGCATGTCTCAGCGAAGGTTGCAAAATACCAATGGTGAAAAGAAGAAGATACACATGCATTGGACCATGGCCATTGTTTTTTTTGTTAGAAAGCCCAACACAAAAACTTAACCTATTAGACAGAGGGAGACAGCATATATATGAAGAATATGTAAGACAACATGTATATCAAGCGATGTGGACAATATTAAGAGCAGTAGGTGGAGGCACATGCGCGAAAAAGCATGGCACTAGCTCTGACACCATATTAACAAGTCTAATCTAAAAATTTAAGCTATTAGACGGAAGGAGATCGCATGTATATAAAAAGCATTGTGGCAATTTTAGTGACCATCCTTTAAAAATTTCTCATCTATCGTCTCTTTTTCAGTAAGGTAACGAGAGATAAAAAGCTAGGTTATCTCTTTTTCTTTAGACAACATTGGTCTTTTTTACAATAATCAATGACTTAGACTTGTACTTAAATATGAGCCCCGACAACCCGTAGTTTGGTATATTCTTATTACATCATACTTGAGGCAACATTATCTAGTCTTACTTGATGAACGCTTCATACTAGAAAGGACCAATCGCATTGATTTACTTTCTACACATTAGCTTTTCTATTAAAGTATTTAATTTTTGTTGAAAATATGGGAAGGGTTGTGGACAGGCAATCAGGGAAAAGTACTAAATAAGTCCTAAACATTTTGGGGTTGTGCCAATTTAATCTCAAACCTATTTTTTGTGCTAATTGAGTCATAAACCTTTTGATATAGTGCCAATTCGATCCTTTTGGCCGGATTTTGCTGATGTGGACATCGGCCGGCCGGTGACTAGTCATCGGCGCTGACGTGGATAAAATTTAATAATTTTTTTTTCTTCTGCCTCTTCCTTCAATTGCTTGCTGGAGTGGCGACCGGCCGAAGGCCAAAGGCCAGTGAAGTCGGCCTCGCCAGCCTTGGGCAAGCCTCGCCCAACCATGGCGAGGCTTGCCTTTGCCATCACCGATGAGGGCGAGCCTCACGCTAGGCTGGCGAGGCTCGCTTGGCCCTCTCCATGGCTGAGCAAGGGTTGACCTTGCTAGATCCGACGAGGTCAGGCCTCGCCCAGTCGCCGGTGAGGCTCGCCCGACCCTCACCAGACCTCGCGACCTCTGGTGAGGGCCAAGCGAGCCTCACTAGTGACTTAGCGAGGCCCGACCTTGCCGGATCTGGCGAGGTTGACTGTTGCCCGGCCATGGTGAGGGCTGGGCAAGCCTCGTTAGCCCAGCGCAAGGCTCGCCCTTGCCAGCGTGGCTTGCCCGAGGTCGACCTTGCCGGCCTCTAGCCTCCGGCCAGTCGCCCCTCCGGCGAGCGGCTAAAGGAAGAGAGAAGAAAAAAAAATTAAAATATTATTAAATTTTCTCCACGTCAACATTGGTGACCAATTGCCAGTCGACCGACATCCACGTCAACAAAATCCAACCAAAAGGATTGAATTGACACTATAAAAAGGTTTAGGACTCAATTGGCACCAAAAATAAGTTTATGACTAAATTGGCACAAAAAATAAGTTTATGACTAAATTGGCACCACCCCAAAAGGTTTCGGACTTATTCAGCACTTTTCCTCATGCAATCATCTAAGATAGATGAAACATTTATATTAGTTGGCACGGTTTTATATCTAACACGTTATCACTTGTCCCAAAAGTTTAGGATTAGAAAAAGGACCCAATGACTAAAATAACTAGGGCTTATGAAGTTTGATTTACATTAAGTCAATCCCTTGGAGTCTTTTCTTTTGCCGAAAATTGTTCACACGTGTAGAAAATATTTTCTACCTTTTTCAAGGGATCGCCTATCTCATTCTCTCTATAGACGGCATCTGAATTGTTCAATAATTGATCCAGGCGAATATATAATTGAAGATTTGAATAATCCCGAAGACATGAAAATTAGATCAGGTCGTCTTTGATCGAGAAAGGAAACAAAGGCCAAATTTCTTCTTTTGGGCATTTTCGAAATCTTCAACAATTTATGCCAGAAGTACCCATTTGACTCTGCTTTCTTGTAGGTTTTTTTTCAAAGGTTGGATCAAAATTGTCCCAAACATAAAAAGCATATGCCTTTTTTTTTTTAATTTAGCCCAATATCAACATGGGATACCAAAGATTAGATTGAAAATCCATTTTATAATTAGATATGACCAACATACAATGATTCTACTATGTTTGGATTTGATCTCAAATATTCTCAACGGCAAACAACTAATATCAAAGTCTATGGATATTGAAAAGGCGAAGAGAGCTCCATTAAAAAGAAACGGTAAGTTGATAGTCAATTTCTTGATACCAAAGGGGCTGGACAACTAACGATGTCACTCATTTTTACCCCCTCAACCAATCACGCAATAGCAATGGCAACTCGCTTCAAAATCTTTCTTAACTTTGAAGCCTCGTCGACGACATTGGCCAAAAGAGCTAGCTATTGGGGATAAGTTAAGCTAGTCCCGGGAGAAGTTATGGCCAGTTCGATATGCATAGTCCATGTGATTCATTGGATCTCGCGGGTTGACACCAACCTAAATGCTAAGGATAGCCTTATATGCCAACGCCAACTTGTTTTCGTCATTGCCTCTTAGGTCCAGAACATTGCGCTCAGGAGCTGCACAAGTCAGCGTGGTCAGGTCCAATTTCCATCTCTGTCAGTAGCGCTTCTCGCGGAGAAGAAAGAGATGAGTCACTCCTGATCTTTCCCTTCCAAGAGAATAGAAAATCACCATATTGCGGATTAAACATTTCACGACAAAGAGACTCGAAAGACTGGACAGTAGAACCGAGAACAACAAGAGTTCCCCCATATAAAAACATATGCTCGGTCCAGCTTTTGTGCTGTTTTTTCTCTCGTGATTTTGCTCGGGATCCGTCTTTCTGCCATGGATTGGCCGCTTCTCGATCTAAAGGAATAGCGCACATCGAGGAAAATTCGAAACCCATTGAGTTTCAGAGCCGCGCGTAGAGCGACGTGAGGTGCGATGAAAGTGAAGCGATGCAAGAAAAACCCGTGCAGGAAAAGTCCCACATCGGCCGCATAACAGGACAAAACCCAGTTTATGGTCAGCACAGTTACCTGTACCGTTCGCTGAGCTCAGTTGCGCGGGCTTGTGACCCGAGCGGGGGCATCGATGTGGTGGGACATGGGTTTGGATCCTGCGGGTCGGGCTCGGTGCGGCTATCTTCTGGCTCGCCCGTTCCAAGCCGAGAGCTGATCCATGCGGGCCGGGCGAAGGCTTGGGCCGCGTGGATCCTAAAGCGGAGGGGTCCGCGTCAGGCTGGCTTCACAGAGCAGCGAAGACCTCCCGCTCCCGGCAGTGGAAGGATAACGGGCCGGCGCCGCTCGGGCCCAACACGGCCCAATGGCCTGGACCCTCTGAACCACCACTTTTTTGTTTGTCACAATTTCATGTCGTTTGCCATTCTTTTTATTGGTGAAAAGGCCAAAAAAAGAAACCAATATGAAGAAAATACAGTGCGATAATTGTGGGAATATTTTATTTTCGTTTAGGAATAGTTTGAGATTTATTCCCACAGAGATGATAAAACCAGAGTAAAGAATATATAATGATAATAAATTGGGGAATAATTTATTTCATTTAGGAATGAGTCGAGATTTATTCCCAGAAACATCATATAAAATAGTATAAGTTAATAACTTCATCATATTGATTTTGCATGTGATATCGCGTTACAATTGCTTCTGCTTCGTAACACGAAGAGTCAACACCAATTTCAAAAAACCACTCAAAAATAAGGCCGAAAAAAGCCATGCGAATTTCAAAGGCTATGAGAACTTTAAACTTTAGCGTATGAATTATCCTAATATAAAATCAATTAAAATGTTAAACTCTACTGGATAATTAGCCAGACATTTCATTGTTACTATATGGTTTAATATTTACCGTTTTGGTCGATAAATCCTACTCTTCAAATGCTGTTTCAGTTCGACCAAAAAACAAAATTCTGTTTCACCCTATGGTTACTTTCGCTTACAACGGCCCGTATTTAACAATTTGCAAACAAGCTGTTTCTAGTGAAAAAAAAAAGGAATAAATCGATTCTCCGAAAGTTCTAGGAAGCATGTTTGCACCAAATTCTAACCAAGTCGTCGATATGAATTGGCACGTGGTCAGAGTGCAAGTTATTGTTAAACGGGTGAGCCATTTTTAATGATCATAAGAATTATTTTCGATATTGATATACATCAATGACTATTAATCAGTTGTCGGTATATGACGGCGTATGGTTAGCGATAGTCGATAAGGATATCAATTAAAAAGGTTAATAGATTTCCGATTGTAACATCGGATTTTCTGAGATAAGAAGACATGAGAGCACAGGCACAAGATTAGGAAGAAGAATTTTATTCCATTTTCTAAGTGGAAACATCAGAGCCCACAAAAGTGGTTTCGAAGAACAGCAAATTCCATAGAAATTGTCGGGATATGCTAATCAATTTTGCGAAATGATACCGAGTAAAGAAGCTAAGAAAGGCCTTGAATTGATCTCAAATTGTGCATATTAACATAACCCAGATCTCGAATTGTGCATATTAACAAGATGATTTTTATGATCATATTATATCTATGGTCAGAGAAGCGACTCATCCAACTCTTTTAACCTGCAATTTGGAGGTATTCCACGCCGAGTTTTGGAGAGCTCCGTAGTTCTTGCACAGAGGCTTAAGCGCAGTCCCCTTAGAATAGGCACGATGAGTTGCACAAATAGAGGTGTACGAAGGCTCGTCATTTTGCCAAGGTTCTTTGAATAAGCAAGCAATGCAAACTTGAGGAGACAAGATAAGAACTTCATCGAGATGCGATTGTTGGCCTGAGCTCGTTACATGGATTCACCTGGGAGACGACGACAACATTACCACTGACAACTTGTGGTTTCGTCAGTGCTTCTTATGTCCTGAACATTGCGCTTTGTAGCTGCACAAATCAACGTGGTCAAGCCCAATTGCCATCTCTTTCAGTACGCCTCCCGCACAGAAGAAAGAGATAAGTTGCTCCCGGTCTTCCCTTCTAAGAGAACAGAAAAACACCATCTCACCGATTTAACATTTCATGACGAGGGGCTTCAAAGACTGGACCAAACAAAACCGAGAACGACAAGTATTCCCACGTAGAAGAACATGCTCGGTCCCCGCTTTTGTGGCGCTTTCCGATCATGATTTTGCTTGGGGTCTAGCTTTCAGCCATGAATTGGTCGCTTCTCTGTCGAAAGAATAGCGGGGAATTGAAGAAAGTTTGAAACCGATGGGGTTTCAGAACCGTGCGCAGCGAGACATGAGCTGTGACGAAGGGATATCCTGTGCATGGAAGTCCCACATCGACCACATATCTGGACAGAAGCTGGTTCATAAGAGCACGGTTATCGATGATGCTCGCCGAGCTCGGTTGTGCGGGCTTGTGACCCCAGCGGGGGCACCATTGTGGTGGAACGAGTATCTGGATTTCGCGGGCCGGTCTCGGTGCGGCTGTATTCTGGCCCGCCCGTTCCAAGCCGAGAGCTGATCCATGCGGGCCGAGTGAAGGCTTGGGCAGCGTAGATGCTAAAGCGGAGGGGTACGCGTCAGGCTGGCTTCACAGAGCAGCGAAGACCTCCCGCTCCCGGCAGTAGAAGGATAATGGGCCGGACCCTCTGAACCGCCGCCTTTTTTTTTTTAATGTTTTTCAGAAGCATCTTTATCTTGGTGACCTAGATGTAGGAGTTTCCCTAAGGAAGAAATCAAAGGAAAATTGAGGGAGGAGGCTCAATTATCTAGCAAGCATCACGCAGCAAAACAGCAGTGAGTTCTGGCGAAAAAAAGCAGCTCTTAACCAATACCAACAACAATCAGAAGCAAAGACATCAGTCCAATGAGTTTTATCTCAGCAAATACGATCATGGGACCGAGAGTCATGCCACCAAAAGTTCTCATCCCGTAATCGCGAGTTCGAAAGAGGTATCGTTTTGGATCCTCTTTCCATTCAATCATAGCACGACGATCGACTATTTCAGTCATAGGCCATCAGAGAGCCTACTAGAGGGCAAGTAACAGGGCCAGTTCAGTTTGGATTTGCGAGTAACTCAAAGTTTCCAGCTGTAAATGACTCGTCCTTCAGAAAAGATTGGTCTTTCGAGCAACTTCGCACACTGTTGCATCATCCTTCAATGCTGCCGGGCGCTTCTTATGAGCATGCTATCTGTCTATGGTCAGAGAAGTTGCTTGTCCCAACTCTTTTATGCTAACAATTTGAAGGTAGTCCACACCGATTTCCAGGAAGCACCATACTTCTTGCGGAGAGCTTTAAGCAGAGGCCCCTCAGGTATGATAAATTGAACCCAATGGATGAATTTCGTCAGTTTTTCAGCTAGAGCGAGTGATTCAGATAATGGGAGACGAGATGAGAACGGCATTGTTTGCTCGAGCTCGCTACGTGGTTTCTCTTGGACCACCACGACGCCACAACTTGTTTACTCGGGATCTGGCTTCCTATGCCATGGGTCCGGCCTCTTCTCTATCGAAAGAGAAATAGCGGACGCCAATGAAGATTGGAGATCCATCGAGTTTAGAATTGTGCGTGGAGAGGCATGAAGTATGATGAAGTGAAACAACGAGAACCAATCCCGTGCATAGAAGTCCCACACCGGTAGTGTGCTCATTATAAATCCACTTTATATTAACCTCTGCCAGTGGGCTGATCATTACTTTTGAATCATCAAATCTCAAGACCCGCCAAAGTGCATTCGATCGATGCCGCGCATTCTTCCTCACAAACCCCAAGGCATGGGTGATCAGCGAGAGATCAGCGACAACGCTTTGTTGACCCAAATTACTTTTGACGAATCCAAAGTCACCCTTGATTATGATAGACTATATTTGTTATCTGTTTTTACAGGCAGGTGAGGGTGATCGATTTTCTGAGTGGGTTGATCCTCGGCTTGGAATGGGAATCGTTCTAGAATGGGAAAATTATCCAAAAGTTTTTAAATTTATTACACTTTTGTCAATTGAAAAACTTTTGATTGTACTAGCTAATTGAGTCATAAATCTTTTCATATTTGTCAATTGAGTCTATCCAGCCAATTTTGATCGAAAATTATGAATGTGGACGTTAGCTATTTTATGTGGCACAATCGACATTGAAGAGGACAAATTTTAATAATCTTTTAATATTTTTTTCGAATTTTTTTTTATTTTTTCTTTTCTTTTTCCCTTTTTTTTTTGTCTTTTCTTCCCTTTTCCTTATGCACTTTTTTTCTTTTTTTTTCCTTTCCTCTTCTGTTCTTTTTTTTCTTTTCTTTTTTCATTTTTCTTTTTCCCTTTATACCTTCATCGGCCATAGGCAAGGGCAACCCTCACCAACCCTCGCATGGGCGACCCACACACGATCCGACAAGGGCGTCCCTTGCTAGGCCAGACGCGGGCGTCCCTCACCCAAGGTCGGCGACCTCCGCCAGCCATCGACGAGGTCTAGTGATGGCTAGCGGAGAGAAAAAAGGGAAAAGAAAAGAAAGATAAATAAAAGAAGAGAAAAGGAAAAAAGAAAAAAAAAAGTACTTAAGAAAAAGAGAAGAAAAGAAAAAAAGAATAATAAATAAATTCGAAATTAATATTAAAATATTTTTAAAAATTAACCACGTCAACGTTAGCCATGCCACATAGGATAGTCGGCGTCCACGTTAGCAATTTTTAGCAAAAATTATTCAGATTGACTCAATTAACAAAAAGTAAAAATATTTAGAACCCAATTAGCACAATTAAAAAAATTAGAATTAAATTGATAAAAGTGTAAGAGTTTTATGAGTTTTTGATAATTTTTATATTTTATAATTGACCGATCCAGTCCGATTCTTGAGAATTGGGAATAAGCACAACCGTCAACCTTTTGTTCTCTAAATGGTTTAAAAGTAAAAAAAATGAGCATGTCTTTTTCCTTGCAGATCAATGTGAAACTGTCTTTTGAGGATGACTAAAAGTGAAAAAAACAAAAAACAAAATCGAGCCCAAATGTATGATCCCACATTAATCTACAAGGAAGGAGACATGCCGCCTTTTTACTTTTTAAGACAAATACAGCCCCGGTATGAGATCCTACGTCGACTAGTGGGAGTTTCTTATAGTTTGTGGATTATTATAACATACTCATGGCTGTATGACAAAGTAGGCAAAATTTAAAGTGTTGAATAGTGTCAGTTCGATCCTGTCCCACTCTAGTACCAGGAGCCACACCAAATAGTGCTGATTTGAAATCGCCTAGAACATGCTGGTTCAGTCCTGTTCTCGGATTGAAATTGGACTAGTGCTCACTCCTAATTGCAATTACGTGTCTGCAGACTTATGAAGGTAATACGAGCAACGCGACCAAGAGTCCAGGCAGCCGGATATTTGCCCCAAAAAGATCAATTCAGCTGGTCAATGTTCGAATGAAAAATTTAACCGTTTAATTGAGCTTGATCATCACAAATAAGACGCTCTCTTACTTGAGTAAAGGTGGCAGAAGCACACATCCAACGTAAACACTGACTCAAGCCTATTGTAATCATTTAGCAATAAATTATTAGAGTGAAAAACATTTTATTAGAGAGATACAATTGAGAGAAAGTATCTTCGTAATATTGAGAGCGTACGGAAAGTTGGTCTCCCAATCTTCCAATAGTTTTAATCAAGCTTTCAACCAGTGGATTGGGCACAATTCCAAAAAAGATTTAGGCAGTGGAGTTGGCACCAATTTAGAACCGAACCACCATAAATTGGTGAGACATTTTTTTATAGCTTAACTCTTTTATCTTATAAACAACACGCGTTCGATGAATTAATTATTTGTTATTTTAGCTAAATTGTTGAATAATGGGCTTCTTTATCTGATTGTCTGGGCAAACAATTGATATCAGGGCCCGAAAAATTCTTGTGTGATCTGCTTGTGATTGATTGAATCGTTCGAGCTAAAAATCATGGCTGCAAATGTTGTTAGTACTGTTCTGGGCGCGGTTCAATTGATTGTTAAACCTCCTTTTATTTCGGAGTGTGAACTACAAAATTGAAAAGCTACGATGAGAACTTTGATTCAACCTCGAGATAATGATTCATGGCATGTTAATAGCAATGGTCAGCATGTACCAACTAAGAATGGAGATGGGATAACGATGCCAAAATGTGAAAAAGAGTGGAATACAAATGATACCAAGCAAGTCCAATTGAATGCTAAGGCCATGAATTTGCTATGTTGTGCTTAGATGCAAATGAATTCAATCGAATTTCTACTTGTTACTGTGCTAAGGAAACTTGGGAAAAGTTAGCATGCTTACTCACTCATTGCTATGAATGGCGGTGTCAACAGTCTTCCCAGTATTGTATTCCACAGTTTACAATATAGTGACTATACTACTAACGGCATGTGCAAAATCAGGATGTGTACAAATCATAGCATACATAATACTACTAATAGCACTAGAGTATGGGGAACACGAGTATAGGGAGAAATACTTACTCATTTGCTATGTTGTACTACTAATATCTCATTGTCAATCTGCGGTGACATTGCAGCAGAATGTCAAGGTCTTAGTAGAAAAAAAAAAGGAAAAGAAGAAGAAAAAAAGAAATCAAAAGAAAAGAAAAATATTATAACAAAATTTATAAAATTTAAAAAAAAAAAAGAAAAGCAAAAATTATCTACATCAACTCCAAATGTGCCACGTAAAACAACCAACATCAACATCATGAATTTTGGTCAAAATTGACCGGAAATACTATATTGTCAAATCGTCAAAAAATTTAGGATTTTATAAGCAAAAGTGAAATATTTATTATTGAATTGACATCCGACAATAAATTTATGGCTTTGTTGGCAATTTTGCTTTGAGAGGGAGAAATATTTAGTAGTTACAATGCATCATGTTATAGATTGAGGTGGCACGTTATTGGATTTCCAGGTTTCCTATAGCGACCATGGACCTCCGATTTTCATATGTTTCCGTGAGCACACAAATTTCTAGATCTGGCCGACCGACACCAGTGATGGCCATGGATGAGCATCGACATCGCTCGATGGTTTCATCTAATCATAAAATGAGTTG
Source organism: Syzygium aqueum (assembly GCA_031216185.1). NCBI lineage: Eukaryota > Viridiplantae > Streptophyta > Magnoliopsida > Myrtales > Myrtaceae > Syzygium > Syzygium aqueum. Next base: position 21,634,694 of record CM062234.1, read on the forward strand.
CTGGACAGAGTTGGAGCATCGCCCATATTCAGATCTGTACATAGACATATTCAAAGGCCTGTGAAGATCTCAACTTTGTTTTTTCATGTGATGGACCTTCGCTCCAGTGGTGTATGCTTCGATGTCTTGGCTACGCCATTGATAGTCCCAAGTGAGATTGGCTTGAAAGTCTCCACCTTTACTTGACCTCCTGGCGAAGCAAATGGACGAGCTGCAAGTTACTGTGGGGGTTTGTTCATTCACAGAGGGGCGGCCTTGAGTGACGACGAAGTGGGTGGCTGGCTTGGCCATGGACGGGCAACAAATGCGAGTCGCCGCGACGACGGAGGGGATGGCTCGACCATGGACGGTCAACGTGGATGTGGCTCCGGCCACTTCTCTGGTGACTGCTGGTGGAGGAGCTGGCTGTAGATGGAGTCCGGAGAAGAGAGAGAAAAAACTGAAAGAGAGAGTTTTAATTTTGTTTATTTATGTCCATGTCATCGACACATGGCTATTTATTATAGGACTTCATCAAAAAAATGCATGTCATGTCAGCCTATGACGTTATGCATTGTGATCACCGAATACTTTCTCATTTGGAAGTCGCTATAGCAGCACTATAGCGGCGGCGGCAGCACAAGCACTGTACGAGGCGGCTTTTAGAGGAGTTGTAGCGTACTGTTCACAATATGCATGTACTGTAGGCGCAATGTAGTAAACAATGTAGTATGAGTCTCAACGTGGCTCTCGTTATTTCATGCAAACAATTGACTTAGTATAATAGATAGCTTTTGTAGTGAATTTATTATTGAGTTAATATCATAAAAAATCATAAATTAGTACATCCGTAACAAATTTATCCTACACTAATTTTTTTTACCATAAAAAAAATAATAAATCGGTATACCTATGATAAATTTACCCTACGTTAGTTTTCGTTAAAGTTTACCGTCAAATTAATGAGTTGGATGACACGTGACAGTTGACGAATTTATCAGTTTGGGGATTTACCCCTCTGTTTGTCACAGGTTTACCAATTTATGATTTTTCATGATATTAATTCCATTTAATAGAGAATAAATTTATTACAAGTCTACTAGATTGAGGTTTTTAGTGGTAAAAAATTTAGTTCCGAGTAAATTTATCACATGTGTATTAGTTTGAGTTTTTTTGTGGTCAAAAAATTAATTCGGGACAACTTTATCGCATATATATATTGGTTTGAGATTTTTCGTGATATTAACCTTTTATTATTTCGTTTTCTTTTTATTACAACTTTCGATAAATTGAAATTTCACAAGTGCAGTAATTATGATTTCTTGAAAAGGGAAATTCAAAAGTTGCTTTACAAGAGATAGGGAGAAATCGAGCCATACTCTATCATAAGGGAGTAACTGAGTCGAGCCAATACAGGTCAAGAGCTCGAATCGACCTGAATATGCAAGGCTTGAAATACTCAACTCAAGCTTGATTAAGCTTTGATCTTTCAAGCTTATGTCCGACTCAAATGAGTTTTCAACGAGTTTGAGCTCAATTCGCTTAACCAATGAATTTTTAGTCAAAGCACAAATTCTCAAAATACATGATAACACAAAACTAGTAATTTTTAGTGTATTGTAAATGTATGCAAGTAATTATATCAATTCAGTTACAAACTTTTTTTTTTACTAATTGAATCATAAACCTTTTACATTTGTACTAATTGAGTTCATCTTGTCAATTGTGACCGGAAATCGTTGACATGGACGTCGACCTTCCTACGTGGCACGGCTCAACATGATGTGGACAATTTTTAATAACATTTTAATATTCTCAAATTTTTTATTAATTATTTATATTTTTCCCTTTTTTTCTTTTTTTTTCTTCTTTTTTCCTTTTTTACTTTTTTTTCTTTTTTCCCTCCGTTGACCTCAGGCGAGCATTTAGCCTCACCAGCCTTGGCAAGGGTGTTTGTGTCACACCCCGAACCCCCATCGAGCTCGCGACATCCCGCTCCGGTCGAATTATTTGCGACGTCCCAGGAACATCGCCGACCCAACCCAAACATTAGAGCCACATGCAGAAGCAAAATATATAAAACAAAACCTTGGACGAAAGATGACTATAACGGGGTAGAACACCAAATATACAAACATTATATTACAAACATACACAGCAAACCAGTATTCGAAAACGCTGTCACAACAAAAGATCAGGGTCTAGTTAACTTAACTTCCCTATGGTTCAATCTGATTTATACAACCCCTAAAATACCCTAGGGAGAATCTAAGAATCGCCTTCCATTCTACTCTTGATTCTTCGAGCTTAAGCCTCCGGACACTCACCTACAATTCCACCGGATACCAAAAGCGATTCCTAGAACTTCCAAAAAGAAGAGGCGAACTTCTCGGGTTTACAGCTGGGGGTCTGAAAGTGGCAGTTATACAACCGTGAGACAAATTTCAATAAGTGTATAACCCCAAACCCCACGTAGGCACTCATGTACCGCCAGACAGAACACGCATCACACACAATGATCAATCAATCTAGCAATCACATGCGAACCTACTTGAAATCCATCATGCACGTTCCTGCACGTTAGACCATAATACAGCCAACATATCGCAGCAATGAATCACAGACGCGCACGTGCCTCAATTATAAGATAAAACCCACTTGAGCACGTCCTATACCGTGCCTAGTAATTTTTTTTACCCCATAATTAAGTATCACATCACGCGATACAAACACACTCGCACACTGACTCACACCACGCATCACTTTCTCAAACCTCACACCTCAAGCCAATTCCCGCTCAATCTCAACTCTTCCACCATTACCGCGCCAACGTAAAACGCATCATGCCAACGATCTTCTGACCTCGTCAGGCATCAACACCCCGTCGGGCCGAGTATCGTCACCTTGTCAAGGACGGTATCGTCCCGCGTAAACATACACGCCTCAGGATGGAATCCTACACACACTTTTCTTCTACCGCACCCTCGTAAAACGCAACAGGCCAACGGTCTTCTGACCACGTCAAGCATTGACATCCCGTCGGGTCGGCATCGTCACCTCGTCAGGGACGGCATCGTCCCGCATAAACGAACACGCCTCAGGACGGACCCTTTCCAACCAATCTTACCTTTCTGTATCTTCGTTCCACTCAAACCACACTTATACACGACCAACAAACGCACGGCCCAAACATATACACCTCACACACATTTCACAATTTCACATTCTCATCATACGAATACACCACTCAATCACACATTTAACACGCGAAATCAATGCACATTCCCATTTCCACGCCACCACAGCTCACGGCCATTCACATACGGCACATCACCACACCACACGGCCACTCATACACGGCACACGGCCAATCTACACTCAGCCCACAGCAACTTCAAAACAGCCCACAATCACAAACTACGCAATCAATCAATTAAGCCCAATTTAGTCATAACAATTCCAATTAATCACTCATTTAATTCCCGATCAATCCTCAACATCACAGTTCTAACTTAGCATTCCTAAACCTCGAAATTTCATCGCCCAATCAGTCCACAATCACCAAACAACCAGGCCCTAACTCAGTCCCAAAAACAGCCACAAAACAACCACAATTTTACCTAAATTAAGTCCTAAACAAGCCTAGAAATACCCGAGGTCCTAGGTAGTTTTTGGAGGAGACAATTACCTAATAAAAAAAGGGCAACCGGCTGGGCAAGGGGTCGGAACAGGAGCAGAAGCAGCGGCGTCGGTGGGTAGGCAGGCGTGCGGCTGCTCCTCCTTGGACGGGTGGCTGGCGGACGGTTCACGGCCGGCTGAGGGTGGCGTTGGGGACATACAGACTAGGGGAGGACGGCCTGGGGTGGCTTGGCGGTGGCTGGGGCTAATCGGAACAGGAAACGGGGAGAGAGAGAGACAGGTGGGCAAGCAGTGGGGCAGCTAGAAGGAGAAACGGCGGCGGCGAGAGGCTGGGCTGGGCGACAATCGGCGGTGGGGAGCTGGTGGCCAGCCTGGCTAGCTTCTCACGCAAGGGAGGGGGAGAGAGAGAGAGAGAGAGAGAGAGAGAGAGAGAGAGAGAGAACCGGTCGGGTGGGGAGGGGTGAGGAGAGAGAGCGTGAGAGAGAAAAATGAGAGAGGAGAGAGAGAAAAACCAATAAATAATCTAACCCAATAATTGCAACCAGGAAATTACTCAAATACCCCCTAACTACTCTCCGATCCAATGGCCATGGTTGATCTTATCCAAAATCCGATGACCCACGATTGATCTTGCCCAAAAAGTCAAAGGGCATTTTTGCCATTATCCAAAAAGATGAGGGGCATTATTGTCCTCCATAATTCCGGCCATATAGAGTATTTCTCAGTCCCCCGACTTAATCCAGTCCTAAAAATTCATTTGCGGTCCCAGGGGCAAAAACAGTCATTTTTCCGATCCCATGTTGAAATTCCATTTTTCGCCCGTACCAACCTCAAATGTGTGTAGCCAGCATAATATGACATCGGATTCACGAAAATCATCGCACAAGCCCTCGAAAATCAACTTCGAAGTTTGGAGGGCAAAATAGTAAATTTTCACTTCCGAGTCGAAATTCATTTTTTTTTTGCAGAAATAGGTGGCCTCAGGGTTGGCCAAATCAAAAACGTCATCGACCATCCAAAATTGTCACTTTCAAAATTCTCGATTCTCGGGTCCGAATTCCATGAAATAACTAAAATTGCTAACGGGTGGCTCATTGAGATTACGCGCTCTCGACCCGTGACCGACACTAAGTCAAATCACGTTTAAGTTTACTCGAACTGAGGCGACCTCGATTGTCATATAATTGCGAGGGCCTGTCACCAGTTCCCTTTGGACATGATCAATCAAATAGACCGGTCTTTGTTAGCCCAAAATATTTCCTTGTCAATCATTATGGTCGAAGGTCGAACCTAGGTCGAGTTCTTTGGTCGTGCGAACTCAATTCCGTGCTGGCCTTACCCCTAAGGTTATCATCCTGAGAATGCACGGATCCCGGGTGAGATCTCACTACAGTGCATTGATCAATATTCATTTCCTAAATCCTGGAAAGATGATCGAAAATTCAGACTGTTACAGTTTGAGCTGGCGAGAGCAACCCTTGCCTGAGGCCAATCATCCTACGTGGCCAAAAATTGATTACGTGGACGCTGAACGTGGCACAACGTTAATGTTAATAATTTTTAATAATATTTTAATATTTATATCAAATTTTTGTGTTAATTATTTTTATTTTTCCCTTTTTTTTCTTTTCTTCTCTTTTCGTTCTTTACTTTTTTTCCCCTTTTCTCTTCTTTTCTTTTATTTTCTTTTTTCTTTTTTCCCTCTGATGGCCTCGGGTGAGGGTCGCCCTCGCCTGGGGTGGCGAGGGCAAACCCTCACCCGATCTAGCAAGAGCTACCCTCGCTTGGGCCGGTGGAGGGAAAAAAGAAAAAAAAAGAAAAGAAGAGAAAAGGAAAAAAGTAAAGAAGGAAAAGAGAAGAAAAGAAAAAAAAGGAAACATAAAAAAATTAATAAAAAATTCTAGAAAATATTATTAAAAATTATCTATATCAACGTCAACCGTACCCCGTAAGATGGCTGGCATCTACGTTAGCGATATCTAGCCAAAATTGACACAAATGCAAAATGTTTAGGACCCAATTGGCCAAAAAAAGATTTAAGACTGAATTGACATAATTAAAATATGTTTAGGATTTATTTGGTAATTTTTTCAAAAATAAAAAAAGTGGCTGACGAGCTAGAGAAATTAGATATACAATAAAAATTTATTGATGGATCACTCAATGAAATATTGGCAAGCCGTGTCACCTGAATTACATTAAGTACATGGACCCTCCTGACCTAATTCAAACTGCTCTGTAGACCCACTCAATGTTTCTTCTTGCTGATACAATTAATTCTCAAGATCTTCAAAACGATCATTGCAAGCTGGTTTACCTGAAACTAACTCCGAGAAAACAACAAAGTCAGCTAGACAAGACGTAATCCTACGTACGAATTGTTTTCCATCCGCTCAAGTGATCTTCCTGAACGGGAGTAAACGAAGAAACTTGTGTAGGTCGAAAGTGCAATTAACGTAGCTGCCGAAAATGAGCTCCCCTAGCGATGCCATATTTGCATCGCTAAGAGGCTCTCGCTGTAGGCCGGCATGAGAGACCAAAGCCCACAAGTGAGTCGCAAACTCCCCTCCCATCGCCAAGTGCTCGACGTGCGCTTTTGCCTCGTCCGATAGAGCCACATACAACATTAGTTCAGCCCAAAAGTCAGCCAGGATCTTCCCAATGCGCTGCGGGTCAACTTTCAGCAATTGAACCGCCAATCGAGCGCCCCAAATCATGACTGTATTGTCTGGTTCTTTCGCAATATCCTTCAGTCGGTTGATTTTTTCTTGAACTGTCTTGCGCCCAGCAAGCACCTCCCGCGCTTCAAGGGTTATCTGGTCAAACATGTTCTCCACGACGTAAAGGTGGTCGGGTAACAATCTCGGGGCGAATGCCACCAAATAGGCAATATATTTGGACAAGTTAGTCGCTACGCGGAAGTTTAGGGTAAAATTATCATATGTGTACTAGTTTGGGGTTTTTTGTAGTATGTTCAGGGTGAAATTGTCACAAATGCACCAATTTGGGGTTTTTTAGGGTATATTTGGGTTAAAATTGTCACATGCGTACCAGTTTGGGATTTTTTACGGGAAAAAAAAAGTTCGAGGTAGAATTGTCACATGTGTACCAATTTGGGGTTTTTGGTGGAATTAACCATAATTTTCTTTTCTTTTCTTTTTGTTCATCTTCAATCTATGGCCGGTCGTCGGACCGACGATTGGCCAGAGGCAGAAGCCGGCGAGGTTGGCCCCGCCGGCTGCTGGCGAGGGTCGCCCTTGTCGGCATCGGGCGAGGGCGACCCTCACTTAAGTCGAGTGAGGACAGCCCTCGCCCAATGCCAGCGAGAGCCGCCCTCACCAAATTTGGTGAGCTCGGCCAATGAGGACGCCCCTCGCTTGAGTCAGGCGAGGGCAGCCCTCGCCGGATCCGGCGAGGGTGGCCCTCGCCGGATCTGGCGAGCTGGCGAGAGTGGCCCTCGCTTGCGCCGACGGCCGATGAGGCTGACCTCGCCGGCTTTCACCTCTGGCTAGTCGCCGGTCCAGCGACTGCCCAGAAGTAGAAGATGAAGAAAAAGAAAAGAAAAGAAAAAATAAATAAATAAATTCGAAAAAATAAAAAATAATATTAAAAAATTATTAGTTTAGGGTAAAATTGTTACATGTGTACCAATTTGAGTTTTTTCGTGGTTAAAAAAAATAGTTTAAGGTAAATTTGTCACGGGTTTACCAGTTTGGAGTAAAATTATCACACGTGTACTAGTTTGGAATTTTTTGTGGTAAAAAAAATAGTTTTGGGTAAAATTATCATAGGTATACCAATTTGGAATTTTTTATGAAAAAAAAAGTTTAGGGTAAAATTATCATACATGTACCAGTTTAGGATTTTTTATTATATTATCCCTTAATTATTCAACCCACTGACTCCACAGATAAATATATATAATATATATGTGAGCCCCTTCTTTAGTATGAACATTAGAATGTTTTTCTGCAGCAATAAATTCAGCATTCAAAAGAATCCAACATGCAGGATCATTTTGACTTGGAGGAGGCGACATATTCACGCGTAATTAATTTTTCCTCACGCTTGTTGAAATCTCGGCCAACAATTCTCATAGGCCAATTTTTGACTCGTACGTGGCCGAGTTCACACATTCTCATCGGTCGAGTTTCATTTAGCATGCTCAAACTCGAAATATATTTTAACAATCTCTACCTTAGCTCGATGATTGAGTCAAGTCATAATCGCTTAAATGAAAATCTTGTTACTACTCTCCCAAAGCCTCAATGGGCTCAACAGCCACAAAGTAATTTCAAGTCCAAGTCGTACTTGAACTTTGCCATAACCATGAACCTCATCAAGACACTAACTCCGCCTACACAGTTAGCTACTCCAAAAGGATTTTCAAACATAACCTTATGAACCACAAATAACGTAAAACCATAATTGTATCCATATCTGACAGTAGGTGGAACACACACCTTGTCAAATCCAATAGCTACAATAACTGTCAACTCTACAGGCTCCACCTCACTACTAGCATCATTTATGTCGATTATTCCGCTAGTATATGCTACCTCAAGAGTTTCTTGTTGTAACTCTACCTTGAGCTGAACACCGTCCAGATCCGTATTAACACTGCTACAAACACTCCTAGCCAAAAGTACTGGAGACTTATCAAAAGTAGCTTCTCTGCTCTCATAAGATGAATTTATATCCGAGCACCACAACTAGTAGCCCTGCTCACCTTGTGCATAGCCATGGAATATGCACCTTGCCCTCCCATCGAGCTCACCATCACTCGCTCAAAAATAACACAGGCAATAAAACATTCTAAAAATAAAATAATTAGCAACGTTACCTGACCACACTTCATCGTGAGTCTGATATTCAACAGCAGTCGATGGGGATCTATTCACTAGGTAGCTTGACATACTAAACGCATCTGCTAGGAATCTCCTAGCAACACCAGCACTAGAGATCATTTTATGGGCCGTTTCTAGTAATTTTCTGCTCACCAATTCTGCAAACTGTTGTAGTATACTAGCACTAGTGCAATGTTTCACTATACCCTTCTTCATGCATAATTTATTTACTAGCTCCAACCAGAACTCCATGGTACTCTTAGTCTGCACATGCTTGATCAACTTACCTATTTCCACCTCGATCAAAGCTCTTGACCGCATGTTCCTGACATCAGCATTAAACTTGTGCATCGACACAAACACCCAGGTCTTTCTCAAGCAGTTGTTAAACCCTCTAATATATGCATTCGACGTCTCTGGGGCGAAACCTGTCACTATCTCACCTTGAAGTTCATACAAGCCACCGTGCTTGATTCCTCTTATTATCAACAAGGCATCTTGAGCAACCTTTAGAACTCCACCTTATGAAGAATACCTGCAGCCAACTGAATCTAGGGCACCCAAGGAAATTAAGTTCTTTTTCAATTCTGGAACGTGTCATACTCTAATCAATGTTCTCACAATACCATCATGCATTCTAATTTTAACATCACCAATACCCAAAACATCGCATTCATCATTATTCCCTAACTGTACTTTACCACTACTCATGCACTAATAAGTGATAAATCAGTTCTTATTTGGTGTAACGTGAAACGAATAGTCTGAATCCATAATCCATCCATCAAATGACGAATCCTTAATGATAGACAATATACAATCGACACCATCAGAATTATTCTCTGCTACAGCTGCAACATCACATGTAGATTCAACTCTAATTTCCTTACCCTTTTCATTTTTTAGCTTAAGACAATTTCTTCTAAGATGCCCATTTTTGCCACAATTCCAACTGACAACCCCACTAGTCCTAGACTGACTTCATCTGTTCATGTTTATACTACTCCTACTAACATGAGTATTAGTTCTTCCTCTACACTCACCTACTAAAGCAGCAAGCACAGGTTCACCAGATTCTTTCTTACGAATGTCTTCATTTAGAATCAAATTGCGAACCTCATCAAACGTCAAGCTTCTTGACCCAGATAAATTACTAACAGAAGTAACAGTAGTATTTCAACTATCAGGCAATAAGGATAATAGAATCAAAACACACCCTCATCTTCAAAATTAATCCCAACCGAACTCAATTGGTTAACAACCACATTGAATTCGTTGATATGTTCAGCAACTGACGTACCTTCACCCATCTTTAAGTGAAATAGACATCGCATCAAATAGACCTTGTTAATCGCAGAGGATTTCTTGTACATATTCGATAGGGCTCTCATCAATGCCACAGTTGTTGTCTCCTTCACGATTTTAAATACGACGTTACGAGCCAACGTCAGCTGAATAACACCCATCACTTGTCTATCTAGCAATTCCCACTCTGAATCTTTCATTGACTCCGGTTTCTCTCCAGATAGTGGTAAGTGCAGATTTCTCTGACACAAATAATCTTCAATTTGCATCTTCTAGAAAGCAAAATCTTTCCCGTCAAATTAGGCGATTCTCATCTTTCCTTCTTCCATTGTTACTGATTCACTTCAAGTCAACCAACACTAGCTCTGTTACTAATTGTTGCGAATAATAGCCAAGCGAATCTAATGAAATAGTTGGAATGACAGAAAGGAAGTCGGACACCAAATTTATGTTATTCGGTCCAAATATCGAAATCTACGTTCGTAGGGAGAGTAGCATGAAATTTCACTATAAAAACAAGCGATACAACAGAGATTATAATCACTCGAGCACTTAAACACACTCTCAGTGTTTCTCGGCTCTCAATTACACTCAATAGCTTGTTCAGTATTTAGCCCCTCACAATTCCTAGTGAAATCTCACTCAAGAAATTATACAAATTATACTCACAAGAATTTAACTAGCTAAATCACTAGGCTATAATTACGACGAACAAACCCTCACAAGAAGAATTCTCTGCCCAATTCCTCAGTGCAGTCTCAGAGTCGTCTTCTCTCGGTGCTCAAGGAGACACACTTCAACGTTCAGAGAACTCTTCCATTTATAACCAAAAGAAGCCTCCCATCATTTATTGCAGCACGAGAAAGTTTTCTTCAGTGGGTTGAAAAACAATAGAAAGTAACGTGGGAGCTCCACCTATTCTTCCCCTTTTGTTGCGGCTGCTATGAAGAGAGTTAATGGAAGGGGGCAAAAGAAAACCCACACCATTTCGTAATTATTCAACCCACTGACTCCACAAATAAATATTTATAATATATGTGTGAGCCCCTTCTTCTGTGTGAACATTAGAATGTTTTTCTGCGGCAATAAATTCAGCATCCAAAAGAATCCAACATGCAGGATTATTTTGACTTGGAGAAGGCAACATATTCACGCGTATTTAATTTTTCTTCACGCTTGTTGAAATCTCGGCCAACAATTCTCATGGGCCAATTTTTGACTCGTACGTGGCCGAGTTCATGTATTTTCATTGGTCGGGTTTCATTTAATAAGCTCAAACTTGAGACATTTTAACAGAAGTTGATTCTGTCGTGTTGGATGGAAATCGAAGTTTTTCTTGACTAAGAGGCTGAACATGTGGTTGAGAACATTGGCCGCTCATTTTTATGACTGCCCAATGGTCTGACTGCCTAAAGGGGCCACTGTGAGTCAGAAATAATCGAAGTCTTCTTGAGTCAGACGCGTATAGTTTTTACATCTCCTTTCTCAAGCAAAATGTGAGCCAACTCAATGAGGTTGAGTGGTGTTAGAAGAAGAATTTTAAATACTATTGTATTCACTTGTACAACCAAAAGATTACAAGACGCACATATATATAGGATTACCACACGACTCTACATTTACTCTAGTAACATGAACAGACATGTCTAGATTTATAACATTAAAGGCTATCTTGAAAGACATAACATTCTAGGTAACAAATTTCTAGATTCCAAGTATCAAGATGAACTTGGGTTACGAAGAGTCTCCTTGATATCTGAAAAATCTTTTACAATTTCCAACAGCCTCCCTTAAGCCGAGTTCATCTTGACCATACCGATCATTCTCTTAAGTTTAAGGAAGGAATCTATTTGCAATGGCTTAGTAAACATATCAGCCACTTGGTCTACCGACTTGCAATACTGCAACACAATCTTCTCTGACTTCACCAGATCTCGAATGAAGTGGTATTTTATATCAATGTGCTTGCTTCTTCCATGGAAGATTGGATTCTTTGCAAGGGCAATTGCTGACTTGTGTCGCGACCCTAAAAAGAATTTTGTCAATTTTTCGGGCTAATGGATTATTAAGATTGAACTTAACTCGGGCCCTCCCAAGCCCTACCAATTCGCAACTTAGGGTTTAAGTTCTTAATGTGCAAATGTTTTTATGCTTGGAGTCGCCATTAATCAATTTATGGTAGGTCGATTAGAAACCTAAATAAAACATAGGGAGATATGTTTTATTCCTACGAATCAGAGATTCTAAGCCCGGGGACTTGATTACGCTAGATCTAGTCTAACGCCCTTTCGGTACCTTTTCTTTTCAAAAATGTTTTGGCAGGCAGTTTGGATCCATTTTTAGCTTAATTACTAACATGTGAGGTGTTCATGCGGGTGCGCAAACCACCAAATTAACACCCAGGAAAGCATTAAATAAATTGCAAGCTTAGAAGAACAACTTACCTCGAACCAACGCAAGCATCTGCATTGTTAGCTAGAAAATCACATCAATCAACCTAATATGATTTCTAGTTAACAAATAATCACTCAATTTCTCTTTTTTCAATTTTCACTTATTTAAATGAAATCTGGTCTACATGCAATGACGTGCAAAAATATGACATGCAAATTAATGCAACTTAACATGCAAACTATATGTCATGCGACAACGTAACCTAATTCTAGTGACGGATGCAATGATGTATTTTTGGTATTTTTCTCATTGAAATTCGAAATTCAAAATATGCCTAAATTAACATGCAACCTATTATGACTTCTCTTTTTGGTATTTTTATTAAAATTCGGAATGGAAAAAATACCTAAAATAACATGTAACCTATAATAACTTAATCTACCCTAGCTTGATTTCTTTTTGGGATTTTTGATTAAAAATTCGAAATTATAAATTACTTAAATTAAAATGCAATCTATCCTGGTAAAACATGAAACAATTCACCATTTTTTTGGGGTTTTTTTATGAAAATTTCGGAATAATAAAATAATGTGAATAATCCGTTAGGATTAAAACAATACCTAATTTAAATTAGGAAACATGCCACCTTAAGTCCTAATTTAAATTAAATACTTATCTCATCCTTTGGGATATATTCAAAAATCCTAAACATGCAAAATTCTAATTCAAATCTAGCTAATATTTTTTTTGAATTTTCTGTTTTATTTGAAAAGGAAAACAATCAAAACAAAATAAGGATAGCAACCAATTCAAATTAACCACGCAATCCGCCAAATTCGTTTTAAACTCGGATTAGGCACAAAAATCAAATTATCGGTCATATCTATAGGGTTATAGATATTAACGGATAATTGATCATTCGAATTTGAAAAGCTAATGAAATTCATTATTGTATCCAAATAGTTATGGATTGGATAATGATTTCCCGTATCGCCGCGTATCGAACCTTAGAGTTAAGGTCAAATAGTCGTCCAGATACGTTGCTAAATTAGGAAATTTTCCTAATTTGAATATTCAGAAATATTGCGGACATCAAACATTATCCATATCTACCGGATATACATGCAATATTCCCAAACAATTCAAACTAGGAAATTTAATATTCTGAAAAATATAGGATAATGACAATTACCTAATTTGCAGATAACCTTCCGAAATTCGAATTCGATTCGGGATCGGGATCAACTGCGGATCGGGATCGGGACGACGACCGTGAGGCACGGCACCGGCGAGGCTCACGGCAACACGGCGGGATGGCAACGGCTTTGGGAACGGCGTGCTCGGCGGGGCTCCGGCACGGCTGTCCGGTACGGCGGCGACTTCGTGGGACAGCAACTTGGCGGCTGTTCTAGTGGGATTGGCGAGCTCCAGCAAGGGCGGTGAAGAGGCAACGTGGCGTCACGGAGGGGGCTTGCGGCGTGGCAGCAACACGGTGAACGTCAGCCGCGACGGCTTGCGGAGGCTTGCGGCGGCGTTGCTAGGTGACTCGGCCGGAGGCTATGGACGGCGATAGGCGGAACAGCAACGTCGGAGGGCACAGCTGTTGGCGAGAGTGACTGAGACTTGGCGGCACAGCAGCTTTGTCGACACAGCAAGGGCGGCTCGGCACAGCGGGAGACTGCTGCATGCAGCGGAGAGGTTGCTTCGCCGGCGACAACTTCAGGCGGTCCCCGGGCACGCGGTGGACGGTGGCGACGTGGCTTGAGCAGCGAAGGGGCAGCAACGGCTGAGGCGATGGCTCAGGGAAGAGGCGGTGCACAGTGGAGGCGAAGAACGGAGCAGCAGGGGCACGGCGCGGGGCGCCGTCGCGGCTGCGGACAGCAGCAGCGTTGGCATAGTGGGGAAGTCTCGGCGATGGGTGAACAGCGATGACGTGCTCTTCCGGGCAGCTGCACAGCGAGGTCGGCGATGCGGCAAGGCAAGCACGGCGGCGGACGAAAGGCCACGGCGTAGGGCGGCGCTTGCGGGTCCGACGAGCAGCGATGCAGCCCCGATGATGCGCCGGTCCCTCCTTTCTCTCTCTCCCACTCTCACGTGTTCTCTCTAGAATTTTTCTGATCTCTGAAAATTGTGACGTGTCCCCCAAAATTCTGATCTAGTTATGTTTATATAATGCTAATTCTAGGTCAATTAGGTGGGCTTAATGTCCTAATGGGCTTAGGCTTGGGTTTAGGTCTAATTAAATTAAATGGGCTGAATTAACTTGGGCTGAATTAAGCTCAAACATAATGGGCTGAATTAAGCTCAAATTAAAACGACGAAGCCCGTTCGTCTTGAAATTCCCGGCCCTTACATTCCCGAGCGAACCAAATTTCGTTCGATGAAATTTAAACTCGTTCACCATCGCCGGTCCGATGCAATAATGCAATTAAACTAAAATAAACCTAAACTATATGTTATGCAAAATTAAATATTTTTTGTTTAGGGGTTAAAAATTAATCCCTAATTTTCTATGCAAATTACACTAAATGATTGTCAAAATTTAGGTGTCAACAACTTGTTATCACAATAAATCACCGTTGAATGCTCTTGCTTATAACTCAGCAAGCATCGAACGTAGCCAAACTGCTTGAGTAGTACAATAAGCTGCTGCTATGTATTCCGCTTCTGCACTAGACAAAGCAACCGCCCGCTGCTTCTTTGATGCCCAAGAAAAAATTCCATTTCCTAAAGAGAAAACATACCCGGAAGTACTCTTTCTTTCTTCAATATCACCTCCCCAATCACTGTCTGTATATCCCACAAGCTGAAAATTATCAGAAGCAGTGTAGAATACACCATCATTCAAAGTACCTTTAATGTATCGCAGAATTCTTTTTGCTGCCTGAAAGTGTGATTGTCTATGGTGCTCCATAAATCTGCTTACCATCCCAACACTAAAAACAAGATCTGGCTGAGTAGAAGTCAAATATCTCAGACTTCCAACTAGCCTCTTGAAATACGTGGGATCAATTTCAGAACCACTTCCGTCTTTTGTCAACTTCAACCTTTCTTCCATGGGAGTGCTGATTGGTTTACAAGTAGCCATCTTGAAACACTCAAGAATATCCTTGGCATACTTTTGTTGACAAATAAAAATACCATCCTCCAATTGTGTAACTTCTAGGCCGAGAAAATAATACATCAAACCCATGTCTACCATCTCAAACTCATGAGTCATAGCCTCCATGAAATCACAAATCATCTCTTGACAATCTCCAGTAAATATGAGATCATCGACATATAAGCAAGTAATGAGCATCTCACCGTTCAAGCCATTCTTAACATATAAAGTATGCTCATAAGGACATCGAGTAAAACCATGATTAAGAAAATAAGAGTTAATTCTGGTATACCATTCTCGCGGTACTTGCTTAAGGCCGTAAAGAGCTTTTTTCAATTTGTAGACAAAGCCCTCTTGTCCTTTCTTGACATAACCTTCAAGTTGATCCACATATACTTCCTCCTCAAGTACGCCATTGAGAAATGCGGACTTGACATCCATCTGGTGTATTTTCCAATGTTTCTGAGCAGCCAAGGCAAAGATCATACGAATGGTATCCATTCTAGCAACCGGAGCAAATACCTCAAAATAGTCAATCCCGGGTTTTTTTTTGTAACTCTTGACTACGAGACAAGCCTTCAACCGATCAACATCACCATTAGGCTTGTACTTAATCTTATAGACCCATTTCACACCGATGGACTTTTTGCCTTCCGGGAGAGATGTAAGCTCCCACGTATCATTTTTCTCAATCGCGTGGATCTCGTCATTCATCGCGTGAACCCAACCATTATCTTGGGAAGCCTCCTGAAACTTTGTCGGATCACAATCTGCAAAGAGAGAAAAATTGATAATTTCTTCATCAGAGGGATCATCATCATTGGACAAAACACAATCCTTCAAACGAGCCGGTAAAACTCGTTCTCGCCGTGGACGTGAAGAACTTTCAGCAAGATTTTCGATAGGATTTTCAACAGAATTTGATGAAGTAACTGCTGTCGAAGTCTCTACTATTGAATCTGGTTCCACCGAAGCCGCTACCGGTTCATATTGACTATATGAATCGGGCCGAACCATCTCCTCCTCATCTAGGACAAAGCGAAACTGCTTCTTTTCTTCCGTGTTCCAAGTCCACTCACCTTCCTCGTCGAAGGTAACATCTCGACTGATTACCACCTTTTTCGTTACCGGATTATACAACCGATAACCCTTAGTTTCATTGCTGTAACCGAGGAAGATGCACTTCTCGCTCTTCTCATCAAGCTTCTTACGAAGCTCATTTGGCACATGGGCATAAGCAATACACCCAAACACACGAAGATGCTGAACTGAAGGGATTCGACTACTCCACTCCTCCGTCGGTGTCTTGAACTCAAGACCTTTAGTGGGACATCTGTTCAACAAGTAAACAGCATTGGCAACCGCCTCCGCCCAAAATTGCTTCGGCAAATGTTTAGAACAAAGCATAGTACGTACCATTTCGACAATAGTGCGATTTTTTCTCTTCGCTACTCCGTTCTGTTGAGGAGTATTTCGTGCTATCAATTGATGCTTGATGCCGCATTGCTTGAAGGAGCTGTCACCAACCAAATATTCTGTGCCACGATCAGTTCGGAGAATCCGAATTTTGTGCCCACTTTGGTTTTCGACATAGGCTTTGAACTCCTTGAAAGTATCGATGGTGTCGGATTTCTGCTTCAAGAAATAAACCCATGTTTTTCTACTAAAGTCGTCAATAAAGGTAACAAAATACCTATACCCGCGATTCGACGATTCACTGAGCGGTCCGCAAAGATCGGAGTGAACTAACTCCAATGGCTTCGACGCTCTCCATGATTTTCCTGAAAGAAAACTTTCTCTGGACTTCTTCCCAATGACGCATGGTTCACATATCTCCTTTGGAGAAGAAATTTCGGGCAGACCTCGCACCATCTTCTTTCGACACAAGAGCTTCAAGCTGTCGAAATTCACATGTCCGAACTGCTTGTGCCAAAGCCATGAGGAATCTTGCAATGAGGCACTAAAACATGACGTAGCATAATTAATATACAAAGGAAAAAGGCGATTTTTGGCCATTTTTACCTTCGCAATTAATCCTCCTTTGCCATTATGAATCGTGCAAACCTCATCCTTGATGATCATGTGATAGCCTCGCTCGGACAACTGTCCCATGCTCAAGAGATTCTCTCGAAGACCGGGAACATAGTGAACGTCAGAAATGTTTTGAACCGACCCATCTTTTGTTTTGATTTTAATGCTCCCCTTTTCCCGTGATAGGAAATTTTGCATTATTCCCGAACCTCACCTCCGAACGAAAGGTGTCATCGCAATTTGAGAATAACTCCTTCTCACCACACATGTGATTACTGCATCCAGTGTCTAAGTACCAAACATTCTTCTGGTTCTCCACTAAAGCATCACACGTGAATAAAAGAGCATTACCATGCTCATCATTGCTTTCAACAAATCTATCAACAGAACTTGCTACTTTAGCATGAAACTTTTGACCACCAATCCTTTTGTTTCGACACTCAGATTTATAATGCCCATACTTTTTACAGTTAAAACACTGAATATGGGACTTATCTGTTTGTTGTCAAGGTTGCTTCTCCTGTCGCCTTTTATCTTTCTTTTGAGTAGAAAGATTTTTCTTTTCATCGGGTAACACCCACTGGCTTTGTAGAGCCTCCTCCACCGTTTTGGACTTCTCCTTGAGTCGTTGCTCATGCATTTGTAGAGAGCCAATCAACTCATCCACGGTCAAAACTGAGAGATCACGGGATTCTTCAATGGAAGTCACAATATATTCGAACTGCAATGTTAGCGTTCGAAGAATCTTCTCGACGATCTGTTGATCACCAAAAGTCTCGCCATTGGCCTTCATTTGATTGACAAGAGCCAATACGCGTGAGAAATAGTCAGAAATGGACTCTGACTTTTCCATTTGAAGGAGCTCGTATTGTCGACGAAGAGTCTGAAGCTGAACCTTCTGGACCTTCTCAATGCCTTTGTAAATTTTGATGAGAGTATCCCATGCTTCCTTCGCCGTCTTCGAATTCGCCACTTTTTCAAAAATTGACGAATCTATCGCTTGAAAGATGTAAAAGAGAGCCTTACGATCTTTCTTACGATTTTCTTTTATCGTCCTCTGCTCCTCCGTTGTCGAATCTGTTGCTGCTTCCGGCTCGACGAATCCTTCTTCGATAATCTCGGTTAGCTCCTGGAATCCGAACAGCACCTCCATCTGGATCTTCCAATGCTCAAAATTCTTCCCATCAAACCTTGGGAGTTGAGGTTGGACATTCCCGGCACTACTCACAGAAGCTATCTGACTCGAGATCTTTCAAGACTTAGCCAACTGGCTCTGATACCAAATGTTAGAAGAAGAATTTTAAATACTATTGTATTCACTTGTACAACCAAAAGATTACAAGACACACATATATATAGGATTACCACACGATCCTATATTTACTCTAGTCACATGAACAGACATGTCTAGATTCATAACATTAAAGGCTATCTTGAAAGACATAACCTTCTAGGTAACAAATTTCTAGATTCCAAGTATCAAGATGAACTTGGGTTACGAAGAGTCTCCTTGATATCTGAAAAATCTTTTGCAATTTCCAGCAAGTGGCTTAGAAAGAACACCGTACAGGTTCCATTCTCCGCACCATCTAATATAGATAATTCAATATTTAAGCGGTCCATCTGGGTTTCTACTCATGGGTTATGTTTTTTATTGGAGTAGTGGGATCTCGTATGAATGGAGATCGAGCTAAGATGGAGTTTCTTGTTATACAAACAGGAGTCATGAAGACCTTTGATGATTGTCGTCAAGACAGGCCTTGCACATTGACAATCACACTACAAATTGGCAAAACCGGCATTAATAATCAAATATCCAATCTCTACTGACTATTAGCGATGGCACGCATCCTACGGCTCATTGTTGCCTATAGGCTTGCCACCAACGAAGAGTAGGGATGGTTTTGCCACCAACGAAGATGCGTAATTGGGATGCTTGCCCGTCCTAAACATTAGCTACGGGAACCCCTGGCCGGTCCCTAATAGCTATTCAAAAAATCCGTCACCCATGCACCTACTTTTATGGAGATTGTCCAAATCGACATTAATGTAGTGTATTAGAGACGAGAGTGACCGCCCCCTAGAGTGATGAGAAAAGACACTGATTCATATGAAATTAATTGGTTTTTGAGGACAGGTTTTCACATTATATCTTGAACCAAGAATGTGTGCCTGTTAATTTAATTTGGATCGGGTCATGTAAGCAACACCAACTTTCGAAATGAACTAATATTATACCCATGTCATTATTATGTTATATCAACAAATCCACATAGTTGCAATGATTTTTGTTGTCAAAAAGAAGAATGTAAGATTTTAGCTCCCTTACAATGTCGAAACTATCACAACATAAGAAGAAACACAGATACAAGAAAATTCCCTAAACCGGACAAAAGCTTCCAAAGCTCTTCACAAAGCGGTAATCTGACGTATTTCTCCCTCATAAAGCTGCCAAAGACAATTAAATCTCAACAAACCGTTCTGAAACAAACGGTAAACAGCTGAGACCCACTAAGATTTCTCCTTAATCTGTAAATATAGATTGGCACTGGTAGACGGAGTCATTCTCTTACTTGTAAAAAACATTCCATAAATGTAAGCAAGAAGTAGCGAAAACCCTCACGCCAAGATCTCTAGGAAACACCTAGTTAGGCAAGCAGTACATGCTACACTCTTGGTGGTGATCTTCCACAGCTCGGTTATTACAGATTCAAATTTCAAGCTTCTCCACACTCTTAACCTTGCAGCAACACAGGTATGGATTCAAAACTATCAAGCACAGCCACATAAATTGCTTGCTTTAGATGAAATTGCCATCCTTCTGTGGTTTATTTGGAAGGCCAGAAATGAATTTCTGTTTTGAAGAAAACCCCCAAATCCGAGAACCTTAATTGAGTTGGCAAGGATTATGATTCAAAACTATAGCAAGTGGAATCATCAAAGCTTCAATCTGCATGCGCAAAAGAGCTTCTTACCTCTGAAATGGAACCCGCCGCAGAGTAATTCCTTCAAAATAAACATATATGGCTCCTTTCTTGAAGGTGAAGCAGAAGGAGTAGTGTCGGGAATCCTCAAAGACGAAGCTGGAATCCTGCTGGATGGCTTTGCCATGACAGTTCCAGCGACTTCGCCGTTACACACGGAATTTCAAGCTCTGCTACAAGCTTTGAAATTCTTCGTCGACAGGAGAAATGAAAGAATTGATATGGCGACGGACAGCCTTCAAATGGTAAAGATGCTGCAACAATAGAGTCAAGTCAGCTAGGAAGTGGAAGCGTTCATGCGGGAAGCTCACTTCCGGATGGCCCAATTCAGCAACCTAACCGTGGCCCACTATAATCGATTTGCGAATCAAGTTGCTAATTGGGTCACCAAAACGCAATGTACAAATTCTCTAACTTCATCTTGGCTTGCCCGTGCCCCCAACCTTTATGGGAGTTGTTATGTTTTGATGCCCCTATGTTGAGTTGTAGTTTCAAGAACTCTTAAGTTTCAATCAAAGTGCTCTATTTCGACCCAAAAAAAAAAAACCAACACAGTGACATAAATTATTTTCCTTTCTTATGAGAAATTATTGTGGAAGGCAAACGGGAAAATGATACAAATAGTCTCTGAACTTTGGTCCAATGTATAATGTTGTCCTTGGATTTTTAATTTATTCAATATTATCTCTCAACTTTTGGTACATATTTAATTTAGTCCATGAGTTATATGAAATGTTCAATATTATCCTTCCATAAATTCAAGTTTAGTGACAATATTAAACATTTTCACATAGTCCAAGGACTATATTGAACATATACCAAAATTTAAAGGACCATATTGAATTAATTACAAGTCCAGGAATGATATCGCACATTTGGCTAAAGTTGAAGGATTACACTGAACAAATTAAAAGTTTATTGACCATATTGCGTATTGTTTTAAAGGTCAGAGACTATTTGTGAAATAATCCCAAGGCAAACCGATGACTCCAAAAAAGTTGTATCATCAGCAAAAGTTGCAAAACACCAATAGTGAAAGAAGAAGATACATATGTCCTCTAACCGCTATGATGGATTTAGGGCGCGCTTGGCAAATTGCCAAATAGTAACTATTTCTATTTTTTCGTTCTCAGAATCAGTTTTGGAACAGAAATCCATTTGGTAAATTTTTTATTTGCGGGCACAAATTTGCAAAAATTTATTCTTAGAATCAGCTTTGGAATAAAATCAAGAAGCAAAAAAAAGTAGCTTCTTGATTTTGAAAACAAGAATTAGAAATGCAAAAGAATTTCTTTTTTCTTCTTCTTCTTCTTGGTTTTCTTCTTTCTCCTTGGTTTCTTCTTCTTCTTCATTCCTGGCCTACCGTCAGCGGCCGGTTACAGGCCATGGCCAATAAGGGCGTCGCGGCCTTGCTGGATCTGGCATGGGCGACCCTCATCGCCGCCCTCGCCAGATCCGATGAGGGTGGCCCTCACCCGGGCCACAAGTCGTCGTTGCTAGATCTGGCAAGGGCTGCCCTTGCCCAAGCGACAAGGGTCCAGCCCTCAGCCGACGAGGGCCACGACGCCCTTGCTAGCCTTGGTCTGTGGTCGGTCGCCAACGCCAGCAACCAGCCATGGCCAAGGGAGGGGAAGGGAAAGAAAAAAAACGAAAAGAAAGAAAGAAATTCAAAAAATTCAAAATATTACTAATAAAAATAAATTTTGTGCAGTTATCAAACACATTTTTGTTTTTTTTTCTATTCCTAGAATAGAAATTTTGAACAATTATCAAACGCATTCAAATGCTTAGATACTGTTCCCGGGCACGGAATAAAAAATAATCATTTCTAAGTAGAATCAGCTTCCAAGAATATATTGATTGCCAAACACACCCTTAGTGATCGTCCCTAAGAAATTATCGTATGTTGTCTCTTTCTTAGTAGCGTCATAAGAGGATGACAGAGGTTGGCCCAGCTGTGTTTTATCTTCTTTCTTTTTATCTCCGACAACGTCGGTCTTTTTTGGCAATAAATAATGACTTGGACTTGTATTTAAACATGAGTCCGGACAGTGGAAACCAATCGCATGTGAAGTACATCGGACGTGAGAAAAACATTATCTGGTCTTATTTAATGAACGCGTGATGCTAAAGAAGACTAATCGCATGATTTACTTCATCCACATCGCTAGTCTATTGTATTTAATCTTAGTTAAAATAATTGCAAGGTTTCTGGACATACAATCAATAAGAATTGATGAAACATTAATTTAGTTGGCGCGCTTTTACATTTAACACGTTATCACTAGTTTCAAAAGTTTGGGAAAAGGCCCCATTGAATAGACTAGGTAACGAGGGAAGATTTAAGACTGTTATTTTTTTTTTGGCGCATTTAGCGTGAGTAAAATAATCAGGGCTTGTGAAGTTCGACTTCAATTAAGTCCACGCCCTTGGAGTTTTTTATGTTTATAAAAATTGTAGATATCTTGACACACATAGAAAATGTGTTCTACCTTTTTTTAGGAATCGTCTTATCTCATTTATCTCCACATATGGTACGATATGTAAATTGATTTATCTGTATGAAACTGAGCATGAAAATAATTCATGAAGATCCACTGCGATTCGACAGCTTCCTCAAGGATTTCTTATGCGATGAGTCCTCTTAAGCTTCTTGTATTGAAGTTTAATCATCTTAGTTATAAGTGTACTTGCTTAGCTCTAGTTTATTGGGCGATTAAGGCAGGTCCTTGCTCTAGGAATTTCACCTTGCAATCTCAACTGATGTAATGCTTGTCCAAGGCGTATTAAACACTTAATTATTTTTTTTGGTAAGGATTAAACACTTAATTATTATTTCTGACTATTCCCAAGATCAAAGCCCGTCTTTCTCTAATCTAATTGAGTAATTAGATCATTATAGTTTCATATATCTACACTATAAATACTGAAAATAGGTTCATAATAATGTTTCTAGTTTTACTTTCATAGCACAATCTCAAGGTAAGAGCTAATTTGCTTGACAACTTGATTTGCCCGAGTTCAAACTTCTGCAAACGAGTTTGGTTTGAGTCCAGTCGAACTCAAACTTATCGACAACTTGACCTGGTCAAGCTCGAGCTTATCACAAACATCAACACAATCGAGCTTGAGCATGAGAAATTTGGCGCAAAGCTTGAGAACTTGAGCTTGAGTCTAGTATTGATATATGCATAATAGCAGCAAAGTGCAAAAATATGTATATAATTGAGTAATTACAGGCAACTCGGAGGTAGTTGACTATGATCCAAGTACTTTTATTTACGATATCGTCATTGATCAAGAAAGTTAACTAAGGTCAAATTTCTTCCATGGATATTTTCGAAATCTTGAAAAAATGTTAGGCCACACATGACTTCTTTTTGCGAGGTTTTTTAAAAGCTTGGATCAAAATTGTCCTTACGAAAAAAATTTCTGATTTCTTTGTATATCGCCCAATATAAACATAACACTAGAACGAATCTGTCCATGGTTTTTTGCATGTACGATCTTGTAATATCATATTTTATTGTTATGAACCGTGTCTACCAATTAGAAACTCCAACAGTCGTCGAATTTTTAGGTAAGTGCCTCGTGATCAAGTCTGACCATTTTGCAGAACCAAGATTTTGGTTCTGCACACTTGTTTCTGCAAATCTCCAGACTTGTGAAATTTAGCTCAAATGATGTAGAATCAAAACTTTGCTTCTACGTGATTTAGATATGAGCTTCTATACACTTAAATTAAGTCATTAAATACTTGGATTAAGTTTTGTTAGGGAACAAAATTTTTCTTTTGTAAGTTTTCTTCTAAGGGATTTCTTGAAATTGCGAGTAAACATGACTACATATTCCTATTGTCAACACATTTAGGATAGCGTGCAATGACGAGATTGCCCCGTTAGAAATTTTGGGTGAGACTTGGTCGGAAAAACTTAATTGCATTTTCAATCAAATGTTTAGGATTGCATTGGTTCAATTAAAAGCTTTAGACTTAATGAAAACCCATACAATAGGTTTAGGGCCGATTGTGCAATTATCCAAGAAATGTCACTTGACCGTCCATTGAGCTTCCCTTAAAGATTGTATCAACATTAATATGATGACACTGTACCATGCAATTTTACTAACATTTTTTGTGTCACATAACTGACATATTCAATTAGAATTTCCTGTCCACTTCACTTTCTTTCTCATTCCCTCCTACGCCATATATTCAATTAATGTAATATATAGATGTGAGTGTGTGGATTTACATGCGTGTGCGTATGTGTGTGATGTCATTTATTTACCCAACTTTGTGGATCTATTAAGCACATCTAATGTTGAGTTTGAATTGAATATGTTTGCAGCTCAATGTAACTTATATGGAAAATGGTGCAAGTGTCAATGCCATGGATAGGTGTGTGACACCAGCATGCAATATTTTAAATACCTAAATATGTAAGGGCATTAACATACAACATAAACTATCCATACGCCCAATTTGCTTGCCGAAGCACATATGCAGATGGATAGAGACATAATAATGCATTAACCATGATTCACTCTCGCAAGTATACATTAGTAATATATATATATATATAGCACATATGCAGATGGATAGAGACATAATAATGCATAAATCATGATTCACTCTCGCAAGTATACATTAGTAATATATATATATATATATGAGTCTATGATGAGGGAGAGAAAACGAAAGGACATTGTGATCTCATCCCAAACGCGTCATGCAAAACGAGCTATAGGAGCATCATTGTGATCGTTCACCCAACAAATATTGTCACAATGGCAAATTATATCGCAATGTTTTTTTTTTTGGTAAAGGTAAATGTGTATAAAACTTTTCATAATACCAAGTACAAACTAAGCTCAAACCAAAACCCGACCCTAAAGAGACATAAGCTGTCTAGGAGGGGTCAGGAAAGGTCCAGCAAATCTATACAAAAAGCAGCGAAGCTAAAAAGATAACAACAAGACCGAATTTAAGGAGACATCCGATCTACATCGAAGATAGAGGGTGGGAGCCCCCATTTCCTTTGGAAGATTCGGTTTCTAGGAGAATCATGGATCTGCCCCAATGAGATGACCTTGTCTTTCACAACCTTAAGGAGGTGCTTGCGAATGCCCGGGAGGTAGATGCTCTTGTTTCTGAATAAGGCATTGTTCCTTTCAGTCCATATAATATGAACTAAAGCTCCAAGGGAGAACCTGGAAATGCAGTTGGAGAAGGAGGAACCGCCACAGACTTTCATGGCCCATAGGATGTGGTCTCGCCAGGGGCGGTTGCGCCATGGAAGGTTGCAATTGGTAGTCCAATTGAAAGCCAATCTTTTAGTGGAGGGGCAATCAAAGAATAGATGATTTATCGAGTCCGGAATAGAACCGCAGAAGGCACACAAAGCGGAATCAAGCCTACGATTTTGAAGGAGCAGAACCTGCGTAGGGAGTCGGTTGAGAGAGACTAACCACAAGAGAAAGGCATGCCAGGGTGCAATATGTTGATCCCAAATAAAGGAGTGCCAGGGGACGGGGTGGCCTCTTCTTCAGAGGTGGTTCCAGGCAGATGCTACCGAGAAGGAGCCCGATGGGTATGAAATCCAAATCATCTTGTCATAAATGCTGTCCGTGAAGATGGGCGGTGGATCGGACCAGCTTTGGATAGCATCAAGCACAAATGAGGGTTGCCAAGTGCTGTCATAAAATTGCCGAACTGAAGTGTTTCTAGGAATCCTCGACTGGTATATATCAGCATTGCTGAATATAAGATAGAGCGGTCCTCTGTCATGCCATCAGTCAAACCTAAAAGAAACTGAGTGACCGTTGCCAATCTTCCATCGAAAGAGAGTCTGAGCAAGAGTGCGCAAGTCGAGGATCTTCTTCCAGGTCCAAGAGCAAAAAGTAGGCTTCGAGGCCACCCAAAAATTAGATTTTAAAAAGGTAGATGGATCCACTTGCACCACATGGATTCTTTGTCGTAGAAAAGAAGCCATATATGCTTTAGTGTCATGGCCCTATTATATTCCACGAGTCGCCGAATACCTAGGCCGCCTTCTTGTTTTGGTAAGCATACATTATTCCAGTTTACTTTTGCACCTCCTATACCAAGTTCAGGACCCTTCCAGAGAAATTGCCTCAAGATGGTCTCAATATTATAAATAACCGATTTGGGAAGGGAGAAAATAGAAGCCCAGTATACCTATATGGAATGAAGGACAGATTTAATAAGCTGAAGTCTCCCTGCAAAGGATAAGAACCTTTGAGTCCAAGAGCGAGCCCTGGCTGTAATCGAGTAAATTAGGATCTTGCAATCCTCTTTCCGAAGTCTAGAAGAGATAACAGGTATCCCAAGATAACGAAAAGGAAGAGAGCCTATTTGAAATCCAAGGCATTGGAGCAGTTGATCTTGGAGGGTCGTATTTCCTCCTGAGAGAAAAAGGTTGCTTTTACTACAGTTGGATCACAGGCCAGACCAACTGGAGAAAAGATCTAGCGATTCCTTGATTATCTCAACGGACCTCAGGTGGCCTTCAGAAAAAAGTAAGACATCATCCGCAAAGAAAAGGTGGGATATGCGAGTCTTCTTACAGCATCAAAACCAATGAAAGTCCGGAGTGTTTGATTTAGACTGAAGAATGCCAGAGAGAATTTCCATAGCCAGGATGAAGAGGTATGGCGAGAGCGGATCTCCTTGCCGAATGCCTCGACTACTAGGAAAGAACCCATGCAGTTCCCTATTAATAGAAACAGAGAATTTAGCTGTCGATACACAGGTCATAATCAGCTTGATGAAATGGGCTGGAAAATTGAAAGCTTTGAGTGTCTTTTGAAGGAAATTCCAATCAATAGTGTCAAAGGCCTTTTGGAAATCCACCTTGATGGCACATTTCGGGTGATAAGCCTCATGGTGAAAATCCATAAACAACTCTTGAACGATCATTATATTGTCACTAATTCTGCGACCTTTGACAAAAGCCGTTTGCGACGGGCTGATCAAAGAAGGAAGAACGTGTGCAATACGCCTGGCCAAAATTTTTGAAATGCATTTGTATAGCGTGTTACAACATGCTATCAGCCGAAAGTCAGACATAGTAGAGGCGTTAGGAGATTTCGGGACTAGTGTCAAAATAGTACAATTTAACTCCTTAAACATACTTCCAGTCTCAAAAAAGTTTTTCACAGCCTTGATGATAGAAGGACCAGTGATCTCCCAAGTGGTCTTGAAGAAATCAACATTGTAGCCATCGGGGCCAGGTGCTTTCCCTCTAGCCAGCGAAAAAAGAGTAGCTTGTATTTCCCCATCAGAAACCGGTGGGGCTAAGTAATTCCTCTGATCCTCGCTAAGTGCCTGTCCAATGAACTCATCTACTTCACCTTGAGTAGGTAAGGTAGATGTAGAGTTACCATTGAGTAGTAACTAAAAGTGGGTAACTATGTGGTTCCTGACCTCTAAAGGTTCATTTAATAAGACACCATCATTTGTGTATACTGAGAGAATACGATTCTGAAGGTGCCTTTTGTTAACGAAGTGATGGAAAAATTTTGTGTTGTGATCCCCTTCTTTGAGCCAGCGAATCCTGGACTTTTGCCGAAAGAAGGATTCCTCTTGAAGTCTCAAGGTAGAGAAGGAGCGTAGTTGTTCCGCTTCCATGTCCAGCAAGTTCTGGTCAAATGGAGATGACTCCAAGGCTAACTGAGTGGCATAAAGATTCGCTCTAGCTTGTTCTGTCCTTGTAGATATGGCCGAAAAGGAGCTATTGTTCAACTGTTTCAGCTTCACTTTAAGGGCTCTCAGCTTGGAACAAACAATATACATAGGGGTACCTTCCATACCAGAATCCCAAACTTGAGTTACCAGCTGTAAGAAGTTAGGATGGGAAGCCTAAAAATTGAAGAACTTAAAAGGTTTCCTGGAATGTTGTGGTGGGACAATTTTGATCACCATAGGGGAGTGATCGGATATACCTGGTACAAGGAAGGAGGCTTCCGAAAAGGAGAAGTCCTGAGCCCAAATGTTATTGATGAGGACCCGATCAATCTTTTGGAGTTTCCTGTTAGTGCCAGATGAATGAGACCAAGTAAATTTGCTTCCCACATATCGGAGGTCGTCTAGGCCAGCTTCATTGAGATAGTCACCGAATTCATTGAAGACCGGAATCCATGGCATTGTACTACCGATTCTGTCCTGTGGATCCTTAATGGCGTTGAAGTCACCAGCTACAATCCATGGTAAGTCGCAAGAAGAGAGCTGAATGAGATCCGACCATAATGAACGCCTAAGAACAAAAGTGTGTTCCCCGTAAACAACAGTGAGAAGATAGGATTTCCCCATATTGATAAGTGAAAGCTGCATATGGATCAATTGCCCAGAAGTGAGAAGTTGGGTCATGCCAATCACATTTGGGTCCCAACCAAACCAAATTCTGCCAAGGGGGGAGAACTCATAGTTGGAAGTCCGCTGCCATTTGTCATTTAAGCCTCTAGAGATCTCAGCAAAAAGGGGGGCTTTGGTTTTGGTTTCAACGATTCCAATACAAGAGAGCCGATTAGTCCTTATAAGAGCACGGATCTCGGCTTGTCTAAGGAGATTTACTAGTCCCCGTATGTTCCATATACCAAAAAACATAACTATATATGCAGGAGTTACCTCTAAGAAGTCCGAGGTCTCCTCCTCTTGGGTTTCTGTTTCGAGGAAGAAGGACCCAGGTCCTTAGCAGGGCTAGTAGAGTCGAGCAGAACACCTAGCGAGGCAATGGCAGCCTCTACATGGGAACCAGAAGCCATGGAACGAGACCTAGTGTTGGGGGGAAGGCACAGCCAGATTCAATCTCCACAACTTCACCTGTAGCATTAGCTCTATCCTCCTGAGAGCGAGAGCCAGAAGAGTCCAGGGCATTAGTTCTGTCTTCAAGTGAAGACAGTGAATCTGAAGGAGAAAGAGGAAGCCGCTGATCTGGAATATCTGCTGGGCATAGTCCAGGGGAAGAGACCAAAGTGTGCTGAGGCAGAGAGTCTGCTAGGCAAAGAACAGAGGGAGAACTGGGACCAACGTCAGTATCCCTGGAGTTAGTCAAAACACCTCCTACTGGGCCTGGTTGAACATCAGCTTCAGTACCAGCAGTCTGAGGCTTCTGAGCATTCAAGCTACCATCTAGTTGAGAGGATGAAGAATGTTGCCGCTGGTCTGGGGCCAAGACAGGTGGGCCAGTTCCTTTTTTGCGTCTGACCATTGTCCATTCCTCTGTTGCTTGGGGCCGAGAAGAAGGCTCAGTCCTGGTTTCAGGTTGTTGTGGAGCGCAGTCAAATCCCTTTGTTCCCATTTTATGGCCAAAAATTCCGCAAGAGGGGCAAGCAAGTGGTTTCCACTCATATTCAACACTTATAGAGTTTACAACACCATCCCACCTGAACTTGACAGTGTCCACCCGAGGATTAGTAGCTTTGATCTCAATACAAACACGCGCATAGGAGATTCTAGAAAGCTGTTCAGTCTGTGCATCGACATAAAGAGGTTGCCCAATAGCACTAGCAATGCGGCCAATGCCCGCCGGCGACCATAGGGAGAAGGGAATGTCCCTTAGCTTAACCCAGACTAGGATGGAATCCAGCTTGCCCTTTTTGAGGATCAATTTTGGGTGCCACTGTTGGAGCATTAAGGTGCAGCTGAATATGGAAACAGGCCCCATATCTATAATCTTCCGACAAAAATCAGCATTAGGAACGTGGAAGAAATAAAAGCCATTTTCATGAAGTTTGACATCGGTTACTTGGTCACCCCAAGACTTTTTGATAGCTTCTTCAGTCATCTTAAACGGGACTTTCTTCCCGATGAAGTGTCCTACTATACATTCCAGCCACCTAGAACTCTCTTCAGTAGCTACCTCAGGGGTTATATCAACAATGATCTCTCCATTTTCCACCAGAGGAGGGACATATGCTAGATTGTAGCCTTTGGTTAAGACTCTAGCTACATTCACCCATGTTCTGGTCGGCTGAACAGGGGAAGGTTGTTTAGCAGAGTTTTGTCTCTCCTTACTAGCAAGGCCAGTTACATTAGTTCTGAGGTCAGAACCGGGTGGGGGACTGGCAATGTGGCCATTTCTAGGGGATTTATACCGGCTTTTGGATCGACCCCTACTACGACTACGCCTAGCATTGCCTTTCTGGAATAACCTGCTACCAGGAGGGGGGCTTTTGCTAGTGAATGCTACTGATTTACCTCTGGGTTCATTAGAGGTTCCAGCAATAGTATTTCCAGGCCTTTGTTCCTCAATAACAGGGCTACAACGAGGAGAGGGGTTACTGGAATCCAGCACCATTTGGCCGTATCAACTGCCACACCAGACCAGCAACTAAAATTCCAGACACCTCAGCAAGTACCAACCAGACGAGGTAAACCATTCCAAGTTCGCGAAGAGCTACAGTACGGTAAGAGCTCAGAGTTTATGCACATCAGCTACCGAGTCCAGTCACACCAGATTGAGAGGAAATCCTACTAGAGAATACCTTCAGAGGAAGAAACCAAGCATAAAGATAGCAGCTTGAAGTATGAATCAGTCACTCGAATGAAGATCCAGCCAGGGTTCCAGTCATGCAAGGGCGCAACACGAGCTGAGTAGATCTGTTGATCCTCCTTCCACGCCTGGAAATGGCGAAAATCCTTTGACGAGGAGGGAGAAGAGGGTTCAGTTTGCCTCGACTCCAAAAATCAGCTTCAATGGTCACCTGTAGCAGCCGGAATCGTCGAAGGTCGTGCGGGTGAACAGTGTCACCGAGAGCCCAGCCGAGAGAGCATTCTGTGTGAACAGTACCCGCGAAAAATCGCAATGTTTTTTTCTATCAAAAGGATTAATAAAAACCATAATATTTCATACTTGATACTGATTGGTAGATGATTAAGTGGTGCTCCATAAGCACCTTAAATATCTCCCTTTGCAATGACTATGGCCTAGCTAACTCAATGATTGTTGGTGAGTTTTTTTTGTTTTGATAACCTGGGAGTACAATTGTAATTAGCCGGCTATCTAGAGGAGAACTAGCACAATAAGTCACCATCATGGCATCACTTAAATATAATGAGAAAAGTGTTAGAATTGTACCAAACATTTTGTATTGGTACCGATTGAGTTCTAAATATTTTGACCTATAACTAATTCAGTTCGTCTAGCTAATTTTGGCCAGACATATTTTAATATTTTTTTAATTTTTCTTTCTTTCTTTCCTTTCTTTTTTTTTTCTCTTTTTTTCCTCCTCTTTCCTCTATTGGCCGACAAGGGTTGGCCTTGCCTAAGCGACGGGCCAAAGGTGAGGGCCAGCAAGGTCGACCTCGCCGAATCTGGAGAGGTTGGGCCTCGCCCTTGGTTGGCAAGGCTCAACCCTCGCCCGCCTAGTGCGAGGCTGCCCTCTCGGCCTTTGGCGAGGTTGACCTCACTGATCCTTGCCTCTGGCCAATCGCCAAAGTCTAGCAACTGGCTGGAGGAAGAAGGAAGGGAAGGAAAAAAAACAGAAAGAAAGAAAAAGAAAGGAATAAATCAAAATTCGAAAAAATATCAAAATGATATTAAAAGTTACTCATGTTAGCACCGGCCGTGCCACGTAGGCCGATCGACGTCCACGTTAATAATATCCGGCCAAAATTAGCCGAAAGAACTAAATTGGCTCTAGGTCAAAAAGTGACTAAATTGACATCATTAAAATGTTTAAAATTAAATTGACACAAATGCAATAAATTTAGGATTTTTTTTACACAGGTGTCATATGGCAAAAAAAAAAAGTGTCCTACGGCAGAAATTGAATCTAAATCATTGATTTTTGAGCCGAAAATGTATAATTATCAACGGGCTAGTCAATGAGGCTCCTCTCCATAGACAGGTGGCTCGTGGATCTCTTTTACTTTCCTTTGAACTCCTGGTCGCTCAAGAAAATGTCTAGGCCCTCATCCAGAAACTACCTCAATTCAGAAAGACACTAAAAAGAAAATTGAAAGCCCGAGAGAATTTCTCTGGTTTACGAATCATTTATACTATTGATATGAAGAAACAAATACTTTGTTATTCCAAAAAATGATCATTACATATGGGCCGAAATCTATTTTGAATTTTCAAACTCCACATGCGCTTCAGCCAGCAACTCATAAATACCAAACGATGGCTCGAAAAGTTTCGTATATAAATAGCGGAGTGCCTCCGTTTCCAACCCATGGTCTGAAAAGCTCTAAGTTTCTTGGCTCTCTCTTACACTTCGCACGCCCAACATACAAAATCCTCCTTCATACACAAACATGAGGGACTTGCAAGGAAGCCAGATGGAAGTGGTGAACAAAATCCACGCCAAAACCTCCGACGTCATGAATAAACTCCAGACTCAGACTGTAAGTCGAGCTAAGATCGAGCTTTTCGTGTGCCTCACGGCCCTGTTGCTAATCCTTCGCGCCATCTTCGGCTTGTCGAGGCATTGGTATACCAACCGGATGCTCAAGGTCGCTCTGTTGGCCTTATACACCCTCCCAAGCCACCTCATCACGCACACGCTCGGTCTCATGGAGGAAGCGGGGGAAGTGTTGCTCCATAGTGAGCTGTTCCCGGTTTGGGCTACTTTCTTGATGATCTTCTTCAGGAGCTCGGGCTACTTCTCCGACTACAGCCTCGATGACCGGATATCCTATAGTTGGGAACATTTGCTCAGGAACATCTTGTTAGCCAAGATGTTGATCTTTAGTGTGAGGAATTCGTGGGTGTTTTGGGTGGTCACGACGATTTTCGGGGTCATGTGTCTATTCCTATTCGTGAAGCTCAAGGACAATGGAAAAGCAAAGTCTCTCCTGACTGCTCGCGGATATGACCTGCAGAGATCCACCAAATTGATCTCTGACTACATGAGCTTCGAGCACCAGACGTCAGATCCGTGCAATCTCGACCCTATCCAGATGAGAGGATACAACTATGTTGTGAGAGGCGAAGAGACAATATGGGTAAACGGTTCACCCCTGGAAATCACAGACGAAGTCGTCACGGTCGAGAAGGTGCGGGCATGCCAGGGATGGCTTTTGAGCTCGACAGGCGGGGACGAAGACGGCAAGCTCAAGGACATTTGCCTATCGTTTTCGCTCTACAAGCTTCTCTCCTTGAGATTTGCAGCTATTCGTTGCCCAAAGAAGCTCACAAAAAGCTGTGGAAGTTGATTCGGAATGGTTTGCTTGCAGAAAAAAATGGCTACGAGCGAGCATTTAGGGTCATTGAGCTAGAGCTTTCCTTTCTTTTCGATTCGTTCTACACTAAGTACCCGTTCATCTTCCACCCAGGCCGTTGGAAACTAAAGCTGATGGAGATCTCGCTTTTCTTCATTGGTTCTCTGGTGATAGTCGCACTTTGTTTTACACCGCACCACTCGAATGCACCCCAAGTTGAAAGTAAACCGGCTACTTCAGGAGGGTTGAGCAGCGACGTTATCGTGACGTCGCTAATTCTTATGGCATGCGCAGGTGTGGAGCTTGTGCAGCTAATCTTGATCGCCACCTCGGAGTGGACGAAGGTATCATTGCTATGCAAGTACGTCCGAACAAACTCATGGCAAGGGAACAAACGGATCGAGAAACTCATAGGACGTATATGCCGGACGCAATTACTGAAGCCTTGGGAAAGAAAACTTCGCCATTACTCGCTTCTCGAGTCGCATGGTTACACACCTCCGAGGTGGGTACGCATTCCCGCCAAAGCCGGCTATATCCACCGCGTACGGGAGGGTAAAAAACAAAGCACTCCGGCCAAACTGTCCTCAGAAGTGAAAGAAGCCGTTTTCCATTCTTTATACTCGAATCTCGGGGTATTGGAGAATGGAGAGGCTTCTTTAAGACTAAACAAAGTGGCAGGTAGGCTCTCGTGGGCGTGCAGGCTTGAGACGCAGACTCGAGTCATAATTGTGTGGCATATTGCCACAAGTATTTGCGAGCATGAGGTGCGGATTTCAGATTCGAATTTCCTCGTGGCAACCCGCTTATCCAAATATCTCGCTTACTTGGTAGCGTTCTCTCCAAAGTTGTTACCTGATTGCCCTGACGACACAGAGTATTTTTTCGACCAAACCATTCTCCAATCAAGAGACATGCTCACAAGGTGCAAGACCGGAGAAGAAAGAATTCGGAAATTGGAAGAGATTGGTAGGACAGTGGATGGTACAGGCAGCGTGATATATTGGGGCGCACAGTTAGGACAGCAGTTGCTGAAAGACAAAAAGGACCCGAAGTTCATTTGGAAGGTATTGGCCGAGTTTTGGGCAGAGCTTATGGTGTATGTGGCTCCGTCGGATGATGCGAAAGCACACGCGGAGAACTTGGCAATGGGTGGGGAGTTCGTGACTCACTTGTGGGCTTTGGTCTCTCTTGCCGGCATCAAGCGAGAACCTCCCGTTGAGCGATCTACTATCAAGAGATGCCGAAGCTGGAGCAATTGATTGTGATATGGCACATCGACAGGACTGTTAGTGCGTCTCCATAGGGTAGTTGAGGTGAAAGGTTCGGATACCTCGTAAAAAAAAAAAGTACGAAGAAGCAGGAGGCTAGTCTGTTATATGATTGGTTTTACTATGTACAAGTCTAGAAATAGGAGAGTCCATGCTTTATGTAGTTGAGATGAGATGGGTTGTTAGATATGTTGAATTGGGTCTGATCAAAACTTCTTTTGTTTCTATCTCTCCTACTCGTTCAATGTTTTACTTCTTTAGCTATATCTTTTGTGAGGATCTGTCACAATACTTGGTGTTTAAGAGTTATCTCTTAAGGAGATTCTTTCTCTATATAATTTGCAACCCATATGAACACTTTAAGAGAACACATCCACAACAACATCGCAGCAAACTTCTTCCAAAATGTTAGAATTTCCGATAGTCTTAATCTGCTGCTCTTGGTCACTCAATATGCAGACTTTGTACATCTTGTTTACCGTCTTGCCGATGTTGACCGATGAACTGAGTGGAAGAACAGAGCATAAGAAAGATTCCGAAGGCTTGTTTTAATTAAACAAACAGTGCGTGAAGTGGGGTTATCTAAACCTCCAATCGAGTTCTCTATTGTAAGTTACAAACATGAGAATAGTTGAAGACATCAGAACGAGCTCAAGAATTCTTCTTAAAGGTATCTTTCGTTGTACATTACATGCGGTTTGCAAAAAATA
Source organism: Syzygium aqueum (assembly GCA_031216185.1). Lineage (NCBI taxonomy): Eukaryota > Viridiplantae > Streptophyta > Magnoliopsida > Myrtales > Myrtaceae > Syzygium > Syzygium aqueum. The sequence continues at coordinate 21,670,143 of CM062234.1, forward strand.
TGGGCCCGCCGTTCCTTAACCTGTAACAACGGCCAAGCCACCAATTTGACTTGCAACAATGGCAATGAGTCTCCTTCCTTCCACATTTTATTTTCTCTAGTCGTTACTTTCCATCTCAGCTCAAGCATTAGCACTGCGCGCCTCCATTTCTGCTCCATGTTATGACCAAAAGGACGTGGATGTTCAGCAATGCATCGTTGATCGGACCAGTTGGTTGCGGTGCTCACGACATTCAAGTTGAACGTTTCTAGAGCGGTGAGTTGCGCGGGTTTTAGCAGCCATACACTCATGTCAACGAGATACTCATACCAAAAATCACGTGGCTCGATTGTGAGAAAAAGATGGTTTCACACTGGTCTTATCATCTTTCTAAGTTATACCGATTAGATGAGATGATTGCATTGGGCACGTAGGATCAGGAAATTGGTAGGCAAAAAACAAGCAAGCTTTTGCATTAAATCGATAGCCATCTTCCGGCCCTTGGGGATCTACGCTCATTTTCAGCTTCCCTAGGTACTTCTCGCTTGCCACGCTCTTCCTCATGTCTACCTGTCTTTGCATCTCCTCGTCTAAACGGAACCAAAAACTTCCTCCATGCATGAGCTCCAACTTGTTGCACAAGACACAATACCCAAGTTTTCACTGCGTGACTTCAAGAGAGAAGCCCCTACCGTTTGTATGCAAACATTGACGACCCGTGTATAGTCTAACCTGATGAGAGTGGGGTCTACCTCTCAATTTTGTATTCAATTTCTGAAAAATTTCTCCATTATCAAGCAAAATGTGAATCAACTCCATGAAGTTGGCGTAGAGGTCTACGAGATACACCGTACAGGTTCCATTCTTCGGACCATCTAATGTAAAAAATTTCATCTTTAAGTAGTCCATTCGGGTTACTACTCGTAGGTTATATGATTTATGAGAGTAATGGGATATCGTATGAATGGGGATATATCTAGCTAAGATGGAGTTCCATGTTCTACAAAATAAGTGTCTCACGATAGCCTATATTGATTGTTGTCAAGACATGTCAAGATATCATATGAACGGAGTTACTACTGGTAGGTTTTATCATTTATGAAAGTATTGTGGCCAGCGAGGGCCGCGACCTTCTCACCCAATTCAGGCAAGGGCGTCGTGGCCCTCTCTTGGATCTGGGTGAGGCATGACACCCTCGCTCGTGGCCAGTGAGGGCATGATACCCTTGCCCAGATCAAGCCCATGGGTGGTGAGGTGTTAAAAAAAGAAAAGAAAAGAAAAAAGTAATAGCAAACCGATGACTCCACAAGAAAAAAGTTGTATCACAACTTAGAAAATATAGCATGTCTCAGCGAAGGTTGCAAAATACCAATGGTGAAAAGAAGAAGATACACATGCATTGGACCATGGCCATTGTTTTTTTTTGTTAGAAAGCCCAACACAAAAACTTAACCTATTAGACAGAGGGAGACAGCATATATATGAAGAATATGTAAGACAACATGTATATCAAGCGATGTGGACAATATTAAGAGCAGTAGGTGGAGGCACATGCGCGAAAAAGCATGGCACTAGCTCTGACACCATATTAACAAGTCTAATCTAAAAATTTAAGCTATTAGACGGAAGGAGATCGCATGTATATAAAAAGCATTGTGGCAATTTTAGTGACCATCCTTTAAAAATTTCTCATCTATCGTCTCTTTTTCAGTAAGGTAACGAGAGATAAAAAGCTAGGTTATCTCTTTTTCTTTAGACAACATTGGTCTTTTTTACAATAATCAATGACTTAGACTTGTACTTAAATATGAGCCCCGACAACCCGTAGTTTGGTATATTCTTATTACATCATACTTGAGGCAACATTATCTAGTCTTACTTGATGAACGCTTCATACTAGAAAGGACCAATCGCATTGATTTACTTTCTACACATTAGCTTTTCTATTAAAGTACTTAATTTTTGTTGAAAATATGGGAAGGGTTGTGGACAGGCAATCAGGGAAAAGTACTAAATAAGTCCTAAACATTTTGGGGTTGTGCCAATTTAATCTCAAACCTATTTTTTGTGCTAATTGAGTCATAAACCTTTTGATATAGTGCCAATTCGATCCTTTTGGCCGGATTTTGCTGATGTGGACATCGGCCGGCCGGTGACTAGTCATCGGCGCTGACGTGGATAAAATTTAATAAATTTTTTTTCTTCTCCCTCTTCCTTCAATTGCTTGCTGGAGTGGCGACCGGCCGAAGGCCAAAGGCCGGTGAAGTCGGCCTCGCCAGCCTTGGGCAAGCCTCGCCCAACCATGGCGAGGCTTGCCTTTGCCATCACCGATGAGGGCGAGCCTCACGCTAGGCTGGCGAGGCTCGCTTGGCCCTCTCCATGGCTGAGCAAGGGTTGACCTTGCTAGATCCGACGAGGTCAGGCCTCGCCCAGTCGCCGGTGAGGCTCGCCCGACCCTCACCAGACCTCGCGACCTCTGGTGAGGGCCAAGCGAGCCTCACTAGTGACTTAGCGAGGCCCGACCTTGCCGGATCTGGCGAGGTTGACTGTTGCCCGGCCATGGTGAGGGCTGGGCAAGCCTCGTTAGCCCAGCGCAAGGCTCGCCCTTGCCAGCGTGGCTTGCCCGAGGTCGACCTTGCCGGCCTCTAGCCTCCGGCCAGTCGCCCCTTCGGCGAGCGGCTAAAGGAAGAGAGAAGAAAAAAAAATTAAAATATTATTAAATTTTCTCCACGTCAACATTGGTGACCAATTGCCAGTCGGCCGACATCCACGTCAACAAAATCCAGCCAAAAGGATTGAATTGACACTATCAAAAGGTTTAGGACTCAATTGGCACCAAAAATAAGTTTATGACTAAATTGGCACAAAAAATAAGTTTATGACTAAATTGGCACCACCCCAAAAGGTTTCGGACTTATTCAGCACTTTTCCTCATGCAATCATCTAAGATAGATGAAACATTTATATTAGTTGGCACGGTTTTATATCTAACACGTTATCACTTGTCCCAAAAGTTTAGGATTAGAAAAAGGACCCAATGACTAAAATAACTAGGGCTTATGAAGTTTGATTTACATTAAGTCAATCCCTTGGAGTCTTTTCTTTTGCCGAAAATTGTTCACACGTGTAGAAAATATTTTCTACCTTTTTCAAGGGATCGCCTATCTCATTCTCTCTATAGACGGCATCTGAATTGTTCAATAATTGATCCAGGCGAATATATAATTGAAGATTTGAATAATCCCGAAGACATGAAAATTAGATCAGGTCGTCTTTGATCGAGAAAGGAAACAAAGGCCAAATTTCTTCTTTTGGGCATTTTCGAAATCTTCAACAATTTATGCCAGAAGTACCCATTTGACTCTGCTTTCTTGTAGGTTTTTTTTCAAAGGTTGGATCAAAATTGTCCCAAACATAAAAAGCATATGCCTTTTTTTTTTTAATTTAGCCCAATATCAACATGGGATACCAAAGATTAGATTGAAAATCCATTTTATAATTAGATATGACCAACATACAATGATTCTACTATGTTTGGATTTGATCTCAAATATTCTCAACGGCAAACAACTAATATCAAAGTCTATGGATATTGAAAAGGCGAAGAGAGCTCCATTAAAAAGAAACGGTAAGTTGATAGTCAATTTCTTGATACCAAAGGGGCTGGACAACTAACGATGTCACTCATTTTTACCCCCTCAACCAATCACGCAATAGCAATGGCAACTCGCTTCAAAATCTTTCTTAACTTTGAAGCCTCGTCGACGACATTGGCCAAAAGAGCTAGCTATTGGGGATAAGTTAAGCTAGTCCCGGGAGAAGTTATGGCCAGTTCGATATGCATAGTCCATGTGATTCATTGGATCTCGCGGGTTGACACCAACCTAAATGCTAAGGATAGCCTTATATGCCAACGCCAACTTGTTTTCGTCATTGCCTCTTAGGTCCAGAACATTGCGCTCAGGAGCTGCACAAGTCAGCGTGGTCAGGTCCAATTTCCGTCTCTGTCAGTAGCGCTTCTCGCGGAGAAGAAAGAGATGAGTCACTCCTGATCTTTCCCTTCCAAGAGAATAGAAAATCACCATATTGCGGATTAAACATTTCACGACAAAGAGACTCGGAAGACTGGACAGTAGAACCGAGAACAACAAGAGTTCCCCCATATAAAAACATATGCTCGGTCCAGCTTTTGTGCTGTTTTTTCTCTCGTGATTTTGCTCGGGATCCGTCTTTCTGCCATGGATTGGCCGCTTCTCGATCTAAAGGAATAGCGCACATCGAGGAAAATTCGAAACCCATTGAGTTTCAGAGCCGCGCGTAGAGCGACGTGAGGTGCGATGAAAGTGAAGCGATGCAAGAAAAACCCGTGCAGGAAAAGTCCCACATCGGCCGCATAACAGGACAAAACCCAGTTTATGGTCAGCACAGTTACCTGTACCGTTCGCTGAGCTCAGTTGCGCGGGCTTGTGACCCGAGCGGGGGCATCAATGTGGTGGGACATGGGTTTGGATCCTGCGGGTCGGGCTCGGTGGGGCAATCTTCTGGCTCGCCCGTTCCAAGCCGAGAGCTGATCCATGCGGGCCGGGCGAAGGCTTGGGCCGCGTGGATCCTAAAGCGGAGGGGTCCGCGTCAGGCTGGCTTCACAGAGCAGCGAAGACCTCCCGCTCCCGGCAGTGGAAGGATAACGGGCCGGCGCCGCTCGGGCCCAACACGGCCCAATGTCCTGGACCCTCTGAACCACCACTATTTTGTTTGTCACAATTTCATGTCGTTTGCCATTCTTTTTATTGGTGAAAAGGCCAAAAAAAGAAACCAATATGAAGAAAATACAGTGCGATAATTGTGGGAATATTTTATTTTCGTTTAGGAATAGTTTGAGATTTATTCCCACAGAGATGATAAAACCAGAGTAAAGAATATATAATGATAATAAATTGGGGAATAATTTATTTCATTTAGGAATGAGTCGAGATTTATTCCCAGAAACATCATATAAAATAGTATAAGTTAATAACTTCATCATATTGATTTTGCATGTGATATCGCGTTACAATTGCTTCTGCTTCGTAACACGAAGAGTCAACACCAATTTCAAAAAACCACTCAAAAATAAGGCCGAAAAAAGCCATGCGAATTTCAAAGGCTATGAGAACTTTAAACTTTAGCGTATGAATTATCCTAATATAAAATCAATTAAAATGTTAAACTCTACTGGATAATTAGCCAGACATTTCATTGTTACTATATGGTTTAATATTTACCGTTTTGGTCGATAAATCCTACTCTTCAAATGCTGTTTCAGTTCGACCAAAAAACAAAATTCTGTTTCACCCTATGGTTACTTTCGCTTACAACGGCCCGTATTTAACAATTTGCAAACAAGCTGTTTCTAGTGAAAAAAAAAAGGAATAAATCGATTCTCCGAAAGTTCTAGGAAGCATGTTTGCACCAAATTCTAACCAAGTCGTCGATATGAATTGGCACGTGGTCAGAGTGCAAGTTATTGTTAAACGCGTGAGCCATTATTAATGATCATAAGAATTATTTTCGATATTGATATACATCAATGACTATTAATCAGTTGTCGGTATATGACGGCGTATGGTTAGCGATAGTCGATAAGGATATCAATTAAAAAGGTTAATAGATTTCCGATTGTAACATCGGATTTTCTGAGATAAGAAGACATGAGAGCACAGGCACAAGATTAGGAAGAAGAATTTTATTCCATTTTCTAAGTGGAAACATCAGAGCCCACAAAAGTGGTTTCGAAGAACAGCAAATTCCATAGAAATTGTCGGGATATGCTAATCAATTTTGCGAAATGATACCGAGTAAAGAAGCTAAGAAAGGCCTTGAATTGATCTCAAATTGTGCATATTAACATAACCCAGATCTCGAATTGTGCATATTAACAAGATGATTTTTATGATCATATTATATCTATGGTCAGAGAAGCGACTCATCCAACTCTTTTAACCTGCAATTTGGAGGTATTCCACGCCGAGTTTTGGAGAGCTCCGTAGTTCTTGCACAGAGGCTTAAGCGCAGTCCCCTTAGAATAGGCACGATGAGTTGCACAAATAGAGGTGTACGAAGGCTCGTCATTTTGCCAAGGTTCTTTGAATAAGCAAGCAATGCAAACTTGAGGAGACAAGATAAGAACTTCATCGAGATGCGATTGTTGGCCTGAGCTCGTTACATGGATTCACCTGGGAGACGACGACAACATTACCACTGACAACTTGTGGTTTCGTCAGTGCTTCTTATGTCCTGAACATTGCGCTTTGTAGCTGCACAAATCAACGTGGTCAAGCCCAATTGCCATCTCTTTCAGTACGCCTCCCGCACAGAAGAAAGAGATAAGTTGCTCCCGGTCTTCCCTTCTAAGAGAACAGAAAAACACCATCTCACCGATTTAACATTTCATGACGAGAGGCTTCAAAGACTGGACCAAACAAAACCGAGAACGACAAGTATTCCCACGTAGAAGAACATGCTCGGTCCCCGCTTTTGTGGCGCTTTCCGATCATGATTTTGCTTGGGGTCTAGCTTTCAGCCATGAATCGGTCACTTCTCTGTCGAAAGAATAGCGGGGAATTGAAGAAAGTTTGAAACCGATGGGGTTTCAGAACCGTGCGCAGCGAGACATGAGCTGTGACGAAGGGATATCCTGTGCATGGAAGTCCCACATCGACCACATATCTGGACAGAAGCTGGTTCATAAGAGCACGGTTATCGATGATGCTCGCCGAGCTCGGTTGTGCGGGCTTGTGACCCCAGCGGGGGCACCATTGTGGTGGAACGAGTATCTGGATTTCGCGGGCCGGTCTCGGTGCGGCCATTGTGGTGGAACGAGTAGCTGGTTCAAAAGTTCTCATCCCGTAATCGCGAGTTCGAAAGAGGTATCGTTTTGGATCCTCTTTCCATTCAATCATAGCACGACGATCGACTATTTCAGTCATAGGCCATCAGAGAGCCTACTAGAGGGCAAGTAACAGGGCCAGTTCAGTTTGGATTTGCGAGTAACTCAAAGTTTCCAGCTGTAAATGACTCATCCTTCAGAAAAGATTGGTCTTTCGAGCAACTTCGCACACTGTTGCATCATCCTTCAATGCTGCCGGGCGCTTCTTATGAGCATGCTATCTGTCTATGGTCAGAGAAGTTGCTTGTCCCAACTCTTTTATGCTAACAATTTGAAGGTAGTCCACACCGATTTCCAGGAAGCACCATACTTCTTGCGGAGAGCTTTAAGCAGAGGCCCCTCAGGTATGATAAATTGAACCCAATGGATGAATTTCGTCAGTTTTTCAGCTAGAGCGAGTGATTCAGATAATGGGAGACGAGATGAGAACGGCATTGTTTGCTCGAGCTCGCTACGTGGTTTCTCTTGGACCACCACGACGCCACAACTTGTTTACTCGGGATCTGGCTTCCTATGCCATGGGTCCGGCCTCTTCTCTATCGAAAGAGAAATAGCGGACGCCAATGAAGATTGGAGATCCATCGAGTTTAGAATTGTGCGTGGAGAGGCATGAAGTATGATGAAGTGAAACAACGAGAACCAATCCCGTGCATAGAAGTCCCACACCGGTAGTGTGCTCATTATAAATCCACTTTATATTAACCTCTGCCCGTGGGCTGATCATTACTTTTGAATCATCAAATCTCAAGACCCGCCAAAGTGCATTCGATCGATGCCGCGCATTCTTCCTCACAAACCCCAAGGCAGGGGTGATCAGCGAGAGATCAGCGACAACGCTTTGTTGACCCAAATTACTTTTGACGAATCCAAAGTCACCCTTGATTATGATAGACTATATTTGTTATCTGTTTTTACAGGCAGGTGAGGGTGATCGATTTTCTGAGTGGGTTGATCCTCGGCTTGGAATGGGAACTTACCGTATGGCTCTCGATTCGTTTCCAAAATTTTGGAATCGTTCTAGAATGGGAAAATTATCCAAAAGTTTTTAAATTTATTACACTTTTGTCAATTGAAAAACTTTTGATTGTACTAGCTAATTGAGTCATAAATCTTTTCATATTTTGTCAATTGAGTCTATCCAGCCAATTTTGATCGAAAATTATGAATGTGGACATTAGCTATTTTATGTGGCACAATCGACATTGAAGAGGACAAATTTTAATAATCTTTTAATATTTTTTTCGAATTTTTTTTTTATTTTTTCTTTTCTTTTTTCCTTTTTTTTTGTCTTTTCTTCCCTTTTCCTTATGCACTTTTTTTCTTTTTTTTTCCTTTCCTCTTCTGTTCTTTTTTTTCTTTTCTTTTTTCATTTTTCTTTTTCCCTTTATACCTTCATCGGCCTTAGGCAAGGGCAACCCTCACCAACCCTCGCATGGGCGACCCACACACGATCCGACAAGGGCGTCCCTTGCTAGGCCAGACGCGGGCGTCCCTCACCCAAGGTCGGCGACCTCCGCCAGCCATCGACGAGGTCTAGTGATGGCTAGCGGAGAGAAAAAAGGGAAAAGAAAAGAAAGATAAATAAAAGAAGAGAAAAGGAAAAAAGAAAAAAAAGTACTTAAGAAAAAGAGAAGAAAAGAAAAAAAGAATAAATAAATAAATTCGAAAATAATATTAAAATATTTTTAAAAATTAACCACGTCAACGTTAGCCATGCCACATAGGATAGTCGGCGTCCACGTTAGCAATTTTTAGCAAAAATTATTCAGATTGACTCAATTAACAAAAAGTAAAAATATTTAGAACCCAATTAGCATAATTAAAAAAATTAGAATTAAATTGATAAAAGTGTAAGAGTTTTATGAGTTTTTTGATAATTTTTATATTTTATAATTGACCGATCCAGTCCGATTCTTGAGAATTGGGAATAAGCACAACCGTCAACCTTTTGTTCTGTAAATGGTTTAAAAGTAAAAAAAAATGAGCATGTCTTTTTCCTTGCAGATCAATGTGAAACTGTCTTTTGAGGATGACTAAAAGTGAAAAAAACAAAAAACAAAATCGAGCCCAAATGTATGATCCCACATTAATCTACAAGGAAGGAGACATGCCGCCTTTTTACTTTTTAAGACAAATACAGCCCCGGTATGAGATCCTACGTCGACTAGTGGGAGTTTCTTATAGTTTGTGGATTATTATAACATACTCATGGCTGTATGACAAAGTAGGCAAAATTTAAAGTGTTGAATAGTGTCAGTTCGATCCTGTCCCACTCTAGTACCAGGAGCCACACCAAATAGTGCTGATTTGAAATCGCCTAGAACATGCTGGTTCAGTCCTGTTCTCGGATTGAAATTGGACTAGTGCTCACTCCTAATTGCAATTACGTGTCTGCAGACTTCTGAAGGTAATACGAGCAACGCGACCAAGAGTCCAGGCAGCCGGATATTTGCCCCAAAAAGATCAATTCAGCTGGTCAATGTTCGAATGAAAAATTTAACCGTTTAATTGAGCTTGATCATCACAAATAAGACGCTCTCTTACTTGAGTAAAGGTGGCAGAAGCACACATCCAACGTAAACACTGACTCAAGCCTATTGTAATCATTTAGCAATAAATTATTAGAGTGAAAAACATTTTATTAGAGAGATACAATTGAGAGAAAGTATCTTCGTAATATTGAGAGCGTACGGAAAGTTGGTCTCCCAATCTTCCAATAGTTTTAATCAAGCTTTCAACCAGTGGATTGGGCACAATTCCAAAAAAGATTTAGGCAGTGGAGTTGGCACCAATTTAGAACCGAACCACCATAAATTGGTGAGACATTTTTTTATAGCTTAACTCTTTTATCTTATAAACAACACGCGTTCGATGAATTAATTATTTGTTATTTTAGCTAAATTGTTGAATAATGGGCTTCTTTATCTGATTGTCTGGGCAAACAATTGATATCAGGGCCCGAAAAATTCTTGTGTGATCTGCTTGTGATTGATTGAATCGTTCGAGCTAAAAATCATGGCTGCAAATGTTGTTAGTACTGTTCTGGGCGCAGTTCAATTGATTGTTAGACCTCCTTTTATTTCGGAGTGTGAACTACAAAATTGAAAAGCTACGATGAGAACTTTGATTCAACCTCGAGATAATGATTCATGGCATGTTAATAGCAATGGTCCGCATGTACCAACTAAGAATGGAGATGGGATAACGATGCCAAAATGTGAAAAAGAGTGGAATACAAATGATACCAAGCAAGTCCAATTGAATGCTAAGGCCATGAATTTGCTATGTTGTGCTTAGATGCAAATGAATTCAATCGAATTTCTACTTGTTACTGTGCTAAGGAAACTTGGGAAAAGTTAGCATGCTTACTCACTCATTGCTATGAATGGCGGTGTCAACAGTCTTCCCAGTATTGTATTCCACAGTTTACAATATAGTGACTATACTACTAACGGCATGTGCAAAATCAGGATGTGTACAAATCATAGCATACATAATACTACTAATAGCACTAGAGTATGGGGAACACGAGTATAGGGAGAAATACTTACTCATTTGCTATGTTGTACTACTAATATCGCATTGTCAATCTGCGGTGACATTGCAGCAGAATGTCAAGGTCTTAGTAGAAAAAAAAAAGGAAAAGAAGAAGAAAAAAAGAAATCAAAAGAAAAGAAAAATATTATAACAAAATTTATAAAATTAAAAAAAAAAAAGAAAAGCAAAAATTATCTACATCAACTCCAAATGTGCCACGTAAAACAACCAACATCAACATCATGAATTTTGGTCAAAATTGACCGGAAATACTATATTGTCAAATCGTCAAAAAATTTAGGATTTTATAAGCAAAAGTGAAATATTTATTATTGAATTGACATCCGACAATAAATTTATGGCTTTGTTGGCAATTTTGCTTTGAGAGGGAGAAATATTTAGTAGTTACAATGCATCATGTTATAGATTGAGGTGGCACGTTATTGGATTTCCAGGTTTCCTATAGTGACCATGGACCTCCGATTTTCATATGTTTCCGTGAGCACACAAATTTCTAGATCTGGCCGACCGACACCAGTGATGACCATGGATGAGCGTCGACATCGCTCGATGGTTTCATCTAATCATAAAATGAGTTGCTGGACAGAGTTGGAGCATCGCCCATATTCAGATCTGTACATAGACATATTCAAAGGCCTGTGAAGATCTCAACTTTGTTTTTTAATGTGCTGGTCCTTCACTCCAGTGGTGTATGCTTCAATGTCTTGGCTACGCCATTGATAGTCCCAAGTGAGATTGGCTTGAAAGTCTCCACCTTTACTTGACCTCCTGGCGAAGCAAATGGACGAGCTGCAAGTTACTGTGGGGGTTTGTTCATTCACAGAGGGGCGGCCTTGAGTGACGACGAAGTGGGTGGCTGGCTTGGCCATGGACGGGCAACAAATGCGAGTCGCCGCGACGACGGAGGGGATGGCTCGACCATGGACGGTCAACGTGGATGTGGCTCCGGCCACTTCTCTGGTGACTGCTGGTGGAGGAGCTGGCTGTAGATGGAGTCCGGAGAAGAGAGAGAAAAAACTGAAAGAGAGAGTTTTAATTTTGTTTATTTATGTCCATGTCATCGACACATGGCGATTTATTATAGGACTTCATCAAAAAAATGCATGTCATGTCAGCCTATGACGTGATGCATTGTGATCACCGAATACTTTCTCATTTGGAAGTCGCTATAGCAGCACTATAGCGGCGGCGGCAGCACAAGCACTGTACGAGGCGGCTTTTAGAGGAGTTGTAGCGTACTGTTCACAATATGCATGTACTGTAGGCGCAATGTAGTAAACAATGTAGTATGAGTCTCAACGTGGCTCTCGTTATTTCATGCAAACAATTGACTTAGTATAATAGATAGCTTTTGTAGTGAATTTATTATTGAGTTAATATCATAAAAAATCATAAATTAGTACATCCGTAACAAATTTATCCTACACTAATTTTTTTTACCATAAAAAATAATAAATCGGTATACCTATGATAAATTTACCCTACGTTAGTTTTCGTTAAAGTTTACCGTCAAATTACTGAGTTGGATGACACGTGACAGTTGACGAATTTATCAGTTTGGGGATTTACCCCTCTGTTTGTCACAGGTTTACCAATTTATGATTTTTCATGATATTAATTCCATTTAATAGAGAATAAATTTATTACAAGTCTACTAGATTGAGGTTTTTAGTGGTAAAAAATTTAGTTCCGAGTAAATTTATCACATGTGTATTAGTTTGAGTTTTTTTGTGGTCAAAAAATTAATTCGGGATAACTTTATCGCATATATATATTGGTTTGAGATTTTTCGTGATATTAACCTTTTATTATTTCGTTTTCTTTTTATTACAACTTTCGATAAATTGAAATTTCACAAGTGCAGTAATTATGATTTCTTGAAAAGGGAAATTCAAAAGTTGCTTTACAAGAGATAGGGAGAAATCGAGCCATACTCTATCATAAGGGAGTAACTGAGTCGAGCCAATACAGGTCAAGAGCTCGAATCGACCTGAATATGCAAGGCTTGAAATACTCAACTCAAGCTTGATTAAGCTTTGATCTTTCAAGCTTATGTCCGACTCAAATGAGTTTTCAACGAGTTTGAGCTCAATTCGCTTAACCAATGAATTTTTAGTCAAAGCACAAATTCTCAAAATACATGATAACACAAAACTAGTAATTTTTAGTGTATTGTAAATGTATGCAAGTAATTATATCAATTCAGTTACAAACTTTTTTTTTTACTAATTGAATCATAAACCTTTTACATTTGTACTAATTGAGTTCATCTTGTCAATTGTGACCGGAAATCGTTGACATGGACGTCGACCTTCTTACGTGGCACGGCTCAACATGATGTGGACAATTTTTAATAACATTTTAATATATTCTCAAATTTTTTATTAATTATTTATATTTTTCCCTTTTTTTCCTTTTTTTTCTTTTTTTTTCTTCTCGTTTCCTTTTTTACTTTTTTTTTCTTTTTTCCCTCCGTTGACCTCAGGCGAGCATTTAGCCTCACCAGCCTTGGCAAGGGTGTTTGTGTCACACCCCGAACCCCCATCGAGCTCGCGACATCCCGCTCCGGTCGAATTATTTGCTACGTCCCAGGAACATCGCCAACCCAACCCAAACATTAGAGCCACATGCAGAAGCAAAATATATAAAACAAAACCTTGGACGAAAGATGACTATAACGGGGTAGAACACCAAATATACAAACATTATATTACAAACATACACAGCAAACCAGTATTCGAAAACGCTGTCACAACAAAAGATCAGGGTCTAGTTAACTTAACTTCCCTATGGTTCAATCTGATTTATACAACCCCTAAAATACCCTAGGGAGAATCTAAGAATCGCCTTCCATTCTACTCTTGATTCTTCGAGCTTAAGCCTCCGGACACTCACCTACAATTCCACCGGATACCAAAAGCGATTCCTAGAACTTCCAAAAAGAAGAGGCGAACTTCTCGGGTTTACAGCTGGGGGTCTAAAAGTGGCAGTTATACAACCGTGAGACGAATTTCAATAAGTGTATAACCCCAAACCCCACATAGGCACTCATGTACCGCCAGACAGAACACGCATCACACACAATGATCAATCAATCTAGCAATCACATGCGAACCTACTTGAAATCCATCATGCACGTTCCTGCACGTTAGACCATAATACAGCCAACATATCGCAGCAATGAATCACAGACGCGCACGTGCCTCAATTATAAGATAAAACCCACTTGAGCACGTCATATACCGTGCCTAGTAATTTTTTTTACCCCATAATTAAGTATCACATCACGCGATACAAACACACTCGCACACTGACTCACACCACGCATCACTTTCTCAAACCTCACACCTCAAGCCAATTCCCGCTCAATCTCAACTCTTCCACCATTACCGCGCCAACGTAAAACGCATCATGCCAACGATCTTCTGACCTCGTCAGGCATCAACACCCCGTCGGGCCGAGTATCGTCACCTTGTCAAGGACGGTATCGTCCCGCGTAAACATACACGCCTCAGGATGGAATCCTACACACACTTTTCTTCTACCGCACTCGCGTAAAACGCAACAGGCCAACGGTCTTCTGACCACGTCAAGCATCGACATCCCGTCGGGTCGGCATCGTCACCTCGTCAGGGACGGCATCGTCCCGCATAAACGAACACGCCTCAGGACGGACCCTTTCCAACCAATCTTACCTTTCTGTATCTTCGTTCCACTCAAACCACACTTATACACGACCAACAAACGCACAGCCCAAACATATACACCTCACACACATTTCACAATTTCACATTCTCATCATACGAATACACCACTCAATCACACATTTAACACGCGAAATCAATGCACATTCCCATTTCCACGCCACCACAGCTCACGGCCATTCACATACGGCACATCACCACACCACACAGCCACTCATACACGGCACACGGCCAATCTACACTCAGCCCACAGCAACTTCAAAACAGCCCACAATCACAAACTACGCAATCAATCAATTAAGCCCAATTTAGTCATAACAATTCCAATCAATCACTCATTTAATTCCCGATCAATCCTCAACATCACAGTTCTAACTTAGCATTCCTAAACCTCGAAATTTCATCGCCCAATCAATCCACAATCACCAAACAACCAGGCCCTAACTCAGTCCCAAAAACAGCCACAAAACAACCACAATTTTACCTAAATTGAGTCCTAAACAAGCCTAGAAATACCCGAGGTCCTAGGTAGTTTTTGGAGGAGACAATTACCTAATAAAAAAGGGCAACCGGCTGGGCAAGGGGTCGGAACAGGAGCAGAAGCAGCGGCGTCGGTGGGTAGGCAGGCGTGCGGCTGCTCCTCCTTGGACGGGTGGCTGGCGGACGGTTCACGGCCGGCTGAGGGTGGCGTTGGGGACATACAGACTAGGGGAGGACGGCCTGGGGTGGCTCGGCGGTGGCTGGGGCTAATCGGAACAGGAAACGGGGAGAGAGAGAGACAGGTGGGCAAGCAGTGGGGCAGCTGGAAGGAGAAACGGCGGCGGCGAGAGGCTGGGCTGGGCGACAATCGGCGGTGGGGAGCTGGTGGCCAGCCTGGCTAGCTTCTCACGCAAGGAGGGGAGAGAGAGAGAGAGAGAGAGAGAGAGAGAGAGAGAGAGAGAGAGAGAGAGAGAACCGGTCGGGTGGGGAGGGGTGAGGAGAGAGAGCGTGAGAGAGAAAAATGAGAGAGGAGAGAGAGAAAAACCAATAAATAATCTAACCCAATAATTGCAACCAGGAAATTACTCAAATACCCCCTAACTACTCTCCGATCCAATGGCCATGGTTGATCTTATCCAAAATCCGACGACCCACGATTGATCTTGCCCAAAAAGTCAAAGGGCATTTTTGCCATTATCCAAAAAGATGAGGGGCATTATTGTCCTCCATAATTCCGGCCATATAGAGTATTTCTCAGTCCCCCGACTTAATCCAATCCTAAAAATTCATTTGCGGTCCTAGGGGCAAAAACAGTCATTTTTCCGATCCCATGTTGAAATTCCATTTTTCGCCCGTACCAACCTCAAATGTGTGTGGCCAGCATAATATGACATCGGATTCACGAAAATCATCGCACAAGCCCTCGAAAATCAACTTCGAAGTTTGGAGGGCAAAATAGTAAATTTTCACTTCCGAGTCGAAATTCATTTTTTTTTTTGCAGAAATAGGTGGCCCCAGGGTTGGCCAAATCAAAAACGTCATCGACCGTCCAAAATTGTCACTTTCAAAATTCTCGATTCTCGGGTCCGAATTCCATGAAATAACTAAAATTGCTAACGGGTGGCTCATTGAGATTACGCGCTCTCGACCCGTGACCGACACTAAGTCAAATCACGTTTAAGTTTACTCGAACTGAGGCGACCTCGATTGTCATATAATTGCGAGGGCCTGTCACCAGTTCCCTTTGGACATGATCAATCAAATAGACCGGTCTTTGTTAGCCCAAAATATTTCCTCGTCAATCATTATGGTCGAAGGTCGAACTTAGGTCGAGTTCTTTGGTCGTGCGAACTCAATTTCGTGCTGGCCTTACCCCTAAGGTTATCATCCTGAGAATGCACGGATCCCGGGTGAGATCTCACTACAGTGCATTGATCAATATTCATTTCCTAAATCCTGGAAAGAGGATCGAAAATTCAGACTGTTACAGTTTGAGCTGGCGAGAGCAACCCTTGCCTGAGGCCAATCATCCTACGTGGCCAAAAATTGATTACGTGGACGCTGAACGTGGCACAACGTTAATGTTAATAATTTTTAATAATATTTTAATATTTATATCAAATTTTTGTGTTAATTATTTTTATTTTTCCCTTTTTTTTCTTTTCTTCTCTTTTCGTTCTTTACTTTTTTTCCCCTTTTCTCTTCTTTTCTTTTATTTTCTTTTTTCTTTTTTCCCTCTGATGGCCTCGGGTGAGGGTCGCCCTCGCCTGGGGTGGCGAGGGCAAACCCTCACCCGATCTAGCAAGAGCTACCCTCGCTTGGGCCGGTGGAGGGAAAAAAGAAAAAAAAAGAAAAGAAGAGAAAAGGAAAAAAGTAAAGAAGGAAAAGAGAAGAAAAGAAAAAAAAGGAAACATAAAAAAATTAATAAAAAATTCTAGAAAATATTATTAAAAATTATCTATATCAACGTCAACCGTACCCCGTAAGATGGCTGGCATCTACGTTAGCGATATCTAGCCAAAATTGACACAAATGCAAAATGTTTAGGACCCAATTGGCCAAAAAAAGATTTAAGACTGAATTGACATAATTAAAATATGTTTAGGATTTATTTGGTAATTTTTTCAAAAATAAAAAAAGTGGTTGACGAGCTAGAGAAATTAGATATACAATAAAAATTTATTGATGGATCACTCAATGAAATATTGGCAAGCCGTGTCACCTGAATTACATTAAGTACATGGACCCTCCTGACCTAATTCAAACTGCTCTGTAGACCCACTCAATGTTTCTTCTTGCTGATACAATTAATTCTCAAGATCTTCAAAACGATCATTGCAAGCTGGTTTACCTGAAACTAACTCCGAGAAAACAACAAAGTCAGCTAGACAAGACGTAATCCTACGTACGAATTGTTTTCCATCCGCTCAAGTGATCTTCCTGAACGGGAGTAAACGAAGAAACTTGTGTAGGTCGAAAGTGCAATTAACGTAGCTGCCGAAAATGAGCTCCCCTAGCGATGCCATATTTGCATCGCTAAGAGGCTCTCGCTGTAGGCCGGCATGAGAGACCAAAGCCCACAAGTGAGTCGCAAACTCCCCTCCCATCGCCAAGTGCTCGACGTGCGCTTTTGCCTCGTCCGATAGAGCCACATACAACATTAGTTCAGCCCAAAAGTCAGCCAGGATCTTCCCAATGCGCTGCGGGTCAACTTTCAGCAATTGAACCGCCAATCGAGCGCCCCAAATCATGACTGTATTGTCTGGTTCTTTCACAATATCCTTCAGTCGGTTGATTTTTTCTTGAACTGTCTTGCGCCCAGCAAGCACCTCCCGCGCTTCAAGGGTTATCTGGTCAAACATGTTCTCCACGACGTAAAGGTGGTCGGGTAACAATCTCGGGGCGAATGCCACCAAATAGGCAATATATTTGGACAAGTTAGTCGCTACGCGGAAGTTTAGGGTAAAATTATCATATGTGTACTAGTTTGGGATTTTTTGTAGTATGTTCAGGGTGAAATTGTCAAAAATGCACCAATTTGGGGTTTTTTAGGGTATGTTTGGGTTAAAATTGTTACATGCGTACCAGTTTGGGATTTTTTACGGGAAAAAAAAAGTTCGAGGTAAAATTGTCACATGTGTACCAATTTGGGGTTTTTGGTGGAATTAACCATAATTTTCTTTTCTTTTCTTTTTGTTCATCTTCAATCTATGGCCGGTCGTCGGACCGACGATTGGCCAGAGGCATAAGCCGGCGAGGTTGGCCCCGCCGGCTGCTGGCGAGGGCCGCCCTTGTCGGCATCGGGCGAGGGCGACCCTCACTTAAGTCGAGCGAGGACAGCCCTCGCCCAATGCCAGCGAGAGCCGCCCTCACCAAATTTGGTGAGCTCGGCCAATGAGGACGCCCCTCGCTTGAGTCAGGCAAGGGCAGCCCTCGCCAGATCCGGCGAGGGTGGCCCTCGCCGGATCTGGCGAGCTGGCAAGAGTGGCCCTCGCTTGCGCCGACGGCCGATGAGGCCGACCTCGTCGGCTTTCACCTCTGGCTAGTCGCCGGTCCAGCGACTGCCCAGAAGTAGAAGATGAAGAAAAAGAAAAGAAAAGAAAAAATAAATAAATAAATTCGAAAAAATAAAAAATAAAATTAAAAGATTATTAGTTTAGGGTAAAATTGTTACATGTGTACCAATTTGAGTTTTTTCGTGGTTAAAAAAAATAGTTTAAGGTAAATTTGTCACGGGTTTACCAGTTTGGAGTAAAATTATCACACGTGTACTAGTTTGGAATTTTTTGTGGTAAAAAAAATAGTTTTGGGTAAAATTATCATAGGTATACCAATTTGAAATTTTTTATG
The DNA here is from genome assembly GCA_031216185.1 of Syzygium aqueum. Taxonomy (NCBI): domain Eukaryota; kingdom Viridiplantae; phylum Streptophyta; class Magnoliopsida; order Myrtales; family Myrtaceae; genus Syzygium; species Syzygium aqueum. The sequence goes on from CM062234.1 coordinate 21,688,638, forward strand.
AAAAAAAAAGTTTAGGGTAAAATTATCATACATGTACCAGTTTAGGATTTTTTATTATATTATCCCTTAATTATTCAACCCACTGACTCCACAGATAAATATATATAATATATATGTGAGCCCCTTCTTTAGTATGAACATTAGAATGTTTTTCTGCAGCAATAAATTCAGCATTCAAAAGAATCCAACATGCAGGATCATTTTGACTTGGAGGAGGCGACATATTCACGCGTAATTAATTTTTCCTCACGCTTGTTGAAATCTCGGCCAACAATTCTCATAGGCCAATTTTTGACTCGTACGTGGCCGAGTTCACACATTCTCATCGGTCGAGTTTCATTTAGCATGCTCAAACTCGAAATATATTTTAACAATCTCTACCTTAGCTCGATGATTGAGTCAAGTCATAATCGCTTAAATGAAAATCTTGTTACTACTCTCCCAAAGCCTCAATGGGCTCAACAGCCACAAAGTAATTTCAAGTCCAAGTCGTACTTGAACTTTGCCATAACCATGAACCTCATCAAGACACTAACTCCGCCTACACAGTTAGCTACTCCAAAAGGATTTTCAAACATAACCTTATGAACCACAAAAAACGTAAAACCATAATTGTATCCATATCTGACAGAAGGTGGAACACACACCTTGTCAAATCCAATAGCTACAATAACTGTCAACTCTACAGGCTCCACCTCACTACTAGCATCATTTATGTCGATTATTCCGCTAGTATATGCTACCTCAAGAGTTTCTTGTTGTAACTCTACCTTGAGCTGAACACCGTCCAGATCCGTATTAACACTGCTACAAACACTCCTAGCCAAAAGTACTGGAGACTTATCAAAAGTAGCTTCTCTGCTCTCATAAGATGAATTTATATCCGAGCACCACAACTAGTAGCCCTGCTCACCTTGTGCATAGCCATGGAATATGCACCTTGCCCTCCCATCGAGCTCACCATCACTCGCTCAAAAATAACACAGGCAATAAAACATTCTAAAAATAAAATAATTAGCAACGTTACCTGACCACACTTCATCGTGAGTCTGATATTCAACAGCAGTCGATGGGGATCTATTCACTAGGTAGCTTGACATACTAAACGCATCTGCTAGGAATCTCCTAGCAACACCAGCACTAGAGATCATTTTATGGGCCGTTTCTAGTAATTTTCTGCTCACCAATTCTGCAAACTGTTGTAGTATACTAGCACTAGTGCAATGTTTCACTATACCCTTCTTCATGCATAATTTATTTACTAGCTCCAAGCAGAACTCCATGGTACTCTTAGTCTGCACATGCTTGATCAACTTACCTATTTCCACCTCGATCAAAGCTCTTGACCGCATGTTCCTGACATCAGCATTAAACTTGTGCATCGACACAAACACCCAGGTCTTTCTCAAGCAGTTGTTAAACCCTCTAATATATGCATTCGACGTCTCTGGGGCGAAACCTGTCACTATCTCACCTTGAAGTTCATACAAGCCACCGTGCTTGATTCCTCTTATTATCAACAAGGCATCTTGAGCAACCTTCAGAACTCCACCTTCTGAAGAATACCTGCAGCCAACTGAATCTAGGGCACCCAAGGAAATTAAGTTCTTTTTCAATTCTGGAACGTGTCATACTCTAATCAATGTTCTCACAATACCATCATGCATTCTAATTTTAACATCACCAATACCCACAACATCGCATTCATCATTATTCCCTAACTGTACTTTACCACTACTCATGCACTAATAAGTGATAAATCAGTTCTTATTTGGTGTAACGTGAAACGAACAGTCTGAATCCATAATCCATCCATCAAATGACGAATCCTTAATGATAGACAATATACAATCGACACCATCAGAATTATTCTCTGCTACAGCTGCAACATCACATGTAGATTCAACTCTAATTTCCTTACCCTTTTCATTTTTTAGCTTAAGACAATTTCATCTAAGATGCCCATTTTTGCCACAATTCCAACTGACAACCCCACTAGTCCTAGACTGACTTCATCTGTTCATGTTTATACTACTCCTACTAACATGAGTATTAGTTCTTCCTCTACACTCACCTACTAAAGCAGCAAGCACAGGTTCACCAGATTCTTTCTTACGAATGTCTTCATTTAGAATCAAATTGCGAACCTCATCAAACGTCAAGCTTCTTGACCTAGATAAATTACTAACAGAAGTAACAGTAGTATTTCAACTATCAGGCAATAAGGATAATAGAATCAAAACACACCCTCATCTTCAAAATTAATCCCAACCGAACTCAATTGGTTAACAACCACATTGAATTCGTTGATATGTTCAGCAACTGACGTACCTTCACCCATCTTTAAGTGAAATAGACATCGCATCAAATAGACCTTGTTAATCGCAGAGGATTTCTTGTACATATTCGATAGGGCTCTCATCAATGCCACAGTTGTTGTCTCCTTCACGATTTTAAATACGACGTTACGAGCCAACGTCAGCTGAATAACACCCATCACTTGTCTATCTAGCAATTCCCACTCTGAATCTTTCATTGACTCCGGTTTCTCTCCAGATAGTGGTAAGTGCAGATTTCTCTGATACAAATAATCTTCAATTTGCATCTTCTAGAAAGCAAAATCTTTCCCGTCAAATTAGGCGATTCTCATCTTTCCTTCTTCCATTGTTACTGATTCACTTCAAGTCAACCAACACTAGCTCTGTTACTAATTGTTGCGAATAATAGCCAAGCGAATCTAATGAAATAGTTGGAATGACAGAAAGGAAGTCGGACACCAAATTTATGTTATTCGGTCCAAATATCGAAATCTACGTTCGTAGGGAGAGTAGCATGAAATTTCACTATAAAAACAAGCGATACAACAGAGATTATAATCACTCGAGCACTTAAACACACTCTCAGTGTTTCTCGGCTCTCAATTACACTCAATAGCTTGTTCAGTATTTAGCCCCTCACAATTCCTAGTGAAATCTCACTCAAGAAATTATACAAATTATACTCACAAGAATTTAACTAGCTAAATCACTAGGCTATAATTACGACGAACAAACCCTCACAAGAAGAATTCTCTGCCCAATTCCTCAGTGCAGTCTCAGAGTCGTCTTCTCTCGGTGCTCAAGGAGACACTTCAACGTTCAGAGAACTCTTCCATTTATAACCAAAAGAAGCCTCCCATCATTTATTGCAGCACGAGAAAGTTTTCTTCAGTGGGTTGAAAAACAATAGAAAGTAACGTGGGAGCTCCACCTATTCTTCCCCTTTTGTTGCGGCTGCTATGAAGAGAGTTAATGGAAGGGGGCAAAAGAAAACCCACACCATTTCGCAATTATTCAACCCACTGACTCCACAAATAAATATTTATAATATATGTGTGAGCCCCTTCTTCTGTGTGAACATTAGAATGTTTTTCTGCGGCAATAAATTCAGCATCCAAAAGAATCCAACATGCAGGATTATTTTGACTTGGAGAAGGCAACATATTCACGCGTATTTAATTTTTCTTCACGCTTGTTGAAATCTCGGCCAATAATTCTCATGGGCCAATTTTTGACTCGTACGTGGCCGAGTTCATGTATTTTCATCGGTCGGGTTTCATTTAATAAGCTCAAACTTGAGACATTTTAACAGAAGTTGATTCTGTCGTGTTGGATGGAAATCGAAGTTTTTCTTGACTAAGAGGCTGAACATGTGGTTGAGAACATTGGCCGCTCATTTTTATGACTGCCCAATGGTCTGACTGCCTAAAGGGGCCACTGTGAGTCAGAAATAATCGAAGTCTTCTTGAGTCAGACGCGTATAGTTTTTACATCTCCTTTCTCAAGCAAAATGTGAGCCAACTCAATGAGGTTGAGTGGTGTTAGAAGAAGAATTTTAAATACTATTGTATTCACTTGTACAACCAAAAGATTATAAGACGCACATATATATAGGATTACCACACGACTCTACATTTACTCTAGTAACATGAACAGACATGTCTAGATTTATAACATTAAAGGCTATCTTGAAAGACATAACCTTCTAGGTAACAAATTTCTAGATTTCAAGTATCAAGATGAACTTGGGTTACGAAGAGTCTCCTTGATATCTGAAAAATCTTTTACAATTTCCAACAGCCTCCCTTAAGCCGAGTTCATCTTGACCATACCGATCATTCTCTTAAGTTTAAGGAAGGAATCTATTTGCAATGGCTTAGTAAACATATCAGCCACTTGGTCTACCGACTTGCAATACTGCAACACAATCTTCTCTGACTTCACCAGATCTCGAATGAAGTGGTATTTTATATCAATGTGCTTGCTTCTTCCATGGAAGATTGGATTCTTTGCAAGGGCAATTGCTGACTTGTGTCGCGACCCTAAAAAGAATTTTGTCAATTTTTCGGGCTAATGGATTATTAAGATTGAACTTAACTCGGGCCCTCTCAAGCCCTACCAATTCGCAACTTAGGGTTTAAGTTCTTAATGTGCAAATGTTTTCATGCTTGGAGTCGCCATTAATCAATTTATGGTAGATCGATTAGAAACCTAAATAAAACATAGGGAGATATGTTTTATTCCTACGAATCAGATATTCTAAGCCCGGGGACTTGATTACGCTAGATCTAGTCTAACGCCCTTTCGGTACCTTTTCTTTTCAAAAATGTTTTGGCAGGCAGTTTGGATCCATTTTTAGCTTAATTACTAACATGTGAGGTGTTCATGCGGGTGCGCAAACCACCAAATTAACACCCAGGAAAGCATTAAATAAATTGCAAGCTTAGAAGAACAACTTACCTCGAACCAACGCAAGCATCTGCATTGTTAGCTAGAAAATCACATCAATCAACCTAATATGATTTCTAGTTAACAAACAATCACTCAATTTCTCTTTTTTCAATTTTCACTTATTTAAATGAAATCTGGTCTACATGCAATGACGTGCAAAAATATGACATGCAAATTAATGCAACTTAACATGCAAACTATATGTCATGCGACAACGTGACCTAATTCTAGTGACGGATGCAATGATGTATTTTTGGTATTTTTCTCATTGAAATTCGAAATTCAAAATATGCCTAAATTAACATGCAACCTATTATGACTTCTCTTTTTGGTATTTTTATTAAAATTCGGAATGGAAAAAATACCTAAAATAACATGCAACCTATAATAACTTAATCTACCCTAGCTTGATTTCTTTTTGGGATTTTTGATTAAAAATTCGAAATTATAAATTACTTAAATTAAAATGCAATCTATCCTGGTAAAACATGAAACAATTCACCATTTTTTTGGGGTTTTTTTATGAAAATTTCGGAATAATAAAATAATGTGAATAATCCGTTAGGATTAAAACAATACCTAATTTAAATTAGGAAACATGCCACCTTAAGTCCTAATTTAAATTAAATACTTATCTCATCCTTTGGGATATATTCAAAAATCCTAAACATGCAAAATTCTAATTCAAATCTAGCTAATATTTTTTTTGAATTTTCTGTTTTATTTGAAAAGGAAAACAATCAAAACAAAATAAGGATAGCAACCAATTCAAATTAACCACGCAATCCGCCAAATTCGTTTTAAACTCGGATTAGGCACAAAAATCAAATTATCGGTCATATCTATAGGGTTATAGATATTAACGGATAATTGATCATTCGAATTTGAAAAGCTAATGAAATTCATTATTGTATCCAAATAGTTATGGATTGGATAATGATTTCCCGTATCGCCGCGTATCGAACCTTAGAGTTAAGGTTAAATAGTCGTCCAGATACGTTGCTAAATTAGGAAATTTTCCTAATTTGAATATTTAGAAATATTGCGGACATCAAACATTATCCATATCTACCGGATATACATGCAATATTCCCAAACAATTCAAACTAGGAAATTTAATATTCTGAAAAATATAGGATAATGACAATTACCTAATTTGCAGATAACCTTCCGAAATTCGAATTCGATTCGGGATCGGGATCGACTGCGGATCGGGATCGGGATGACAACCGTGAGGCACGGTACCGGCGAGGCTCACGGCAACACGGCGGGATGGCAACGGCTTTGGGAACGGCGTGCTCGGCGGGGCTCCGGCACGGCTGTCCGGTACGGCGGCGACTTCGTGGGACAGCAACTTGGCGGCTGTTCTAGTGGGATTGGCGAGCTCCGGCAAGGGCGGTGAAGAGGCAACGTGGCGTCACGGAGGGGGCTTGCGGCGTGGCAGCAACACGGTGAACGTCAGCCGCGACGGCTTGCGGAGGCTTGCGGCGGCGTTGCTAGGTGACTCGGCCGGAGGCTATGGACGGCGATAGGCGGAACAGCAACGTCGGAGGGCACAGCTGTTGGCGAGAGTGACTGAGACTTGGCGGCACGGCAGCTTTGTCGACACAGCAAGGGCGGCTCGGCACAGCGGGAGACTGCTGCATGCAGCGGAGAGGTTGCTTTGCCGGCGACAACTTCAGGCGGTCCCCGAGCACGCGGTGGACGGTGGCGACGTGGCTTGAGCAGCGAAGGGGCAGCAACGGCTGAGGCGATGGCTCAGGGAAGAGGCGGTGCACAGTGGAGGCGAAGAACGGAGCAGCAGGGGCACGGCGCGGGGCGCCGTCGCGGCTGCGGACAGCAGCAGCGTTGGCATAGTGGGGAAGTCTCGGCGATGGGTGAACAGCGATGACGTGCTCTTCCGGGCAGCTGCACAGCGAGGTCGGCGATGCGGCAAGGCAAGCACGGCGGCGGACGAAAGGCCACGGCGTAGGGCGGCGCTTGCGGGTCCGACGAGCAGCGATGCAGCCCCGATGATGCGCCGGTCCCTCCTTTCTCTCTCTCCCACTCTCACGTGTTCTCTCTAGAATTTTTCTGATCTCTGAAAATTGTGACGTGTCCCCCAAAATTCTGATCTAGTTATGTTTATATAATGCTATTTCTAGGTCAATTAGGTGGGCTTAATGTCCTAATGGGCTTAGGCTTGGGTTTAGGTCTAATTAAATTAAATGGGCTGAATTAACTTGGGCTGAATTAAGCTCAAACATAATGGGCTGAATTAAGCTCAAATTAAAACGACGAAGCCCGTTCGTCTTGAAATTCCCGGCCCTTGCATTCCCGAGTGAACCAAATTTCGTTCGATGAAATTTAAACTCGTTCACCATCGCCGGTCCGATGCAATAATGCAATTAAACTAAAATAAACCTAAACTATATGTTATGCAAAATTAAATATTTTTTGTTTATGGGTTAAAAATTAATCCCTAATTTTCTATGCAAATTACACTAAATGATTGTCAAAATTTAGGTGTCAACAACTTGTTATCACAATAAATCACCGTTGAATGCTCTTGCTTATAACTCAGCAAGCATCGAACGTAGCCAAACTGCTTGAGTAGTACAATAAGCTGCTGCTATGTATTCCGCTTCTGCACTAGACAAAGCAACCGCCCGCTGCTTCTTTGAAGCCCAAGAAAAAATTCCATTTCCTAAAGAGAAAACATACCCGGAAGTACTCTTTCTTTCTTCAATATCACCTCCCCAATCACTGTCCGTATATCCCACAAGCTGAAAATTATCAGAAGGAGTGTAGAATACACCATCATTCAAAGTACCTTTAATGTATCGCAGAATTCTTTTTGCTGCCTGAAAGTGTTATTGTCTATGGTGCTCCATAAATCTGCTTACCATCCCAACACTAAAAACAAGATCTGGCTGAGTAGAAGTCAAATATCTCAGACTTCCAACTAGCCTCTTGAAATACGTGGGATCAATTTCAGAACCACTTCCGTCTTTTGTCAACTTCAACCTTTCTTCCATGGGAGTGCTGATTGGTTTACAAGTAGCCATCTTGAAACACTCAAGAATATCCTTGGCATACTTTTGTTGACAAATAAAAATACCATCCTCCAATTGTGTAACTTCTAGGCCGAGAAAATAATACATCAAACCCATGTCTACCATCTCAAACTCATGAGTCATAGCCTCCATGAAATCATAAATCATCTCTTAACAATCTCCAGTAAATATGAGATCATCGACATATAAGCAAGTAATGAGCATCTCACCGTTCAAGCCATTCTTAACATATAAAGTATGCTCATAAGGACATCGAGTAAAACCATGATTCAGAAAATAAGAGTTAATTCTGGTATACCATTCTCGCGGTACTTGCTTAAGGCCGTAAAGAGCTTTCTTCAATTTGTAGACAAAGCCCTCTTGTCCTTTCTTGACATAACCTTCAGGTTGATCCACATATACTTCCTCCTCAAGTACGCCATTGAGAAATGCGGACTTGACATCCATCTGGTGTATTTTCCAATGTTTCTGAGCAGCCAAGGCAAAGATCATACGAATGGTATCCATTCTAGCAACCGGAGCAAATACCTCAAAATAGTCAATCCCGGGTTTTTGTTTGTAACTCTTGACTACGAGACAAGCCTTCAACCGATCAACATCACCATTAGGCTTGTACTTAATCTTATAGACCCATTTCACACCGATGGACTTTTTGCCTTCCGGGAGAGATGTAAGCTCCCACGTATCATTTTTCTCAATCGTGTGGATCTCGTCATTCATCGCGTGAACCCAACCATTATCTTGGGAAGCCTCCTGAAACTTTGTCGGATCACAATCTGCAAAGAGAGCAAAATTGATAATTTCTTCATCAGAGGGATCATCATCATTGGACAAAACACAATCCTTCAAACAAGCCGGTAAAACTCGTTCTCGCCGTGGACGTGAAGAACTTTCAGCAAGATTTTCGATAGGATTTTCAACAGAATTTGATGAAGTAACTGCTGTCGAAGTCTCTACTATTGAATCTGGTTCCACCGAAGCCGCTACTGGTTCATATTGACTATATGAATCGGGCTGAACCATCTCCTCCTCATCTAGGACAAAGCGAAACTGCTTCTTTTCTTCCGTGTTCCAAGTCCACTCACCTTCCTCGTCGAAGGTAACATCTCGACTGATTACCACCTTTTTCGTTACCGGATTATACAACCGATAACCCTTAGTTTCATTGCTGTAACCGAGGAAGATGCACTTCTCGCTCTTCTCATCAAGCTTCTTACGAAGCTCATTTGGCACATGGGCATAAGCAATACACCCAAACACACGAAGATGCTGAACTGAAGGGATTCGACCACTCCACTCCTCCGTCGGTGTCTTGAACTCAAGACCTTTAGTGGGACATCTGTTCAACAAGTAAACAGCACTGGCAACCGCCTCCGCCTAAAATTGCTTCGGCAAATGTTTAGAACAAAGCATAGTACGTACCATTTCGACAATAGTGCGATTTTTTCTCTTCGCTACTCCGTTCTGTTGAGGAGTATTTCGTGCTATCAATTGATGCTTGATGCCGCATTGCTTGAAGGAGCTGTCACCAACCAAATATTCTGTGCCACGATCAGTTCGGAGAATCCGAATTTTGTGCCCACTTTGGTTTTCGACATAGGCTTTGAACTCCTTGAAAGTATCGATGGTGTCGGATTTCTGCTTCAAGAAATAAACCCATGTTTTTCTACTAAAGTCGTCAATAAAGGTAACAAAATACCTATACCCGCGATTCGACGATTCACCGAGCGGTCCGCAAAGATCGGAGTGAACTAACTCCAATGGCTTCGACGCTCTCCATGATTTTCCTGAAAGAAAACTTTCTCTGGACTTCTTCCCAATGACGCATGGTTCACATATCTCCTTTGGAGAAGAAATTTCGGGCAGACCTCGCACCATCTTCTTTCGACACAAGAGCTTCAAGCTGTCGAAATTCACATGTCCGAACTGCTTGTGCCAAAGCCATGAGGAATCTTGCAATGAGGCACTAAAACATGACGTAGCATAATTAATATACAAAGGAAAAAGGCGATTTCTGGCCATTTTTACCTTCGCAATTAATCCTCCTTTGCCATTATGAATCGTGCAAACCTCATCCTTGATGATCATGTGATAGCCTCGCTCGGACAACTGTCCCATGCTCAAGAGATTCTCTCGAAGACCGGGAACATAGTGAACGTCAGAAATGTTTTGAACCGACCCATCTTTTGTTTTGATTTTAATGCTCCCCTTTTCCCGTGATAGGAAATTTTGCATTATTCCCGAACCTCACCTCCGAACGAAAGGTGTCATCGCAATTCGAGAATAACTCCTTCTCACCACACATGTGATTACTGCATCCAGTGTCTAAGTACCAAACATTCTTCTGGTTCTCCACTAAAGCATCACACGTGAATAAAAGAGCATTACCATGCTCATCATTGCTTTCAACAAATCTATCAACAGAACTTGCTACTTTAGCATGAAACTTTTGACCACCAATCCTTTTGTTTCGACACTCAGATTTATAATGCCCATACTTTTTACAGTTAAAACACTGAATATGGGACTTATCTGTTTGTTGTCGAGGTTGCTTCTCCTGCCGCCTTTTATCTTTCTTTTGAGTAGAAAGATTTTTCTTTTCATCGGGTAACACCCACTGGCTTTGTAGAGCCTCCTCCACCGTTTTGGACTTCTCCTTGAGTCGTTGCTCATGCATTTGTAGAGAGCCAATCAACTCATCCACGGTCAAAACTGAGAGATCACGGGATTCTTCAATGGAAGTCACAATATATTCGAACTGCAATGTTAGCGTTCGAAGAATCTTCTCGACGATCTGTTGATCACCAAAAGTCTCGCCATTGGCCTTCATTTGATTGACAAGAGCCAATACGCGTGAGAAATAGTTAGAAATGGACTCTGACTTTTCCATTTGAAGGAGCTCGTATTGTCGACGAAGAGTCTGAAGCCGAACCTTCTGGACCTTCTCAATGCCTTTGTAAATTTTGATGAGAGTATCCCATGCTTCCTTCGCCGTCTTCGAATTCGCCACTTTTTCGAAAATTGACGAATCTATCGCTTGAAAGATGTAAAAGAGAGCCTTACGATCTTTCTTACGATTTTCTTTTATCGTCCTCTGCTCCTCCGTTGTCGAATCTGTTGCTGCTTCCGGCTCGACGAATCCTTCTTCGATAATCTCGGTTAGCTCCTGGAATCCGAACAGCACCTCCATCTGGATCTTCCAATGCTCAAAATTCTTCCCATCAAACCTTGGGAGTTGAGGTTGGACATTCCCGGCACTACTCACAGAAGCCATTTGACTCGAGATCTTTCAAGACTTAGCCAACTGGCTCTGATACCAAATGTTAGAAGAAGAATTTTAAATACTATTGTATTCACTTGTACAACCAAAAGATTACAAGACACACATATATATAGGATTACCACACGACTCTATATTTACTCTAGTCACATGAACAGACATGTCTAGATTCATAACATTAAAGGCTATCTTGAAAGACATAACCTTCTAGGTAACAAATTTCTAGATTCCAAGTATCAAGATGAACTTGGGTTACGAAGAGTCTCCTTGATATCTGAAAAATCTTTTGCAATTTCTAGCAAGTGGCTTAGAAAGAACACCGTACAGGTTCCATTCTCCGCACCATCTAATATAGATAATTCAATATTTAAGCGGTCCATCTGGGTTTCTACTCATGGGTTATGTTTTTTATTGGAGTAGTGGGATCTCGTATGAATGGAGATCGAGCTAAGATGGAGTTTCTTGTTATACAAACAGGAGTCATGAAGACCTTTGATGATTGTCGTCAAGACAGGCCTTGCACATTGACAATCACACTACAAATTGGCAAAACCGGCATTAATAATCAAATATCCAATCTCTACTGACTATTAGCGATGGCACGCATCCTACGGCTCATTGTTGCCTATAGGCTTGCCACCAACGAAGAGTAGGGATGGTTTTGCCACCAACGAAGATGCGTAATTGGGATGCTTGCCCGTCCTAAACATTAGCTACGGGAACCCCTGGCCGGTCCCTAATAGCTATTCAAAAAATCCGTCACCCATGCACCTACTTTTATGGAGATTGTCCAAATCGACATTAATGTAGTGTATTAGAGACGAGAGTGACCGCCCCCTAGAGTGATGAGAAAAGACACTGATTCATATGAAATTAATTGGTTTTTGAGGACAGGTTTTCACATTATATCTTGAACCAAGAATGTGTGCCTGTTAATTTAATTTGGATCGGGTCATGTAAGCAACACCAACTTTCGAAATGAACTAATATTATACCCATGTCATTATTATGTTATATCAACAAATCCACATAGTTGCAATGATTTTTGTTGTCAAAAAGAAGAATGTAAGATTTTAGCTCCCTTACAATGTCGAAACTATCACAACATAAGAAGAAACACAGATACAAGAAAATTCCCTAAACCGGACAAAAGCTTCCAAAGCTCTTCACAAAGCGGTAATCTGACGTATTTCTCCCTCATAAAGCTGCCAAAGACAATTAAATCTCAACAAACCGTTCTGAAACAAACGGTAAACAGCTGAGACCCACTAAGATTTCTCCTTAATCTGTAAATATAGATTGGCACTGGTAGACGGAGTCATTCTCTTACTTGTAAAAAACATTCCATAAATGTAAGCAAGAAGTAGCGAAAACCCTCACGCCAAGATCTCTAGGAAACACCTAGTTAGGCAAGCAGTACATGCTACACTCTTGGTGGTGATCTTCCACAGCTCGGTTATTACAGATTCAAATTTCAAGCTTCTCCACACTCTTAACCTTGCAGCAACACAGGTATGGATTCAAAACTATCAAGCACAGCCACATAAATTGCTTGCTTTAGATGAAATTGCCATCCTTCTGTGGTTTATTTGGAAGGCCAGAAATGAATTTCTGTTTTGAAGAAAACCCCCAAATCCGAGAACCTTAATTGAGTTGGCAAGGATTATGATTCAAAACTATAGCAAGTGGAATCATCAAAGCTTCAATCTGCATGCGCAAAAGAGCTTCTTACCTCTGAAATGGAACCCGCCGCAGAGTAATTCCTTCAAAATAAACATATATGGCTCCTTTCTTGAAGGTGAAGCAGAAGGAGTAGTGTCGGGAATCCTCAAAGACGAAGCTGGAATCCTGCTGGATGGCTTTGCCATGACAGTTCCAGCGACTTCGCCGTTACACACGGAATTTCAAGCTCTGCTACAAGCTTTGGAATTCTTCGTCGACAGGAGAAATGAAAGAATTGATATGGCGACGGACAGCCTTCAAATGGTAAAGATGCTGCAACAATAGAGTCAAGTCAGCTAGGAAGTGGAAGCGTTCATGCGGGAAGCTCACTTCCGGATGGCCCAATTCAGCAACCTAACCGTGGCCCACTATAATCGATTTGCGAATCAAGTTGCTAATTGGGTCACCAAAACGCAATGTACAAATTCTCTAACTTCATCTTGGCTTGCCCGTGCCCCCAACCTTTATGGGAGTTGTTATGTTTTGATGCCCCTATGTTGAGTTGTAGTTTCAAGAACTCTTAAGTTTCAATCAAAGTGCTCTATTTCGACCCAAAAAAAAAAAAAACCAACACAGTGACATAAATTATTTTCCTTTCTTATGAGAAATTATTGTGGAAGGCAAACGGGAAAATGATACAAATAGTCTCTGAACTTTGGTCCAATGTATAATGTTGTCCTTGGATTTTTTATTTATTCAATATTATCTCTCAACTTTTGGTACATATTTAATTTAGTCCATGAGTTATATGAAATGTTCAATATTATCCTTCCATAAATTCAAGTTTAGTGACAATATTAAACATTTTCACATAGTCCAAGGACTATATTGAATATATACCAAAACTTAAAGGACCATATTGAATTAATTACAAGTCCAGGAATGATATCGCACATTTGGCTAAAGTTGAAGGATTACACTGAACAAATTAAAAGTTTATTGACCATATTGCGTATTGTTTTAAAGGTCAGAGACTATTTGTGTAATAATCCCAAGGCAAACCGATGACTCCAAAAAAGTTGTATCATCAGCAAAAGTTGCAAAACACCAATAGTGAAAGAAGAAGATACATATGTCCTCTAACCGCTATGATGGATTTAGGGCGCGCTTGGCAAATTGCCAAATAGTAACTATTTCTATTTTTTCGTTCTCAGAATCAGTTTTGGAACAGAAATCCATTTGGTAAATTTTTTATTTGCGGGCACAAATTTGCAAAAATTTATTCTTAGAATCAGCTTTGGAATAAAATCAAGAAGCAAAAAAAAGTAGCTTCTTGATTTTGAAAACAAGAATTAGAAATGCAAAAGAATTTCTTTTTTCTTCTTCTTCTTCTTGGTTTTCTTCTTTCTCCTTGGTTTCTTCTTCTTCTTCATTCCTGGCCTACCGTCAGCGGCCGGTTACAGGCCATGGCCAATAAGGGCGTCGCGGCCTTGCTGGATCTGGCATGGGCGACCCTCATCGCCGCCCTCGCCAGATCCGATGAGGGTGGCCCTCACCCGGGCCACAAGTCGTCGTTGCTAGATCTGGCAAGGGCTGCCCTTGCCCAAGCGACAAGGGTCCAGCCCTCAGCCGGCGAGGGCCACGACGCCCTTGCTAGCCTTGGTCTGTGGTCGGTCGCCAACGCCAGCAACCAGCCATGGCCAAGGGAGGGGAAGGGAAAGAAAAAAAACGAAAAGAAAGAAAGAAATTCAAAAAATTCAAAATATTACTAATAAAAAGAAATTTTGTGCAGTTATCAAACACATTTTTGTTTTTTTTTCTATTCCTAGAATAGAAATTTTGAACAATTATCAAACGCATTCAAATGCTTAGATACTGTTCCCGGGCACGGAATAAAAAATAATCATTTCTAAGTAGAATCAGCTTCCAAGAATATATTGATTGCCAAACACACCCTTAGTGACCGTCCCTAAGAAATTATCGTATGTTGTCTCTTTCTTAGTAGCGTCATAAGAGGATGACAGAGGTTGGCCCAGCTGTGTTTTATCTTCTTTCTTTTTATCTCCGACAACGTCGGTCTTTTTTGGCAATAAATAATGACTTGGACTTGTATTTAAACATGAGTCCGGACAGTGGAAACCAATCGCATGTGAAGTACATCGGACGTGAGAAAAACATTATCTGGTCTTATTTAATGAACGCGTGATGCTAAAGAAGACTAATCGCATGATTTACTTCATCCACATCGCTAGTCTATTGTATTTAATCTTAGTTAAAATAATTGCAAGGTTTCTGGACATACAATCAATAAGAATTGATGAAACATTAATTTAGTTGGCGCGCTTTTACATTTAACACGTTATCACTAGTTTCAAAAGTTTGGGAAAAGGCCCCATTGAATAGACTAGGTAACGAGGGAAGATTTAAGACTGTTATTTTTTTTTTGGCGCATTTAGCGTGAGTAAAATAATCAGGGCTTGTGAAGTTCGACTTCAATTAAGTCCACGCCCATGGAGTTTTTTATGTTTATAAAAATTGTAGATATCTTGACACACATAGAAAATGTGTTCTACCTTTTTTTAGGAATCGTCTTATCTCATTTATCTCCACATATGGTACGATATGTAAATTGATTTATCTGTATGAAACTGAGCATGAAAATAATTCATGAAGATCCACTGCGATTCGACAGCTTCCTCAAGGATTTCTTATGCGATGAGTCCTCTTAAGCTTCTTGTATTGAAGTTTAATCATCTTAGTTATAAGTGTACTTGCTTAGCTCTAGTTTATTGGGCGATTAAGGCAGGTCCTTGCTCTAGGAATTTCACCTTGCAATCTCAACTGATGTAATGCTTGTCCAAGGCGTATTAAACACTTAATTATTTTTTTTGGTAAGGATTAAACACTTAATTATTATTTCTGACTATTCCCAAGATCAAAGCCCGTCTTTCTCTAATCTAATTGAGTAATTAGATCATTATAGTTTCATATATCTACACTATAAATACTGAAAATAGGTTCATAATAATGTTTCTAGTTTTACTTTCATAGCACAATCTCAAGGTAAGAGCTAATTTGCTTGACAACTTGATTTGCCCGAGCTCAAACTTCTGCAAACGAGTTTGGTTTGAGTCCAGTCGAACTCAAACTTATCGACAACTTGACCTGGTCAAGCTCGAGCTTATCACAAACATCAACACAATCGAGCTTGAGCATGAGAAATTTGGCGCAAAGCTTGAGAACTTGAGCTTGAGTCTAGTATTGATATATGCATAATAGCAGCAAAGTGCAAAAATATGTATATAATTGAGTAATTACAGGCAACTCGGAGGTAGTTGACTATGATCCAAGTACTTTTATTTACGATATCGTCATTGATCAAGAAAGTTAACTAAGGTCAAATTTCTTCCATGGATATTTTCGAAATCTTGAAAAAATGTTAGGCCACACATGACTTCTTTTTGCGAGGTTTTTTAAAAGCTTGGATCAAAATTGTCCTTACGAAAAAAATTTCTGATTTCTTTGTATATCGCCCAATATAAACATAACACTAGAACGAATCTGTCCATGGTTTTTTGCATGTACGATCTTGTAATATCATATTTTATTGTTATGAACCGTGTCTGCCAATTAGAAACTCCAACAGTCGTCGAATTTTTAGGTAAGTGCCTCGTGATCAAGTCTGACCATTTTGCAGAACCAAGATTTTGGTTCTGCACACTTGTTTCTGCAAATCTCCAGACTTGTGAAATTTAGCTCAAATGATGTAGAATCAAAACTTTGCTTCTACGTGATTTAGATATGAGCTTCTATACACTTAAATTAAGTCATTAAATACTTGGATTAAGTTTTGTTAGGGAACAAAATTTTTCTTTTGTAAGTTTTCTTCTAAGGGATTTCTTGAAATTGCGAGTAAACATGACTACATATTCCTATTGTCAACACATTTAGGATAGCGTGCAATGACGAGATTGCCCCGTTAGAAATTTTGGGTGAGACTTGGTCGGAAAAACTTAATTGCATTTTCAATCAAATGTTTAGGATTGCATTGGTTCAATTAAAAGCTTTAGACTTAATGAAAACCCATACAATAGGTTTAGGGCCGATTGTGCAATTATCCAAGAAATGTCACTTGACCGTCCATTGAGCTTCCCTTAAAGATTGTATCAACATTAATATGATGACACTGTACCATGCAATTTTACTAACATTTTTTGTGTCACATAACTGACATATTCAATTAGAATTTCCTGTCCACTTCACTTTCTTTCTCATTCCCTCCTACGCCATATATTCAATTAATGTAATATATAGATGTGAGTGTGTGGATTTACATGCGTGTGCGTATGTGTGTGATGTCATTTATTTACCCAACTTTGTGGATCTATTAAGCACATCTAATGTTGAGTTTGAATTGAATATGTTTGCAGCTCAATGTAACTTATATGGAAAATGGTGCAAGTGTCAATGCCATGGATAGGTGTGTGACACCAGCATGCAATATTTTAAATACCTAAATATGTAAGGGCATTAACATACAACATAAACTATCCATACGCCCAATTTGCTTGCCGAAGCACATATGCAGATGGATAGAGACATAATAATGCATAAACCATGATTCACTCTCGCAAGTATACATTAGTAATATATATATATATATATATATATATATATATAGCACATATGCAGATGGATAGAGACATAATAATGCATAAACCATGATTCACTCTCGCAAGTATACATTAGTAATATATATATATAGCACATATGCAGATGGATAGAGACATAATAATGCATAAATCATGATTCACTCTCGCAAGTATACATTAGTAATATATATATATATATATATATATATATATATATATATATGAGTCTATGATGAGGGAGAGAAAACGAAAGGACATTGTGATCTCATCCCAAACGCGTCATGCAAAACGAGCTATAGGAGCATCATTGTGATCGTTCACCCAACAAATATTGTCACAATGGCAAATTATATCGCAATGTTTTTTTTTTTGGTAAAGGTAAATGTGTATAAAACTTTTCATAATACCAAGTACAAACTAAGCTCAAACCAAAACCCGACCCTAAAGAGACATAAGCTGTCTAGGAGGGGTCAGGAAAGGTCCAGCAAATCTATACAAAAAGCAGCGAAGCTAAAAAGATAACAACAAGACCGAATTTAAGGAGACATCCGATCCACATCGAAGATAGAGGGTGGGAGCCCCCATTTCCTTTGGAAGATTCGGTTTCTAGGAGAATCATGGATCTACCCCAATGAGATGACCTTGTCTTTCACAACCTTAAGGAGGTGCTTGCGAATGCCCGGGAGGTAGATGCTCTTGTTTCTGAATAAGGCATTGTTCCTTTCAGTCCATATAATATGAACTAAAGCTCCAAGGGAGAACCTGGAAATGCAGTTGGAGAAGGAGGAACCGCCACAGACTTTCATGGCCCATAGGATGTGGTCTCGCCAGGGGCGGTTGCGCCATGGAAGGTTGCAATTGGTAGTCCAAAAGAAAGCCAATCTTTTAGTGGAGGGGCAATCAAAGAATAGATGATTTATCGAGTCCGGAATAGAACCGCAGAAGGCACACAAAGCGGAATCAAGCCTACGATTTTGAAGGAGCAGAACCTGCGTAGGGAGTCGGTTGAGAGAGACTAACCACAAGAGAAAGGCATGCCGGGGTGCAATATGTTGATCCCAAATAAAGGAGTGCCAGGGGACGGGGTGGCCTCTTCTTCAGAGGTGGTTCCAGGCAGATGCTACCGAGAAGGAGCCCGATGGGTATGAAATCCAAATCATCTTGTCATAAATGCTGTCCGTGAAGATGGGCGGTGGATCGGACCAGCTTTGGATAGCATCAAGCACAAATGAGGGTTGCCAAGTGCTGTCATAAAATTGCCGAACTAAAGTGTTTCTAGGAATCCTCGACTGGTATATATCAGCATTGCTGAATATAAGATAGAGCGGTCCTCTGTCATGCCATCAGTCAAACCTAAAAGAAACTGAGTGACCGTTGCCAATCTTCCATCGAAAGAGAGTCTGAGCAAGAGTGCGCAAGTCGAGGATCTTCTTCCAGGTCCAAGAGCAAAAAGTAGGCTTCGAGGCCACCCAAAAATTAGATTTTAAAAAGGTAGATGGATCCACTTGCACCACATGGATTCTTTGTCGTAGAAAAGAAGCCATATATGCTTTAGTGTCATGGCCCTATTATATTCCACGAGTCGCCGAATACCTAGGCCGCCTTCTTATTTTGGTAAGCATACATTATTCCAGTTTACTTTTGCACCTCCTATACCAAGTTCAGGACCCTTCCAGAGAAATTGCCTCAAGATGGTCTCAATATTATAAATAACCGATTTGGGAAGGGAGAAAATAGAAGCCCAGTATACCTATATGGAATGAAGGACAGATTTAATAAGCTGAAGTCTCCCTGCAAAGGATAAGAACCTTTGAGTCCAAGAGCGAGCCCTGGCTGTAATCGAGTAAATTAGGATCTTGCAATCCTCTTTCCGAAGTCTAGAAGAGATAACAGGTATCCCAAGATAACGAAAAGGAAGAGAGCCTATTTGAAATCCAAGGCATTGGAGCAGTTGATCTTGGAGGGTCGTATTTCCTCCTGAGAGAAAAAGGTTGCTTTTACTACAGTTGGGTCACAGGCCAGACCAACTAGAGAAAAGATCTAGCGATTCCTTGATTATCTCAACGGACCTCAGGTGGCCTTCAGAAAAAAGTAAGACATCATCCGCAAAGAAAAGGTGGGATATGCGAGTCTTCTTACAGCGTCAAAACCAATGAAAGTCCGGAGTGTTTGATTTAGACTGAAGAATGCCAGAGAGAATTTCCATAGCCAGGATGAAGAGGTATGGCGAGAGCGGATCTCCTTGCCGAATGCCTCGACTACTAGGAAAGAACCCATGCAGTTCCCTATTAATAGAAACAGAGAATTTAGCTGTCGATACACAGGTCATAATCAGCTTGATGAAATGGGCTGGAAAATTGAAAGCTTTGAGTGTCTTTTGAAGGAAATTCCAATCAATAGTGTCAAAGGCCTTTTGGAAATCCACCTTGATGGCACATTTCGGGTGATAAGCCTCATGGTGAAAATCCATAAACAACTCTTGAACGATCATTATATTGTCACTAATTCTGCGACCTTTGACAAAAGCCGTTTGCGACGGGCTGATCAAAGAAGGAAGAACGTGTGCAATACGCCTGGCCAAAATTTTTGAAATGCATTTGTATAGCGTGTTACAACATGCTATCAGCCGAAAGTCAGACATAGTAGAGGCGTTAGGAGATTTCGGGACTAGTGTCAAAATAGTACAATTTAACTCCTTAAGCATACTTCCAGTCTCAAAAAAGTTTTTCACAGCCTTGATGATAGAAGGACCAGTGATCTCCCAAGTGGTCTTGAAGAAATCAACATTGTAGCCATCGGGGCCAGGTGCTTTCCCTCTAGCCAGCGAAAAAAGAGTAGCTTGTATTTCCCCATCAGAAACCGGTGGGGCTAAGTAATTCCTCTGATCCTCGCTAAGTGCCTGTCCAATGAACTCATCTACTTCACCTTGAGTAGGTAAGGTAGATGTAGAGTTACCATTGAGTAGTAACTAAAAGTGGGTAACTATGTGGTTTCTGACCTCTAAAGGTTCATTTAATAAGACACCATCATTTTGTGTATACTGAGAGAATACGATTCTGAAGGTGCCTTTTGTTAACGAAGTGATGGAAAAATTTTGTGTTGTGATCCCCTTCTTTGAGCCAGCGAATCCTGGACTTTTGCCGAAAGAAGGATTCCTCTTGAAGTCTCAAGGTAGAGAAGGAGCGTAGTTGTTCCGCTTCCATGTCCAGCAAGTTCTGGTCAAATGGAGATGACTCCAAGGCTAACTGAGTGGCATAAAGATTCGCTCTAGCTTGTTCTGTCCTTGTAGATATGGCCGAAAAGGAGCTATTGTTCAACTGTTTCAGCTTCACTTTAAGGGCTCTCAGCTTGGAACAAACAATATACATAGGGGTACCTTCCATACCAGAATCCCAAACTTGAGTTACCAGCTGTAAGAAGTTAGGATGGGAAGCCTAAAAATTGAAGAACTTAAAAGGTTTCCTGGAATGTTGTGGTGGGACAATTTTGATCACCATAGGGGAGTGATCGGATATACCTGGTACAAGGAAGGAGGCTTCCGAAAAGGAGAAGTCCTGAGCCCAAATGTTATTGATGAGGACCCGATCAATCTTTCGGAGTTTCCTGTTAGTGCCAGATGAATGAGACCAAGTAAATCTGCTTCCCACATATCGGAGGTCGTCTAGGCCAGCTTCATTGAGACAGTCATCGAATTCATTGAAGACCGGAATCCATGGCATTGTACTACCGATTCTGTCTTGTGGATCCTTAATGGTGTTGAAGTCACCAGCTACAATCCATGGTAAGTCGCAAGAAGAGAGCTGAATGAGATCCGACCATAATGAACGCCTAAGAACAAAAGTGTGTTCCCCGTAAACAACATTGAGAAGATAGGATTTCCCCATATTGATAAGTGAAAGCTGCATATGGATCAATTGCCCAGAAGTGAGAAGTTGGGTCATGCCAATCACATTTGGGTCCCAACCAAACCAAATTCTGCCAAGGGGGGAGAACTCATAGTTGGAAGTCCACTGCCATTTGTCATTTAAGCCTCTAGAGATCTCAGCAAAAAGGGGGGCTTTGGTTTTGGTTTCAACGATTCCAATACAAGAGAGCCGATTAGTCCTTATAAGAGCACGGATCTCGGCTTGTCTAAGGAGATTTACTAGTCCCCGTATGTTCCATATACCAAAAAACATAACTATATATGCAGAAGTTACCTCTAAGAAGTCCGAGGTCTCCTCCTCTTGGGTTTCTGTTTCGAGGAAGAAGGACCCAGGTCCTTAGCAGGGCTAGTAGAGTCGAGCAGAACACCTAGCGAGGCAATGGCAGCCTCTACATGGGAACCAGAAGCCATGGAACGAGACCTAGTGTTGGGGGGAAGGCACAGCCAGATTCAATCTCCACAACTTCACCTGTAGCATTAGCTCTATCCTCCTGAGAGCGAGAGCCAGAAGAGTCCAGGGCATTAGTTCTGTCTTCAAGTGAAGACAGTGAATCTGAAGGAGAAAGAGGAAGCCGCTGATCTGGAATATCTGCTGGGCATAGTCCAGGGGAAGAGACCAAAGTGTGCTGAGGCAGAGAGTCTGCTAGGCAAAGAACAGAGGGAGAACTGGGACCAACGTCAGTATCCCTGGAGTTAGTCAAAACACCTCCTACTGGGCCTGGTTGAACATCAGCTTCAGTACCAGCAGTCTGAGGCTTCTGAGCATTCAAGCTACCATCCAGTTGAGAGGATGAAGAATGTTGCCGCTGGTCTGGGGCCAAGACAGGTGGGCCAGTTCCTTTTTTGCGTCTGACCATTGTCCATTCCTCTGTTGCTTGGGGCCGAGAAGAAGGCTCAGTCCTGGTTTCAGGTTGTTGTGGAGCGCAGTCAAATCCCTTTGTTCCCATTTTATGGCCAAAAATTCCGCAAGAGGGGCAAGCAAGTGGTTTCCACTCATATTCAACACTTATAGAGTTTACAACACCATCCCACCTGAACTTGACAGTGTCCACCCGAGGATTAGTAGCTTTGATCTCAATACAAACACGCGCATAGGAGATTCTAGAAAGCTGTTCAGTCTGTGCATCGACATAAAGAGGTTGGCCAATAGCACTAGCAATGCGGCCAATGCCCGCCGGCGACCATAGGGAGAAGGGAATGTCCCTTAGCTTAACCCAGACTAGGATGGAATCCAGCTTGCCCTTTTTGAGGATCAATTTTGGGTGCCACTGTTGGAGCATTAAGGTGCAGCTGAATATGGAAACAGGCCCCATATCTATAATCTTCCGACAAAAATCAGCATTAGGAACGTGGAAGAAATAAAAGCCATTTTCATGAAGTTTGACATCGGTTACTTGGTCACCCCAAGACTTTTTGATAGCTTCTTCAGTCATCTTAAACGGGACTTTCTTCCCGATGAAGTGTCCTACTATACATTCCAGCCACCTAGGACTCTCTTCAGTAGCTACCTCAGGGGTTATATTAACAATGATCTCTCCATTTTCCACCAGAGGAGGGACATATGCTAGATTGTAGCCTTTGGTTAAGACTCTAGCTACATTCACCCATGTTCTGGTCGGCTGAACAGGGGAAGGTTGTTTAGCAGAGTTTTGTCTCTCCTTACTAGCAAGGCCAGTTACATTAGTTCTGAGGTCAGAACCGGGTGGGGGACTGGCAATGTGGCCATTTCTAGGGGATTTATACCGGCTTTTGGATCGACCCCTACTACGACTACGCCTAGCATTGCCTTTCTGGAATAACCTGCTACCAGGAGGGGGGCTTTTGCTAGTGAATGCTACTGATTTACCTCTGGGTTCATTAGAGGTTCCAGCAATAGTATTTCCAGGCCTTTGTTCCTCAATAACAGGGCTACAACGAGGAGAGGGGTTACTGGAATCCAGCACCATTTGGCCGTATCAACTGCCACACCAGACCAGCAACTAAAATTCCAGACACCTCAGCAAGTACCAACCAGACGAGGTAAACCATTCCAAGTTCGCGAAGAGCTATAGTACGGTAAGAGCTCAGAGTTTATGCACATCAGCTACCGAGTCCAGTCACACCAGATTGAGAGGAAATCCTGCTAGAGAATACCTTCAGAGGAAGAAACCAAGCATAAAGATAGCAGCTTGAAGTCTGAATCAGTCACTCGAACGAAGATCCAGCCAGGGTTCCAGTCATGCAAGGACGCAACACGAGCTGAGTAGATCTGTTGATCCTCCTTCCACGCCTGGAAATGGCGAAAATCCTTTGACGAGGAGGGAGAAGAGGGTTCAGTTTGCCTTGACTCCAAAAATCAGCTTCAATGGTCGCCTGTAGCAGCCGGAATCGTCGAAGGTCGTGCGGGTGAACAGTGTCACCGAGAGCCCAGCCGAGAGAGCATTCTGTGTGAACAGTACCCGCGAAAAATCGCAATGTTTTTTTCTATCAAAAGGATTAATAAAAACCATAATATTTCATACTTGATACTGATTGGTAGATGATTAAGTGGTGCTCCATAAGCACCTTAAATATCTCCCTTTGCAATGACTATGGCCTAGCTAACTCAATGATTGTTGGTGAGTTTTTTTTGTTTTGATAACCTGGGAGTACAATTGTAATTAGCCGGCTATCTAGAGGAGAACTAGCACAATAAGTCACCATCTTGGCATCACTTAAATATAATGAGAAAAGTGTTAGAATTGTACCAAACATTTTGTATTGGTACCGATTGAGTTCTAAATATTTTGACCTATAACTAATTCAGTTCGTCTAGCTAATTTTGGCCAGACATATTTTAATATTTTTTTAATTTTTCTTTCTTTCTTTCCTTTCTTTTTTTTTCTCTTTTTTTCCTCCTCTTTCCTCTATTGGCCGACAAGGGTTGGCCTTGCCTAAGCGACGGGCCAAAGGTGAGGGCCAGCAAGGTCGACCTCGCCGAATCTGGAGAGGTTGGGCCTCGCCCTTGGTTGGCAAGGCTCAACCCTCGCCCGCCTAGTGCGAGGCTGCCCTCTCGGCCTTTGGCGAGGTTGACCTCACTGATCCTTGCCTCTGGCCAATCGCCAAAGTCTAGCAACTGGCTGGAGGAAGAAGGAAGGGAAGGAAAAAAAATAGAAAGAAAGAAAAAGAAAAGAAAAAGAAAAGAATAAATCAAAATTCGAAAAAATATCAAAATGATATTAAAAGTTACTCATGTTAGCACCGGCCGTGCCACGTAGGCCGATCGACGTCCACGTTAATAATATCCGGCCAAAATTAGCCGAAAGAACTAAATTGGCTCTAGGTCAAAAAGTGACTAAATTGACATCATTAAAATGTTTAAAATTAAATTGACACAAATGCAATAAATTTAGGATTTTTTTTACACAGGTGTCATATGGCAAAAAAAAAAAGTGTCCTACGGCAGAAATTGAATCTAAATCATTGATTTTTGAGCCGAAAATGTATAATTATCAACGGGCTAGTCAATGAGGCTCCTCTCCATAGACAGGTGGCTCGTGGATCTCTTTTACTTTCCTTTGAACTCCTGGTCGCTCAAGAAAATGTCTAGGCCCTCATCCAGAAACTACCTCAATTCAGAAAGACACTAAAAAGAAAATTGAAAGCCCGAGAGAATTTCTCTGGTTTACGAATCATTTATACTATTGATATGAAGAAACAAATACTTTGTTATTCCAAAAAATGATCATTACATATGGGCCGAAATCTATTTGGAATTTTCAAACTCCACATGCGCTTCAGCCAGCAACTCATAAATACCAAACGATGGCTCGAAAAGTTTCGTATATAAATAGCGGAGTGCCTCCGTTTCCAACCCATGGTCTGAAAAGCTCTAAGTTTCTTGGCTCTCTCTTACACTTCGCACGCCCAACATACAAAATCCTCCTTCATACACAAACATGAGGGACTTGCAAGGAAGCCAGATGGAAGTGGTGAACAAAATCCACGCCAAAACCTCTGACGTCATGAATAAACTCCAGACTCAGACTGTAAATCGAGCTAAGATCGAGCTTTTCGTGTGCCTCACGGCCCTGTTGCTAATCCTTCGTGCCATCTTCGGCTTGTCGAGGCATTGGTATACCAACCGGATGCTCAAGGTCGCTCTGTTGGCATTATACACCCTCCCAAGCCACCTCATCACGCACACGCTCGGTCTCATGGAGGAAGCGGGGGAAGTGTTGCTCCATAGTGAGCTGTTCCCGGTTTGGGCTACTTTCTTGATGATCTTCTTCAGGAGCTCGGGCTACTTCTCCGACTACAGCCTCGATGACCAGATATCCTATAGTTGGGAACATTTGCTCAGGAACATCTTGTTAGCCAAGATGTTGATCTTTAGTGTGAGGAATTCGTGGGTGTTTTGGGTGGTCACGACGATTTTCGGGGTCATGTGTCTATTCCTATTCGTGAAGCTCAAGGACAATGGAAAAGCAAAGTCTCTCCTGACTGCTCGCGGGTATGACCTGCAGAGATCCACCAAATTGATCTCTGACTACATGAGCTCCGAGCACCAGACGTCAGATCCGTGCAATCTCGACCCTATCCAGATGAGAGGATACAACTATGTTGTGAGAGGCGAAGAGACAATATGGGTAAACGGTTCACCCCTGGAAATCACAGACGAAGTCGTCACGGTCGAGAAGGTGTGGGCATGCCAAGGATGGCTTTTGAGCTCGACAGGCTGGGACGAAGACGGCAAGCTCAAGGACATTTGCCTATCGTTTTCGCTCTACAAGCTTCTCTCCTTGAGATTTTGCAGCTATTCGTTGCCCAAAGAAGCTCACAAAAAGCTGTGGAAGTTGATTCGGAATGGTTTGCTTGCAGAAAAAAATGGCTACGAGCGAGCATTTAGGGTCATTGAGCTAGAGCTTTCCTTTCTTTTCGATTCGTTCTACACTAAGTGCCCGTTCATCTTCCACCCAGGCCGTTGGAAACTAAAGCTGATGGAGATCTCGCTTTTCTTCATTGGTTCTCTGGTGATAATCGCACTTTGTTTTACACCGCACCACTCGAATGCACCCCGAGGTGAAAGTAAACCGGCTACTTCAGGAGGGTTGAGCAGCGACGTTATCGTGACGTCACTAATTCTTATGGCATGCGCAGGTGTGGAGCTTGTGCAGCTAATCTTGATCGCCACCTCGGAGTGGACGAAGGTATCATTGCTATGCAAGTACGTCCGAACAAACTCATGGCAAGGGAACAAACGGATCGAGAAACTCATAGGACGTATATGCCGGACGCAATTACTGAAGCCTTGGGAAAGAAAACTTCGCCAATACTCGCTTCTCGAGTCGCATGGTTACACACCTCCGAGGTGGGTATGCATTCCCGCCAAAGCCGGCTATATCCACCGCGTACGGGAGGGTAAAAAACAAAGCACTCCGGCCAAACTGTCCTCAGAAGTGAAAGAAGCCGTTTTCCATTCTTTATACTCGAATCTCGGGGTATTGGAGAATGGAGAGGCTTCTTTAAGACTAAACAAAGTGGTAGGTAGGCTCTCGTGGGCATGCAGGCTCGAGACGCAGACTCGAGTCATAATTGTGTGGCATATTGCCACAAGTATTTGCGAGCATGAGGTGCGGATTTCAGATTCGAATTTCCTCGTGGCAACCCGCTTATCCAAATATCTTGCTTACTTGGTAGCGTTCTCTCCAAAGTTGTTACCTGATTGCCCTGACGACACAGAGTATTTTTTCGACCAAACCATTCTCCAATCAAGAGACATGCTCACAGGGTGCAAGACCGGAGAAGAAAGAATTCGGAAATTGGAAGAGATTGGCAGGACAGTGGATGGTACAAGCAGCGTGATATATTGGGGGGCACAGTTAGGACAGCAATTGCTGAAAGACAAAAAGGACCCGAAGTTCATTTGGAAGGTATTGGCCGAGTTTTGGGCAGAGCTTATGGTGTATGTGGCTCCGTCGGATGATGCGAAAGCGCACGCGGAGAACTTGGCAATGGGGGGGGAGTTCGTGACTCACTTGTGGGCTTTGGTCTCTCTTGCCGGCATCAAGCGAGAACCTCCCGTTGAGCGATCTACTATCAAGAGATGCCGAAGCTGGAGCAATTGATTGTGATATGGCACATCGACAGGACTGTTAGTGCGTCTCCATAGGGTAGTTGAGGTGAAAGGTTCGGAAACCTCGTTGTAAAAAAAAAAGTACGAAGAAGCAAGAGGCTAGTCTGTTATATGATTGGTTTTACTATGTACAAGTCTAGAAATAGGAGAGTCCATGCTTTATGTAGTTGAGATGAGATGGGTTGTTAGATATGTTGAATTGGGTCTGATCAAAACTTCTTTTGTTTCTATCTCTCCTACTCGTTCAATGTTTTACTTCTTCAGCTATATCTTTGTGAGGATCTGTCACAATACTTGGTGTTTAAGAGTTACCTCTTAAGGAGATTCTTTCTCTATATAATTTGCAACCTATATGAACACTTTAAGAGAACACATCCACAACAACATCGCAGCAAACTTCTTCCAAAATGTTAGAATTTCCGATAGTCTTAATCTGCTGCTCTTGGTCACTCAATATGCAGACTTTGTACGTCTTGTTTACCGTCTTGCCGATGTTGACCGATGAACTGAGCGGAAGAACAGAGCATAAGGAAGATTCCGAAGGCTTGTTTTGATTAAACAAACAGTGCGTGGAGTGGGGTTATCTAAACCTCCAATCGAGTTCTCTATTGTAAGTTACAAACATGAGAATAGTTGAAGACGTCAGAATGAGTTCAATAATTCTTCTTAAAGGTATCTTTCGTTGTACATTACATGCGGTTTGCAAAAAATATGGACCCGCCGTTCCTTAACCTGTAACAACGGCTAAGCCACCAAATTGACTTGCAACAATGGCAATGAGTCTCCTTCCTTCCACATTTTATTTTCTCTAGTCGTTACTTTCCATCTCAGCTCAAGCATCAGGACTGCGCGCCTCCATTTCTGCTCTATGTTATGACCAAAAGGACGTGGATGTTCAGCAATGCATCGTTGATCGGACCAGTTGGTTGCGGTGCTCGCGATATTCAAGTTGAACGTTTCTAGAGCGGTGAGTTGCGCGGGTTTTAGCAGCCATACAATCATGTCAACGAGACACTCATACCAAAAATCACGAGGCTCGATTGCGAGAAAAAGATGGTTTCACACTGGTCTTATCATCTTTCTAAGTTATACCGATTAGATAAGATGATTGCATTGGGCACGTAGGATCAGGAAATTGGTAGGCAAAAAACAAGCGAGCTTTTGCATTATATCGATAGCCATCTTCTGGCCCTTGGGGATCTACGCTCATTTTCAGCTCCCCTAGGTACTTCTCGCTTGCCACGCTCTTCATCATGTCTACCTGTCTTTGCATCTCCTCGTCTAAACGGAACCAAAAACATCCTCCATGCATGAGCTCCAACTTGTTGCACAAGACACAATACCCAAGTTTTCACTGCGTGACTTCAAGAGAGAAGCCCCTACCGTTTGTATGCAAACATTGACGACCCGTGTATAGTCTAACCTGATGAGAGTGGGGTCTATCTCTCAATTTTGTATCCAATTTCTGAAAAATTTCTCCATTATCAAGCAAAATGTGAACCAACTCCATGAAGTTGGCGTAGAGGTCTAGGAGATACACCGTACAGGTTCCATTCTTCGGACCATCTAATGTAAAAAAATTTCATCTTTAAGCGGTCCATTCAGGTTACTACTCGTAGGTTATATGATTTATGAGAGTAATGGGATATCGTATGAACGGGGATATATCTAGCTAAGACGGAGTTCCATGTTCTACAAAATAAGTGTCTCACGAAAACCTATATTGATTGTTGCCAAGACATGTCAAGATATCATATGAATGGAGTTACTACTGGTAGGTTTTATCATTTATGAAAGTACTGTGGCCAGCGAGGGCCGCGACCTTCTCACCCAATTCAGGCAAGGGCATCGTGGCCCTCTCTTGGATCTGGGTGAGGCATGACATCCTCGCTCGTGGCCAGTGAGGGCACAATACCCTTGCCCAGATCAAGCCCATGGGTGGTGAGGTGTTAAAAAAAGAAAAGAAAAGAAAAAAGTAATAGCAAACCGATGACTCCACAGGAAAAAAGTTGTATCACAACTTAGAAAATATAGCATATCTCAGCGAAGGTTGCAAAATACCAATGGTGAAAAGAAGAAGATACACATGCATTGGACCATGGCCATTGTTTTTTTTGTTAGAAAGCCCAACACAAAAACTTAACCTATTAGACAGAGGGAGACAGCATATATATGAAGAACATGCAAGACAACATGTATATCAAGCGATGTGGACAATATTAAGAGCAGTAGGTGGAGGCACATGCGCGAAAAAGCATGGCACTAGCTCTGACACCATATTAACAAGTCTAATCTAAAAATTTAAGCTATTAGACGGAAGGAGATCGCATGTATATAAAAAGCATTGTGGCAATTTTAGTGACCATCCTTTAAATATTTCTCATCTATCTTCTCTTTTTCAGTAAGGTAACGAGAGATAAAAAGCTAGGTTATCTCTTTTTCTTTAGACAACATTGGTCTTTTTTACAATAATCAATGACTTAGACTTGTACTTAAATATGAGCCCCGACAAACCGTAGTTAGGTATATTCTTATTACATCATACTTGAGGCAACATTATCTAGTCTTACTTGATGAACGCTTCATACTAGAAAGGACCAATCGCATTGATTTACTTTCTACACATTAGCTTTTCTATTAAAGTATTTAATTTTTGTTGAAAATATGGGAAGGGTTGTGGACAGGTAATCAGGGAAAAGTGTTGAATAAGTCCTAAACCTTTTGGGATGGTGCCAATTTAGTCCTAAATCTATTTTCTGTGCCAATTAAGTCCTAAACATTTTGATATAGTGCCAATTCAGTCTTTTCAGCTAGATTTTGCTTATGTGGATGTCGGTCGGCCGGCGACTGGTCATCGACGCTGACATGGACAAAATTTAATAATATTTTAATTTTTTTTCTTTTTTTTCTTCTTTCTCTTCCTTTAGCCGCTTGCCAAAGCGGCGACCGGCCGGAGGCTAAAGGCCGATGAGGTCAACCTCGCCGGCCTTGGGCAAGCCACACTGGCCACTAGTGAGGCTCGCCCTCGCCAGCAATGACAAAGGCAAGCCTCACCTAGCCATGGCAAGGCTTGCCTTCGCCGTCACCGACGAGGGTGAGCCTCACACTAGGCTGGCGAGGCTCACCTAGCCCTCGCCATGGCTAAGCTAGGGTCGACCTCGTCAGATTTGACGAGGTCGGCCTCGCCCAGTCGCCGGTGAGGCTCGCCCAGCCCTCGCCAGACCTCGCGACCTCTGGCAAGAGCCGATTGAGCCTCGCCAGCGGTTGGGCAAGGTCGACCCTTGCCCAGCCATGGCGAGGGCCGGGTGAGCCTCGCTAGCCCAGCGCAATGCTTGCCCTCACCGGAGTGGCATGCCCTAGGTCGAGCTCGCCGGCCCCTAGCCTCCGGTCGGTCATCGCTCCGGCAAGCAGCTGAAGGAAGAGGGAGAAGAAAAAAAAAGAAAAAAAATTCAAAAAAATCTTAAAATATTATTAAATTTTATGCACGTCAATACCGGTGACCGATTGCCAACCGGCCGACATTCACGTCAGCAAAATCCTGCCAAAGGGACTGAATTGGCACTATATCAAAAGGTTTAGGATTCAATTAGCATAAAAAATAAGTTTAGGACTAAATTGGCACCACCCCAAAAGGTTTAGGACTTATTCAGTACATTTCCCGAGGCAATCATCTAAGATAGATAAAACATTTATATTAGTTGGCACGGTTTCATATCTAACACGTTATCACTTGCTCCAAAAGTTTAGGAAAAGGACCCAATGACTAAAATAACTAGGGCTTATGAAGTTTGATTTACATTAAGTCAATCCCTTGGAGTCTTTTCTTTTGCCGAAAATTGTTCACACATGTAGAAAACATTTTCGACCTTTTTCAAGGGATCGCCTATCTCATTGTCTCTACAGACGGCATCTGAATTGTTCAATAATTGATCCAGGCGAATATATAATTGAAGATTTGAATAACCCCGAAGACATGAAAATTAGATCAGGTCGTCTTTGATCGAGAAAGGAAACAAAGGGCAAATTTCTTCTTTGGGTATTTTCGAAATCTTCAACAATTTATGCCAGAGGTACCCATTTGACTCTGCTTTCTTGTAGGTTTTTTTTTAAAGGTTGGATCAAAATTGTCCCAAACATAAAAAGTATATGCCTTTTTTTTTTAATTTAGCCCAATATCAACATGGGATACCAAAGATTAGATTGAAAATCCATTTTATAATTAGATATGGCCAACATACAATGATTCAATTATGTTTGGATTTGATCTCAAATATTCTCAACGGCAAACTAGTATCAAAGTCTATGGTTATTGAAAAGGTGAAGAGAGCTCCATTAAAAAGAAACGGTAAGTAGATAGTCAATTTCTTGATACCAAAGGGGCTGGACAACTAACAATCTCACTCATTTTTACCCCCTCAACCAATCACGCAATAGCAATGGCAATTCGCTTCGAAATCTTTCTTAACTTTGAAGCCTCGTCGACGCCATTGGCCAAAAGAGCTTGCTATCGGGGATAAGTTAAGCTAGTCCGGGGAGAAGTTATGGCCGGTTCGATATGCATAGTCCATGTGATTCATTGGCTCTCGCGGGTTGACACCAACCTAAATGCTAAGGATAGCCTTATATGCATAGGCAACCACAAAATGGACTCATGTCCTATAATGTTTTAGACGCTCAAACAAGTATGGCATTGCATAGAGATCAACCGCAACCGCAGTTCAGGGACCGAGTACAACAAACAGCCTTCCCACGCTCATATATTGTAATGTCCTAAGCAGACCTTATTACCTTGTCACTCATAATATTTGACAAAATCCAAAAGCTTGTTAATACGGACTACCACCCTCATTTATTCATTACAGACCAACCAAAAAAGCAAAGCATTAGAAGCAAATAATCTGAGCACCCGCAACGAAAATAGTGATCATACTAAGTACCTCGATCTCTGAAGAAATTAGGAACTGTTGAGTCATTGATAGACCTCATGTTCCCGAAACCATCGAGATGGTCTGGAAATATACCGCAAAGTGGTAAGGTCCTATGAGGGCTACAATATATCAAAACCAATAGAGAAGCGGAAGATGCAGAGATTATCTGGGAGGAAAAATTCACAATGGGTTGTGGCACCAAATCCATAAACGCGGTGAGTGAGATCCAACTCCACTAGCTTTATGAATCAACGAACATAAAGCAAAATAGTCAAGCCACACTTCTAAACTGTGATACAATTATTATGCCAATAACAAAGAGTTAATGCCAAAGAAACTAGCAAGATGTCCAGTGTGCACTGAACACTGGTACAGCTGTGAAAATAATTATCAAATGGCAGTTTACAACAAGCCAACAACAGATAAGAGGATTGTACGTCATATCTCGATGAAACAGAACTGAGACCAATACACAACAAACTCAAGGACTTATGCTAGTTGCCACGCTGCAAATCAGCAAGCATGAACTAATAAGTAAAACCTCCATGCCCGCATTGTGGAAGCATCTACAGTGTGCTCATTGAATCAGCAGAATTCATTATGAAGAAAATGAAAGGAGTTTCCTCTTCAGGTCGAAAATAGGAAAAAGAAAATTTTAAAAACAAAACCAAAAACTAATCCAGGCTAGAAAATTACGGAGATGCTACAAAACTCCCCTCGCGCTCTTGCCATTGATATCAAAATATGAAAATGAGAAAAAGAAAAAAGAAACAGCAATTTTACTGTCCTAAAAAATACCTTTAACTTGACTTGGTCTGAGATCTACTCCACAATAAATAAGGCACGAGTGTGATTCATCTCTGTCAAATGACTCCTTCAGATTATTTAAGCTGGCACGTAGGACTCCAATAACAATTGCGCAGGGGAAGGTGACATGATCTGGACAATTAAACTTGTGAACTTCCACTGCTTCTCCACTTTGTCTTTAAACATTCGACAAAAAACTTTTCCAGCTCCATGGGGCCCACGAATATAGAAATTGACCTGTGTGAGAAAAGTTGGCGCGAAAACACATAGAAAGGTCTTTAGAAGAGTTGCTGGTCAAAACAAAATGCATGAATGATTTTTCTATTCCACAAAGGAATAAAAGAGGAGACAAACAATAGATAAAATAGCCTTCTAATAGAGACCATTAAAGTTCATAATTTGAAAACTCTCGACATCAATTTCATGGATACAAAAGCTAAGATATAACCGAAAGATTGTATTTTTTCATAATTCTGTGTCACCTCAATATGCTCTACACCATCTTCATCCGTCCAGACCCTGTGTGGAATACGTTGGCGTGCAGCTCGGTTCCTACTTTCTTGACCATATCCAGTGATTGGAGATCCAATCCTTATCCTGACCTGATTCAAGACAATTAAGGCACAAGAAATACTTCTTAGAGAAAAAACCAGATAGAAAGAATCTGAGTTAATTGTGAATAGACAGTGACAAGGATCTGAGCTGAAGCAATTTAGACTGCAACCATGATCATAAGTCTGCTCAGGTGACTAAAACCACAGGGCTGCCATGAAAACTTAATTCTCAAAAGCACATGGGTGGTTTTCAGCTAAATTTTGCACGAGCAAACATGGACTAGATTGTGCCAGTAACTTAGGCTCTTAATATGATGAAAAGGTTCATTTATTTTCCTCAGAAATCTGGTCCACAGCCATGCATTTGAGGTTGTTGCTTTTCCAAATCTAAGTAAAAGCTACTAGGAGCACAAAGCTTTTGAAAATGCATATTTCATCATTGTTGTAGTTTGTACATTCTCAACTATTGACAAAGGCAGAGATAACATCTTAGGCAAGATACTCATAGAAGAAATTTTCCTGAATTCCTCTTGTTTCAATTTGTGAGATTTGTAGGACTACTGTCAACTGTTCTAAAAACTTAAGCTACCAAATGAAGATATGGCTTAATATTTAATTATTCTATCTAGCACTCCCCCTCACGCTTAGTCTGGTCTTTTTTGCCTAGCACTAAACGTGGACATATTTAATTGAAGAGGCAAATGGGGTCCGGAAAGATTTGAACTCAGGACCTCTTGCTCTGATACCATGTGAGATTTTGTAGAACCACTTCCAATTGTTCTAAAAACTTAAGCTATTAGATGAAGACACGGTTTAATATTTAATTATTCTATCTAACACAATTAATCTGACTAAAGGAGCTACCTGAGCTCAATTAGTGATTAATAATTGATTGAGGGGCGGCATAGCCAGAACTAACCAATTTGACTAATGCCCCCAAAGACAAAATCAATCATCTTTTGGGCCTGCCACAAGACCCACAACGGTGTGCTAGTAAAGGCATGGAGGGTTTTTATGCTCATATATATACGTACAAACCTGACTATCATCTTGAATCCTTTTCAAAGCCATGTTGAAAATCTTGTACCTGCCAGAGGAGAGCACTATTGTCACAAACAACGTAGTAAGCAGTCAGTTCGCTAAATTCAAAATCAAACGTCCATATTCAGAAAGAGAAAATATTTCCTACTCTTTTGGTTGGAATATGAGCTCATTGAAAACACCATATGCTGCAGCGGCTGCAATGCCAAGCCCCGCAAGAATGATGAGACTGTATGAAGCCCCCTCTACAAACGTGACAGGTTTTTCAGGTATGTTATAGGTAGGAGCATCAAAGGGATCTTCAATTGTAGATACATCCTTCTTAGTCTGTAAAACAACAACAAATTTCTTCAAACAATTTGAATGTGCACCTTCCATGACTGCTCAAGTCTACCGTACCAATCATCATACATAAGAAGTGAAATGAATATGCCTTCAGCAAAAGTTTCCAGACAGAAACATAGGGAAAATTGTAATGGTTGTTTACAACTGGAATGGATCTCTCAAGAATATCCAGCGATATTACAACATGGCTAACCATTACCAAAAACAATTAGAGCAGATACCGATTACCTGTACTTTCTCAATCTATAATCGAGTTACGAATATGATAGTAAGCAAAATCTCCAAGTTCTTATAAATAATGCTAAGCTTGTCAATGATTCATCTACTTGATCTCATCCTACAATATTGCGGTCGCATACAAATATTAAGCAAACAAAAAGGGAGAGAAGAAATGATATCTAACTGGAATGAGTTGCACTAACTTTAGGAGATCAAAAGCAGAGAAGCTGAATAGGAAATACTTCCTACTTCTGATGGGACCAAAGTCAGAGAGCAATACCAGAATATGATGCTCTAAACTATTATCTAAACAGGTGGCCAATGTTCAATCACCAACAAGATTTCGTCACATCCCTTTATAAACAAGCTTTAGTAGAAGTCTTTGGTATCCCAAGCATAATCCAAAGTCAAATTCACTCCCTTTCACTCAATTGAAAAGGTATAAAATGCAAAATATGCTATTGAGAGCATAAGTGCAGATAGCAAAACAGCCAGGAAATAAAGCACGTTCTCTGAGAAAAACTACATCTTGGACCACTATATATGCTAAGCAGACTATGATCAAGAAACTACTCAAAAGTTCCAAACCTCTGATGCAGTCTCTCCCTTTTTCTCTGAAGATCTGGAAGCAAAGGACCTGGATAACGAGGGGATTCTACAATCTACATTGGCTCCTGTACACAGGAGCTGTGATGGGGACAGCCTTATACCTTTCCTATTGCGTAGCACTCTTAAGGGCACATGGATTCCTGAGAATAACATTTAGAATAAGAAATCATTATTGTTGGATAAACAAGCATTCATCTTAGTGGCAAGCACAACTACCTATAAAAACCAAAGAATTGTTAGGTTCTGAACTAAAGAATAAGTTTTGTTTCACTGAATTGTAGAGCACTGTCAATTTCTAAATCAAGTTTAATATTCACGCTCCAAACTGTTAATTATCCAAATTTATCAGCATATAGCTGAACATTCGCATATACAACTTTCAAATTATAGCGATTAGGTACAATTGTGGCTCCACATCCAAATATTTCGAGCATGGAAGCACAACTGCTGCCCACATCATAAAAACTGAATACACATATATACAGCAATAAATTATAGCATGGCTCAACAAGTTCATCTAGAAATAAGCAACACATATTCTAAGCAGAAGCAGCGTGAGGAAATATTCATATGTCAGCGGCTAACCTTTGGCGCCAAGTAGCTCCTGCATTATTTAAAATAAAGGAACTTCAGTTTTCAATTTGAACCAAACACTAAAACAGTGAGAAGACCACTACATCACCTTGGTCATTAGTTCAGTATGAAGTGTACTTCTCACATAACCTGACTTAAATACACCCTGAAATTGATCAGTAGAGCAAATTCCAGTCACACATCTAAATTTACTTCCCATAAGGCGATACATACCAAACATAAAGGAAATAAGCTGAGAAAGATGGATACAAGGAAATGTAGCCGGTCATAACTATGAGCAAGGCTTCCTCTTGGTGAAAGAACTAGACATAAGTACCATCGTTTTAATCATCCACAATTAATAGCATGAAAAAAGACATCATGAGAATGGCAAAAAACTAGTGATATAGTACCTTCAATTCGTGGATCTATATAACCAATGGTTTTCAGAAATTAATTGAACCATATTTAACCAACTCAGTATTATCACGGCAACGAAATAATTCCCTTGATTCAATTGTTAGATAAAATCCTACACAATTTCTTCCTTTTATAAACAAGAAAGGACAATGGAAGTCAAGGCTCCGTAAGTATGCAAGTAAATCGGAACTCCTATTGAGCAATAAAAAGAACCCAACAATGATCAAGCTTTCTACAAACCTAGTTTCGCAACAAGTAACTATCTTAGACAAATCAGAGAGTATAATCCTCAAAAACAGCCAGATAGACAAAGGGTGCCCCGAGGATCAACCAGTACAGAGTTTTCGGAATGACCGCACTCAAAAATTGTACTGAAGACTATGTCCAGCGAAAAAATTGCATCACGGTCAAAACATCAAGATAGTTTTCATCTACAAGCTAATAATTTAGTTAGCACTACAAAGAAGAGAAAAGGAAAAGATGACCAGCCATTATCTGCATTGCCGATTTGCTGGGATATCCAAGAGTAAGGGAAAATAACCCTTGGAGTTAGATCCACAAAACATCAAGCTAGTACATTCGAATGGTCAATGAGGAAGAGCATAAATTTAATCCGGAATGTCAAAGCGTGGTACCATTACTAACAAACCATATGTTATCCCACTAGCAACTTTCCAAATCACCCAGTACTCTTAAGCAGGCTGAGCAATTAACAGAAAACATAATTAATGTTTTCAATTCCAATATATCGAGAATCGCCGAGAACACATACATCTCATCCTCCTTAACGGGCTAGTGACTCAAAATTGAACGAAAACAGAGATCCTCTCCCACAGCTAGCACAAAACCAAAACTGAAACTTCACATTCTCTGGTCAAATCATCAACAAGCAGTAAAGGGGCAACATGCAACATTCACAACAAACAAGATTGAACAATACGAACTGAATACCTCGCCTCCAGAAGAAGAAAAAAAAGAAAGAAATTTGCATGCAGCCCAATACATAGACATTCTCGAGCACCCGCATTTCTCATCACAGTGAGCATTACACCCAATGAACTTGAAAAATAAAGAAGGGTCCTCACAGATTTGCTGCGACTGCTCGTGGCGACTGCCGACGACGAGAACGAAGACAGGCCGACCTCGGACACCGAACTCGAACGCTGGAGGTCCGGCAGAGAAGGCGACCCATTCCGCAGTCTCATCCAACCGGTCCATCGGACGTTGAGACACGCGGCCGATCTCTTCATGTGCTGCATATCAGTCGCCCCGCTCGTCGCTTTCTTCAGCTACGACCTTCTTCTCGATCGAATTAGGATCTTCAGAAGAATGGGTCGACTCGGATTCAAGAGATTCCAAACCCAGAACAAAAATTTGCAGGTATCGACCAGAGGAGGAAGGAGGAAGAGGTAGAGGAAGAGGAGGAGGAGGAAGCAGGGGATTGTAAAACCCAACCCAAAGTCCCCCACGAGTCGCGGTTTTGTGCAGATACGCTTCGGCTAACCACACGTGCGAAGGGGTAGGTCTTGATTTAATCCTTTTCTTTTTCTTATTGACCAAAAGAAAATTTAATCCTTTCTCTCCTTTTTCTTTTTTACAAATCTACTTATTCATTAAAAGAAATTTGTATCGAATTATCGTCGAACAAATTTTTGAATTACAATTTCCCAAATGCCCTTAAATAGAATTTATCTATCCACTTTATATAAAAAAAAAAGTCGATATCATCGTTTAATTATATGATTTCAGTTAATCTAGTCTATCTTATTAGACATACTTAGTTGCAAAGAAATTGTCCTTCACTGGCAAAACTCAGCTAAGGCCAGCCGAGGATAAAATTATGCTTGAAGCAAAGTCAAACCATACTCAAGATGGAAGAAGACAGAGAAGAAAGAGATGAGCCACTCCTGGTCTTTCCCTTCCAAGAGAACAGAAAATCACCATCTCGCGGACTTAACATTTCACGACAAAGAGACTCGAAAGACTGGACAGTAGAACCGAGAACGACAAGAGTTCCTCCCATGTAAGAACATATGCTCAGTCCAGCTTTCGTGCTGTTTTTTCTCTCGTGATTTTGCTCGGGATCTGTCTTTCTTCCATGGATTGGCCGCTTCTCGATCTAAAGGAATAGCGCACCTCGAGGAAAATCCGAAACCCATTGAGTTTCAGAGCCGTGC
This sequence comes from Syzygium aqueum, assembly GCA_031216185.1. Classification (NCBI taxonomy): domain Eukaryota; kingdom Viridiplantae; phylum Streptophyta; class Magnoliopsida; order Myrtales; family Myrtaceae; genus Syzygium; species Syzygium aqueum. The sequence continues at coordinate 21,727,749 of CM062234.1, forward strand.
GCAGAGCGACGTGAGGCGCGATGACAGTGAAGCGAGGCAAGAAAAACCCGTGCAGGAAAAGTCCCACATCGGCAGCATAACAGGACAAAACCCAGTTTATATCCAGCACAGTTACCGATACCGGTCGCCGAGCTCAGTTGCGCGGGCTTGTGACCCAAGCGGGGGCATCAACGTGGTGGGACATGGGTCTGGATCTTGCGGGTCGGGCTCGGTGCGGCTATCTTCTGGCTCGCCCGTTCCAAGCCGAGAGCTGATCCATGCGGGCCGGGCAAAGGCTTGGGCCGCGTGGATCCTAAAGCGGAGGGGTCCGCGTCAGGCTGGCTTCACAGAGCAGCGAAGACCTCCCGCTCCCGGCAGTGGAAGGATAACGGGCCGGCGCCGCTCGGGCCCAAGACGGTCCAATGGGCTGGACCCTCTGAACCGCCACTTTTTTTTTTGTTGTCACAATTTCATGTCGTTTGCCATTCTTTTTATAAGTGAAAAGGCAAAAAAAAAAAGAACCGATATGAAGAAAATACAGTGCGATAAATGTGGGAATATTTTATTTTCGTTTCGTTTAGGAATAGTTCGAGATTTATTCCCACGGAGATGATAAAACTAGAGTAAAGAATATATAATGATAATAAATTGGGGAATAATTTATTTCATTTAGGAACGAGTCGAGATTTATTCCCATAAACATGATATAAAATGATATAAGTTAATTCCTTCATCATATTGATTTTGCACGTGATATCGCGTTTCAATTGCTTCTGCTTTGTAACGCGAAGAGTCAACACCAATTTCAGAAAACCACTCAAAAATAAGGCCGAAAAAAGCCATGCGAATTTCAAAGGCTATGTGAACTTTAAACTTTAGCGTATGAATTATCCTTTAAAATGCTAAACTCTACTGAATAATTAGCCAGACATTTCGTTGTTACTATATGGTTTAATATTTACCGTTTTGGTCGATAAATCCTACTCTTCAAATGTTGTTTCAGTTCGACCAAAAAACAAAATTCTGTTTCACCCTACGGTTACTTTCGCTTACAACGGCATGTATTTAACAATTTGCAAACAAGCTGTTTCTAGTGAAAAAAAAAAAAGAATAAATCGATTCTCTGAAAGTTCTAGGAAGCATGTTCGCACCAAATTCTAACCAAGTCGTCGATATGAATTGGCACGTGGTCAGAGCGCAAGTTATTGTTAAACGCATGAGCCATTATTGACGACCATAAGAATTATTTTCAATAGTGATATGCATTGATGATTATTAATCGGTTGTCGGTATGCGACGGCGTATAGTTAGCGATAGTCGATAAGGATATCAATTAAAAAGGTTAATGGATTTCCGATTGTAACATCAAGAGAAGGTTGGATACCTAGAGGGCATCTAGATGCAGTTAGTGAATTTCAAATTTAAAACTACTTGTGAATGAAGCAACAAAGTCCGGGAAGTTGTGGAGCAAGAGTGAACGTGCCAATAGATAGACACGAAGGATCAAGACGAGATTTCAAGACCACTTGAAGATGAGATCATAGCATCACGAGAGCACGGGCACAAGATTTTCGAAGATAAGAAGGCATGGCGCTAATGCAGGAGAGCTGCTTCCAGATGATTATTGTGTAAATACTATAAATACACAAACAAATAGACTTGTTATATTTTAATTATCTTTACTTTTCTGCACAATAGCTATAGTTTTCGGACTTGCGTTGGGCATTAAATTCTAATGTATTTCTTAATTGTAGTTTCGGATTCATGTCATTGATTAAATTTCAGCATATATCTTTATTGTACATCCTAGGTGTCTCATCATTGATTAATTTCTGGGCATTGCATTTTTCACGTTCGTAGGCTTTAGCGGAGCTGATACCGACAACCCGCTAATTCAGTATCTGACGTGAGATGTATTTTGACATGTGAGCCCGACATTGGAAAATAATAAATGCACTCTTAGTTGATCGGATGCCCTACTCACTACTCAATCGGTCAAATCAAACTTTGGCTATGTTCTGACTTGAGCGTGAAGTTTGAAGTATAAAATGCAACGTAGATGAAAATACAAGCATTACTTTCGTATAAAGTACCATTCACAAACATAAAAAGGCCTCGAATTAATCTCAAATTATGCATGTACGTGATCATGATCGAAATCGAGCTTATACTTCAACCATATATGCAACGATACTGGAATCATGTATTAAGTTCCTTTTTTGATTAGGAAGAAGAATTTTATTCCATTTTCTAAGTGGAAACATCAGAGCCCACAAAAGTGGTTTCGAAGCACAGCAAATTCCATAGAAATTGCTGGGATATGCTAATCAATTTTGCGAAATGGTACCGAGTAAAGAAGCTAAGAAAGGCCTCGAATTGATCTCAAATTGTGCATATTAACATGACCCAGATCTCAAATTGTGCATATGAACAAGATGATTTTTATGACCATGTTATATCTATGGTCAGAGAAGCTACTCATCCAACTCTTTTAACCTGCAATTTGGAGGTATTCCGCGCCGAGTTTTGGGGAGCTCCGTAGTTCTTGCACAGAGGCTTAAGCGCAGTTCCCTTAGAATAGGCACGATGAATTGCACGGATAGACGTGTACAAAGGCTCGTCATTTTGCCAAGGTTCTTCGAATAAGCAAGCCATGCAAACTAGAGGAGACAAGATAAGAACTTCATCGAGATGCGATTGTTGGCCTGAGCTCGTTACGTGGATTCACCTGGGAGACGACGACAACACCACTACTGACAACTTGTGTTTCGTCGGTGCTTCTTATGTCCTGAACATTGCGCTTTGTAGCTGCACAAATCAACGTGCTCAGGCCCAATTGCCATCTCTTTCAGGACGCTTCTCGCACGGAAGAAAGAGATGAGTCGCCCCCGGTCTTCCCTTCCAAGAGAACAGAAAAACACCATCTCACCGATTTAACATTTCATGACAAGAGGCTTCAAAGACTGGACCAAAAAAAACCGAGAACAAGTGTTCCCACGTAGAAGAACATGCTCGGTCCCCAGCTTCTGTGGCGCTTTCCGATCATGATTTTGCTCGGGGTCTAGCTTTCAGAAACGGATTGGTCGCTTCTCTGTCGAAAGAATAGCGGAGCATTGAAGAAAGTTCGAAACCCATGGAGTTTCAGAACCGTTCGCAGCGAGACATGAGCTGTGCCGAAGGGATATCCTGTGCATGCAAGTCCCACATCGACCAAACATCTGGACAGAAGCCAGTTCATAAGATGCACAGTTATCGATGACGCTCGCCGAGCTCGGTTGCGCGGGCTTGTGACCCAAGTGGGGGCACCAATGTGGTGGAACTTGTGTCCGGATCCTGCGGGTCGGGCTCGCCGCGGCTCTGTTCCGGTCCGCCCGTTCCAAGCCGAGAGCTGATCCATGCGGGCCAGGCGAAAGCTTGGGCCGCGTGGATCCTAAAGCGGAGGGGTCCGCGTCAGGCTAGCTTCACAGAGCAGCGATGACCTCCCGCTCCCGGCAGTGGAAGGATAACGGGCCGGCGCCGCTCGAGCCCATCATGGCCCAATGGGCCGGACCCTCTGAACCACCACTTTTTTTTTTAATGTTTTTCATTCTATTTTATAAAACTTTATGGGACAGCGCAAGAAACGCAAGGATGATATCTTTCATTTAGAAATAATTTGAGATCCCTTTCCATGTTGATTTTGCATATTTCAAAAAAGCATCTCTTGTTGCTGTCGAGTTTCGTCCATGCGAATAGCGTGCTGTGCCAATACACACTACAACTGCTTCCTGTTTCGGAGAGCCGATGACTATTTCAAAGAACCACCTGAAAATAAGACGAAAACGATGAAGGTTGCGAATGGCATGAACCTGGTACTTTAGCATACGACACAACTTATTTGATCACACAATCAATTAAATGCAAAAATTCTACACTATCTTCGCTGATTAGCAAATACGTATCGTCGTTATAACTTTGTTTTTATTTTCACATAGCTACATCCATTCTCTTCGATAATCCTGCTCTCAAAATGCCTTTTAAGCCTTGGTCACTTTCGATTAGGATGGCCAACATTCGATAATCTGCAAACAGGCTAATTTCTAGCCAAAATAACATATAAATCGATTCACTGAAAATACTAGCAAGCGGATCCTGTTCCTTTTCAAACTTGAAATGTTTCTGCAGGAGGATTTTCAGCAGGTGGAGCCTCATAAGCATCTTTATCTTGGTGACATAGATGTAGTAGTTTCCCTAAGGAAGAAATCAAAGGAAAATTGAAGGAGGAGGCTCATTCATCTAGCAAGCATCACGCAGCAAAACAGCAGTGACTTCTGGCGGAAAAAAGCAGCTCTTAACCAATACCAACAATAATCAGAACCAAGACATCAGTCCAACGAGTTTTGTCTCAGCAAATACAATCACCGGACCGAGAGTCATGCCGCCGAAAGTTCTCATCCCGTAATCGCGAGTTCAAAAGAGGTATCGTTTTGGATCCTCTTTCCATTCGATCATAGCACGGCGATCGACTATTTCAGTCATAGGCCATCAGAGAGCCTGCTAGAGGGTAAGTAACTGGGCCAGTTCAGCCTGGATTTGCGAGTAACTCAAAGTTTCCAGCTATAAACGACTCGTCCTTAAGAAAAGATTGGTCTGTCGAATAATTTCGCACACTGTTGCATCATCCTTTAATGCTGCCGGACGCTTCTTATGAGCATGCTACCTGTCTATGGTCAGAGAAGTTGCTTGTCCCAACTCTTTTATGCTAACAATTTGAAGGTAGTCCACGCCGATTTCCAGGAAGCACCGTAGTTCTTGCGGAGAGCCTTAAGCAGACGCCCCTCAGGTATAATAAATTGAACCCGATGGCTGACTTTCGTCAATTTTGCAGCTAGAGTGAGCCATGCAGATAACGGGAGACGAGATGAGAACGGCATTGTTTGCTCGAGCTCGCTACGTGGTTTCGCCTGGACCACCACGATGCCACAACTTGTTTACTCAGGATCTGGCTTCCTGCCATGGGTCCGGCCTCTTCTCTATCGAAAGAGAAATAGCGGACGCTGATGATGATTGGAGATCCATCGAGTTCAAAATTGTGCGTGGAGAGGCATGAAGTATGATGAAGTGAAACAACGAAAACCAATCCCGTGCATAGAAGTCCCACACCGGTGTTTGCTCATTATAAATCCACTTTATAAATACCCTCTGGCCGTGCACTAACTTTTTGTTTTTGAATCATCAAATCTCAAGACCCACCAGAGTGCATTCGATCGATGCCGCGCACTCTTCCTCGCGAACATCAAGGCATGGGTGATCAGCGAGGGATCAGCGACAACGCTTTGTCGACCCAAATTAGTTTTGACGAATCCAAAGTCACCCTTAATTATGACAGACTATATTTGTTATCTGTTTTTACATGTAGGTGAGGGTGATCGATTTTCTGAGTGGGTTGGTCCTCGGCTTGGAACGGGAACTTACCGTAGGGGTGTAAATGATTCGGTTTTTTGAGAAAACGGAACCGAACCAAACCATTAAGGGTGCTCCCTTGAACCGAACCGAATCGAAAACTCGATTTGGTTCGAATCGATTTTCGATTTCAAGTTCATTAAGCAAAGAAAGAGAGGAGAGAGGAGAGAGAAGGGGAGAGAGAGGGAAAAATAGCTATAAATCGAAGTGTTTACTTTAGTTCGGTTCAATTCGAACCGAACCAAAATAAATCGAACCAAAAAAAAAATTGGTTTATTTTGATGATCTGAACCGAAAACGAAACTTAACCGAAATGCACGAAATTTTCGGTTCGGATCGTATCTCGGTTTGGTTTTTCGGTTCGGTTCTGACGACCCTAACTTACCGTATGGCTCTCGATTCGATTCCAAAATTTTGGAATCGTTCTAGAATGGGAAAATTATCCAAAATTTTTTAAATTTATTACACTTTTGTCAATTGAAAAACTTTTGATTGTGCTAATTGAGTCATAAATCTTTTCATATTTTGTCAATTGAGTCTATACAATCAATTTTGGCCGGAAATTAGGAAAGTTGACGTTAGCTGTTTTATGTGACACGATCGGCATTGAAGAGGACAAATTTTAATAATCTTTTAATATTTTTTTATTTTTTCTTTTCTTTTTCCCTTTTTTTTTGTCTTTTCTTCCCTTTTTCTTATGTATTTTTTTTCTTTTTTTTCTTTTCTTTTTTCATTTTTATTTTTCCCTTTATACCTTCATTGGCCTTAGGCAAGGGCAACACTCGTATGGGCAACCCACACACAATCCGACAAGGGCGTCCCTTGCTAGGCTAGGCGCGGGTGTCCCTCACTTGAAGTCAGCGACCTCCACCAGCCATCGACGAGGTCTGGTGATGGCTAGCGGGGAGAAAAAAGGGAAAAGAAAAGAAAAATAAATAAAAGAAGAGCAAAGAAAAAAAAGTACTTAAGAAAAAGAGAAGAAAAGAAAAAAAAGGAAAAAGAATAAATAAATAAATTCGAAAATAATATTAAAATATTTTTAAAAATTAATCACGTCAACGTTAGCCGTGCCACATTGAATAGCCGGCGTCCACATTAGCAATTTTTAGCAAAAATTATTCAGATTGACTCAATTAACAAAACGTAAAAATATTTAAAACCTAATTAGCACAATTAAAAAAATTTAGGATTAAATTGATAAAAATGTAAGAATTTTATGACTTTTTTGATAATTTTCATATTTTATAATTGACCGGTCCAGTCTGGTTCTTGAGAATTGGAAATAAGCACAACCGTCAACCTTTTATTCTCTATATGGTTTAAAAGTAAAAAAAATGAGCATGTCTTTTTCCTTGCAGATCAATGTGGAACTGTCTTTTGAGGATGACTAAAAGTGAAAAAAATCAATGTGGAACTGTCTTTTGAGGATGACTAAAAGTGAAAAAAACAAAAAACAAAATCGTGCCCAAATGTACGATCCCACATTAATCTACAAGGAAGGAGACATGCCGCCTTTTTTTACTTTTTAAGACAAATAGAGCCCCGGTATGAGATCCTACGTCGACTAGTGGGAGTTTCTTATAGTTTGTGAATTATTATAACATACTCATGGCTGTATGACAAAGTAGGCAAAATTTTAAGTGTTGAATAGTGTCAGTTCGATCCTCTTCCACTCTAGTACCAGGAGCCACACCAAATAGTGCTGATTTGAAACCGCCTAGAACATGCCGGTTCAGTCATGTTCTCGAGTTGAAATTGGACTAGTGTTCACTCCTAATTGCAATTACGTCTCTGCAGACTTCTGAAGGTAATACGAGCAACGCGACCGGGAGTCCAGGCAGCCGGATATTTGCCCAAAAAAGATCAATTCAGCTGGTCAATGTTCGAATGAAAAATTTAACCGTTTAATTGAGCTTGATCATCACAAATAAGACACTCTCTTACTTGAGTAAAGGTGGCAGAAGCACACATCCAAAGTAAACACTGACTCAAGCCTATTGTAATCATTTAGCAATAAATTATTAGAGTGAAAAACATTTTATTAGAGAGATACAATTGAGAGAAAGTATCTTCGTAATATTGAGAGCGTACGGAAAGTTAGTCTCCCAATCTTCCAATAGTTTTAATCAAGCTTTCAACCAGTGGATTGGGCACAATTCCAAAAAAGATTTAGGGAGTGGAGTTGGCACCAATTTAGAACCGAACCACCATAAATTGGTGACACATTTTTTTTATAGCTTAACTCTTTTATCTTATAAACACCGCGCGTTCGATGAATTAATTATTTGTTATTTTAGCTAAATTGTTGAATATTGGGCTTCGTTATCTGATTATCTAGGCAAACAATTGATATCGGAGCCTGAAAAATTCTTGTGTGATCTGCTTGTGATTGATTGAATTGTTCGAGCTAAAAACCATGGCTGCAAATGTTGTTGGTACTGTTCTGGGTGCGGTTCAATTGATTGTTAGACCTCCTTTTATTTCGGAGTGTGAACTACAAAATTGAAAAGCTACAATGAGAACTTTGATTCAATCTCGAGATAATGATTCGTGGCATGTTAATAGGAATGGTCTGCATGTACCAACTCAGAATGGAGATGGGGTAACGATGCCAAAATGTGAAAATGAGTGGAATACAAATGATACCAAGCAAGTCCAATTGAATGCCAAGGCTATGAATTTGCTATGTTGTGCTTAGATGCAAATGAATTCAATCGAATTTCTAATTGTTACTGTGCTAAGGAAACTTGGGAAAAGTTAGCATGCTTACTCACTCATTGCTATGAATGGCGGTGTCAACAGTCTTCCCAGTATTGTATTCCACAGTTTGCAATATAGTGACTATACTACTAACGGCATGTGCAAAATCAGGATGTGTACTAATCATAGCACACATAATACTACTAATAGCACTAGAGTATGGAACACAAGAAATACAATCTATCTCATTGTCAATCTGCGGTGACATTGCAGCAGAATGTCAAGGTCTTAGTAGAAAAAAAAAGGAAAAGAAGAAGAAGAAAAGAAATCAAAAGAAAAGAAAAATATTATAACAAAATTTATAAAATTAAAAAAAAAGAAAAGCAAAAATTATCTACATCAACTCCAAATGTGCTACGTAAAACAACCACCATCAACATCATGAATTTTGGGTTGCTCCCCATCTTCCCTTCAAAGAGAACAGAAAAACACCATCTCACCAATTTAACATTTCATGACAAGACGCTTCAAAGACTGGACCAAAAAAAACTGAGAACCACAAGTGTTCCCCCGTATAAGAGCATGCTCGGTCCCCAGCTTTTGTGGCGCTTTCCGATCATGATTTTGCTCGGGGTATAGCTTTCAGCCACGGATTGGTCGCTTCTCTGTCGAAAGAATAGCGGGGCATTGAAGAAAGTTCGAAACCCATGGAGTTTCAGAACCGTGCGCAGCGAGACATGAGCTACGACGAAGGGATGTCCTGTGCATGGAAGTCCCACATCGACCAAATATCTGGACAGAAGCCAGTTCATAAGATGCACAGTTATCGATAATGCCCGCCGACCTCGGATGCGCGGGCTTGTGACCCAAGCGGGGGCACCAATGTGGTGGAACGAGTGTCCGGATCCTTCGGGTCGGGCTCACTTGCGGCTCTATTCTGGTCTGCCCGTTCCAAGCCGAGAGTTGATCCATGCGGACCGGGCTAAGGCTTGGGCTGCGTGGATCCTAAATCGGAGGGGTCCGCGTTAGGCTGGCTTCACAGAGCACAGCGAAGACCTCCCGCTCCCAGCAGTGGAAGGATAACGGGCCGGTGCCGCTCGGGTCTGTCATGGCCCAATGGGCCAGACCCTCTGAACCACCATCTTTTTTTTCTTTTTGATGTTTTTCATTTTATTTTATAAAACTTTATGGGACAGCGCAAGAAACGCAAAAATGATATCTTTCATTTAGAAATAATTTGAGATCCTTTCCATGTTGATTTTGCATGTTTCAAAAAAGCATCTTTTGTTGTTGCCGGGTTTCGTCCATGCTACGAATAGCGTGTTGTGCCAATACACACTACAACTACTTCCTGTTTCAAAGAGCTGATGACTATTTCAGATAACCACTTGAAAATAAAACGAAAACAACGAAGGTAGCGAATGGCATGAACTGGGTACTTTAGCATATGACACGACTTATACGATCACACAATCAATTAAATGCAAAAATTCTACACTATCTTCGTTGATTAGCAAATACGTATCGACGTTACAACTTAGTTTTTATTTTCACATAGCTACATCCGTTCTCTTCGATAATCCTACTCTCGAAATGCCATTTAAGCCTCGGTCGCTTTCGATTAGGATGGCCAGCATTTGATAATCTGCAAACAGGCTAATTTCTAGCCAAAATAACATATAGATCGATTCACTGAAAATACTAGCAAGCGGATCCTGTTCCTTTTCAACTTGAAAATGTTTCTGCAGGAGGATTTTCAGCAGGTGGAGCCTCAGAAGCATCTTTATCTTGGTGACATAGATGTAGTAGTTTCCCTAAGGAAGAAATCAAAGGAAGATTGAAGGAGGAGGCTCATTCATCAAGCAAGCATCACGCAGCAAAACAGCAGTGACTTCTGGCGAAAAAAAGCAGCTTTTAACCAATACCAACAACAATCAGAAGCAAAGACATCAGTCCAACGAGTTTTGTCTCAGCAAATACAATCACGGGACCGAGAGTCGTGCCGCCGAAAGTTCTCATCCCGTAATCACGAGTTCAAAAGAGGTATCGTTTTGGATCCTCTTTCCATTCGATCATAGCACGCCGATCGACTATTTCAGTCATAGGCCATCAGAGAGCCTGCTAGAGGGCAAGTAACCGGGCCAGTGCAGCCTGGATTTGCGAGTAACTCAAAGTTTCCGGCTGTAAACGACTCGTCCTTTAGAAAAGATTGGTCTTTCGAGTAACTTCGCACACTGTTGCATCATCCTTCAATGCTACGGGACGCTTCTTATGAGCATGCTATCTATCTATGGTCAGAGAAGTTGCTTGTCCCAACTCTTTTATGCTAACAATTCGAAGGTAGTCCATACCGATTTCCAGGAAGCACCATAGTTCTTGCGGAGAGCCTTAAGCAGAGGCCCCTCAGGTATAATAAATTGAACCCGATGGACGACTTTCGTCAGTTTTTCAGGTAGAGCGAGAGATGCAGATAACGGGAGACGAGATGAGAACGGCATTGTTTGCTCGAGCTCGCTATGTGGTTTCGCCTGCACCACCACGACGGCACAACTTGTTTACTCGAGATCGGGCTTCCTGCCATGGGTCCGGCCTCTTCTCTATCGAAAGAGAAATAGCGGACACCTATGAAGATTGGATATCCATCGAGTTCAGAAATTGTGCGTGGAGAGGCATGAAATATGATGAAGTGAAACAACGAAAACCAATCCCGTGCATAGAAGTCCCACACCGGTATGTGCTCGTTATAAATCCACTTTATAATCAACCTCTGCCCGTGCGCTAATCTTTATTTTTGAATCATCAAATCTCAATACCCACCAGAGTGCATTCGATCGATGCCGCGCAGTCTTCCTCACGAACATCAAGGCATGGGTGATCAGCGACAACGCTTTGTTGACCCAAATTAGTTTTGACGAATCCAAAGTCACCCTTAATTATGATAGACTATATTTGTTATCTGTTTTTACAGGTAGGTGAGGGTGATCGATTTTCTGAGTGGGTTGGTCCTCGGCTTGGAACGGGAACTTACCGCATGGCTCTTGATCTGATTCCAAAATTTTGGAATCGTTCTAGAATGGGAAAATTATCCAAAAGTTTTTACATTTATTACACTTTTGTCAACTGAAAAACTTTTGATTGTACTAATTGAATCATAAATCTTTTCATATTTTATCAATTGAGTCATCTAGTCAATTTTGATTGGAAATTATGAATGTGAACGTTAGCTGTTTTATGTGGCACAATTGGCGTTGAAGAGGATAAATTTTAATTATCTTTTAAAAAAATTGAATTTTTTTTTTTATTTTTTCCTTTTTTTTGTCTTTTTTTCCCTTTTCCTTATGTACTTTTTTTTCTTTTCTTTTTTCATTTTCCCTTTATACCTTCATCGGCTTTAGGCAAGGGCAACCCTCACCAACCCTAGCATGGGCAACCCACACACGATCCGACAAGGGCGTCCCTTGCTAGGCCAGACGCGGGTGTCCCTCAACCGAGGTCGGCAGCCTCCGCCAGCCATCGATGAGGTCTGGTGATGGCTAGCGGAGAGAAAAAGGAGAAAAGAAAAGAAAAATAAATAAAAGAAGAGAAAAGGAAAAAAAAAGAAGAAAAAAAGTACTTAAGAAAGAGAGAAGAAAAGAAAAAAAGGAAAAAGAATAAATATATAAATTCGAAAATAATATTAAAATATTGTTAAAAATTAATCACGTCAACGTTAGTCATGTCACATAAGATAGCCGGCATCCACGTTAGCAATTTTTAGAAAAAAAATTATTCAGATTGACTCAATTAACAAAACGTAAAAATATTTAGAACCCAATTAGCATAATTAAAAAAATTTAGGATTAAATTGATAAAAGTGTAAGAGTTTTATGAGTTTTTCGATAATTTTCATATTTTATGATTGACCGGTCCAAGCCAGTTCTTGAGAATTGGGAATAAGCGCAATCGTCAACCTTTTGTTCTCTAAATGGTTTAAAAGTAAAAAAAAAATGAGCATGTCTTTTTCCTTGCAGAGCAATGTGGAACTGTCTTTTGAGGATGACTAAAAGTGAAAAAAAACAAAAAACAAAATCGAGCCCAAATGTACGATCCCACATCAAACTACAAGGAAGGAGACATGCCGCCTTTTTACTTTTTAAGACAAATAGAGCCCCGGTATGAGATCCTACGTCGACTAGTGAGAGTTTCTTATAGTTTGTGGATTATTATAACATACTCATGGCTGCATGACAAAATCGGCAAAATTTAAAGTGCTGAATAGTGTCAATTCGATCCTGCTCCACTCTAGTACTAGGAGCCACGCCAAATAGTGCTCATTTGAAACCGTCTCGAACATGCCAATTCAGTCCTGTTCTCGGGTTGAAATTGGACTAGTGCTGATGTAGAATAGTTAGCCTGTGATTATCTTGAAGAATGTGATCGCCGTAATCGCTGGAAATTTCGGTAGTTTTTCTGGATTTGGAGAAAACGACAATTCAGGCAGTTTCCTATATTACCATTCAGGCAGTTTCCAATATTACCATTTTGGCAGTTTCCAATATTACCATTTTGGCAGTTTTCAATATTACCATTCAAGCAGTTTCCTATATTAGTTTATTAGATGTTATCTTTAATTATTTGGTTTTCATTAATATTAGGAGTCCCATCTCTATATAAGATGTTCGTCTTGTAATAAAAAATCATACTATCATTGAATAAAATTTTAAGTTCTTTGGAGTTGTTCCAAATCTACGCTTTCTTTCTGCGTCAAGTGCTCACCCTTAATTACAATTACATGTCTGCAGACTTCTGAAGGTAATACGAGCAACGTGACCGGAGTCCTGGCAGTCGGATATTTGCCCATAAAAGATCAATTCATCTGGACAATGCTCGAATGAAAAATTTAACCGTTTCATTGAGCTTGATCATCACAAATAAGACACTCTCTTACTTGAGTAAAGGTGGCAGAAGCACACATCCAACGTAAACACTGACTCAAGCCTATTGTAATCATTTAGCAATAAATTATTAGAGTGAAAAACATTTTATTAGAGAGATACAACTGAGAGAAAGTATCTTCGTAATATTGAGAGTGTTCGGAAAGTTGGTCTCCCAATCTTCCCATAGTTTTAATCAAGCTTTCAACCAGTGGATTGGGCACAATTCCAAAAATGATTCAGGGAGTAGAGTTGGCACCAATTTAGAACCGAACCACCATAAATTGGTGAAACATTTTTTTCATAGCTTGACTCTTTTATCTTATAAACACCGCGCGTTCGATGAATTAATTATTTGTTATTTTAGCCAAATTGTTGAATAATGGGCTTCTTTATCTAATTATCTGGGCAAATAAATTGATATCAGAGCCTAAAAAATTCTTGTGTGATCTACTTGTGATTGATTGAATCGTTCGAGCGAAAAACCATGGCTGCAAATGTTGTCGGTACTGTTCTGGGAGCGGGTCAATTGATTGCTAGACCTCCTTTTATTTTGGAGTGTGAACTACAAAATTGAAAAGCTATGATGAGAACTTTGATTCAGTCACGAGATAATGATTCGTGGCGTGTTAATAGGAATGGTCCGCATGTACCAACTCAGAATGGAGATGGGGTAACGATGCCAGAATGTGAAAAAGAATGGAATACAAATGATACCAAGCAAGTCCAATTGAATGCTAAGGCTATGAATTTGCTATGTTGTGTTTAGATGCAATTGAATTCAATCGAATTTCTACTTGTTACTGTGCTAAGGAAACTTGGGAAAAGTTAGCATGCTTACTCACTCATTGCTATGAATGGCGGTGTCAACAGTCTTCCCAGTATCGTATTCCACAGGTTGCAATATAGTGACAATACTACTAACGGCACGTGCAAAATCAGGATGTGTATAAATCATAGCATACATAATACTACTGATAGCACTAGAGTATGGAACACGAGAAATACAATCTGTCTCATTGTCAATCTGCGGTGACATTGCAGCAGAATGTCAAGGTCTTAGTAGAAAAAAAAGGAAAAGAAGAAGAAGAAAAGAAATCAAAAGAAAAGAAAAATATTATAACAAAATTTATAAAATTAAAAAAAGAAAAGCAAAAATTATCTACATCAACTCCAAATGTGCCACGTAAACCAACCAAAATCAACATCATGAATTTTGGTCAAAATTGACCGGAAATACTATATTGTTAAATCGTCAAAAAATTTAGGATTTTTTAAGCACAAATGAAAGATTTATTACTGAATTAGCATCCGTACAATAAATATACGGCTTTGTTGGCAATTTTGCATTGGGAGGGAGAAAACATTCAGTAGTTACAATGCATCACGTCATAAGTTGAGCTGACACGTCATCGGATTTCCAGGTTTCCTTTAGCAACCATGGACCTCCGATTTTCATGTTTCCGCGAGCACACAAATCTCTAGATCAGGTCGACCGACGCCAATGATGGCCATGGATGAGCATCGACATCGCTCGATGGTTTCATCTATTCATAAAAAGAGTTGTTGGACAGAGTTGGAGGATTGCCCATATTCAGATCTGTACATAGACATATTCAATGGCCTGTGAAGATCTTGTTGAGTATACAATTCAAATTGGCATCAGTAGAAGAATTACAACCAATATATGATCGTAAAGAAAGTAAAATTACAATAACAAAGGTGGAATCGATACAAATGAATACCGAGGCGAAAAATTCTCCTTCTGGAAAATTTCTCAGTCTGGAAATCTTCAGAGTCTGGAAAATCTTCAGAGTCTGGAAAATCCTCAGAGTCTGGAAAATCTTCAGAGTCTAGAAATCGTCAGAGTCTGTAAAATCTTCAGAGTCTGGAAAATCGCCAAGAGTCTGGAAAATCGTCAGAGTCTGGAAAATCGTCAGAGTCTGGAAAATCTTCGGAGTCTGGAAATCGTCAGAGTCTGGAAAATCTTTAGAGTTTGAAAAATCGTCAAGAGTCTGGAAAATCGTCAGAGTCTGAAAAATCGTCAGAGTCTGGAAAATCGCGAAGAGTCTGGAAAATCTTAAGAGTCGAGGCCTGTGTTTGACACAGTTTCCTTAAAACAGATTCGTTCCCTCTAGGACGCGCCTGAGGTTCTGCGAACGTCTGTCTCCCAGGATACAACGGCTGACAGCGAAGAAGAGATCTCGGGACTTCGACGCTTTCGGCGAACTTGAACAAACCCGAAAATGAACTCTATCGAAAACAATGCAAATGCAGAGAATCTCTTTTTAAAAGAGGAAGAGTGTTTTCTATAAATAGAGCAGAGGGGAGAGTATTTCGGGAATCAATACGCGTCGAGAATAACGGTCGATTAAATCTGCCGTTACAAAATCAATAACGCATAATGGCCGATTAAATCCGACGTTACAAAATCAATACGCGTAACGGCCTATTAAATCCGACGTTACAAAATCAATACGCGTAACGGCCTATTAAATCCGCCGCACGTTATGAAATTCGTAACTGTTTGAGTTGAAAAAATTAAATCAAAAGGCAAAATAGGGCTCGTCGCGAGGCCCACTTTTCGATCCTGCAATCGTGTACGCAGGATGTGCGCTCGCGCCCAAATTTCAGCTTATCGGACGTCGGATTTGCACCCCCCTGCGCCTGTGCGCGAGGCAGAGAGTCTGTGCTACGATAGTTACCACTTCAAATAAGTGTAACTGTATATAAAGCACTCCATTGCCTTCTTTCTTTTCCATGTGGGACTAGTAATTTTCCACTTCCCACTTCCAACTCAAGGGTGTTCTTTGAGTATCAATTTCTCATTCATTCACCCATCAATTTTATCCCAAATTTCCAACAATCCCCCACATGAATGAAAATTGTTTTAGTTTTGACTCTGTGATAGTGTTCAACAATTGAAACCTGCATAGGATAGGTAGGTGTTACCCTTTGAACCTTCCCTTGTGAAAGTATATTTACTTTACGAGTTGTCCAGTAGACATGATGTCCTTGAACTGTCCAACTTTCTTATGTAAATGAATCATACACTTCACACAGGAATCATCTAAACGTTTGTTCAGTTCTCATAGTTATGCTCGTTTTGGCCATGAACATCAACCTGGTTCTGCAAGAGTTTCTAAAGAATTTAGCCCTTAAATTCTCCTTTGAAGCGGCCCCACTTCTCTCTCACGTAGGTGATTACTTAATTTATGAGTAATTTGTTTACTCCACTTAAGAATCATTAAAGCAAAATTGCTATCCTTTTCTTTTTCAATATCACTGATATTTTACATAGGAATGGTTTTAGGGATAACCCCCACAGTGACATCACTAAGTTTATATAATTAGGTTGTCCCTTTGAACCTAGATCTTGGGATCTCCAGTCAACTAGGTTGGGTTTCCTTTATACAAACTTATTCTTTCATGGGCTTCAGTCCCATTCCTCTTGTCGATTTCTCAACTAACTCTCTGTTTAACCCTTTGGTTAGCGGATCCGCAATATTATCCCTTGACTTTACGTAGTCAATAGAGATAATTCCTGTTGAGAGTAGTTGTCTAATGGTATTATGTCTACGACGTATATGTCTAGACTTACCATTATACATATTACTCTGTGCTCTTCCAATTGCAGATTGACTATCACAATGTATACTTATTGGTGGCACAGGTTTTTGCCATTTTGGAATATCCTCTAAGAAATGGCGTAGCCATTCAGCCTCTTCACCACATTTATCTAAAGCTATAAATTCAGATTCCATTGTGGATCTGGCTATAACAGTTTGTTTACAGGATTTCCAAGATACGGTTGCTCCTTCTAGTGTGAATACATATCCACTTGTGGATCTTGAGTCTTTTATATCAGATATCCAGTTCGCATCACTGTATCCTTCCAAAACAGCTGGGTATCTGGTATAATGCAGGCCATAATTCCGAGTATATCGTAAGTACCTGAATACTCTCACTATTGCTTTCCAATGGTCAGCACTCGGATTGCTAGTATATCTACTCAGTTTACTAACCGTATAGGCAATGTCTGGTCTAGTACAACTCATTAAGTACATTAGACTTCCAATAACTCTAGAGTACTCTACTTGAGAAATACCCTCTCCTCTATTCTTGGATAGATGAAGACTATTGTCTAATGGTGTTCTAGCAATACCAGAATCATTCATGTTGAATTTTTCAAGAATCTTGTCCACATAGTGTGACTGGTTTAAAATAAGACCTTCTGACGTTCTTGTGATTTTAATTCCTAAAATCATATCAGCAGGTCCCATATCTTTCATGTCAAATCTTGAATTCAACATATACTTGGTAGATTTGATCATTTTATCATCACTACCGACAATTAGTATGTCATCTACGTAAAGACACAAAATGACATAGTCATTTGTTGTCTCCTTGATGTAGACACATTTATCACATTCATTGATCTTGTAACCATTGGTAATCATTGCATTATCAAACTTTTCATGCCACTGTTTTGGTGCTTGTTTTAGGCCATACAATGATTTCACCAATTTACAGACTTTCTTTTCTTGTCTTGGAACCATAAAACCCTCAGGTTGTTCCATGTAGATTTCTTCATCCAAATCACCATTTAAGAAAGCTGTTTTTACATCCATTTGATGTACTTCTAGATTTCGCAATGCTGCAATTGCAATTATCATCCTAATGGAGGTTATTCTCGTCACAGGAGAATAAGTATCAAAGTAATCTAAGCCTTCTCGTTGTTTGTATCCTTTGATCACAAGTCTGGCTTTATACTTGTCAATGGAGCCATCGGCTTTCATTTTCCTATTAAAAATCCATTTGGACTTTAAAGGCTTACAACCAGGAGGAAGATTCACTAGCTCCCAAGTATGATTCTGCAAAATAGAATCAACTTCACTTTTTATTGCTTCTTTCCATAGAGGTCCCTCAGAAGAATTTATAGCTTCTGCATAATTTAATGGTTCCTTTTCTAACAAATAAGTTAGAAAATCATTTCCAAATGATTTTTCCACTCTTGCTCTTTTGCTACGTCTCAGTTCTAATTCATGATCTGAATCATGAATTTCATGAGTCGAATCATGACTTTCTTCATTCATAGTTTCATTCTTTCGTTTAGTAGAACTTGATCCACCATTGGATTTATAAGGAAATACATTTTCAAAGAATGATGCATTCCTAGATTCCATGATCGTATTCTTGTGTATATCCGGAATTTTGGATTCATGTACAAGAAATCGATATGCATTACTGTTATGTGCATAGCCTATAAAGATACAGTCCACTGTTTTAGGACCTATCTTTGTCTTCTTTGGTGTTGGAACCGCCACTTTTGCAAGACAACCCCACACTCGTAAGTGTTTGTAGGATGGTCTCCTACCTTTCCATAACTCATAAGGGGTTTTATCCTCTTTCTTTCGAGGTACCTTATTTAAAAGGTAATTGCTTGACAAAATAGCTTCTCCCCACATATTTTGAGGCAATCCTGAATTTAGTAATATCGCGTTCATCATTTCTTTCAATGTGCGATTTTTACGTTCTGCAACACCATTTGATTGAGGAGAGTAAGGCGCAGTTACTTCATGTATAATTCCGTGTTGTGCACAGAATTCACCAATTGGTACTTCATACTCGCCACCTCTATCACTTCTCAATCTTTTAATTTTCTTATTGAGTTGATTTTCAACTTCATTCTTATAGAGAACAAATTTCTCTAAGGCTTCATCTTTGCTTTTAAGCAAATACACATAACAATATTTGGTGTTATCATCGATAAAAGTAATAAAATATTTATTACCACCTCTCGTTTGAATGAATTTCAAATCGCAGACATCACTATGAATTAATTCAAGGGGTTCGGTGTTTCTTTCAATTGTTTGAAATGATGATCTCGTTAATTTTGCCTCAACACAAATTTCACATTTATGTTTTGAATCAATTTGGAATGAAGGTATATGTTCCAAGTTAATTAATCTACGCAATGTATCATAATTAACATGTCCTAGTCTACCATGCCATAAATTGGAAGACTCAAGCAAATAAACGGAAGACTTATTATCTTTATTGATAATTGTCATTACATTGAGCTTAAAAAGCCCATCAGTTACATATCCCTTCCCCACATACATTCCAGATTTAGACAAAATAACTTTATCTGACTCAAACACCATACGAAATCCATGCTTGTTCAATAGAGACCCAGAAACCAGGTTCTTTCGAATTTCTGGCACATATAGGACATTGTTTAGAGTCAGCTCTTTTCCAGAAGTCATCTTCAGCAACACCTTCCCTTGGCCTTCGACAGCAGAAGAGGCAGAGTTTCCCATAAAAACCTTTTCGCCATTAATTGGTTCAAGATTTGTGAACAGGTCCTTGTTAGAGCATATGTGCCTAGTGGCACCAGTGTCAATCCACCATTCTTTTGGATTGGACCCAACTAGGTTTACTTCAGAAACCATTGCAGAAAGGTTTATGTTTGACACGTCTCGAGCGATGCCATTCACCATATTTGCCTCATAATTCTTCTTCTTCGGAAGTCTGCAATCTACAGATCTATGGCCCATCTTGCCACAGTTGAAGCATTTTCCTTGAAACTTGTTCTTGGAAACTCCTCCTTTTGGTCCTAACTTTGGCTTTACAATCTTCTTGTTCTTTTGGCCTTGCCTAAGCTCGACAACATTTGCCTTAGCCGTAGTAGGATTGAACCCCTTGCGCTCAGATCTTCTGTTGTCTTCTTCAATTCGAAGTCTAACAATCAGCTCTTCCAGGTTCATTTCCTTTCGCTTGTGCTTGAGATAGTTCTTGAAATCCTTCCACCCAGGAGGTAGCTTTTCAATAATAGCAGCCACTTGGAAGGTTTCACTCAAGTTCATGCCTTCAGCTAGGATTTCATGCAAGATCACTTGAATTTCTTGCACTTGACTGATCACAGTCTTAAAATCCACCATTTTATAATCAAGGAATCGACCGACAACAAATTTCTTTGCTCCGGCATCCTCCGTTTTATATTTTCGGTCCAAGGCTTCCCATAACTCCTTTGCCGTCGTTTTTGCACAATAGACATTGTACAACGAGTCATGTAAACCATTCATGACATAGTTCCTGCACAGTAAGTCAGAGTGCTTCCAGGCTTCAACAGCGTTGAAGGCTTGCTTATCCGTTTCTCCCTTGGATAGCTTAGGAGCTTCCTCAGTCAAGAATCTCGCAAGATTCAAAGTTGTTAAATAAAACAACATCTTTTGCTGCCACCTTTTAAAGTTCAGTCCGTCGAACTTTTCAGGTTTCTCACCATGGTGGGCAGAAACTGCAGGATGGACAGAGGATGAGGCAGGCAGCTGGACCGCTGAGCCATAGGCAGAGCCTTTGGTGATGTTGTCAGCAACCACATCGACACCATAGTTTCCAGCACCGACATCGACAACTTCTTTTCCAGTAGCCATTTGAATGTATAAAAGGACGAATCTGTTTTAAGATTGTTGAGTATACAATTCAAATTGGCATCAGTAGAAGAATTACAACCAATATATGATCGTAAAGAAAGTAAAATTACAATAACAAAGGTGGAATCGATACAAATGAATACCGAGGCGAAAAATTCTCCTTCTGGAAAATTTCTCAGTCTGGAAATCTTCAGAGTCTGGAAAATCCTCAGAGTCTGAAAAATCTTCAGAGTCTAGAAATCGTCAGAGTCTGTAAAATCTTCAGAGTCTGGAAAATCGCCAAGAGTCTGGAAAATCGTCAGAGTCTGGAAAATCTTCAGAGTCTGGAAATCGTCAGAGTCTGGAAAATCGTCAGAGTCTGGAAAATCGTCAGAGTCTGGAAAATCGCGAAGAGTCTGGAAAATCTCAAGAGTCGAGGCCTGTGTTTGACACAGTTTCCTTAAAACAGATTCGTTCCCTCTAGGACGCGCCTGAGGTTCTGCGAACGTCTGTCTCCCAGGATACAACGGCTGACAGCGAAGAAGAGATCTCGGGACTTCGACGCTTTCGGCGAACTTGAACAAACCCGAAAATGAACTCTATCGAAAACAATGCAAATGCAGAGAATCTCTTTTTAAAAGAGGAAGAGTGTTTTCTATAAATAGAGCAGAGGGGAGAGTATTTCGGGAATCAATACGCGTCGAGAATAACGGTCGATTAAATCTGCCGTTACAAAATCAATAACGCATAATGGCCGATTAAATCCGACCGACGTTACAAAATCAATACGCATAACGGCCTATTAAATCCGCCGCACGTTATGAAATTCGTAACTGTTTGAGTTGAAAAAATTAAATCAAAAGGTAAAATAGGGCTCGTCGCGAGGCCCACTTTTCGATCCTGCAATCGTGTACGCAGGATGTGCGCTCGCGCCCAAATTTCAGCTTATCGGACGTCGGATTTGCACCCCCCTGCGCCTGTGCGCGAGGCAGAGAGTCTGTGCTACGATAGTTACCACTTCAAATAAGTGTAACTGTATATAAAGCACTCCATTGCCTTCTTTCTTTTCCATGTGGGACTAGTATTTTTCCACTTCCCACTTCCAACTCAAGGGTGTTCTTTGAGTATCAATTTCTCATTCATTCACCCATCAATTTTATCCCAAATTTCCAACAGATCTCAACTTTGTTTTTTAATGTGCTGGTCCTTCACTCCACTGGTGTATGCTTCAATGTCTTGGCTACGCCATTGACAGTCCCAAGTGAGATTGGCTTTAAAGTCTCTACCTTTTCTCCGGTGACTGCTGGTGGAGGAGCTGGCTGTGGATGGAGTCCGGAGAAGAGAGAGAAAAAACAGAAAGAAAGAGTTTTAATTTTGTTTATTTATGTCCATGTCATCTACACATAGCGATTTATTATAGGACTTCATCAAAAAATTGCATCGCACTGTACAAGGCGGCTTTTAGAGGAGTTATAGCATACTGTTCACAATATGGATGTACTGTAGGCGCAATGTAGTAAACAATGTAGTATGAGTCTCAACGTGGGTCTCGTTATTTCATGCAAACAATTGACTTAGTATAATAGATAGCTTTTGTAGTGAATTTATTATTGGATTAATATCATAAAAAATCATAAATTGATACATCCGTAACAAATTTATCCTACACTAATTTTTTTACCATAAAAAATAATAAATCGATATACCTGTGATAAATTTACCCTCCGTTAGTTTTTATTAAATTTTACCGTGAAATTACTAAGTTGGATAACACGTGGTAGTTGACAAGTTTATCAGTTTGGGGATTTACCCCTCTGTTTGTCACAGCTTTACCAATTTATGATTTTTCATGATATGAATTCAATTTAATAGAGGGTAAATTTATTACAAGTTTACTAGATTGAGGTTTTTAGTGGTAAAAAATTTAGTTCGGGGTAAATTTGTCACATGTATATTAGTTTGGGTTTTTTTGTGATCAAAAAATTAATTCGGGATAACTTTATCGCATATATATACTGGTTTGAGGTTTTTCGTGATATTAACCCTTTATTATTTCGTTTTCTTTTATTGCAACTTTCGATAAATTGAAATTTCACAAGTGCAGTAACTATGATTTCTTGAAAAGGGAAATTCAAAAGTTGCTTTACAAGAGATGGGGATAAATCGAGCCATACTCTATGATAAGGGAGTAACTGAGTCGAGCCAATACAGGTCAAGAGCTCGAATTGACGTGAATATGCAAGGCTTGAAATACTCAACTCGAGCTTGATTAAGCTTTGATCTTTCAAGCTTATGTCCAACTCAAATGAGTTTTCAACGAGTTTGAGCTCAATTCGCTTAACCAATGAATTTTTAGTCAAAGCATAAATTCTGAAAATACATGATAACACAAAACTAGTAATTTTTAGCATATTGCAAATGTATGCAAATAATTATATCAATTCAGTTATAAATTTTTTTTTTTGCTAATTGAATCCTAAACCTTTTGCATTTGTACCAATTGAGTTCATCTTGTCAATTGTGACCAGAAATCGTTGACATGGACACTGACCTTCCTACGTGGCACGGCTTAACATGATGTCACCAATTTTTAATAACATTTTAATATATTCTCAAAGTTTTTATTAATTATTTAAATTTTTTCCTTTTTTTTTCTTTTCTTTTCTTCCTTTTTTTTTATTTTTTTTCTTTTTTACCTTTGCCGACCTCAGGCGAGCATTTACCCTCAACAACCTGGGCAAGGGGTGTTTGAGCTGGCGAGAGCAACCCTTGCCTAAGGCAAATCATCCTACATGGCCGAAAATTGATTACGTGGACGCTGAACGTGGCACAACGCTGTTGTCAATAATTTTTAATAATATTTTAATTTTTTTATCGAATTTTTGTATTAATTATGTTTATTTTTTCCTTTTTTTTCTTTTATTCTCTTTTCCTTCTTTACTTTTTGTTCCCTTTTCTCTTCTCTTCTTTTATTTTCTTTTTTCTTTTTTCCCTCCAATGGCCTCTGGTGAGGGTCGCCCTCGCCTGGGGTGGCGAGGGTAAACCCTCACCCGATTTAGCAAGGGCTACCCTCGCTTGGGCAGGTGGAGGGAAAAAAGAAAAAAAAGAAAAGAAGAGAAAAGGAAAAAAAAAGGAAAAAAGTAAAGAAGGAAAGAAGGAAAAGAGAAGAAAAGGTGAAGGATAAAGCTATGTCCATGGGGATTATAGCTGATACTCATTTGAACCGGAAGATCCAAAGAAACTGGGGAATATCTTCTGCAATCTTTGATATCAATTCAAGATCATCCTAGGATGTATTTCTTTTTTTTTGTCCGTTGTAATGCCTTTGGCTTTTGTATAGTTCCTGCTAAGGTCCCTAGACCCCATTTAGGCTCTTATGCCCTTGTTGGGTCATGGGTACCGTTAGCTTTAGGTTGTACTGGTGTTTGTGATTAGTTATACATTTTCTTACCATTACCAAAAAAAAAGAGAAGAAAAAAAAAAGGAAACATAAAAAATTAATAAAAAATTTTATAAAATATTATTAAAAATTATCTATGTCAGCGTCAACCGCACCCCGTAAGATGGCTAGCATCTACGTTAGCGATTTCTGGTCAAAATTAGTACAAATGTAAAATGTTTAGGACCCAATTGACCAAAAAAAGATTTAGGACTGAATTGACACAATCACAATAGGTTTAAGATTTATTTGATAATTTTTTCAAAAATAAAAAAGTGGCTGACGAGCTAGAGAAATTAGATATACAATAAAAATTTATTGATGGATCACTCAATGAAATATTGGCAAGCCATGTCACCTGAATTACATCAAGTACATGGACCCTCCTGCCCCAATTCAAACTGCTCTCTAGAACCACTCAATGTTTCTTCTTGCTGATACAATTAATTCTCAATATCTCGGAAACGATCATTGCAAGCTGGTTTACCTGAAACTAACTCCGAGAAAACAACAAAGTCAGCTAGACAAGATGTAATCCTACGAACGAATTGTTTTCCATCCGCTCAAGTGATCTTCCTGAACCGGGAGTAAACGAAGAAACTTGTGTAGGTCGAAAGTACAATTAACGTAGCTGCCAAGAATGAGCTCCCCTAGCTATGCCATATTTGCATCGCTAAGAGGCTCTCGCTGTAGGCCGGCATGAGAGACCAAAGCCCACAGGTGAGTCACAAACTCCCCTCCCGTTGCCAAGTGCTCGACGTGCGCTTTTGCATCGTCCGATGGAGCCACATACAACATCAGTTCGGCCCAAAAGTCAGCCAGGATCTTCCCAATGCGCCGCGGGTTAACTTTCAGCAATTGGACCCCCAACCGAGCGCCCCAAATCATGACTGTATCGTCTGGTTTTTTCGCAATATCCTTCAGGTGGTTGATTTTTTCTTGAACTGTCTTGCATCCATCAAGCTCCTCCCGCGCCTCAAGGGTCATCTGGTCAAACATGTTCTCCGCGACATAAAGGTGGTCGGGTAACAATCTCGGGGCGAATGCCACCAAATAGGCAATGTATTTGGACAAGTTAGTCGCTACGCGGAAGTTTGGATCTTGATTCGATGGCGGCTCGTGCTCAAGAAAGCTCGTAGCAATATGCCAAACCATTATAACCTGAGTTTGCGTCTCGAGCTTGCATGCCCAAGAGAGCTCATCCGACACATTGTTTAGTCTCAGAGAAGCTTGTCCATTCTCCAATTTTCCGTTACTGTTCTTCAGAGAACGAAACACAGCCTTCTTCACTTCATTCGACAAATCAACAGGAGTGCCTTGTTTTTGACCGCTCCGAACCACATCGATGAAATTGATTGTGCAGAAATTGTAGAGCAATCTAGAAGGGACGTAATTGTACGATTCGAGAAAAGAGTATTGGCGAAGTTTCCTTTCCCAAGGCTTCAAACGTACCCAGCATATTAGTCCTATCAGCTTCTCCATGGGTTTGTTCCCGTGCCACGACTCCTTTTGCACGTAGTTGCAAAGCCATGTAAATTTCGCCCAATCGGAGATGGCCATTAGAAAGAGCTGAGCAAGCTCAACACATATGAATACCAGGAGAACGACCGCAGTCATGAGAACGTCGATGCTCAACCCATTGGATGTCACCAATTGGACAAAAATACCTTGGGGCTTTGTGGTCTTGGGCATCAGGAATACTACTGTTAGCATAGTGCCCATGATCAAACACAAGAGCTCCACCACTCTCAGCTGCCAAAGGCGTGCTTGGAAAATGATGGGGTAATTGGTGTAGAAAAAATCGTGAAAAAAGGCAAGCTCGACTTCAGCGACTCGAAATGCTCGCTCAAACCCATCTTCTTTCCGAAGAATTCCGTCTCGAATTAAGCGCCATGCCGTCTGATGAGCTTCTTTCGGCAACAAGTAGCGCGAAAATTTCAAACGGAGAAGCAGGTAGAGCGAATAAGAGACGCAAATATCCTTGAGCTTGTCATCCCGGTCTCCCCCGCTTGAGCTCAAAAGCCGCCCTTTGCACGCCCACACCTTTTCTATGGTGATGACTTCCTCCTCGTGGTCTTTTGAAACCCTATTGGGATTTGACTTTGGTGCTGCGACTTCGCCAAAGACTCTCTCGAGTAAGGTCCGACTCACTTTCACCACATATTTGTATCCTTTCATAGTGATGGGATCGACTTCGCTGGGATCGACTTCGCCGCGATCTGGGCAATGATGCTTGGAGCTCATATGATCCGCGACCCATTTTATTATTCGGTGCCGGCCAAACGCGCTCACCGGCACGAGCGACAGTGCTCTCTCTGTTGTCTTCAGCACTAGGAGGACGAAATAGAGCAGGAAAACCGCCAGCCTTGACGGCATGGTGGTCAGATAGAGTGTCCACAATGTTAGTAACCCTATGAACGTGACTAAGTGTTGCCAAGCATATTTCTTCCACTGCTCATTGTCCTCAAGACTGTATGCAGAGAAAGAGTATGAGCTTCCAAGAAAGATCATCAAGAAAGTCGCCCACAGCGGGAACAGTGGGTTGCGGAACGGGGATTCGCGCATTAGCCCGAGCGTGTACGTTATCAAGTAGCCCGAGAGAGCGTACGCGGCCCACAGCACGACCTTGAGCATCGGATTGTTGTTCCGACGCCTCAATGAGCCGAAAGCTGCGAGGAAGAGGAGCAGGAAGGCGACCAAGCCCACATAGAGCTCTATCAGCACGAGCATGCCCTCCGGGGTTTGGAGCCTCTTCACAACCACGGTGGCCTGGGTGATGGTTTGGTTCACCGTCACATCTCGGCTTCCTTGGAAGTCCCTCATTTTTTTTTGTTGTTGGTGGTGGTGAATAGAGACAGATTGTGATCTTGGTGAGTGTAAGAGAGAGCCAAGAAGTTTAGAAGCTTTGAGAGTTCGTTTCCTGTGTGGGGAGATGAAGGAGGAAACCTGCCTTTATCGATATCCCCCGACGTACCGAGTGGGTTCCAGCCATTAACTTTGATCCCAACCGCACCAAGTTCCAATCATTTAGTAAACAACGTCAATGGAATTATAATTGCTGCCCGCATAAGGAATTTCTCTTTCCCTCGGTCCTTTAGGGCCATGGGAAAAGAGCATTCCTTACTCAATTAAAAAAGTTGATATTATTAAAAATCTTAGATTGGTACCCATAACACATTTATTCAAAAATATCTTTTCTCTCGTAAAAAAAATCTCAAACTGGTGACACGTTCATACCAAACTAATTTTCGTCTCACGAAAATTCCCAAACCGGTGTCTCTCACCCAACTTTACCCTTTACGTTGAGTTTTGGGTTAGGGGTATAAATTTGGGATTTTTTGTGAGATGAAAATTATTGTAGGGAAAATATGTTATGTGTATTGGTTTGAGTTTTTTTAATGAGATAAACATCAATTTTGGTTTAAATATATTATGGGATAATGATTTCTAATTTTTAATGATATAAACCACAAAAAAGAACTTATATAGACTATATTGCCCAATCGCTTCTTCAAAAAGACATTTCACAAAAAAAAGTAGAAAAAGAGAGCACTCATCTTGGTTATTAAAAAATGGGATAAGTGCATTGAAAATCATAAAATTTTTTACGAAAATGCAATTAAATTCTAAAATGGAAGGACTTGTTTGGACGGAGTCACGTCATCGTCACATAGGATTAAGAAAATAATAAAAAAAATTATGTTAGCATTTTTTGTTAGCCAAATTAAATGGAGTTAATGGAAGGGCTCAATTGAACTAATTTGATCAGTTTCATGATTTTATTGCACTTTTTGCAAGTTTTAGAACTCAATTGTACTTTCGTAACAAGCTTTAGGACTTCTAATGTATTTATCACCTAAAAGATTAAAAGTGCCAATGAGACATCCAGCCCAATTTGAGTTTTCTTCTTTCGCTTTCTCTTTTCTCTTGTGATCTCTTCTTGTTGACTTTTCTTTTTCAAAATTCTTACACTTTCACATGATTTTTGGAGGATTTAGAGCAATCTTTTCCCATTGGTCTTCTTGCTTTTCTCTATTCATTTACCAGGAGAAATAAAATTAAGATGTATGTACTATCTCTAGTTTTAAATTGAATTATTGTATTGGTTTTCTTCGACATCATTCTGTTAGAATTTGTAGGCCCACTATTGCCTATTAATAAACCTTAAACTGTTAAATAAAAACGTGCTTTAATATTTAATTATTCTACACACTCCTCCTCATATGTATGCTGGACTTTAGCTTAATCCTAAAGCGTGAAAATGTAATTGGAAAGGTAAATAGAAACACGGAAAGGTTTGAACTCTGGACTCCTCTAATACCATTAAAGAATAAAGGTGTTTGATTATTGATTTCAACGTACAATTTGTTGAGATGATGACTACTACATAAAGATATTACAAAGTGTTGCTATTCACGAAGAAACAATACAACAATGGAAATCATACTTGAAAAGATCCTTATATTACAAGTGCTGTTAATCCATTGATCTTAGTATTTTCACGAATCTGCTTTTGAGTTTGATTGACATATCTAGATTCTTTTCCTTTGATTAATAAATCAGTGCCTTTAAAAAGAACATGCTCGCTTTTGTAGTGCTTGTTTATCATGATTTTACTTGGGATTTCACTTTTTGCCATGGATTGACTGCTTCTCGATCCAAAGAATAGTGCACATTGAAGAAAATTTGAAATCCATTGAGTTCTAAATCATGCGCAGGGAGATTTGGAGTGTGAGGAAACAATGCAAGCAACCTGTGCACAAAAGTCCAACATCGGGCATATATAAGGACGATACACACCTTATAAGAGGCATGGTTATTGATACCGTTCGCCGAGCTCAATTGGACGGGATTGTAACCTAGGTGAAGGCATCAATGTAGTGGGACGAGGGTTCAATTCTTGTAGGTCTGGCTTGCTGTGGCTCTCATCTGGCTCGCCCCATTCCAAGCCGAGAGTTGATTCATGCGGACCGAGCAAAGGCTTGGGCGGCGTGGGGCTCGGTCCTTAGAGAGGAGAGGTCCACATGAGGCTAGCTTCATAGAGCAACGAAAACCTACCACTCTCGACAGTGGAACAATAACGGGTCGGGACCACTCAGGTCCGCCATGGTCCGATGGACAGAATCCTCCGTACCCTCACTTTTTTTTTCCTTTTTCCGTCCCTCTTGTTTACTTTTGTGCGTGGGCACAGCCTTATTTGTTCTTCTTTTTTTTTTTTCCATTTTCTTTTGTGTTTGGTTTGAACGGCTATAGGAAAAATGATAAACCGTGTGAAGGGCTTTTGAGTCCATTGAACTATTTATGCTTTATAAGTACAAAAAGAACTAGAATAAAGAATATAGTGTAATTAACGCAAGAATAATTTCTTTCGTTTAGGAACAATTCAATATTTATTCCCGCAAGGATGACAAAACTAGAATAAAGAATATAAGATATCAAACGCAAAGAATAATATTTTTTATTTGGGAATAATTCAAGATTTATTCCCATAGAGAAAGGGTGGCGATGTCTTCTTGTTGACTTTTGTTTTTTTTTTTTTCAAAGTTCTTACAATTTTACATTATTTTTGGAGAATTTACAGCAATCTTTTCTTCCATTTGTCTTTTTGCTTTTCTCTAATCATTTACTAAAGAAAATATATTTAAGATGCATGCATTATGTCTGCTTTCAAATTGTTAAATCGAATTGTCGTATTGGTTTTCTTCGACATTATTTTGTGATATTTAGTAGTCCAATTGCTCTAAAAACTTAAGTTATTAGATGAATATATAATTTAATATTCAATTACTTTAATACTCCTCTCAGCATAGGCTGGATTTTAGCCTAAGCCTAAAACATGGAAATGTAATTGGGGACGTAAACAGAGACAAGAAAAGATTTGCACTCATGACTCTTACTTTGATACCATAAGAACCAAGATATTTGATTGTTGATCTCAACGAATGACTGTTGAGATAATGTCACTATATGAAGATTTTAAAGTGTTACACTTCATAAGGAAACAATCCAACAATAGAAATAATAGATAAAAAAATCCTTATATTACGAGAGCCGTCATTCCTTTGATTTTAGTATTTTCAAGAATCTGTTGTGATTTTGATTAACATATTTAGATTCATCTCCTTTAATTGATAAATCAATGCCTTTAAAAAAAAAATGCTCGTCCAGCTTTTGCGGTGCTTTTCAATCAAGATTTTACTCAGGATTTCGATCTCTGCCATAGATTTTTTTTTTTTGTAAAGGATCTCTGCCATAGATTGGCCGCTTCCTGATCCAAAGAACAGTGGACATTGAACAAAATTTGAAATCCATTGGGTTATGAATCGTGTGCAGAGAGACATCAAGTGTGACGAAGGGAAACAGTGCAAGCAATCCAGTGCATAAAAGTAGTCACACATTGGGCATCCATAAGGACAATACACACTTTATAAGATGCACAGCTACCGATGCCGTCCGTCGAGCTCAGTTGTGCGGGCCATCGATGTGGTGGAACACGAGTTTAATTCTTGCAGGACGGGACTGCTGTGGTTCTCATCTGGCCTGACCGTTCTAAGTTGAGAATCGATCCGTGCTGGTTGAGCGAAAAGTCTTGGGGCAGCATGGGTCCTATGGAGGGGACGGGTCCGCGCGTGAGCCTAGCTTCACAGAGCAACGAAAACCTTCTGCTCTCGGTAGAAAAAAAGATTAACTGTGTGAGGGGTTTTCTTAGTGCATTGAGATTTATGTTTTATAAGTAAAAAAAGGCAGAAAGAACTAGAATGAAGAATATAGTGTAATTAACGCGAGAATAATTTCTTTGATTTAGGAACAATTCGAGATTTACTTCCGTAAAAATGACAAAACTAGAATGAAGAATATAAGGTGACAAATGCAAGAATAATATCTTCATTTGGGAATTATTCGAGATTTAGTCCCATAGAGACGAAGAATAGCGATCCTTTCTTGTGGATTTTTTTTTTTTGGATAAGTACATTGTTTCGAAAGTGCAATTGAGCGCCAAAATTTTTAAAAAGTACAATCAAATCCTAAAACTTATCGCGAAAGTACAATTGAGTCATAAAACTTTCAAAAAGTGCAATCAAGTTCTAAAACTTGTCAAAATGGTACAATCAAGTTCTTTCGTTGACTATACTTTTTTAAAGTTTTGGGACTCGATTACATTTTCTTGACAAATTTTAGCACTTGATTTCACTTTTTGAAAGTTTTGAGATTCAATTGCACTTTTATAATAAGTTTTAGGACTTGCTAAGCACTTATCCCTTTTTTTTTTTTCAAAATTCTTTCATTTGAACATGATTTTTGGAGGATCTACAACAATCTTTTCTCCCATTTTTCTTCCTCCTTTTCTCTATTCATTTACTAGGGGAAATGTAATTAAGCCGTGTGCACTATCTGTACTTTCAAACTGTTAAATTGAATTATTGTATTGGTTTTCTTTGACATCATTCATGAGATTTTGTAAGACATTGCCAACGGAGTTTTAAGCTATTAAATGAAGATGTAGTTTGATATTTTATTACTTTAATACTCTCTCTCCCACATCTTGGCAAGACATTGGCCTGAGCCTAAAGCATGGAAATGTAATTAGGGAGGTAAACAAAGACAAAAAAATTTGAACTCAGTACTCCTATTCTAATACCATGAAAGAACAAAGGTGTTTTGATTGTTGATCTCAACATACAATTTATGGAGATGATGTCTACTATATAAAAATATTACAAAGTGTTACAATTCATAAGCAAACAATACAATAATGGAGATAATAAATGGAAAGATCCTTAGATTACAAGATTTGTTTAATCCCTTGATTTTAGTATCTTCAAAAATCTGCTTGTGATTATGATTGACATATTTAGGTTCTTCTCCCTTAATTGATAAATCAGTGCATTTAAGAAGAACATGCTCTTTACGGTGCTTTTCGATCATTTACTCGGGATTTTGATTTTTGCCATCTTGATTCTTCTCCCTTGCTTTTCAATGTTTGCTTCTTGATCCAAAGAATAGTGTACATCGTAGAAAATTTGGAATCCATTGAGCTCTCAATTGTGCACAGAGAGATATGAAGTGTGACGAAGGGAAACAATGCAAGCAATCCTATGCATAGAAGTCCCACATCGGGCATATGTAAGGACAATACACAGTTTATAAGAGGCACTGTTATGAGTGCTCCTCGCCAAGCTAAGTTGTTCGAGCTTGTAACTTAGGCGGGAGCATCGATGTGGCTGGTAACGGGTTCAACTTTTGCAGGTTGTGGCTCTTATCTGGCCCATCCATGCACAGGCCGAGCTAAGGCTTGGGCAGCGTGGGAGGGGTTTGCGTGAAGCAGACTTCACATGGTAGCGAAAGCCTCCTGCTCCCGGCAATAGAAGGATAATATGTTGGCGCCAGTTGAGTTCGACATGGTTCAATGGATCGATTCCTTTGGACCACCACTTTTTTTTTTCATTTTTCCGTCCCTCTTCTTAACCTCAATGCGTAGGCACAATCTTATTTTTTTTACCCTTTTTTCTTGGGATACAAATACTACAAGTAATATAACATTCGTACAATACTTACTTAATGTCATAACTTTTTTTTTCAACTACTTAAGTGCCATGACTTCTAAAAAAGCATTCACTTTAGTGTCATAATTTCAGACTATCACTTAAGTGCAAAATTTTTCAAAAACATTCACCAAACTATCGGAACTCCAACATGGCATAACACATGTAGTGAACGATTTTAAAAAGTTGTAGCACCCAAGCGATCGATTGAAGAATTATATGGCATTCAAGTGATCAGAAAAAAAAGTTATAATACTTAAATGAATGTTGTATATAAGTTATGACACTTAAGTGATCGAAAAAAAAGTAATGGCACTTAAGTGAGTTTCGTATAAAAGTTATGGCACTTGTGATGTACTTTTTCTCTTTTTTCTTTGATGTTTGGTTTGAAAGGTTGGTAACGAGTATAGGGAAAAAGCAAAAATTGTGAAGTTGGTTTTTGAGTCCATTGAAGTATTTATGTTTTAGGGATATGTGTATTTGGAAATCTTAAAATTTGTCAAGTAAGTGCGATTGTATTCTAAATCTTTCAAAAAGTATAATTAAGTCCTAAAACTTTCAAAAATTACAATCAAGTCCTAAAACTTATCAAATTTGCTCAATAAAGTTCTTCTGTTGATTACACTTTTTGAAAGTTTTGGGATTCGATTATATTTTCATGACAAGTTTTAGAACTTAATTACATTTTTTTTAAAATTTCAAGACTCAATTGCACTTTCGTAACAAGTTTTAGAACTTGCGGTGCACTTATCCATATGTTTTATAAGTAAAAAAAAGGCAAAAAGAACAAGAATGAAGAATATAGTGTAATTAACGCGAGAATAATTTCTTTGTTTGGGAATAATTTGAGATTTACTCCTGTAAAGATGATAAAACTAGAATGAAGAATATAGTGTAACAAACGGAAGAATAATATGGGAATAATTCGAGATTTATTCCCATAGAGATGATAAGATCATTTGGTATGAGTTATACATTTACCATTTTGATTTTGCATGTTTCAAAAAGCATCTTTTCTTGCTTTTAAGTTTCGTCCACGCTATGCCAAAAAACGCTACAATTGCTTCCTAGTCGGAGAGTTGACAACAACTTCAGAAAATCACTTGGAAACAAAAGATAAAACAGGGATACAAATTGCGAAGGCTATGGAGTTTAGAGTATTAAATAATTTTATAATACAATCAACTAAATGTGAAATTCAAAACTACACTCAATTAATAGCAAGACATTTCAATGTTGTTATTTTTTTGGGTTAATACTACAAAAACTCCAAACTAATATCTTGTGACAAATTTTCCTCAAATTAATTTTTTGACTACAAAAAATTCCAAACTAGTATACATGTGACAAATTTACCCTAAACTAATTTTTGGCCACCAAAAACCCCAAACTTGTTTATTTGTGACAAATTTACCCTCCGCTAAATTGGATTAATATCACGAAAAATCACAAACTAGTACACCTATGACAAGTGAAGGATAAAACCTCAAACTGGTACACTCGTCAACTACCACTCCAACTCAAAAATTTTGACTGTAAAATTTAAAAAAAACTAACGGAGAATAAAATTGTCATAAGTGCATTGATTTAAAGTTTTTGGTGATTAAAAATTTAATTTGGGGTAAATTTATCACATATGTATCAGTTTGGAGTTTTTAATGGTATTAACCCTATTTTTTTTTTCACTTGCTACATCCGTTTTCTTTGATAATTCTACTCTCGAAATGCTGTTTCAGCATATGTTGCTTTGGCTTACGATGGCCAGCATTTAATAATTTGCAAACAAGCTGTTTCGAGTGAAAAAAAAGAAGAAGATAAATTGATTCTCTGAGAGTACTAGCAGGAGGATTTTCAGCAGGTGTCGTGCAGAAGCATCTAGGTGACATAAATGTAGTAGACTCATAAGTAAATAAGAAAAATGAAGGAGGAGGCTCAATCATCTAGTGAACATCACACAGCAAAACAACAATAACTTGTGAAAAGTGGCTCTTCTGCCGTTGTAAAATAATCAATACCGACAACAATCATAAACAAAGACATCATTCTGACGAGTTTTGTCTCAGCAATACAATCACGGGACCGAGAATTGTGCCACTAAAAGTTCTCACCCTGTTACTACGAGTTCAAAAGAAGTATCGTTTTGGATCCTCCTTACCTTCAATCGTAGCACGGCAATTGACTATTTCAGTCATAGGCCATCAGACAGCCTACTCGAGGGCAAGTAACTTACGCCAGTTTGGCCAGGATTTGTGAGTAACTCAAAGTTTCCAGCGGTAAACGACTCGTCCTTCAGAGAGATTGGTCTTTTGAGAATAGAATATGCACAATACTCTACTTCATACACCATTGCATCCTTCAAAAATGCTGAGACCGACACTCCAACTCCTTCCCCTGCACAGAAGCACAACTTTTGAAATTTCGGCAAATCAGCAAAAGCATGTCATGGAACTTGCAGGCTGCATTGATTTGCTTTAACCGATGGTCAATCTTTGTGCTTCTTGAATATATCCCAAGATCAATATTGTCTATCCCTTAGAGATTGTCACTGTAAGACCTATCAATGGGTCTCAACCATCTAATTGAAAGCACTCTGAATGTATAATGCTATAAATCTGGATTCAAAAAGCATGCCTAGTTGCTAAAAAAGCCGATGAAATAAAGTAGAGGAACCTAAAATTCAACTGAGCTTGCTTGACATGATGTTCTGAAGATGTTGTCTTCACAATCATATGAAAATTATTATCTTACCGTGTGTGACAAGCAGCAAGTTTTCTGATGGATATTTATCAGCTAGGGCAACAATAATTTGCTCATATCTAGCTCGTGCACGCAATACTGTCTCTTCCCATTGTGGCATCTGCAGCCAATTTGCATCAATGCAAAGTGAAGTCGTGATTATATTGCCAGTAGATGTATTGGCATCCAGTTATATAATTTCCAGGCAAAAGCATACTGTTTGTCCAAAAAATTTCACCTGTTTATACACTCTTTCTACTGTATGATCCACTGTACCCGTCGGTAGCATGGCTTCAAGCTCAGAAATATCAAATCCCCACTCCCCATCTTTAGGAGGAAATCTGATGGCTTCCCGGTTCAACATCTCACACAATCCATAGTCAATTGAAACCTGCAGAATGAGTTTAAAGATTAAAAGCTTTTATCATTCAGTTATAATCTCATGAACGGAATTCTGCAGTAAACAAACTCACAACATGACCAAATGTCAGTTGCATCGTTTATTGAAAAAGCAGACCACAAAATCTGTGGGTTTGATCTCTGTTTATGTATTCTTCAATCAACTGATTTGCACATAGAAGCCGGACTCCGTACACCCCTCTACAGATGACTATTTACAATTTAACGGTGTAAATAAGCCGGAATCCGTACAATCCAGGAACAATCTATTGTTAGAAGGAAATATCAATTTCTTTTTCTAGGGATTCTACCTTAACGTTTAATTGCAACCAAGCAATACAGGTGAACATTGTTCAACCTAGTTCCCACTCACATTAGATCTGTCAACCAAAGCAATAGAAGTCCACGGAGGTCTTAACCAAAACATAATATTATTAAGATGCACCCAATTCAAAAGACTTTGCAAGAATGTGTGTGCTTACTGCTTTTCATACAAATGGAAGATCTAGATGACCTAAACCGGAAGAAATAGCTAGAGAGAGAGAGAGAGGAAGAGACAAAACTAAACTGCGACAATTTCGTCTCTTGGTAGTGACATGTTAATATGAAGCAAAGAAGTGAACTATCGAAAGACTATGTACTCTTTGGAAGTGGAAGAAAATTATTTCCTTTGCTTCCTTCCAACTTTGGATGAAACAGAGCCTGACTGAAAGAGAAAATACCCTTCTCCTGAACTCTCACATAATCCCCATGATCTCAAAAGTAGTAAAGCAACATGTTTCACCCTGAGATAAGCTTTCCTTCATAAAAATTTCTCCTACCTTCCCTCTACACTAACATGGCATAAACAAGATTAGAACTCTTTGATTAAAACCGACATTGATGATAAAATCTAGCTAATTCAAAGATACTCTGATACTGCACTGTGCTGCTTGACTCCGCCTACTATTGCATATTGCCATTGCCTTACTGATGCCACATATTTGATACATTTTCCAGAGTTCAGCAAAAGATATAAAATCACTATGCAGCGCCTTATATATTTAAGAATGTTACACGATACGATATCCAGATAACTGTGTTTCAAAGATATGCCCATTGCCGGGAATGAATGCTTCCTGAGCTAATTAGATCATAACTACTTACCTATCGCCAAACATAACTTCAAATGCAAGCTGATCCCAAAATGGGAAAAAGCAATATGCATTCTCTTCAGAGCCCAAATGAAAAATTAAAGTTCACAAACTTCAGCCCACAAGTCTCACCAGATAACTGCATCAGTAAAGTCAAACCTCAATCTGTTATCAAGCATTTGATTCAAATAGGCAATGGCACTTTCTTTTTCACTTGATTTTGCTCAGACAGGTCACACATTCACTCCACCTTAAACCAATGCCACAATTTTGTCGCTCAATTTCGCATCACTCTAGTGAGACACACCACACACCTCTCTCTCCCTCTCTCTCTCAATAAAACATTTCAAGTCAACATCAACATCTCGATAGGAAGGATTTCTACACATCAGACAAGTTTCTAACTTTACATATTACCTTCTAGATAACCATGGGCAAAGCTAATTTTCAAACCTTAATTCATTCCTCTCTCACATAACAGTGGGTCCCACATGGATGTAGTCCACTCTATTACTCATACAGAGTGCAAATATTTCCCACCAGTCATTCACTCCGGAGAAGTGTTCGCTATCTGATCAAATCTATATGTGTATCAAGCTGGCATGGACCGTATGTATGCAATACCGCTCCTTAGCTTGACACGCACGTCACCAAATCCCACCTACGCACCACGCAGAATCCACACCCGCACGCGTTGACCTTAAAGTCCATTGCTCTCTCGGCCTCTACCAAATCAATCGACCATCTACTCCAATCAAAACCATCGACATCGCCATCGCCATCGCCATTCAAACGATCGCACATCACAACGCGTGCGCACTCAAACAATCACAGACTCGGGGGCTGACCTTGACCCTCGACGGATCGAGGGAGAGGGCCTCGGAGGTCGTGGCGGTCAGGTCGTCGTCGTCGACGGCGCAGAGGGCGGAGACCGCCTCGGAGGCCGTCTGGACGCAGCGGAGGAACGGGGACACGAGGGCGCGGTGGATCGGGAAGCCGAGCTGATCCCGGAGCTTGCGGCCGGTGCAGAAGGCCCGGACCCGGCCCGCCTCCACGAGGGGCGGGTCCCAGGGGCGGGCCGCCGTGGACACCCAGAGCGGCTCGAAGTTGTCGATGCGGTCGCCGTGGCGCATCACGACGACGTGCTGGCGGCGCTGCGGGCCGGCCTGGGCATCGGGTGACGCCATCGTGACGGCGGCAGCGGCGGCGGCGGCGGCGGAGGGGCGGAGGAGCTTTTGGGGGGCGCGTGCGGGTGTAGAGGGAGAGAGAGAGTGGCGCGGGAGGGGAAGGGGAAGACGAGGAGAGAGGAGGGGGTGGTTGCTTGTTATAGAAATGAGCATTTTTGGGGGGAGGGTCGATGAGCGAAAGGCAAGGCCTTTTTGATTCGGTGAGCACGGGAGAAAGGGAAAAACAGGGAAATGTCTTCTGTTTTTTTTTTTTTTTGGGTCCTTTGAAAAGGGAATGCCTATTTATTTATTATTGGGAAATTTTCAAATAAATGCTCGAAATGTTCTCATTTTCTCAAATAAGGTATGAAGTGGACTTTGCGGTAAATAAAGGCCCAAAGTGCCATTGTTTTCTCAGATAAGAGGCATGAAGTGGCTATAATGACTTCAAATAAAGGCCTAACCTCGCCGACGAGCCAAATTTTTCGGCCGACCAAGGACATTTTGGTCCAAAAATAATTTTAATGTGAATTTTAATTAATTAGATTAAAAATTAAAAAGAAATGTTTTTTTAAGGAAAAAACAAGGGGAGGGATAGCCCTCCTTGCCTATGGCCACCGCCCCATCATCCGTGGGGCAGCAACCATGGCCGGCGGTGTCGTTGGCCAGCGGCAAGGGCCTGGCTAGAGCCCGGAGAGGGTTGCCAGACTTGTGCGAGGGCCAGTAGCCATCCTGTATACCCGGGCAAGGGCCG
Organism: Syzygium aqueum; assembly: GCA_031216185.1. Taxonomy (NCBI): domain Eukaryota; kingdom Viridiplantae; phylum Streptophyta; class Magnoliopsida; order Myrtales; family Myrtaceae; genus Syzygium; species Syzygium aqueum. The sequence goes on from CM062234.1 coordinate 21,766,368, forward strand.
GACCTCACCTAGATTTGGGAGAGGGTTGCCGATGACCCTGTCAGCCATTGTCGCCACCCCACCGGCCATGGGACAATGAGCCATAAGTGGAAGGGTTGCTACCAGCCCTCCCCCTCCCCCCTCCCCCCCCCCCTTTTTTTCTTTTACTTTAGATTCTATTTTTTTTTCATTTTTGAGTTTGTTTTTTTAAGAAAAAAATAAAAAAAATGAAAAAAGAAAGAATGAAAGGAAAAAAAATAAAAGATGAAAATGCTCTTGACTCCAATGATGTTATACCCTTTTTCGAGACTTGGATGATCACTTCAGATCTTTATTTAAGATAAGATTCATTTCATGCTCTTATTTGAGAAAGTGAGGACACTTCATTTCCTTACTTGATACATGGTTCACTTCATGTCTTTATTTGAGAAAATGATAGCACTTTAGGTCTTTATTTGAAAATTTTCCTTTATTTTATTTTTGAAAGGAAAATGAAATTTGCCGTCATAGGTGTGGCATGTTCCAAGCTATTGCTATTTTCTTTTTCTTTTTTAATACAAGAAGAGGACAATTATAGTTTGTCGCAAACATTGAGGGCATGCTAAGTTAACCGGAAAAATTACATTGAAGTTTCGCTAGGGATGAGCGGTTCCCGGCCAAATTTCGATCCCACGCAAGAACTGGGAATCGGATCGGAAGGACCGGTTTCCATTTTCTAGGACCGATGACCGGACCGGCTAGTCCTAGGATCGTGGACCGGACCAGACCAATGGTCCGGTTTGGTTCTAATGGAATCAATCATGTACTTTTAAATTAGGCTTTCTATTTTAAACAAATAAATGTATTTATTTTTCTATTTTCAAATGGAACCAATCACTTTCCAATGGAATCAATTCTATTTTCCAATGGAACAAATCCTTAAAAAAATTAGTAAAGGCAAGAGGGAATAGATTAGGCTTTCTTTTTTTCTTCAAAAAATTTAAAAAGTAAATATATATTTATCGATCCAGTTTGATCCGGTTCCCACCCTAGAACCGGGAACCGAACCGCCAGGAAACCGATTCCACTTTTAAGAACTAGGAACCGGACCGATACTCTCGAGGACCGGACCAAACTGGCCGGTCCGGTCCCGATTCGGGCGGTCTATCATGCTCACTCCTAAGTTTCGCATAAAAGGTTAGAATTAAATTGATAAAATTGAAAATTTTATGACTAAATTAGTATCCGGATAATTAGTTTATGACTAATTGAACATTTTCCCCTCATCTCCAAAACCACATTTTTTTGTCAAAATAACAGCTTTATTTATTATGGTTAGTATCACGAAAAAATTGATACACCCGTAATAAATTTACCAAAACATAAATTTTTGACCACCAAAAATCCCCAAGTTGGTGTATCTGAAATAGATTTATCCAAAACTAATTTTTTGACAACTAAATTTACCCAATACATTTTCCTACATTTGTGACAAATTTGTTTTTCGTTAGTTTTCATTAAATTGGATTAATATCACGAAATACCACAAACTAGTACACTATGACAAACGGAGGGTAAAGCTCTAAATTGATACACCCGTCAATTGTCACGTGTTATCCAACTCAGCAATTTGACGGTAAATTTTGCGGAACTAACAGAGGGTAAAATTATTATGTGTGTATCAGTTTTGGATAAATTTATCAATGGTATATTAGTTTGAAGTTTTTTACGGTATTAACACTATTTATTTATTAAAAACTTAAACGTAGGGGCCCATAAAAGGGGCATATAAACACAACGAGTCCATAAGGGCCGGGTTGGACTAGCCAATTCTGTGGAAGAGAATTCGCTCACTGGACTTTTACAACCTGGTCCGCTACTCTGTTTTGCTTTCTACTACAATGGGCTACTCTTAGATCACCAAAGCAGAGTAACATATTTGGAGTTTCAGAGATAAGAGCGTGCTCTACCCATCCGGTGTGATCTGGGCACTTCAAAGATAGAATTAAACTCAAACAGTCGGAGTTAAGTTCAAGATTTTGTAGTCATCGAGGAGAGAGAAACTTCAGCGAGTACACGAGTGCTAGGGTATCCGTTTGTCTCCAAAGCCACACACTTTCAAGCCGCCTTTTGAGGTATATAATTAGAAGTAGTAGTCCCTTGAAGCGCACCGTCGTAAACCGCCTTCAAGGGCGCACTCTAGCAAGCTGTCTGCTGAGACATACGAGCCGCGTTGCAAGGCAGACGTAGTGAGCCGCCACTCAAGGTATGCCCTCACGATCCACCTTTCAAAGGCAGGACAAAGAAAGCGATCCACGGATCCATTCAGGAGAGGTCATTGGTGATGAACCAAGCGACCAACGCCTACCCAGTGATGCCCAGGAGGCCATATATGGAAGTTGACCTAAAAACTGAGACCTAACAAGGTGAAGTGCCCCCATAGGATGGCACAGCTCAAGATAGTTGAGAACGACTTGGGAAATTAGAAGTAGAGAATGCCAAGCTCCAATATAGTAACATCACGTTGTAAATAAGTTTCTCTCGTTATTTCGGTACTTTATCACCAAGAAAATGCTTGACCCGTTTAGTTCAACTTTCTCAAGGGACTTTCCTTAAAGGGAACTTCTTAATATTCGGCAAACTATTTTCCCACCTCTTTGGCTAAATGCTAGCCTTGGGAATGCTACTCCACCAATTAATAAAAATATGCCCGTTGCCTCTTTTGCCTTGAAAATCGTACTAAAAGTCCACTTTTGCCCCTTTAAAAATTGTCTTTGTACCCTCGACGCTTTCACCTTGCTCTGTACCGTTGCTTGCTCGTCGGCCTCCCTCGTTCCCCCCGTACCTCACCCCACCCGCTTGTTCGCTTCACTCGACTGCTCTGTTCCTTTTGCTCGCTCACATCTCTTTGCAGGTTCCTCACCCTCCTTCCCTCCCTTTGGTGGATCTGATTTCGCTTTGCTCTGGTCTCTCATTCTTGTTTCTATGATTTTTCCTGCTTAGTGTGTTAAAAAATGTTGCCCGTTAGCTAAAAATTGTTATAGGATTAGCAATAGTTCAGTAATAGTAGGGGAAATCGTTGTAGGGATTAGCGATAGTTCAGCGATAGTTGGGAAATCATTGTAGGGCCAGTAATAGTTCAGCAACAGTTGGGAAATCGTTGAAGGGCCAACAATAGTTCAGCAATCGTGGTGCGTAGGAAGTATTTTCTTCATTTTTTATTTTGTGTTTAGTTCATCTTCAGTGATACAACTTAATGCAAATGCAAATGCTATATTATAATACGCGAATCCTAAGCTTAAGGTTTTTAGGATGAAAGGCACACATCCTGATCTTGCAGTTTTGTTAGATCGAATGTTCAAAGATACAGTTGTTAATGGATCAATCACATGGAATCTTGGACAAGATTTATGTATTGATGATAATGTTGTTGAGATCACACAATTTGGTATCGGTGATCGTGTAGGATCTAGTGATGAAAATTTAGAGTGTCACATGGGTGAAATCATTGTTGAACTAATTGGAACTCAGAGCCGTAAAAAAATGGTGCATACTTCAATGAGGCAAGCTCGAGGAAAGAAAGAAAAGTGATTGACCACGGCACAGCAAATTGGAATGCAAATTAATATGCATTGTTCAATTGTTGACCATGAGTTTACAAAGTCGTTAAGGATGTCTATAATATTTAAGAATAATGTATTGTATTCTTAGGGACATGTGATCATGTGTATTATAATGAAATGACTCTTTTTTTAAAATTTGTTAATATGTTTCTTTTACATTACTCTCAAAAATAAATATAAACATCCGCAATTAGTCAATTTTTTACTTCAATTTTAAAATATTAAAATTTAAAACTTAAATTAATCACACCCAAGGACTTTCCAAATATATATTTACCAAATATCTTGCCTTTTCTCATAGCAGTTTTTAATTATAGTTTATGAAATAGTCTTGCATTCCCCAAAGCTCTTTATGCTAAAGGCATTTACATTTGGCTAAAGACTTTTCCCGAACGCCGAGCCAAATGGGTCTAAGTCCATATGACAGCACTAGGCTCATATAATCAAACACATGCAAAGCCCGTGCAGATTAGCGCAATGGCATTTATAGCTGCCGTAGAAGCTGTCAAACACAAACCCCTAATGGTAAGAAAAGACCTTAACATGGTCTTCTGGAAGGCAAGGATAGCTAAAAAGGCCTTTGGAATAGAGGAATATTGAGAGAAAGAGACATATTGGGTCAATTTCCTAGGGGGGGAGAGGTGTTAATACAGTAAGGAAATGCCCAATACAAGAAGGCCCTAACGATCGCGGCAAGGTTAAGAGCCACAGGACCCACCTGCGAGTCACTGCCCTACATGGAGGAGCATCCATGGTCGCTGTCAAGATTGCCCCATCGAGTTGTCTGGCTCAACTCGAATTAACCTCACGTACCGGGGATTAGCATGAGCTATCCTACAAGAATCAGTTCCTCTGTTGCCTGTAAGTGAAGGCCTGGTAAGCCCTAAACACACAGAGTCACCAGCGCTCACATTCAAATTCTCTCTTCTTCTCCCACACCATACTGACTCGGGTGCCGGAGTGTTTATCCAGGGGCACTCCCTGGACTCCTCCTCACCCATCTTTCTCTTGCAGATATCCAAATGCAGATATCAAAGACTCCCAAAGACAGGCTTCCCAATGCTCGGATCAACCACACGATGACAAACTTTGAAGTTGTATGCGTTAGACACTCGATCTAGTATCGAATAAGGAATCAAATTAGGGGGAAAAAAAACTCAAATGGCTTTGGGGTTACCAATGTCACCTCCAATTTGGTCGGTCCTCACCCAGACCTCAAGGCGAGTGAGGGTTGGCCGGCCCTCACCTGTGACCGGCGAGTTGTTTGAATAGCAATTTCCTTCTTAAGCTTGAATCCTTGTAGACTTGGTTATTTTATAAATATAACTTGATGTTAAACTTATGGGCGGAACTCCGAAAGGACCGTAAGCCGAATATCCGACTTGACTCGCCTAAACCTGTCCATCGACCAGGTATACTTCTATTAATAGGAATGCACACTCGCACAAGTTTGGAGAATTGAACTTGCAAGATTCTTATTGGCTCTAGTACAATGAACATAACGATGAATGCATCAATTTGTGGGATTCCACTCCATCAAAAAGAGGGAGAAACCAAACTAGGGGGAAAAATACATTGACAAACTGGTTGATAGAGATTGTTCTCAAGGAACTTATGACAACATCAAAGGGAATGATATGAAGTTAGAGCTGTCAAACTCCAACAACCTTGATGGCTGACACGACGAGGAATTGGACTTCAACAATCAGAACATCATTATAAATAAACCCTTTCGATGGCTTATGGAGATCCTCTAAGGACATTAAGTCTGGGAAACCCCATGAATTTTCTGATCCTGTGACCCGGTGGCAATCTGCGAAACAAATTTTTCAATGGAAAACATTTAGTGAAAAATCAAATTGATAACTTTTCAAAAAGTGGTTGTCAGAAGATTAGAAACATGAAGCCTGGAGGCACTTACTTTTTCTCTCCTTGTGGTTATCATTCAGTTGGTCCAACACGCGCAAATTGCAATCGCGATACACTTTTCTCTTGGGAGGAAAGTCTTTATTACCAAGTAACTGTAAGTAAACGGAAAATGACTTCCCTTTAAGGGATCCATAGCCTTTATCAGTAGGGCTAATACCACGAAAAATCCTAAACTTGTATACCTGCGACAATTTTAATCCGAACTAACTTTTTGACCACTAAAAACCCAAACCGGTACACCTATAACAAATTTACCCTCCGTTAGTTTTCGTTAAATTTTATTATATAATTGTTAAGTTTGATGATACCCGGTAGTTGACAGGTATACCAGTTTCAGATTTTACCCCTCTATTTATCGTAAGTTTACAAATTTGTGATTTTTCGTAATATTAATCCAATTTAATACACTGACGGTAGGTAAATTTGTCACAAATGTAACAGTTTGGGATTTTTAGCAAACAAAAAATTAATTTGGGGAAAAATTGTCATAGGTGTACTTGTTTAGAGTTTTTTGTGGTCAAAAAATTAATTCAGCATAAAATTATCATGAGTGTACAAATGTGGGGTTTTTTATGGTAAAAAAAATAGTTCGAGGTAAATTTATCGCAGATATACCAATTTAGGATTTTTGGTGGTCAAAATATTAGTTCGGGGTAAATTGTCACAGGTATTCTAGTTTAGGGTTTTTCATGATATTAACCCTTATTAATATTAGTATCAAAATTACTAACTTCAGGGTTATAGTGCCACCTAAGGTAAAAACATAGCCCGGGATACTCTTTGTGACATTCCGAATTTCGACCTATTTTTGGGATTTATAAAACGCGTAATTTGTCAGTGTGCTTATAGTAAAATCTCGCCCGGGAACTGATCACTCCCGGTAATCTTTTTAAATTAGAGATTTCGCTAGAATCGCACTCGATCGAATTTGGCCGTTATTTAGACCCCAAACTTGGCAGTCGATTTCCGGGAGTTTCGAGACAAATTAAATTGGACGGTGTCGATATTATTGTGGCCAGCGTCGAAATTATCAGGAATAGTGAGAAAGTGAAATTTTGGACCGGGTGCGGATTTGGACTGGTAGACCTCCCTCGTAGAGTGTTTTCGAGTTATTTTATTTATGGTTTACGTTGGCCTTGCCCTTATTATTTTTCTAGGATTTATTTCGGACCATAGATTTTATTTCCGAGTTTAAAAAGGGCCGTTAGATCGTACTCGAGGGTTATTATTTCTTTTCCTCTCTTCTCTCTCTCCCCTCTGCCGCGCATCTCTCTCTTCCCCCTGGACGCGCGCGACGTCCAGGTGCACGCTCGCCGCTTCCCCTTCCCCTCTTCCTTCTCTCTCTCTCTTTCTCTTCTCTCTCTCTCTCTCTCCTCCTTTCTCTCTTTCCCGAGCACGCAAAGGCCATGCAGACGCGCTCCTCTCCCCCACGTCTGACTCCCTCTGCCCCATGCATGTCCCTTCCCCATGCAGAACACCCCCCTCTCTCTCTCTCCTCTCTCCTCCCTTCTCTTCTTTTCCCCGCTCCCTCCCTATTCTTCGTCTGCTTCTTCCCCCGCTCGCCCGAACGGACGCCGGCCTGCTCAGCTCCTCCTGGCTGCAGACGACGACCGCGAGCCCCGCCGTCCGCCTTGCGCCGCCGTAGCCCGACCGTGCTGCACCGCCGCGGGCAGCCGTCGGCTACTCCCCCCCCTTCTTCCTCCTTCCTCCCCCGACCACCTCCACAGCAGCCCCTGCGCCACTGCAGCAACCGCCTCCGCCCGACGACCATCCAGCCTCCACCCGACGCCACTTCGCCAACCACCGTCGCCGTCGCCCTCCCTCACGCCGCTGCGGCGCCGCCTCGACGCCGGGAAGCTCTGGACGACGCTGCCCTTCCCTTCCTCCCGAGCGCGCGAGCTCAGCTCGCCGCCGCCCGCCGCCGCGTCCGGCGAGCCTCGGCCGCCGTCCAGCCTCCTGGCCAGCTCCCCAGCTCCTCGCCGTCCGCCGTGCTGCTTGACTGCCGCCGGTTCGCGCCCATCAGCCCCCACCAGCTCTCTCTCTCTCTCTCTCTCTCTCTCTCTCTCTCTCTCTCTCCTTCCCTTCCTCTTCTTCGCGCCAGCTTGAAGCCCCTGTTCGCCGCCGTGCGCCGCTGCCGTCGCCGTCGCCACCTTCGTCGAGCCAGCCGGGGACCAGCCCCGCCCAGCTCGGCCGACCAGCCGGCCAACCGACCTGCCAGCCAGCCGCCCCAGGCCACGCCGGAGCCGTCCTAGCCGCTGTGCTGCCCTCCCCGGAGCTCCCCAGCCGCTGTGCCGCCACGCCGGAGTCCCCCAGCCGCTGTGCCGCCACGCCGGAGCCCCCCAGCCGCTGTGCCGCCGCCCCCGAGCCGTCCCAGCCGCTGTCCCGCCGTGCCGGAGTCATTCCGGCCTCTGTCCCGCCGTGGCCGAGCCCCGCGCCCGTCGCCGCGCCCGTGGCCGAGCCCCGCGCCCGTCGCCGCGCCCGTCGCCGCGCCCGTTGCCGAGCCCCGCGCCCTTTCCGCTCGGCCGTGCGCCCCGGGCACGTCGCACGTTCGCCGCGCCCGTGCACTAGGCACGCTGACCGGCCGCCGTGCCCGCGCTGTCCAGCCATTGTGCCCGTGTGGCTAACTCCCGCGCCCGTCCGGTACTGTTCACCCGGGCCATTTTAGGCCCGAGCCGATTTTCCCCGGGCCAAACTTATGTAAGTGACTTCCTAAACCCTACCTAGTACTTTGGGTATTATTAGACTTGTCTAGAGATTAAATTAGTGCCGGTTTAGAAGCTAAACGTGGATTAGGGTCAATATTTGTAAGTGCGTATTTATTAGATTAAATCGCGATAATTGTGAGGCTTGATTAGTAGTTAATTATGGTGGGTTAATTATCCGTAGTGTCATGGCGGGTGTAGGGAAAATTTATGTGTGATTGTGGCCGGCTTGAATGTCGGAATCGTGAGCTTGCGATTTGGAATTGGAATGATTATGGGTGCATAATTGTGGCTATTATTGGTGAGTCAATAGTTGGTTGTTGTGGCAATTGTGGGTAAATTGGATGTACGTATGTGGCCGATTGAATGTCGAGTTTGTGGGTTGGTGTGGCGTGTCGTGAATTGGATTGAGTTGTGAATATGGGTTGTTTGATGAAATTGACGTGAAATTGATTGAATCGAATGGCGCGTGCTTGCCTGTCGATTTGAAGCCCAGATCGATCGGAGGGCTACGGACTTGGGACGTGTTGACGGCGGTCCGTGTGAAGGCATGACTGGCCGAGGTGCCAAATGGATGCGGGCTTGAGACGTGCTGACGGTGGCCCGTTAAAGGTGTGATAGACCGGGACGTGTTTACGTCGGTCATTGGAACGATTGATTGTGTGGCTTGGGACGTGTTGACGGCGGCCACTGGTACGGAATGATTGGTATGGCTTGGGACGTGTTGACGGCGGCCATTGGTTTGATTGATTGTGCGGCTGGTGAGCCCGTGAGAGGGAAGTTGGTTGGACGCGTGCATGCGACTTGAGTGTGATTGAAATGGCTGTAGCGTGTGATTGGATTGGCTGGTTGAGCGTGTGATTGGTTTGGCTGGTTGAGCGTGTGATTGGATTTGGCTGGTTGAGCGTGTGATTGGATTTGGCTAGTTGAGCGTGTGATTGAATTGGCTGGTTGAATTAGTTAGATTGATTGAGTGTGAGTGTGTTTGGTATTTGAGTGACTATGATGTGTTATTTAATTACCATTATTGCATTTATCACATGACGACTAATGTGCAGAGTTTACATGGACCTGATGGCGAGGTGAGTACAATAATGTGAATCTTTTTATATCTTATGGGGTAGATTGCATGTAAGACTTGTCTGGGTACGCATTGGCCTACGTGGGGTATAGGGGGTTGCTTATTGAGACTCGTTCTCACGGTTATTATATAACCATTTCAGATCCGCAGCCATGAGTGACTGGAGATGCCTCAAGTGTACCCCGGAGATCGAAGACGGGTCAAGTACCCGGTATTTTGAGTTTTCCCCTTTAGTAGAGAAGTTAAGTTTATGAACAATTGTCCCTTTTGAGGAATGTGGTCCCGATGTTGTGGCCTAGCTTAGGGAATTGTCTTTCTGTGAAAGTCGTATGTATCTGCTAAGTGTAGGAATTTCAGTCATTTGTTTCGTGCTATTGCTATCCCTTGTCATTATTAATTGTCCGGGTTATTTCTATTTACTTCCGCGCGTGTTAAATCTCTTACGTTTGGGTTGGGTCGGCGACGTGCCTGGGAAGTCGCATTCAATGATCGACCATCGAGGGGTGTCGCGAGCTCGTTAGGGTTCGGGGCGTGACACTCTTCCTATTGTTAAGGTCACCACCAACATCCGCATCACCAAAACCTTGTAAAGTTACACCTGACATGTCTCGTAGCTTACTCTTAATTTGGTCTTAGTCCTATTCTCCTAGCATATCAAGCAGAATTCATCCTGTCTCCGCACTTTCACTATTTTTCCTTAGCAGACTTCTTCATGAAAGCATTTATTTCTTCTCGTAAACAAACTCACCCTTTAGCCATTGTGCTTTGAAAGGACAGAATCTAAACTTTCTCATCCTCATTAGCTACCTTCATTCTAAGGATTTTATTTCAAATTTGTGACACTCAAGTGAATGGAAAAAAAGTTATAGCCTCTAATATAGACTTCCTCATCCTCATTAGCGGGAACAATGGGTTGCAGAACGGGGTTTTGCGCATTAGCTTGAGTTTGTATGTTATTAAGTAGCCCGAGAGAGTGTACTCCGCCCTTAGCACGACATTGAGCATCGAATTGTTGTTCTGACGCCTCAATGAGCCGAAAGCTATGAGGAAGAGGAGCAGGAAGGTGACTTATCTCTTATTTTTTTCAAAATTCTTACATTTTAACATGATTTTTGGAGGACTTAAATCAATCTTTTCTCCCATTTATCTTCCTCCTTTTCTCTATTCATTTACTAGAGGAAATATAATTAAGCTACGTGCTCTATCTCTACTGTCAAGCTACTAGACTAAATTATCACATTGGTTTTCTTCGACACCATTTTGTGAGATTTTATGGGGCACTGCGAACGGCTCTAAAAGCTCAAGTTTTTTTTTACGAATATGTGATTTAATATTTAATTACTCTAACACTCACTCTCATGTGTAGGCTAGACTTTGACCTAAGCCTAAAATGTGGAAATAAAATAAGGGAGGTATATAGAGACTTGGAAAGAATTGAACTCTGGACTTCTATTCTAATACCATAAAAGAACAAAGGTGTTCAAATGTTGAACTCTACATATAATTTATTGAGACGATGTCTACTATATAAAAATATTACAAAGTGTTACAATTCATTAGGAAACAATACAACAATGGAAATAATAAATGAAAAGATCCTTATATTATAAGAGCTGTCAATCCCTTGATTTTAGTATCTTCAAGAATTTGTTTATAATTTTGATTGACATATCTAGATTCTTCTCTCTAGATTAACAAATCGGTGCCTTTAGAAGAACATGCTTTTTGCCATGCTTTTTTATCATGATTTTACTCGAGATTTCCATTTCTGCCATCTTGATTCTTCTCCCTTGCTTTATAATGTCCGCTTCTCAATCCAAAGAATAGTGTACATTGAAGAAAATTCGAAATTCATTGAGTTGTCAATTGTGCATAGAGAGATATGAAGTGTGACGAAGGGAAACAATACAAGCAATTTTGTGCATAGAAGTTCCATATCAGGCGTATATAAGGACAATACACACTTTATAAGAGGCATATTTATCGATGCCGCTCGCCGAGTTCATTTGAGTGAGCTTGTAACTCACGTGGGGGCATCGATGTGGTGGGACATGGGTTCGATTCTTGCAAGTCGGGCCCGTTGTGGCTCTCATCTGGCCCGCCTGTTCCATGTCGAGAGTTGATCCATGCAGGCCGAGCAAAGGCTTGGGCCGCTTGGGAGGGGTCCGCGTGAGGGTGACTTCATAAAGCAACGAAAACCTCCTGCTGCCGGCAGTGAAAGGATAACGGACTTGTGCCATGGTCCATGGATCGAATCCTCTAGACCACACTTTCCCTTCCCTCTTCTTTACCTTAGTGCGTGGGCACAACCTTATTCTTTGGTGTTTGGTTTGAAAGGTTGCTAACGACTACAGGGAAAAACGATAAGCTGTGTGAGGGGTTTTTGAGTCCATTGAACTATTTATATTTTATAAGCAAGCAAAAAGAACAAGAATGAAGAATATTGTGTAATTAACGCAAGAATAATTTCTTTGTTTAGGAATGATTTGAGATTTATCCCCGTAAAGATGATTAAACTAGAATAAAGAATATAGCATAACAAACGCAAGAATAATATATTTCATTTGGGAACAATTCGGTCCCATTGGGAATGAGTTGTGCATTTATCATTTTGATTTTGCATGTTTCATAAAGCATCTTTTCTTGCCTATAAGTTTCATCCACGCAAATGGCGTGTTGTGCCAATAAACGTTACAACTGCTTCCTATTCGGAGAGTCGACAACAACTTCGGAAAACCACTTGGAAATAAGGGAGAAAAATGGGATGCGAATTTCGAAGGCTATGAACTTTAGCGTATTACATAAATTTATCATACATTCAACTAAATGCGATATTCAAAACTACACTCAATAATTAGCAAGACATTTCAGTGTTACCATTTTTTTTTCTCCGCTTGGAATTTCCATTTTCTTCGATAATTCTACTCTCGAAATGCTGTTTCAAAAAAGGTTTCCTTCGATTAGGATGGCCAGCATTTAATTATTCACAAACGAGCTGTCTCGAGTGAAAAAAGGATAAATCGATTCTCTGAGAGTCCTAGCAAGCAAATCCTGTTCCTCTTAGCTTGAAATGTTTCTGTTGGAGGATTTTCATTCCTTTTCACATTGATGCAACTTTCTTGTCAATTCTAAACTATGAATATGTAATTGGAAGTGTGATTTTGTTAATATTATGTGCTAGTCAACCTTGGATGGTCTTCACGACCCAAAAATAAAAGAAAAAAACCTTGGATGGTCAAGAACATGTCTCGTATTTTGTTATACACAAAAAACTTGTGGTTGACGTTAACTTTCCAACCATGAGGAAACCTATTTGTCCCCTTAATTGACAAATACAAGGAAGGAAAAATGACACAAATGGCTTTTGAACTTTGGCCCAATATGCAATGTGGTCTCTGAACTTTTAATTTGTTCAATGTGGCTCTTGAACTGTAACTCAATGTGTAATGTAATTCTTGAACTTTTAATTTATTTAAGATGATCCTTAAACTTTTGGTACATATTCAATTTAGTCCCTGAACTTTATAAAAATGCTTAATGTTGTCCTTGAACTCGAATTAATGGAAGGACAATATTGAACATTTTCATATTATTTAGCGACTAAGTTAAATATATAACCAAAGTCCAGGAACCACATTTAATAAATTAAAAACTCATGAATTACATTAAATAAATAAAAAAATCAGGGACCACATTATATATTATATCAAAATTCAGGGATCATTTATCCTACAAGGAAATATAACCTTGATAACCTAGAGCTCCCAATTTTCGGGTAGGAGGCATCATGGGGTTGTCTCCCCGGAACGTGGGTGCATCTTGCTCTTCTTTCGAATTGGAGTGGGCCTGGGTTTAAAAATTGGGCTTCCTCACTTCATGACCTTAAAGGGGGATCATGTCAAAGGGTTTATCTTTGAACTTTATTTGGTTTTGGGCAAAAATGATGTCGCCAAGTGAAAAATCAAATTTTGATGTGCCGAAAAGTAATCATAGAAACTTACCTGATTGCATCGAGTTATTTTTTCATTACTATTATGATCCAAACTCGCTCATCTGATGAGACAGAGGGAGCCAATCTAGCCCTTGAATCTTGTAATAAAAAATTGTATCCTTCACACGTTGGTTTCCGTGTTAGATAATAAAATAGCGTAGCCTTTGTTGAAGGGCTGTCCACTTGGCCCGTTCAAGCCAACGAGTGCTGAAGCACAAATTGGATACTAGTAATTTCCTTCTTAAACTTGCATTCGCGCGTAGACCCGATTGTTTATAAATATAGCTTGATGTTTAAGTAATGGGCAGAACTCCGAAAGGAACTGTAAGCCAAATATCTGACATGAGTCACACAAACCCGTCAATCTACTAGGTATTCTTCTATTAATAATTATGCATAATTGGAGAATTGAACTTGGGAAATTCTATGTTGGCTCAGTACAATAAACTCAACAATGAATGCATCAGTTCGCAGGATTTCACTCCATCAAATGGATGGAGAAACTAAACGAGGGGGAAAAACTCTATTGACAAATTGGTTGACAGACACTGTTGTCAAGGAACTTATGACAACATCGACGGAAATAATATGAAATTAGAGCCGTCAAACTCCAACGACCTTGGCGACCGACACCACAAGGAATTGGACTTGAACAATCAGAACATCATTGTAAATAAACCCTTTCGATGGCTTACATAGATCCTCTAAGGACATAAAGTCTCTAAAACCCCAGGTTGATTATGATGTAGTGAACCAATGGCTAGCTGCAAAATAAATTTTAATGGAAAATCTTTAATAAGATATCAAATCTATAATTTGCATGCAGTTAATTCTTATCCAAATAATGTCATATGACATGTATCTAATTTCCACTTAGTTAAGACTTTGGCTTCTTTTTTTTTTTTTTTTCTGGGAAGCATTCACCTTTTCATCCTGTCGCAAAGAATTCAAGCAATCCTAAGTAAAACTTATCAAAACATGGTTGTCTAAAGAGGATCAGAAGCATGAAGGCACTTACTTTCTTCCTCCTTATGGTTATCTTTCAATTGGTCCAATACGCGCAGATTATACTCGCAGTATAATTTTCTCTTGGGAGGAAGGTCTTGAGCACCAAGTAACCCTAAGAAAATGGACAATGACTTCCCTCGGTTGGCCGCATAGCCTTTGGGATGCACTCGGAGCTTCCTACATCCGATAACTGAGGTTAGAGAGAAAATGGAAATATACAAGTAAATAAAGTTTAATCTGCAAACTTTTCACTTTGAGAACGTACCAACGGTAACCGACCAAAAAAAAAAAAAAAAGAACGTACCAACGGCTCCCTCCAACAGTGAAGGCGTCAGAAGAGTAAATGCTCTGGTCTAATTTGGAGAAGCTTTGCATCTTCCAAGTGAAGGTCATGTTTGGCGGGTTTTCGATCATGGTAAGAGACTCCCATTTGCCAGTAGATTTGATAACAAAAACCTCGGCCCCAAATTTGCAAGAGTCGCCCACAAGGTATCCATTTGAAGCCTCTTTGAATGTTTCCAAGGACAGAAACTGAGAAAACCCCCATTGGGTCTTCAAGTCATGGAAGCTCCTCGCTGCCCCATTAGCATCTATACACAATTCCACGAATTGATACAACTTTCTCGTCAATTCTGAACTATGATTATGTAATTGGAAGGGTGATTTTGTTAATATTATGTGATGATATAACCTTGGATGGTCAAGTACGTGTCTCGTATCATGTCATACAGAAAAAGCTTGTATTCGACGTCAACCTTCCAATTGTGAGGAAGCCTATTTGTCTCCTCGATTGACAAATACAAGGAAATATATCCCGACCCATTATTGTCCTCGTCTCCATTAGGGTAAAGAGATAGGCTCCTGAAAAGAAGGAATTAGAAGTTTAATTAGCCGTTAATTGATTAAGCATTGAAGTTGTATCTCCTGATTGAGTTCATTGTGGTTCCAAAGAATATGTGTGACATCTCTAGATTAACTCACTCGAGGTATTATTCACTTTAGCCTGTCCCATACCGAGTCTCACAGTTTTATCCTTTGGCGTATAGGCAGATACTTTCCTAAGAAGTAACCCATCCTGATTGTGACATTCCGAGTTTCGACCCATTTTTGGGATTTATAAAACGCGTAATTTGTCAGTGTGCTTATAGTAAAATCTCGCCCGGGAACTGATCACTCCCGGTTATCATTTTAAATTAGAGATTTCGCTAGAATCGCGCTCGATCAAATTTGACCGTTATTTAGATCCCGAACTTGGCAGTCGATTTTCGGAAGTTTCAAGATGAAATAAATTGGACGGTGTCAATATTATGGTAATCAGCGTTGAGATTGTCAGGAATAGTGGAAAAAGGGGAGTTTTTGACCGAATGTAAATTTGGACTAGTAGACCTCCCTCGCTATAGTTTGATTTAATTAATTTGGCCTTTGTCCCTTTTTATATGCGAGGCCTATTTTGGACCGGTAGATCATTTTCGATTTTGAATTTGGGCCTTTGAATTGCATTTAATATTTGAATGTTCAAATGTTTTTTTTTTATTTTATTATTCTAATTCTTCCTCTCTCTCCCTCTCTCTCTCTCTTTTTCTCTTTTCCCCCGCGCACGCTTTCCCCCCTGCACACGTCTGCCCCCTCCTCTTCCCCATGCAGACCTGTCCACTCTTCTCTCTCTCTCTCTTTCTCTCTCTCTCTCTTTCTCTCTCCTCCCTTCTGCCGCACGCCCCCCATGCGCACGTTCTCCCTCTCTCTCTGCATGCAAACCCACGACTCTCTTCTCTCTCTCCTCTTTTCTCTTCTTCCTCTCTCTCTTCCCTTTTTCTTTTGGTCTTCTTCGGCTCCTTCCTTCCTTGACGAGCCTGCATGTGGCCCCTGCTCCGTCCGGCGTTGGCCCAGCTCGCCGACCGCCGCTCGACGGACTGACCTTCGCCTCTCGTCACCACCGCGCGCCATCCCGCCGTCGCCGCCATAGCAGTTCTTCCCCCCTCTCGCCCACTCTCCTCCCCCGCGGCCCCTCTCAGCCTCTGTCCGGCGCCGCCCCATCCCGTCGCTGCCGCGAGCTCAACTCTCCGAGCTGCCAGGAGCTCGCCGCCGCCACCGTCGCCCGACGCCACCGCGAGCCACCTCACAGCCGCAACTCAATGGGCTGAACTTCCCCTTTCCCCCCGGTTCGGCTCCGCTTCACCCAGCCACCGCACACCGCCGTTCCGACCGCCGTCGCTGCCTCGTCCACCACCACCCGGCATTCCTTCTGTCACCGACCGCCGCCGTGCCGCCCGGGCACCGCCGGCTCCGAGCCCTCACCGCCCCAGCTCTCTCTTTCTCTCCCTCGCCACCCTACTCGGCCGACTCTCCTCTCTCTCTCTCTCTCTCTCTCTCTCTCTCTCTCTCTCTCTCTCTCTCTCTCTCTCTCTCTCCGAGCTGGTCACCGGAGAGCTGCCCCGCTCGTCACCGCCGTCGTCCTAGCCGCCGCCGCGCCGTCGGACAGCCACCGCACCCTGGCCGACCGTCCTCTTCCCCTCCCTCGTGCATGCAGTAGCTCGCTGCTGCTCCGGCCATGGCCGAGCCTCGCCGAGCCGCCGGCCAGCTCGTCCGGCCACTTGCCCAACGCCGTCACCCAGCCAGTCGCTGCCAGCCAGTCGCTGCCATGCCGCCTCGTTGCCGCCGCGTCGCCGCCGCTGCCGGTCGTCGACCCAGCCAGCCAACCTCAGGCCGTGGCCGAGCAGCCCAAGCTAGCCCCGGGCCGTGGCCGAGCAGCCCAGGCCAGCCCCGGGCCGTGGCCGAGCAGCCTAGGCCGTGGCCGTGCCCGTGGCCGAGCGTCTCGGGCTGTGCCCGTCACCGTGCCCGTCGCCCGTAGCCGTCCCAGCCCTGTGCCCGGCGCCTTGCCCGTCCAACAAGGCGCGTCGCCCGTCCGTTCGCCCGTGCGCCCCCGGGCACGCCGCGCGGCCACCGCGCTCGCGCGCCAGGCACGCCGCGCGGCCACCGCGCCCGCGCGCCAGGCACGCCGACCGGCCATTGTGCCCGTGTTGGCCGGCCACCGCGCCTAGTCCGGTACTGTTCACCCGGGCCATTTTAGGCCCGAGTCGACTTTTCCCGGGCCAAAACTTTGTAAGTGACTTCCTAAACCCTACCTAGTACATTAGGTATTATTAGACTTGTCTAGAGAGTGATTAGTATCGGTTTAGGGGTTAAACGTGGATTAGGGTCAATGTTCGTATGTGCGTGATTGTTATATTGAATTGTGATAATTGTGGGGCTTAAATTAATAGCTAATCATGGTGGGCTAAATGATCGTATTGTCGTGGCTTGTGTGGGGGAAATTGACATTTGATTATGGCCGATTAGGATGATTTTGGTGCATATTAGTGGCTAATATTGGTGGGTCAATGATTGGCTTGTTGTGGCATTCGTGGGTGGATTTGATGTTCGTATGTGGCCGATTAATTATCGAGTTTGTGGGTTGGTATGACTTGTCATGTATTGGATTGAATTGTGGTTATGGATCGTTGGTGTAATTGATGTGAAATTGATTGAATTGGATGGCGTGTGCTTGCCTGTCGATTTGAAGCCCGGATCGATCGGAGGGCTACGGACTTGGGACGTGTTGACGGCGGTCCGTGTAAATGTGAATGGCCGGTGTGCCAGATGGGCCTGAGGCGCAGTAGCGCGGGCAGTGAGAACGGGCCTGAGGCGCAGTAGCGCGGGCAGTGAGAATGGGCCTGAGGCGCAGAGGCGCGGGCAGTGAGAATGGACCTGAGGCGCAGTGGCGCGGGTCGTGAGATAGATGTTCGGCCACGCATGTGATTTGAGTGTGATTGAAATGGCTGGTTGAGCGTGTGATTGAATTGGCTGGTTGAGCGTGTGATGGAATTGGCTGATTGAATTGGTGGGATTGATTGAGTGTAAGCGTGGTTGGTATTCGAGCGATTGTATTGTGTTATTTAGTTACTATTATTGCATTACCATGTTATGACTAACGTGCAGTGTTGGCATGGGCTTGATGACGAGGTAAGTTCAATAATGCGAATTAGATATATCTTATGGGGTAGATTGCATGTACGACTTGTCTGGGTACGCATTGGCCTACGTGGGGTATAGGGGGTTGCTTATTGAGACTCGTTCTCACGGTTATTATATAACCATTTCATATTCGCAATCATGAGGGATTGGAGACGCTTCAAGGGTATCTCGGAGATCAAAGACGAGTCAAGTACTCGATATTTTGAGTCCCCCTTTTTGTAGAGGAGTTAAGTTTGCGAACCATTGCCCTTTGAGAAACGTGGTTCTGTTGTTGTGGCCTAGCTTAGGGAATTGTCTTTTGTGGACATCATATGTATTCGTCAAGTGTAGAAATTACAGTCATTTGTTTATTGTTATTGCTGCCCCTTGTCATTATTAATTGTCCGGGGTTATTTCTATTTGTTTCCGCGCGTGCTTAATCTCTGATGTTTGGGTTGGGTCGGCGACGTGCCTGGGACGTCGCATTCAATGATCGACCATCGAGGGGTGTCGCGAGCTCGTTAGGGTTCGGGGCGTGACACTGATAGTGCTCTAGCTTGGGTTCGCTTAACTTTGAAGTTTCAAAGCAAAACTTGCCGTTACGTCAAAATACGTCTTTATGAGTTAATTTCAATTTTTACATATATATATCTCAGAATTGCTCTCCCCTTGTTCAATCCATAGTTCGGTTCATTCCTACCCTACACCATCCTAAAAGTTGCTACAAGCCTCTCCTTGTCTAAGCCCTCACCCTAGCAACTACTCTCCACCCTTGTCGGACCGGATCGTTATAATATAAGCCCTTAGTTTGACGGAAAATATGTTTGGAAGGGAAAAAAAGAAAGAAAAGGAAATTCGAGAACTCACCATTTGTAGCCCCCAGCTTCAAAAACACCGGATTCATACTTGTGCGCATTTGATTTTGATAATAAGGAAAATGATTGAATCTTCAATGAATAATGAGCTGGCGGAATATGTCTTCTGTACATGGCAGGTTCTGCCAAAAGAAAAAAAACATTTGAACACAATTGATCAGTTCTGGGAGATAGAAGGTTATTCAATGGCTCGCCCTAAATGTGCATAAATTGGCCCTTCCACTTTAGATCCTCTAGAAAAACTTTGAAGGCGAAATATTGGTGTCCAACCCCAACTGTGTTAAAATACTGAGCACAAATGACAATTGAGACTATGATAGATTATCGCATATTTCTTGAAGTAAATTTATTGTATCCAATTTGTTTTTGGGAAAGAGGTTTATTATCAAGTAAATCAAAATAATCTTGGGTGACCACTAATGATTGGAAGGATAAGTTATGACTTAGACTCATTTAGTAAGGGAAAAAGCCACAAAAACCCCAAACTTTTGTCAACTGTGACACATTCCACACTTTTTTCTGTGACACCGAAACCCCAAATTTATACTTGTGTCACTCATTTTGTGACACAAAAAATCCTAAACTCTTTTCCTCGACACCAATTTTTTACTCTTTTCCTCAATACCAATTTTTTAGGATAAATATGTCGCACGAATAGAAGTTTGGGATTTTTGGTATCATGCTCACATAGTTACAAGTTTGGAGTTTTTGGTGTCACAAAAAGAAGTTTGGGATAAATGTGTCACACTGTACAAGTTTGGAGTAAATGTGTCACATAGCTACAAGTTTGGAGTTTTTGGTGTTACAAAAAAAGTTTAGGATAAATGTGTCACAATGGACATAATATAGGGTTTTTAGTGGCTTTTACCTTCTAATAAATCAAGTCTTATTTAGGATATGGTAGATTCTGTAGTGGAGTCATAACGTCTCATACTAGAGTATAATTTTAGGGGCCGCACCATTATCCTGTGGGTGAGATCTTATTTGGCGCACATGAATGGGGCGATTTGTGGGAAATCATTAAAATTAATCGTGTCAAAGTGCTCCTATTAACCGAGTTACGAAAGAAGGCACATAAGAAAAAGACATGAAATATTAAGAGTGAGATCACGTTAATTGTAAAACGGCCAAGAGAGATGAGAAAGATCGAAGTACCAGGTCCAGTGCCTCTGTCCTTGTTTTCCATTGTAGAAAGCATGGCTGGCTCTTCTTTGGCTCACAGATGCGTCTCTCTCTAGCTCTGCTTAACCTTATGGACTATCCCACAAACCAAACTGGCGTATATATAGTGTTAGCAATAATACAATATTTACTTGATTCTGCATCTCTCTCGAGATTATACATATATCTCTTTTAATAGTGCATATCCTTAATTGGTTATATTTGGTGTTATGTTTATCTTATTACCTTAAATAGCTATCCAATAAAGCTATAAATAGGCTCGTGTAATATTTAAAAACATGTCAAGATATACACATTCTACAACTCTCTTTTCTTCATCATTATTCTCAACTTGGTATTAGAGCCACTGGGTACACATAGCACTCGATGCACCTCATGCAACCCAATGTGTTCCATAGCAAAATAAATTCCAAAATAAAACCATGCCCAAAGCTGTGCAGTACCGGTTTTGAACATTTCCACTATTGATTTCATGGAGATTGGAGATTTTGGGACACTGTTTTATTTTTCAAACTCAAGATGGTTTGTTTCAACTCAACTTGCTTGCGTTGAGGGCATGTTAGCGATATTAGGATATTTTCTTGATTCAGCATGTCTTTAGCAATATTCGGCATATCCATTAGCCAACCCCTAGATGGTGCAACTTCGGGAGGGTCGCAACAAAAGGTCTGACAAAAAAAAAACTCCTAACAAAAGACATTTACATTGTATATTTTTCTTAGATCATGGAATTTACACTACACATATTCCCATATTAAAATTGCTCATTGCATTTTCTTACATTTAGCAATTAAAGGCACTGTAGATGCAAGATCATTGATCCTGTAACGAGAAAAATTGTTGACGAAGTTGTCAGAGCTCTCGAATCCCTTAATTCATAACGAAATTAAACCTTTCTAGCATCATTCCCTCCCTGGCCCTGATTAAACTAGCCAAGAACCAGTTGACCAAGATAGGACCTAGCCAAGGCCCATTCGAAAACCCGAAAAGGCTAGTCAGGGACTGCCACTCCCTTTCGGCTCGACTCTGTCTCCCTCACTCGTGTACCCATGGATGAGATCATATCATTTGGGGCATGATCCCTGTGCCATATTATGTCCATTCCCTTCCTCATTTAGCCTATCTTGAACCTGGACCAAATTGAAAATTAAACTTACGAGACTATTCTACATTATGGGAATTAAGTCCAGGAAAAAGGAACATTGAAGTGGAAGAGGAATCTTGGGCAGCCCAAAAGAATAAAAATGAGGAAACAAATGGGGGAGGTGCTAGCCGTGAAAGTCCAATGGAGAAGGACCAAAGCAAATAGAAGAAAGAGGGAGGGTTTTGGGGCCGATAGTCAAGGATCTGATTGGGCATCATCAGACCATTCACGAGGGAATTAGGGCGGGCCAATCAAAAAGGAAGGAGGAGGAGCCTGAGCCTAAGGCAAATAAGGAGTCTAGTATATTTGAATTCATGACCTCCTACTTTGATACCTTGTGAGATTTTGTGAAATCACTGCCAACTGTTCTAAAAACTTAAGCTATTAGTTGAAAGTGTGGTTTTATATATACATACACACACACACACACATTCTAATATACATAGAGAGCAAGAAAAAAAATAAAGAGAAAGTGCCAGGGTTGGCATGCAGTCACATGAAAACAAGTTCATATTAGGGTGTAGTTTATGTCACGCCCCGAACCCTAACGGCTCGCAACACCCCCTTCAACGGTCGTAAGGAACGCGACGTCCCAGGACGCGTCGCCGACCCAACCAATTCACGCAAGCGGAAGCAAAATAATAGAACAACCCTGACGTTGAAAGAATATGACTAAAGGATAGAACGACAAAAACTTTAACGAACATAAAAATAAAACCGAATCCATAGTAGTCGCACATTAGGCCATTAAGGTTTAAATCCGCACAATCAACAAAAAGAGACAGGGCTGGGTAGACCGCAACCCATACCAAAAGAGAGAGAGTCTATCAAAAAGGAAACGTCCTAGTCCTACGCCTAAACGTCCCTACGGCGTCCAATCCGGATCAAACCCAAAGGTGCCTGAATCTGAATCCGAATCCGAATCTATCTCGATCGGGTTCTCCTCGGTATCTCCCTGCGCGGCCGCCATAGGCTCCTCTTCGGGCTCAGGCTCGGGAACAGGAGTCGGTGCGGGATCGGGATTCGCCGGGGGACCGTCGGGGTCTGACACCTCACCATCGGGAGCGAAATTGTCCCAGGGCTCCCAGTTGACCGCGTCTTCACTCGAGTGTCTCAGCCCCTCAAAACCTCGGATTGGCCCTGAGTCCTCCAACCCGACCCGATGGGACCAGGCCAGGTACTCGTGACGCTCCAAGTTCTCTAACCCAACGTCTACCAAAATAAAAGTGCGGTGCCTAATGTAGGTCTCGCCCGGGTTCGGGCCCGGGTACTCATCATCCACATGCCACGTGAGCATGGGGATCCCAAAACGCCTAGGAGGCGCCATACTCAGGGACGGGGATCTGAAAATGGTTATATAATAACCGTGAGAACGAGTCTCAATAAGCGACACCCTAAACCCCACCTAGGCTAATGCGTACCCAGACAAGTCAAACAGGCGAACCACCAGGCAATATAACAAAGTTCACACGACATACTTACCTCGCCTCAGGTCCTGATCCAACCCTGCACGTTAGTCAGAACAAGAATAATCCAACATCATATCACAACCACCCGGCACATACTTTCCACTCGCAAACAGTCAATCATCCCAACAATCACACGCGCCATTAGCCACTCCAATCACACGCTCAACCAGCCAATCCAATCACACTCAAGTCACATGCGCGCGTCCAACCAACTTTCCTCTCACGGGCCCACGAACCGCCCAATCACTCAGACCAATGGCCGCCGTCAACACGTCCCAAGCCATGTCAATCATACTATCCAGTGGCCGCCGTCAACACGTCCCAAGCCACATAATCAATCGTTCCAATGACCGACGTAAATACGTCCCGGTCTATCACACCTTTAACGGGCCACCGTCAACACGTCTCAAGCCCGCATCCATTTGGCCCAATGGCCGTTCATGCCTTCACACGGACCGCCGTCAACACGTCCCAAGTCCGAAGCCCTCCAATCGATCCGGGCTCAAACCGACAAGCGAACACACGCCATCCAACGAATGTAATTCAAGCCAATTGCATCGACATTCAATAATCACCACTTAATCCGAAATTCACATTTTACCATGCACAATTATCTAATTCAACCATGCAATTCAAACTCAATTGAAAATAACCCAATCATAATGTAAACTAACTAGATTATCGAGCGCCCTAACCGTTCTAACCCGAGACAAGTCAATTAAATACCCAAAATACTAAGTAGGGCTTAGGATAGCACTTACCAAACTTTGGCCCGGGAAAAATCGACTCGGGCCCGAAATGGCCCAAGTGAACAGTACCGGGCGGGCGCGGGAGCGGGTCACACGGGCACAGTGGCCGAACAGCACGGGCACGGCGGCCGGTCAGCGTGCCTAGTGCACGGGCGCAGCGAATGTGCGACGCGCACGGCACGGCGAGGGGCACGGTGACGGGCGCGGGGCTCGGCACGGGCGCGGCGACGGGCGCGGGGCTCGGCCACGGGCACGGCGAGGGGAACGGCGACGGGCACGGGCACGGCGATGGGCGCGGCGGCAGGCGCGGGGCTCGGCACGGGCACGGCGAGGGGCGCGGCGACGGGCACGGGGCTCGGCAGCGGCTGGAACGGCCCAAGCACGGCGGAACAGCGGCTGGGGCGGCTCCGGCACGGCTGCGCAGCGGCTGGGGAGCTCCGGGAGTGGCGGGACAGCGGCTGGGGGCTCCGGGGAGGGCAGCACGGCGGCTGGGGAGCTCCGGCGCGGCGGCACCGCGGTCGGAAAGGTTCCGGCGCGGCTGAACAGAGGTCGAAAAGGTTCGGGGGTGGCGGGACAGGGGCCGGGACGGCTCTGGCACGGCGGCAGCGGCTCAGGCGAGCTCGGCCACGACCGGACAGAGGCTGGGGACTCCGGCGAGCTGAAGCAGCGAGTGAGAGAGAGGGAAAGAGAGAGAGAGAGAGAGAGAGAGGGTGCAGTCGGGGCTGAGGGGGGGGGAGGAGGGGACCGGCGGTGACGGCGACGGCTGCTGGCGGGGTCGGGCGGCGTCGGCCTGGCCGGCTGGGGCGTCGGCGAGCGGCGGTGAGCGGTGGAACGCTCACAGGAGGGAGAGAGCGAACCGGGGTGGGTGGTGCAGCTGCGGTGGTGCTCGGCGGCGACAGGGGCGGTGCACGGGCGTCGGGGCCGCGCCGGGGAGTTGGCTGGGCGGCGGGACGGCCGCCGGGACTCGCCGGGTGCAGCCGCGAGCGGCGTCGAGCCAAGCTCGAGCGCTCGGAAGAGAAAGCAGGCAGCGTCGTTCGGCTCTGTCGGGCGACACGGCGGCGCGGCGACGGGCGCGAGGGAGGCGGCGACGTCGACGGCTGGCGGAGTGGCGTCGGGCGGAGGCTGGGTGGGGTACCGTGGTGGCGGCTGTGGAGGCGGGGAGGAGTTGCAGAGGGGGGGGAAGGGGCTGTGGTGGATGGAGGGGGGCTGCGGAGCGGGAAAGAGAGGGAGCGGCCGGGCAGCTGGCGGGCGGTGGTGTCGCTCGGCCGGACTGCGGCGGCGCAAGGCGGACGGCTGGCTCGGTGGTCGTCGTCGGCAGCGAGGAGAAGCGGAGCAGAAGCCGAGCGGTCGAG
The DNA here is from genome assembly GCA_031216185.1 of Syzygium aqueum. Taxonomy (NCBI): domain Eukaryota; kingdom Viridiplantae; phylum Streptophyta; class Magnoliopsida; order Myrtales; family Myrtaceae; genus Syzygium; species Syzygium aqueum. The sequence continues at coordinate 21,791,421 of CM062234.1, forward strand.
CGAGCGGGGGGGGAGAAGGAAGACGAAGTGGAAGAGAGGGGAAGGAGGGGGAGGAGAGAGAAGAGAAAGAGAGAGGGGGGGTGTTCTGCATGGGGAAGGAACGCCTTTGGCGTGCATGGGAGAGGGAAGTCAGGCGTGGGGAAGAGCACACGCCTGCATGGCCGTTGCGTGCTCGGGAAGGAGAGAAAAGAGAGAGAGAGAGAGAGAGAGAGAGAAGAGAAGAAAAGGAGGGGGGGAGGCGGACGTGCATGGGGGAAGGGGAAGTCAGGCGTGCGGGCGTGCGGGTCTGCATGGGGAATACGCGCACACAGCCAGAGAGAGGAGAGAGAGAAGAACGATTAAATGCGTCCATGAACCAAATTAACGGTCCTAAATCGAAATTGAAAGACAACTCTAGGGTCCAATTTAATCCTAGAAAATATTAAGGGGGCAAGGGCTAAGGTCAATTAGAAAATAAATGACTCGAAAACACACTACGAGGGAGGTCTGCCAGTCCAAAATCGTACCCGGTCAAAAATCCATTTTTCGCACCTTCCCGGCAATATTGACGCTGGCCACAATAATATCGACACCGTTCAATTTATTTCGACCCGAAACTCCCGGAAATTGGCTGCCAAGTTTGGGGTCTAAATAACGACCAAATTCGATCGAGTGCGATTCTAATAAAAGTCTCTACTTTTAAAACAAGAACCCGAGAGTGATCAGTTCCCGGGCGAGATTTCATTATAAGCGCACTGACAAATTACACGTTCTATAAATCCCCAAAAACGGGCCAAAACCAGAATGTCACAACTCTTCCCCCCTTACAAAAATTTCGTCCTCGAAATTTACAACCCAACCCGACTATTCAAACAAATGGGGGTATTGGTGTCGCATCAACTCTTCACTTTCCCACGTCGCGCCTTCGGTCCCATGGTGTTCCCAAATAACCTTGACCATCGGGATTTTCTTGTTTCTCAACACTCTTTCTAGCCTATCCTCGATCCGCACTGGCTTTTCCATATACGACACCCTGTCGTCCACGTCTATTTCCTCATAGCTTAGCACGTGGGTCGGGTCCGGTTCATATTTCCTTAGCATAGACACGTGGAACACATTGTGCACTTGAGACAAATTTGGCGGTAGCGCGAGACGATAAGCCAGGGTGCCAATTCTCTCTAAGATCTCGAATGGGCCCACGTACCTCGGGCTCAACTTCCCTTTCTTACCAAACCGAGATAGTCCTCTCATCGGCGATACCTTGAGGAATACGTGGTCCCCAACTTGAAACTCCAATGGCTTACGTCTCCTGTCTGCATAATTCTTTTGGCGGCTCTGAGCTGTCTTGAGCCTATCCCGAATAACCTTGACCGTCTCAGTCGACTGTTGCACTAACTCCGGGCCTGTAATGCTCCTTTCACCAACTTCATCCCAACAAACCGGTGTTCTGCAAGCTCTGCCGTACAATGCTTCAAATGGTGCCATTCTAATGCTCTGCTGAAAGCTATTGTTGTAGGCGAATTCAACCAAATGCAGCTGCTCCTCCCAGCCACCCTTAAAATCCAAAACACAAGCTCGCAGCATGTCTTCCAAAGTCTGGATCGTTCTTTCCGACTGGCCATCCGTCTGGGGATGATAAGCCGTGCTGAACTGCAGCTTCGTTCCTAATGCCGTATGAAGACTCTTCCAAAAGGCGGCGGTAAATTTTGGATCACGGTCCGAAGTGATCGTCACTGGTACTCCATGAAGGCGGACTATATGTCGCACATACAAGTCGGCATACCTTTCCAAGGCGAAATCCTTTCGTACTGGCAGGAAGTGCGCTGACTTTGTTAACCGATCGACTATCACCCATATCGAATCATGACCCCTTTGACTTCTTGGCAATCCCATTACAAAGTCTATCGTGATGTGTTCCCATTTCCACTCGGGAATTTCCAATGGCTGCAACAATCCACCGGGCTTACAGTGTTGCGCCTTCACTTGTTGGCACGTTAAACATTTAGCCACATGCTTGGCCACGTCCACCTTCATGCCGTTCCACCAATAATGTTGCCGTAGATTCTGATACATCTTCGTACTCCCTGGGTGGATACTGTACGTACTACGGTGCGCCTCAGACAAAATCTCTTCCTTCAATTCTGCATCACTGGGCACACATAATCGTCCTCGGAACTTTAGAATCCCTTCCTCGGATATCTGAAAATCCGTCTTCCTTTTTGTTGCATCCATACTCACAATCTTCTGTATCTCCGGGTCCGTCGATTGAAGAGCCTTAATCTTAGCCTGTATTTCTGGTTCAATCCTCAATGCAGCAAGTAAACTCGAGACCTGACTTACTTCAAACTTAAATCCTGAATCTCGAACCCCTTCTAACAGGGTCCACTCCTTGACCATCATATGCGCGATGCTAGATTTCCGGCTTAGTGCATCCGCGACCCTATTTGCTTTTCCAGGGTGATACAATATGTCGCAGTCATAATCCTTAAGGAGTTCCATCCAACGACGTTGCCTCAAATTCAATTCCTTTTGGGAAAACAAGTACTTTAGACTTTGATGATCCGTGTAAATCTGAAATTTCTCCCCACATAGGTAGTGTCTCCAAATCTTAAGAGCGAAAATAATCGCAGCCAGCTCCAAGTCGTGTGTTGGATAATTCTGCTCATGCGGCCTCAATTGTCGCGATGCGTATGCCACTACTTTCCCGTGTTGCATAAGCACGCATCCCAATCCCCTTAACGATGCATCACTGTAGATCTCATATCCTCCCGGTCCTGACGGGATCGTTAATACTGGCGCGGTTGTCAGTCTCTGTTTTAATTCTTGGAAACTCCTCTTGCACTTATCCGTCCATTCGAACTTTGTCTCCTTCTTCAGTAAACGCGTCAAAGGCATCGCTATTGCAGAGAATCTTTCCACGAAACGCCTGTAATATCCTGCTAAGCCCAAAAAGCTCCGTACCTCGGTCACTGTTGTTGGCCTCGGCCAATCCACGACGGCTTCAACTTTCGCCGGGTCTACTGCAATTCCTTCTCCGGATACCACATGTCCTAAGAAAGCCACTCGATGAAGCCAAAACTCGCACTTGCTAAACTTGGCGTAGAGTGCATGCTCCCTTAAGGTCCGTAGAACCTTTTCCAAATGCACCTCGTGCTCGGCGGAACTCTTCGAATACACCAGAATATCATCGATAAACACGATCACAAACTGATCCAAGAATTCCTTGAATACCCGATTCATTAAATCCATAAAGGCTGCAGGAGCGTTCGTCAGTCCAAACGGCATTACCGTAAACTCATAGTGCCCATACCTCGTTCTAAACGCCGACTTCGGCACGTCCTCCTTCTTGATCTTCAATTGATGATAGCCGGTCCTCAAGTCGATCTTAGAAAATACTGACGCCCCTTGCAACTGGTCAAATAGGTCCTCAATCCTTGGCAACGGGTACTTATTCTTGATGGTCACCTGGTTCAGCTGCCTGTAGTCGATGCACAATCTCAATGATCCATCCTTTTTCCTTACGAACAAAACTGGCGCTCCCCATGGAGACGCACTAGGGCGAATGAAACCCTTGTCCAATAACTCTTGCATTTGGACCTTCAATTCTTTCAACTCTGACAGCGACATTCTATAAGGTGCTTTCGAAATCGGTTCCGTACCTGGGGCCAACTCGATTGCGAACTCCACCTCTCTGTCAGGGGGCAGTCCCGGCAATTCCTGAGGGAAAACATCGGGAAAATTGCACACCACGGCTATATCCTCTAGCTTCGGTTCTCCAACCGTCGAATCGACCACATTTGCTAGAAATCCTTGACAACCCTCAACCAACAGCTTCGTTACCTCAAGCGACGAAATCCAAGGGATCGAGGTTCCTCCTCGGTTTCCCACAAACTCAAATCTAGGCTGTCCAATTGGATTAAATTGGATTACCTTGCTACTACAATCCATAACAGCTTTTTGTCTGCCTAGCCAGTCCATACCGACAATCACATCAAAGTCATGCATACATAATACCGCCAAATCTATCCTCCCTTCCCTATCGCCAATTACTATCTTACAACCGGGACATCCTAACGTAATCAGCACTTTATCATTCAACGGAGTAGCAACACACAGCATGACATCAAGCGGTTTCGGCTCAATCCCAGATAATTCAACAAATTGCTCAGAAATAAAGGAATGCGACGCCCCCGGATCAAATAAGGCATAAGCAGCATGATCACAGAGTGAGACCGTACCTGTGACCACGCCCGGCGCATCCTGCGCCTCCCTCCTTGCCATAGCATACACCCGTCCTTGGGCTGGCGGCCTGTTCTGATTTGCCGGCTGAGCAGCTCTAAATTGGTTTCCGTTCCGGGGCGGCGGTGGTGGCAATATAGGCGGCCCAGCTTGCCTATTGTTGGGGCAGTCCTTCATCTGATGGCCTCTCCCTCCACATGTAAAACAGGCTCCGCCCCTAGTTGGGCAAGGTCCATGGCCGTGTCTTCCTCCACACAGCCTACATGGGGCGTTCTGATGGCGATTCGGTTTTCCAATGTTCCTCCGAGCTGGTGGTACAAAGCGACTGCTTCCCGACATGGGCCTCTTCCCCAGCTGACGGTTGTCCCTAGTCGGGGCGTACCGCGATCCAGAAGCGGCAGCCCTGTCTGACTGATCCCGCTCAATTGCTTGAGCCCTCTCATATATCTCATTATAACTCCTCAAGTTCAAGGAGATCATCTGGGTGCGAAGATCCGGCCTCAGCCCATCCCGGAACCTCCTAGCCTTGTCCGTTGGATCCTCCACCATCCTGGGGGCAAACTTGGACAACCTCGCAAACTCTGCCTCATACTGATCCACTGATGACTGGCCCTGACGAAGTCTCATAAACTCAGCCAACTTCTGCTCTCGAGCACTCTCCGAGAAGTACTTGCCATTGAAGGCCTCAGTAAAGACAGCCCAACTCTGAGCAGTACCCGTGGGAAATACCTGGCCCTTGGTGGCCCTCCACCAGTCACTGGCATTGTTCTGTAGCTGGTAGACTGCCAGCGTCACCATCTCTTGCTCGGTACATCCGAGCACTTCAAAAGCCTTCTCCAGCTCCTCTATCCATCTTGGTGCAGCCTCAGGGTCACCTCTTCCATCAAACTTCGGGGGCTTCAATCTCAGAAACTGCTCCACTAGCTTGGACATCGGCCTGACCGTGTTCACTCGCACCAAGCCAGGATCTCCACCAACTGCATTAACCTCCTGATTCCCATTGTTCCCAACGATCTCACTGGCAGCTGCGGCAGCAACAGTAGCACTCCTTTCTCCAGCCTGCCTTCCTGCTAAGAACCCTGCTTCCTCAAGCACCCTCCACATCTCATCCAGCCTAGGATCCCCCGTCACTCCAGCTTGCGGGGCTACACGACCTCTTCCTCGACCTCGGCCTCGACCTCGACCTCGACCTCGACCTCGACCTCGACCTCGACCGCTATCCTGACCGCTACCTTGACCGTCCATCTTACTGATTCTTACAAACACTCACCTGATAAGGTCTATGCAGAAATTAGAAATCTAGGCCAATTATACCAATCTATGCCCTAGGCAGTGCGTCGAAATACAATTTACCAAACAAACAACCAATCACAGCATCACTCAATGACAACCAACAAGGCTTCGACACTGACCTCAAGTCCTGACGCACCTGCACTTCACACATTATTGCATAAATTCAAGCAGCAATCACAATCACATTGTCTGTGGTACGCATAGCACACGAGTCTTCCTAATTGGCTACCCTAAAGTCATCGCTCCTTATCACTCCAGGTTTCGTCCATCTTGGACCGAGCAGACCATGCTCTGATACCAAATCAACGGGGATGTCACGCCCCGAACCCTAACGGCTCGCAACACCCCCTTCAACGGTCGTAAGGAACGCGACGTCCCAGGACGCGTCGCCGACCCAACCAATTCACGCAAGCGGAAGCAAAATAATAGAACAACCCTGACGTTGAAAGAATATGACTAAAGGATAGAACGACAAAAACTTTAACGAACATAAAAATAAAACCGAATCCATAGTAGTCGCACATTAGGCCATTAAGGTTTAAATCCGCACAATCAACAAAAAGAGACAGGGCTGGGTAGACCGCAACCCATACCAAAAGAGAGAGAGTCTATCAAAAAGGAAACGTCCTAGTCCTACGCCTAAACGTCCCTACGGCGTCCAATCCGGATCAAACCCAAAGGTGCCTGAATCTGAATCCGAATCCGAATCTATCTCGATCGGGTTCTCCTCGGTATCTCCCTGCGCGGCCGCCATAGGCTCCTCTTCGGGCTCAGGCTCGGGAACAGGAGTCGGTGCGGGATCGGGATTCGCCGGGGGACCGTCGGGGTCTGACACCTCACCATCGGGAGCGAAATTGTCCCAGGGCTCCCAGTTGACCGCGTCTTCACTCGAGTGTCTCAGCCCCTCAAAACCTCGGATTGGCCCTGAGTCCTCCAACCCGACCCGATGGGACCAGGCCAGGTACTCGTGACGCTCCAAGTTCTCTAACCCAACGTCTACCAAAATAAAAGTGCGGTGCCTAATGTAGGTCTCGCCCGGGTTCGGGCCCGGGTACTCATCATCCACATGCCACGTGAGCATGGGGATCCCAAAACGCCTAGGAGGCGCCATACTCAGGGACGGGGATCTGAAAATGGTTATATAATAACCGTGAGAACGAGTCTCAATAAGCGACACCCTAAACCCCACCTAGGCTAATGCGTACCCAGACAAGTCAAACAGGCGAACCACCAGGCAATATAACAAAGTTCACACGACATACTTACCTCGCCTCAGGTCCTGATCCAACCCTGCACGTTAGTCAGAACAAGAATAATCCAACATCATATCACAACCACCCGGCACATACTTTCCACTCGCAAACAGTCAATCATCCCAACAATCACACGCGCCATTAGCCACTCCAATCACACGCTCAACCAGCCAATCCAATCACACTCAAGTCACATGCGCGCGTCCAACCAACTTTCCTCTCACGGGCCCACGAACCGCCCAATCACTCAGACCAATGGCCGCCGTCAACACGTCCCAAGCCATGTCAATCATACTATCCAGTGGCCGCCGTCAACACGTCCCAAGCCACATAATCAATCGTTCCAATGACCGACGTAAATACGTCCCGGTCTATCACACCTTTAACGGGCCACCGTCAACACGTCTCAAGCCCGCATCCATTTGGCCCAATGGCCGTTCATGCCTTCACACGGACCGCCGTCAACACGTCCCAAGTCCGAAGCCCTCCAATCGATCCGGGCTCAAACCGACAAGCGAACACACGCCATCCAACGAATGTAATTCAAGCCAATTGCATCGACATTCAATAATCACCACTTAATCCGAAATTCACATTTTACCATGCACAATTATCTAATTCAACCATGCAATTCAAACTCAATTGAAAATAACCCAATCATAATGTAAACTAACTAGATTATCGAGCGCCCTAACCGTTCTAACCCGAGACAAGTCAATTAAATACCCAAAATACTAAGTAGGGCTTAGGATAGCACTTACCAAACTTTGGCCCGGGAAAAATCGACTCGGGCCCGAAATGGCCCAAGTGAACAGTACCGGGCGGGCGCGGGAGCGGGTCACACGGGCACAGTGGCCGAACAGCACGGGCACGGCGGCCGGTCAGCGTGCCTAGTGCACGGGCGCAGCGAATGTGCGACGCGCACGGCACGGCGAGGGGCACGGTGACGGGCGCGGGGCTCGGCACGGGCGCGGCGACGGGCGCGGGGCTCGGCCACGGGCACGGCGAGGGGAACGGCGACGGGCACGGGCACGGCGATGGGCGCGGCGGCAGGCGCGGGGCTCGGCACGGGCACGGCGAGGGGCGCGGCGACGGGCACGGGGCTCGGCAGCGGCTGGAACGGCCCAAGCACGGCGGAACAGCGGCTGGGGCGGCTCCGGCACGGCTGCGCAGCGGCTGGGGAGCTCCGGGAGTGGCGGGACAGCGGCTGGGGGCTCCGGGGAGGGCAGCACGGCGGCTGGGGAGCTCCGGCGCGGCGGCACCGCGGTCGGAAAGGTTCCGGCGCGGCTGAACAGAGGTCGAAAAGGTTCGGGGGTGGCGGGACAGGGGCCGGGACGGCTCTGGCACGGCGGCAGCGGCTCAGGCGAGCTCGGCCACGACCGGACAGAGGCTGGGGACTCCGGCGAGCTGAAGCAGCGAGTGAGAGAGAGGGAAAGAGAGAGAGAGAGAGAGAGAGAGGGTGCAGTCGGGGCTGAGGGGGGGAAGGAGGGGACCGGCGGTGACGGCGACGGCTGCTGGCGGGGTCGGGCGGCGTCGGCCTGGCCGGCTGGGGCGTCGGCGAGCGGCGGTGAGCGGTGGAACGCTCACAGGAGGGAGAGAGCGAACCGGGGTGGGTGGTGCAGCTGCGGTGGTGCTCGGCGGCGACAGGGGCGGTGCACGGGCGTCGGGGCCGCGCCGGGGAGTTGGCTGGGCGGCGGGACGGCCGCCGGGACTCGCCGGGTGCAGCCGCGAGCGGCGTCGAGCCAAGCTCGAGCGCTCGGAAGAGAAAGCAGGCAGCGTCGTTCGGCTCTGTCGGGCGACACGGCGGCGCGGCGACGGGCGCGAGGGAGGCGGCGACGTCGACGGCTGGCGGAGTGGCGTCGGGCGGAGGCTGGGTGGGGTACCGTGGTGGCGGCTGTGGAGGCGGGGAGGAGTTGCAGAGGGGGGGGGAAGGGGCTGTGGTGGATGGAGGGGGGCTGCGGAGCGGGAAAGAGAGGGAGCGGCCGGGCAGCTGGCGGGCGGTGGTGTCGCTCGGCCGGACTGCGGCGGCGCAAGGCGGACGGCTGGCTCGGTGGTCGTCGTCGGCAGCGAGGAGAAGCGGAGCAGAAGCCGAGCGGTCGGGCGAGCGGGGGGGGAGAAGGAAGACGAAGTGGAAGAGAGGGGAAGGAGGGGGAGGAGAGAGAAGAGAAAGAGAGAGGGGGGGTGTTCTGCATGGGGAAGGAACGCCTTTGGCGTGCATGGGAGAGGGAAGTCAGGCGTGGGGAAGAGCACACGCCTGCATGGCCGTTGCGTGCTCGGGAAGGAGAGAAAAGAGAGAGAGAGAGAGAGAGAGAGAGAGAGAGAAGAGAAGAAAAGGAGGGGGGGAGGCGGACGTGCATGGGGGAAGGGGAAGTCAGGCGTGCGGGCGTGCGGGTCTGCATGGGGAATACGCGCACACAGCCAGAGAGAGGAGAGAGAGAAGAACGATTAAATGCGTCCATGAACCAAATTAACGGTCCTAAATCGAAATTGAAAGACAACTCTAGGGTCCAATTTAATCCTAGAAAATATTAAGGGGGCAAGGGCTAAGGTCAATTAGAAAATAAATGACTCGAAAACACACTACGAGGGAGGTCTGCCAGTCCAAAATCGTACCCGGTCAAAAATCCATTTTTCGCACCTTCCCGGCAATATTGACGCTGGCCACAATAATATCGACACCGTTCAATTTATTTCGACCCGAAACTCCCGGAAATTGGCTGCCAAGTTTGGGGTCTAAATAACGACCAAATTCGATCGAGTGCGATTCTAATAAAAGTCTCTACTTTTAAAACAAGAACCCGAGAGTGATCAGTTCCCGGGCGAGATTTCATTATAAGCGCACTGACAAATTACACGTTCTATAAATCCCCAAAAACGGGCCAAAACCAGAATGTCACAGTTTATACTCCTCACTGATAGAAAAGCATAGGGATAACAAGTTCGTGTTGAGCCCATAAATAGCTATTGAGTATATATAATCTATTTCTCATATAATTGAGGGATGTGACAAAGAGGTGGAAGGTGCTAAACATAGTAGAGTCTTCTATTGGATGTGCCCTAGTTTAAAGATGAATCGGGATTAAACCTTGTGTCGCAATTTTTTCTTCCTCGCCTTTACTCTCTATGTTGTTGTGTTTATGCGACTAATCATAACATACCACACTCATCGATCATTGGTCGGCATGCACTTAAATTTTGGAGAGATCTCTACATTACCTGATTTCTCATACAAGGGTCGTAAAAGTGTTAAGAAAGGTTAATGGGTGAAAAAAAAAATTAGCTACAAGAAAGAAAACATATACACGCTAGTGTATACAAACAAAGGCAAGTCTGGTATACTCAAAGGTGAACATGAGAACCTGTTAGTGGATTCTGGTTTGGAGAGAAAGACGGACACCATTCTCGTCTAAGTGTTTCCTATTTTCAGGCAGTGGTATTTTCCTTGACCGAAATGCTTTTCCATTGACTTCATCATTTTCCAAGTAGCAAAAGCAGCCGGAATTTTGAAAAACGGTTTAGGCTAAAAACTTTTTTGACCAAAACAAACGCAACCGAAATTTAAGGCCCACCATAAAAACAGATTGAAGAACCATTCTTTTTTTTCTTTTCTCTTATTTCGTATTTTATCCTAAACCCGTTGGCCATTGCCTAGTCTCATCTCAATAAATCAATGTAGTCATTTTTCAAGAAATCTGTTAAAATACAGTTTCAATCCCATGTCAAAAGACATATGGATGTATAACATTGTTCTTATAACAACTGAATCTATGTATCTTGTCAGTGTCAATGATAAATCTTGATTCAACTATCTACACATTTGTAATTATTTGAAAAGAATAACATATGGAAGCCCTCATCAGGAGATATTCAACACATACTTTTTTATTAGAAAGAATATTATGAGGCTACCCTCTTATTTTAAACTTTATCGTATTACATAAATTTTTTGAATTTTCAGGTCTATCAATCGGCAGGATTGCAACAAAACTATCCTATCGACAAGCATAGGGTGATGTTTTTACTCACAAACTGACTGATGCGGCAGTCAAGTAACGTAAGTGAAAAGATTGAATTTTTCTTAGCCTACCTAAATTATTTCACACTATATCTTAGGGTATGCAAAACGGACCGCCCAAATCGAGTACCACCTAGACCAGACCGGCTGGTTAGCCCGGTTTTCAGTTCCAAGGGGAATTGGACTGACAAAACCGGATTGATTACATATATAATTTTTTTTGTGATTATGTTTAGTCGGCATGAGGAATGTAATTCCAATTTTAGAACATATGTGTAGTCCGCATGGGAAACACAATTCATTATCGAATTGGCTTGAATTGCACACTTGCTTTTGTGATTTTGTATAGCTAGCATGGGGAAGACAATTCTAATTTCAAAATACATAGAATCAAGTAGTGGGAAAAAAAAAAGTAACCGGTTCCATTAGACCGAATTGGAACCGGACCGATCCATCAGTCCGATCCCTAGTTCCTAATTTTGAAAATCGGTTCTTCTGGTCTGGTTCCTTGTTCCTCCTTAGAATTAGGGGTGTGCAAAAGAACTGGGACCCGCTCGGACCTCCCGGAACCGAATCGGAACCGGTGGTTCCTAAGGGAACCGATCCGGTTCCCCGTTCCAATTTTTTGGAACCGGTGGGTACCGGTTCGGTTCCTGGTTCTCGGTGTAGAACCGCACACCCGCCCACCCGAACCGGACCGGTAATATAATAATAATATATTTTATTTTTTAAAATTTTTAACTAAAAAAATCTGACAAAAAAATTTAAAAAAAGAAGAAAATTTGTTATCATGTTTAAAGGTCTTGTGTAATTGGGATAACCTTGGTCATTTTTCTCAATAATTGATGGGTACCCACTTGATTTATGGATGATGTAGTTAATATAACCGATCATAGTGTATGATTATATGAAAAATTATGTTATTTTCTTTTTGTTATGTTAATCCAATGTTGGTCCACAGATTTTTTTTTATTTGTCCAGAAAAACTTGTTGGGACTGATTGCATAGAACTACCTAGGAGCCAGACCGGACTAATGGTCCGGTTCTCGGGTAGATCCATGGAATCGATGGATGGATCTCGGTTCCAATTTTTAAAACCGGTCCTGTAGCGGGCGGTCCACAGTTCTGGGGCGGGAACCGCCCACTCGGACCATGCACACCCCTACTTAGAACAAGACCGGATTGGGAACCGATCACTCCTACAATGTCCCTATCGAACAAAACCTTTGGTTCCAAAGTCAGCCCTTATATTCTTTAACTACTATTCTCGACATGAATAACTGGCCTTTTATATCTGAATCAAGCAATCGAGGATTTCGATCTTTTGGTTCTTATTTATTGGTGCATCATGGGTAAAATCACTTAGAGAACTTGCACCTCAAGAAGCGCGGGGTTTTAGTTTCGATTTTCAATTGATGCATCCTTTTGAGCCTGAACATTAAAAAGTAATTCATATGTGTGAATGTTTAAATCTCAATATGGATGACTTGTCTTGTGAGTGAATCAGGAAAATGGAGTCAAAGTTGTATACGAAATTAGACAAGAATTTTAGTTGATTACTATTTACACCTAGATATGATCGGGTTATCGATAAATACGTGCTTGGCACGTAGGCATGAATGGTTACTGTTTACACCTAAATATGATTGGATCATCAATAAACGTGTGCCTAGCATGTAAGCATGAATGGTTACACAGGATATATGTGCATGGTGTTTTATTGATAACCGTAGAGGATGACGTCTGATCAAACGACGATGATGCACCTTAGTGATATCTTCTCAGTTATTGACACATGGTGATGTGGATATTGGCAACGAGCAAATGGCAAGATGCTGTTTGAAGATTTTGAGAGACACAAGGAGCATAGTTGTATGGTTAATAGTTTAAAGAAAAGTAATCAGAAAGTAATGAAGCCATCGATAAAGGAATATAGAGGCACGCTTGTGAGGCAGTTGAAATTAGGAAGGAGTGGATGCATGTTTTTGGAGGAAACAGTTGCCATTTGAATATTCGACCATGTGATTTGAAAGATAGAGCTGCAGAGCAATACAATTGTGAGATAGTTATCGATAAGCAAGCACCAATGACCACCAAAACAAAATTGTGGAGGCAGTTGATGCTTGTTTTTAGGAAGATAACCGTTCAAGGAAGACAATCTAGAGATAGTGGGTGGAGAATGCCAAAGAACAAGAAAACATTGAGACGACTAAAGAAAACTGCCCATAAATGATACAACTACCGAGAACTGTCAAGAAGAAGTTAAGGCAAAACCATAATGAATACCGCCTGCAAATCAAACAAATTTATTATCTTTCAGTAATTTTACCCTCATGTACTGCAGTTTACCTTCCTAGTTGTAGCTATGAGATTCACGTCGTTGATTAAATTCTGATATGTATATCTATCCTAGGTATTGCGCCGTCGATTAAATTCCGCTATGATATCTCTACATTCTAGAAGATTGTAGAAGGCACAATGGGGGCAATGCCCCCATTATCTGTTTGGACTGAAATTGAGCAATTAATCTATCTAATTGACAGAAACCACTGGCTTAGAGTTTATGTAGGATTTGTATTCAGAACGGTCTTCTATAGATTGGGAGTTGATCAATGTAGTTATTTTTCCACGTGAGGTACATATTAAAAATTGCTTCCTGCTAACATATAAAGATTACACATCTCAATGATCACTCATTATAAATATGAACTAGGCTCAAACACTTGCCATCTATGCTCGAATTGGTACGAAGAATGCTCCATTGGCTGTCTTAGTACAATGAATTTTGTTGATTCTGTGAGGAAATGCCCACTAGAAGAAGGCCCTAGTACCGGAACAAGATGAAGTGCAGAAGGACCCATCCACAGAGCATCCATGGTCACCGACAAGATTGCCCCATCAAGTTGTCTGACTCGACTCGAATTAACCCTCACGGACCAGGCATTAGCATGAGCTACTACCAGGACCAGTCCCTCTCTTGGCTAGAGGACTAGTAAGCCATAAACTTGTTGAGTAATTAGTACCGTGATGCGTTACAATGGGTGAAAAAACTCATCTCGAAAAGCCAACTTGTTAGGAAAGAGAACCCAACCCATTATAAGTCTCAGGATGTCTCCTTAGTTGCCCGACGTGGGACGTTGCCCGCATCATACTCATATTCAAGTTTTCTTTTTTTCTCCCATGCCATATTGACTTGGGCATCAGAGTGTTTATCCAGGGGTATCCAACAAGACGTTAAGGAATCCCAAAGGCAGGCTTCCTAAGGCTCAGATCAACCCACGATTAACAAATTTGAAATTTAATAATTAAACACTCCATCAAGTAATCAAATAAGATACCAAATTAGGAGGAATCAATTTTTCGAGGCACCAATGTCAATGCCAATTTGATGGCCACATACTATTTAATTCTGATTCGATAGTAAGTCATCAGAGTCCCCAAGCTTTGACAGCGGATATGACAAGGAATTGGACTTCAACGATCAGAACGTCGTTTTTAACAAACACGTTCTCCCGTTTTTGGAGATCCTCCATGGGCATAAAGTCATCGTAAACCTTTGGAGATGAGGCGCTTAGCCAGTGACTAGCTGCAATTATTTTTAATAATGTAGATGAAGGCATGTCACCAATTAGTATACTCATACTCAGTTTGGACTCATGAAGAGAGAGAGAGAGAGAGAGATTTACAAGTTGAGAAGTCATATAGACGGGCATTGAGCCTTTCCAAAAAGCCACTTGAAGTTTTCTCATAAAATAGAAATGATGTTCTTTTTATGAAAAATCTGGAAAAAGTTGATAGTGAATTAAATAGTATTTGCTTATATGTATTTGGGGAGGTCGAGTCTAGATAGGGATTGTGGTCTGTCCAGGTGTAAACACCTAGGGAGCTCCACAGTTTTCACGCCTTGTTTAACGTCCTGACAGCCGGACACCCCCACGCCCATCTCCACCATGACCCGGGAGTTCCTCTCCTAACCTCCCTTTGGTTACATGTTGGGAAGCTATTCATTGAGGCCCTCCCCCTCCCCAAGTTTTCACCACACGTTTTTCTTTCCTGGTGAGGGGAATATCCAGAAGTCTTACGAGAACAAGCTTGCTCCTAGTTAAGCCTTTTAAGGTCATGCACATGATCATAATATTTCTTATATGTATTTGCATTAGTCCATTTGTTTTGGATTAAGCAAAAGTAAAATAGAAAAAAATATTTTTTTGTCAACACTAAAAATACTATTCGAAATTCAATGATTATGCTAAGTCATATGCAAATTTACATGCCAATATTTGCACCTTGTAAAAGTTTTGAGATTTATGGAATAACATAAGGTCAAAGTGTGTGCTTTGTGAGAAAAGTAAAACCAAAGTAAAAGTCAATTCAGACACGCCTATTACAAAGATAAAAAATGAAAAACATACCTTTTTCCTCCTTATGGTTACCATTAAATTGGTTCCGAACACGCAGATAGAATTCTGCGTACACTTTCCTCTTCGGAGGGAGGTCTTGCACTTGTAATTTCATGGACAGCGACTTCCGTTCCGTGGGGGCCTTGCCTTTGGTATACACCGATAACTTCCTACACACGATAATGACAGTTAAACAACGATAGATTTTGGCCAATTCTATTTACAGACGTAAGCAACAAAAATAAATTTCAATAACGGTAAAAGGCTTTTGCAAACTTCTAGTCCGGGAATGTACCAGTTGCTCTGCCCGAAGGAAAAGGCATAAGAGCGAGGGTCCTTGTCCAATTTGGAGAAGTTTTTCATCTTCCAAGTGAATCTCTGGTTTGGTGGGTCTTTGATTATGGTAAGAGACTCCTCTTTCCCAGTAGAATTGAGGACAAAAACCTCAGCCCCAAATGCACAAAAGCCATGCAAAAGGTATCCATTTGAATCCTTTTGGAATGTTTCTATGGAAAGAAACTGAGAAAACCCCCATTGGGTCTTCTTGTCATTGAAGGTCCTCACTGTCCCGTCAGCATCTACACCCAATTCCACAAGTTGATATAACTTTGTTGTTATTTTAAACGATGATGATGTAATTGGAGTTGTGACTTCATTAAATTATGTGATGATCAACCTTGGATGGTCAAGTAGTCATCTCGTATCTTGTCATGCACAAAAAGCTTGTAGTTAACGTGAACCTTCCAATCGGGAGGAAAATTACTTGTCTCCTCGATGGACAAATACAAGGAAATGTATCCGGACCCTTTAGTGTGCTTGTCTCCATTAGGGTAAAGAGACAGACTCCTGAAAAGAGCAAATTAGACGTTTAAGTATCTATCAGTTGATTAAGCATTGAAGTTGGATCTTTACTTAGATGAACATATGCTAAAAAAAGGGAAATTCGAAAACTGACCATTTGTAGCCCCCAGCTTCAAAAACCCTGGATTCATACTTGTGCAATTTTGATACTGTGGAAAATGATTCTATCTTCATTATATAATGAGCTGGACGAAGTTCTCTTTTGTACGGTGCGGGTGCTGCGAAACAAACAAGCCCCGTTTAAACACAATTGATTCTGGAATGGGGATAAAGGTTATTTCAATCGGTTATTTTAATTATGAGTCTTAACATTAGCTTTATAGGAAGTACTCACAGGGACTTACCAATAGAAAGCAGGCATAGGCATAATTTAGTATACTTTAATGCTTCTTATGACTTTCTTTATGAGTGATTATATTCACGTTAAAAAGTAGAACCCAAAAACTTCAACTAATAAGTGGAGGAAAATCGCATGTATATAAAGATCATATAAATATCTTAGGCAAGCAATGTAGAATACTTTAATAACCTCTCTCACGTACAAACTAGATAAAAAACGGCATGTGTAATTTGATGATCGGAGGGATGTACATGCAAAATAAATTAAGGCAGAACCTGGCTTTGATATAATGTTAGAAAGTCTAATCCATATACTTAAGCTATGAGGTAAAAGGAGACCACATGTATATAAAAAGCATATAAATCTCGTAAATCACATGTATATAAAGAGCAAACAAGGAAGGAAAACAGCTCAAAGTTGATAGTTTTATCTTGGGGTAACCTGAGGGCTAAATAGGAGAAATGCCACATATTTTATATCATAATTCTTAAATTCACTAAAAAAGTCTCCCTTGGTTCCATGACAAGGAACTCTCAGATGGATTCCATCATTCTTTCCTTTTCAATTGTTCGGATTGTAAAAATTTGGTCACAAAGGAGAGAATACTTGTCATTCACGACAGTGAATGCATCCAGCGGCCGATGGCAAATTCTAGCAATCAACAATTTAGGACTTACGGCAAAGTTTGGCTACCTGCAACAAAGTCTGGTGGCCTATGGTAGAGTCCAGCAGCCTGCAACCACCGCCGCTGACCGATGGTGGAGTGTAGTTGCCAATGACCTTCGCTGGCAACTGGTGGTGGAGGCTAGGGACCGCTAGCGGCGGTCAATGGTGGACTTGGGTTTTTCATAGTGTTATGCTTATAACAAAGTGGAATGATATCCCAATCCTAACTTTAGCTAGATGACATGATTTTACATTTTATGAGTAAATGTATTTCACATAGAATCCAAATCCGAACTCAGATCTTTCTCCACACATGAAAATAGTCGGAATCGGAATCCTATTTCTTGAGGATTTAGATTGCATTGAACCAGACAAGACAAAGTGCATGGCAAGGTGAACTCATACTAAACACTCATGAACAATCATGAATGTAAAAAGGTCTTATATTTCTGTTCTAGCATTCCTACCAAATAAAATTTAAAAAGTTGAAAAGCAAAAGGCATGATTTACTAAAATAACAACACAGACTT
Organism: Syzygium aqueum; assembly: GCA_031216185.1. Taxonomy (NCBI): domain Eukaryota; kingdom Viridiplantae; phylum Streptophyta; class Magnoliopsida; order Myrtales; family Myrtaceae; genus Syzygium; species Syzygium aqueum. Next base: position 21,808,997 of record CM062234.1, read on the forward strand.
AGGTTAAGACAAAATGAAAATAGAGCACAGAGATGAGAGATAAAGTGAAGTACCTGACATGTCTCGTAGCTCGCTCTTAGCCCTTCGTTTGTACCTCTCTCTCTCTCCCCCAATTTGTTCTTAGTCCTATTCTCTTAGCATATCAAGCAGAATTTCATCCTTTCTCTGCACTTTCGGTATTCCTTCCTCAGCATTTCTTCATCAAAGCATTCCTTTCTTCTCGTAAACAAACTCACCCTTTAGCCACTGTGTTTTGAAAGGAAAGAATCTAAACTTTCTCATCCTCATCAGCTGCCTTCAATCTCAGGACTTCCTTACTTTCCAAATTGAGTCTAAGAATTCTTGTGGGCTTCTGCCCCACTTTCTGTATCCTCCCGAATCCCAAGCCGGGGGAAGCTCCCTCTAGGGCGTGGTTTGGTATTGCCTAGAGTTCATTGTCACTAGGGGCCTGGGCGACCTATCTTGTTTTTGGGCAGGTTCCATCCAAGCATTTTTTATTTTAACGTGCCCGTACCTACACATCATGATTTTCCCTATTGGGTAAGTATCTTTTTCTTACCTACACCTAGGTAATGCCCAACTTAATTTTTGCATCTCATGGTCCTTATGTGATTAGAATAATTATTATGACAGAACAAATTTCTGCACGTTTCCTTGGAAAATTTTGGGCTAGGACAACTTTATGCACGTTTCCTTCTATGATTTTTTTGCTTCTTGTTTTATTACCATATTGGTGATTTTGGTTTTGGGTGTAATGAATAGTTACGAGAACATTTAATGTGAAATAGAGTGACATGAATAAATGATTTCCTGTGCATTTTTTTTTCCAATATAGTATTTAGGAAAGTGAGTAATTTTGGTTAGTAACACGTGGATTGCACTGATCGCAAAGATTACTGTTGTTAGGTAGGATAGATGGATGTAGTCCGTTTGTTTAAAGCAATCCCAACTTCTAGTGAACCGAACTCTCTTCTTTTTAGGCTTCGAGTTATTGTTCTTTAGGCAATGGTGGCAACTAAGTTCTTGGTAACAAATCAAATTGCTGAAGCACTAGGTGGAATGCCAAGCAAAATCATTAGGTTTTTCTTGCAGTAGAAGTTTATGACAACAATGGGACTAAGATTTCTGTTACATGAACTTTACTCTGAATTGTTTGCTTTGGAAGTGGTGGCTCTTCATTAGTTGTTTTCGCTGTCTTGAGTATACACGTGTTTCTGTTATATGTTTTTTGCAGCTGCTGAAATGACTAATTTCTTATTTTTGTGGGAAGGTGCATTTGGTGGCAAGCATTGCTGATTTTTTTGCTTAAAAGTTGGAACCATTCTCTAAGAATTTGGTTGGTCACCTCTCATGACAAGTAGTAAAGCATGACATAGTGGAATATACAGAAGAAAATGGACTGTTAAAATATCAAATGCCAAAATTCGAAAAACAAGACTTCTTGTTAACCATCACTTTTAGGTTAAGATCCAATTATTGAATGAAAATCTAGCGTTTTTGCAAAAGGATTTCAGTTTTTTGGGAAAATTCAAATAGGGAAAAGAAAAAAGAGTAGTAATTTATTTTATAGAAGTTAGTTGCGACACAATGATGGTAATTAAGGGGTGCGAAAACTCTTTTATCCAATGCAAACTTGTTTTTCAGAAAAATTATCCAAAAGGTACTAAACATATTTTACAGACATCAATTCTGTCGTAAACTTTTTAATTTGGTTAATGTAGTCCTGAATCTTTTGACGATTTTCTAATGTAATCTTTCTGGCTAATTTAGGCTAGAAATCAACAACGTGGCTGTCCGTCAATGTCGACTGGCTATCATACATGTTTGACAAGGATCAAAACAATGTAGTTTTGCAATTTTTCCTTTCCTTTCCTTTCCCTTTCTTTCTTCTCCACCGGTTGTCCGGGGCTCGATAGTATTTTTGCTTGCCCCAAACGGTCCTTGTCCTCACATAAATCTAGGTGTGATCCTCTCCAGCCATCAAGAAGGCCTATCAACCTTGACGATCGAAAATTCAAGAAGATGATGACAAAAAAGAAAAAGAAAGAAAATAAGAAATTAAAAATTTAAAAATTTCTCAAAACAATGTCGTTTTGAGCCCTGTCATACATGTTAGATTGCTAGTCACATCACGTAGGATGGCTAGCGCTGACTAGGCCGCCATGCTAGCGATTTTCGACACAAATTATCCTAAATAACTATATAGGAAAACCGTCAAAATGTTTAAGACTACTTTGATCAAATTAGAAAGTTTAAAACTGAATTAGCGGCTGTATAATATATTAGGGATTTTTTTGGATAATTCTCCCCTTGGTTTTCACTTGCAAGTTTCCTAACCATGCGTGCACAATGCAATTGTTTTGTCTAATTGGTATCAATTGGGAAGACAGTAATACCATCGTCAAACTATCTTTTCAAACATTCGCGCCTAGATAATTTTTGGTAAGACTACATTGTTAACATGATAATAATGCCACCAAAATCCACGCTACTCATTGCTCTAGAAATATTCAACATGAATTTTGTGAGGACCACTACCAACTAGTTCAATCAACAAAGCATCTTAATAGCTAAACATCCATGTCATTTCAGTCATAACAAGCAGAAGTGGAGCTGCGTAGTACTGATACTCGAGCCGAGATGGAATGTAAGGACTAGAGAATATGGAATGTGGAAAGAAGGGGACATATTGGCAGTGTTCCAAGTCAATTTGGTATAATGAGAATTTAGAGTAGATGTATTGATGCAGTCTATGCGTGAACTCAAATAGATGTGTAACGGTAGGAGAATATAAACTACATGGTTGGAGAAAATGTGCATGATCAGTGGGACTCAACATATGGTATTAGAGAGAGAGAGAGAGAGAGAGAGAGAGAGAGAGAGAGAGAGAGAGAGAGATGGGTTCATTTTAGGATTTGCTGGGTATTGTATATGATGTCCTTGTATGGTCAGGTTTGGGAAAATTATCAAAAAAGTCCTAAACATATTGCAATTGTGTTAATTTAGTTCTAAACAAATTTTTTTGCCAATTGAGTCTTAAAACCTTTTACATTTGTACCAATTGAGTCCATTTGGTCAATTGTGATTAGAAATCACTAACATGGATGTTGGTCATACTATGTAGAATTGCCAACACTGACATGGACTTTTTTCAATAAAGATTCTATGTGAATTTGTACTCATCACTATGGGCTTTTTGTTGAAGCAGAGCCCAATTTTCTTCGGACACCAATACTTGTTGACTGAAGCTGAACCAAAGTTGTCTGAAGTGGAAAACAAAAAGTGTTGGCATTTTTTGTTGGACCATACTCGGAATGCCATCATTTTTTTCTTTTGGATTATATCTTATTATACGACATTTATCACACTCCAGTTTTCTTATCAACGGATGATCTGTTGCTTTTTTGTCGTTTACTAATGGAGATTAACTATGTAAGCCTGCATTATATGCACTCCTTGAGAGAAATAATTATCTCTACTTCTTAAACAGAATCTTTCGCTTCAGTTTAGACGTGGGGGGCTAGCGGCGAATGCTCTCATCGAAGAAATGAATGAATGGATTCAAGTTATGTGTGAAGCGGGGCTCACATCATTTGATGTGGGAGACTTACAAGCTCCTCTCATGATCTTCCTATTACAAATTAAGCTAATGTAGGGTGGCTCTTGGTAATTTTAGTGCTAGTTCACGCCTCATGAGGCGATGCAACCGCAGCAGCGAAGAGTTGGATAGTGTTAGGATCCAACGCACAATCATAAAGAAATAGAGAGTAAAAGCAAAAAAAAAAAAAATCGAGACACAATGTTTTTATCTCAATTTACCCTTTGATGTGGGAGCATCCAATTGCATGGAATCTTCCTTAAGTTCTGACTTGATTCCATCGACGAGCCCAGCACAATCGATGTTCATCCAAGCCAAAGCTGATTTTGTTCACAACTTGCTTCGATGAATCTAGTATGAAAATGCTAATTAACTGCCAAGTTATTATCGATTATTGACTTAGCCAATTCAGTATAGTTTCACTAAGATTAGTTGTTGATTTCGATGCAGATCGATAACATATCGATGGAAGGTTGATCTAAGCAATTTCCTATGACATTTGCCTATTTATTGAGATAATTATCCTTTGGTCAAAGTTGATGGACAAATGTTGGAAGGTGAACCGCAAAAGCTGAAGAATCAAGATTACAAGTTTCTATGCATTTTCCAAGTTTCTCGAACTTTAATTCCTTTCTAGTTCTCGAGTCCTTAAATATTTGAGTAGTTCCCATGTCTCTTTCATGTTTGGTGATTTCCTATGTCTTAGTCCCTCTATATAAAGAGGGGATAATAACACAAACAATTCCTGAATTTTAGCCCAATGTGCAATTTGATCCACGAACTTTTAATTTATTCCATGTAGTCCCTAAACTTTAGCCTAATAGTCAATGTAGTCCTTGAATTTTTAATTTGTTCAATGTGGTCCTTATACTTCTGGTACATGTTCAATTTAGTCCATGAACTACATGAAAATATTCAATGTAATCCCTAAATTTAAATTAATGAAAAGACTATATTGAACATTTTCATATAGTTCAAGAACTAAATTGAACATGTACCAAGGACAACTTTGAACAAATTAAAAGTTCATAGACCAAATTGCACATTGAATCAAAGTTCAGGAACTGTTTGTGTCATTTTCCCTAAAAAGAAGATAGTTCTCTATTGAAACACAGACAAGACTGTGATGAATGAAAATAAACGAGATTTTCATCTATGTGAGTGAATATTTTTGGAGAATGGATTACTCCTATTCTAGTTTCTTTATCCTTAGAGAGTGAATTACTCCTCAGTGGTGAACCAATAAGTGCTTTATCCTCGACTAGTGGTTTTCCATTAAGCCTTATGGTGAGCTTCTCCTATCCCAAAGTCATGTATCGGTGTCAAGTGGCTTGTCCTTTAAGTCTTGGTGGCGAACTTCGTCCATCCTAATCCTCATCCTTAGTTGGTGATGTATTCTTTATACCTTTGGTGGTGATCGTATTCAATCCTATATTTTGCAATTTACCCATCGACAACCATCCCACACACACCCATCCATCCATACACATTACCTAGAAAAGTCCCAATTTCCGGAATCACTCGCCCATACATGTATCGCCTTTAAACTAGGGTTATATCTAGTAGATAATTCCACTATAATTAGTATTTTGCATTTCTTTATTATGTCCCTCAATTACAAGAGAAATGAAAAATATAGGTAAAGTAGCTATTCATGGGCCCAAGCCCAAACTACCAATAAGGCCCAACAAATAGTCTCAAAGTACAATTCCCACCTCATGGGCAATGCGATTGCCTTGGTGATAAGTTAGACACTCTCGAGGTGCAATTCCGCCTCATAGGCGATACCAGCAATATTGGCAACGAGTTAACTACCCAAGGAGATGCATGGTGTTCGATGGAGCTCGCGTGACTTAATTACGAAAACAGTGCATGATATACGTAATCACTTACCCAAATTCAAACGGAGCAGATTCTATACTAACCTAAAACATGATATATTGGTTCTTATTCTCATCAAAACAGGGCAATAAAAGAGTGAGAAGATTACCTGGTTTATCGGTGGTACTAAAGCTGTGAAGAACACTGAATCAACCATTAAAGCTCTTACGGATGTCAACGAATGAAATCAAGGCTAGTGAGGGATTCTCAAGCGACATTTAAGGTGCGTTTGTTCACGAAAAATGAATGATTTGAAAAATATTTTCCTAAATATGATTGCTTGTATCGCTTCTAAAAATAAATTGACAAAAAGTATTTTTATCGTCCACAAAAATATTTAGATATAAATTATTGTCGATGATTAAAATATTTTTCATTAACTAATTATTTCAAATGATACATACCATCATTTTTTGAAAAATATTTTAAATTATTCATTTTTTGTAAAATAAACGAGCCTTAATTATTTCAAGATTCTTCGCCATGAAGCAGGGGAGAATAGAGCGTGTTCAGTGCTCTTTCGAATTTGAGGATGGCAACGACAGGACAATTGGAAAAAGCTGTGGATTGATTTTTGTGAGTGTCTCTCTAATCTCGGATGTTATTGGTATTCTATCCGTTAGGTATTTTTAGAAATGGTTGTGTGTGATGCGTCTAATGTCCTCCCCTTGGTGTAGAGTGAAATTTCCTTTAATAGGAGAATCTAAGGTTATTGTGGAGAGAGAAACTAGAGAGTGCCTAGGAAGGATGGACACTAGTTTCAGGATAGAACTTGAAACTGAGAAACCTAATAAGTGGGAATCTACAGGTTTTAGGTTTTAAGATATGCAAGATAGATCCTAGGTTCTAAAAATCGAGGAACCTATTTTGATAGGTAGGTTCCAAGTTCTAGATAGGTAAAACTTGGAATTTGGAAACTGAAACCTTAAATAAGTTTTTTTTTTGTTTTTTTACCTATATTTTTATGTGATCCTGCAGTATTCCATGGCATTAGATGACAAATGTATAGTCTAGAACCAATAGGATCAACTTTCATTTTATGACTAGTTATTATTTGATATTCTTCATGTGTCTAAAAATAAGTTGTGATCAGTGGATCGTAGTAACAAATGATGGTCATTAAATGTGATGATTCACTGCAATTGTTCAATTAATAATACAAATAGAACCTATGTAGACCTTGGAACCAACCCTAGAACTTGTAATAGAATAGGTCTCAGGTTTCAAGATATGTAAGCTAGCTTCCAGGTTCTAGAAAATGAGATACCTACTCCTATGGGTAGGTTCTAGATTTTCAGGTGGAACATGTATGAAATCTAGAACTGTTCATCCCTACTTTTTGGAAACCTCCGCATCGGTGTCGGACATGTTGGACATGCGAGCAACTCATGGTCAATAGGTGTCGGACATTTGACACGTAGTCAGCGCTCCAGACACACCAGCTACGCGCTAGTCTAGCTTCCCGACACACTATTATTTTAAATATTTTAAATAAATTAGGGGTCAAAATGTAAATCTTTCAAAAATATATATACTTAAGTCATATATCCGGCTACCCCAAAATTAATACACCCAGCCAGCCCCAAAATTAAAATGGTGGATTAATGTTTTTAGTATAAATTCATTCTAAGCTCTTTTTATTATTATTATTTATTTTTGGATTTGAATCAAATTAATTTAATTGAATAATCATAAAAATGATAATTTATCATTTATATAAAAAAATATACATTTAATATACAATGTATTACAACATGTCGGAATTGTCTAATTTTTTAGAATGGCACATCATGTCGTATTACGTGTCGATGTCGGTTCTACTCTGCAGAGAGCTAAGGCATCGTCGACCGCGTGCACTGATTTTGTTTTGTTCATCATTCCCTCCCACACGCACATTCCTCGTTTAATGGGCTGAGGTGGGTCAATTAAAATGGGTTGGGCGAGCCGAGAGATCGGTCTTTGGGCCGAGTTGAATTAGCTCTATTTAGACCAAAGTGATTGATGGGCTAAGGGCATAATTGAGTTGGCTCTTTCTCTCTTTATTTACTTATTTATTTGATGTACTAATATTTGATTTTTTTTCCTTTTTCTATTATTTATCATTTACTTTAATTTTTACAAAAATGCCTGCTTGGCTTGTCGGCATGAATACAGGTGTCAACAAACATACATTTTAGGATTTTGCAGGTACTTTATATCGTGTGCCCGATTATTTGTGATTATGGGTACAGGATATTTTATAAAGTTAAGTTAGAGAATGGCGAATATGTAATGTACAACCTGAGATACTTTTCTTATGTTCTGTTCTTCGGCTCATTTCATTGGTCGGCGTCGGCGAGACTATCAGCAAGAAGTGTAGAGCCATCTTTTTGAGTAACCAAAAGTAGCAAATGAACACCAGAGGAAATTGTAACATTTTGGAAGAAGTTCGCCGCGATGTCGTTGTGGACATGTTGCGTTAAAGTGTGCATATAGATTGCAATTTATATAGAGAAATAAACCTCCCAAAGTGATAGCTTTTAATTCGGACATATCCTTACAAAAGATATAGCTTAAGAAGTATGACATCGAACGAGAAGGAAAGAAAGATAAAATGTTTTAATCACACTCAAATGAAACATATGTAGCGACCCATCCAATCTCAGTCACATAAAGCATGGACCCTCTTATTAATTTATAGACTTGTACATAGTAAACCACTCAAATATAACACTAGCCACTTGCTTCTTTTTACTTAATTTTTTTATAACAGAGTATCCGAACTTTTGTCTTGACTAATCCCAAAGGACACACACCATGGGTCCCGTCCACGTGCAATATCACAATCAACTGGTCCAGCTTAGGCTTCCGCTGAGAGTAGGTCGCCCAACACGATGTTCTCGCTCGATGCCGGCATGAGAGACCAAAGCCCACAAGTGAGTCACGAACTCCCCACCCATCTTCAAGTGCTCCGCGTGTGCTTTCGCATTGTCCGATGGAGCCACATACACCATAAGTTCCGCCCAAAACTCGGCCAATACCTTCCAAATAAACTGCCGACCTCTTTCTTCTTTCAGCAATTCCTGCCCTAACTGCGCGCCCTGCATTATCACTCTGCCGTTATTAGCCGTTGTATTACCGATCCTGTTCAATGTTCGGATTCTTTCCTCTCTTGTCTTGCAGCCTTCGAGCAAGTGCTTTGTTTCGATAATGATTTCATTGAAAGCATACTCTGAATCGTAAGGGTGATCAGGTAATAAGTTCGGATAGAACGCTACCAAGTAAGCGAGATATTTGGATAAGCTGGTCGCCGTAAGGTAATCCGGATCTGAAATCAAATATGATATCGGCACCGAGTGCTCGAAAATACTTGTGGCGATGTGCCACACAATTATCACTTGAGTTTGCGTCTCGAGCCTACATGCCCACGCAAACTTATCTGCCACGTTGTTTCGTCTCAAAGAAGCTTCTCCATTCTCCAGTGTCTCGGGATTCAACATTAAAGAACGGAAAACGGCTTTTTTCACTTCCGAGGACAGGTTGGCGGGGGCGCTGTGTTTTTGACCGTCCCTTATAAGATCAATAAACATACCTGTGAAGTAATTGTACAGCCACCTCGAAGGGGTGTAATCATACGACTCGAGAAGCGAGTATTGGCAAAGTTTCCTTTCCCAAGGCTTCAGGAACTGCGTCCGGCATATTAGTCCTATCAGCTTCTCGAACCGTTTGTTCTTGCGCCACGAGGGAGTTTGTACATAACCGCATAGCAATGACACTTTTGCCCACTCCGAGATGGCCATGAAGAAAAACTGCACGAGCTCCCCGCATGTAAATACTATTAGAATTAGTGCCGTCACGAGAACGTCGATGCTCCACCCGCCTGGAGCAGCCAGTTGAAGTTCATCTTTATGTCTATTTGAGTTGTACTGGAAACAAAGTCCAATCGTCAGCAGAGAACCAGTGACCATAAGTAAGAGCTCTATAACCTTTATTCTCCAACCGGTCGGCAGGAAGATGATCGGGTAGTTGGTGTAGAAAGAATCGAAAAGAAAGGAAAGCTCTAGCTCAACGACCCCAAATGCTCGCTCGTAGCCTTTTCCTCCGGCATACAAATGCTGAATCAACTTGCGCAACTTTTCGTGAGCTTGTTTGGGCAATGAATGGCCGCTAAATCTTAACCAAAGAAGCTTATAGAGCGAAAACGAGAGGCAAATATCCTTGAGCTTGCTGTCTTGGTCCCCACCGTCCGATCTCAAAAGCCATCCATCGCATTTCCACACCTTCTCGACGGTGACAACTCTGTCAGTGATTTTCAATGACTCACGGTAGTTCGGCGCATCCCATTGTGCTGCAGCTTCTCTTTGTTTCTTTCCCACTTTCACAACGTAGTTGTATCCTCTCATCTGGCAAGGGTCGAGATCGCCCTCTGACGACTGGTGCTCAGAGCTCATGTAGTCGGCGATCAATTTGGTGGTCCTCTGTCGGCCATACCTACTCGCAATACGGAGAGATGCTGCTCTATTACTGAACTTGAGCGGCACCGTCAGGCCTAGAATAAAAAGCACCGAAATCATCCACGACGTGATCCCATACATGAACAACAAAATGATTACCCCGCTGAACTTGATCACATATTGCCAACCATAGTTCTTCCACCGTTCGCAGTCCTCGAGGCTGTGGACGGAGTAGGAGTCTGAGCTCCCAAAGAAGATCATCAAGAAAATGGCCCAAACTGGTAGCATCTCGTTTCGGAACGACGCTTCGGTTATGAGACCAAGCGTGTATGCGATCAGGTAGCTCGAGAGGGTGTATGCTGCCCATAACAGGATCCTAAGCTTCCGGTTGTTGTGCCGACACCTTGACGAGCCAAAGATGTTGAGCAAGATTAGTAAAATGGCTGTGAGGCACACGAGAAGTTCGATCTTAGCCAGATTTGCCTGCGGAGTGCGCAGATTCTTCATGAGCGCGGTGGCCTCGGGGAGGGTTTTGTTCCCCGCTCCCTGTTGGCGTCTTTGCAAGTCCCTCATGTTCGCGAATGACGAAAGATTTTGTATTTTGGGTGTGCAAAGTGTAAGAGAGGGCCAAGAAAGCTAGGACCTTTTCAGAAAATGGGCTGGAAACGGAGGCGCTCTGTATTTATACTTAAAAATTTTCGAGTCTTCGTTTGGTATTTACGAGTCGCTGGCTTAAGCACATATGCATCATCCCGAGTGTTAAAATATGTCTCGAATTTGAGCCTACAAAAACTTGACCCGAGATGAGGATTTCAAGCAAAATAAGAAAACGAAAAAAAAAATACGAAAATTGACTTTCCTAATGAGCGTTGCAGTTGCACTCAAGACTTTGACTTTCTCGGATATGGCAATTTCCTATTTTACGAATTGGAGTCAGATTCCCTTGGCGGTGCCATACAATATTTATTTGTTTAAGGGCTTGTTTCGGAGAGTTGAGCTTGCATGTGTTTTGCAAGTGACACCGTGAACAGAGGGTGCGCTATTGTTGTCCCAAGAAGATTCCTTGAAGCGCCGTTTTCATAGGGTGTGCCGTGGGTGCCAAATTTCCGTGCGACATCCATAGGTTCTGGGTGCTTGGTAGTGGGTTTTTGAGCAGTGAATTACACAACCAATTAAACCTTGTGAGTTTAAGATTTTATAATTCTTTCGTGAGATTGAGAAATCATTTCGTGAGAAATTACGGACTAAATATTGTGTGAGTTATTGGTTATAATTGGGGTTTTGAAAAATACTGAAAATGTTTGAGTGACTCGAATTTAGTTGTAATCTCTATTGTATCGTTTGATCTATAGTGAAATTCGTTATTGTTCTCCCTGTGGATGTAGGTCACTATGACAGAATCATATAAATTTGGTGTATGATTTATTTTCTTGTTCTGTCAATTTTACTGTTCGATCGCTTGCTTCGCAACAATTATTGAGATGTACGTGTGAGTTGTGTTAGAGAAGTCCTATATCGAAGAATTAGTGTGTTGTTGAGCAATTTGGCCTGAAACTTGTTGGCTTAAACTTTTGAGTGAAGGTGGGTCCAACTAAATATGTTAACGGGCTCGGAATTGAGCTTCTTCTTGGCAATTTTTCCAAGTGAAGGTATCGAATTTCTGTTACGTACTCCCAACATTGAGAATCCAAGTGGAGAGTAATGGTAAAAACGTAAGACTTATATCTTGTGTCACCAAACAATTAGAATGCAATGGAATTTGAAATTCAAAATAGATTTCGGGCCCACATATTAATCACATTGTTGAATAATGAAGGACAGATTTCTTTATATCAATAATAAAAAGGATTCATAAACTACTCTCTTGAAGAGAGAAATCCTCTTTGGTTTTGGTTTTCATCTTAGAATCTTTCTGAGTTGAGGCCACCTGATTGTGGTAGTCTATAAATAACGGCGGAGACATTCTCTTGGCGATCATGAGTTCGAAGGAAAATAAAAAAGACTCATGAACCACGTGTCCATGAAGACAGCCCTTATTAGCTTTATAGAAAGTACTAATAAGGACTTAAAAATACGAAGAAGGCCTAGCCTTAATTTTTGTATCATACTTTCATGCTTTTCATGACTTTCTCTTTTAGTGATCTTTATTCATGTTGGAAAGGAGAACCCGAAAAATTCAGTTAATAGGTGAATGAAACCACATGTATATAAAAATAAATGAACATTGTAGATAAGCGATGTGGAATACTTTAATAACCCCTCTCATATGCAAGCCAAATTAGAAACGGCATGTGTAATATGATGAATAGGGAATGTACACGGGAAATAAATTAGAGCAAAATCTGGTTCTAATATTATGTTAGAAAGTCTAGTCTAAATGCTTAAGTTAATAGGTGAAAGCAGATATGTGTATATAAAAATCATATAAATCTCATAAGCCATATGTATATAAAGAGCATACAAGGAAGGCAAACAGTTCAAAGTTGATAGTTTGATCTTTGGGAAACCTCCTGAGGGCTAAATAGGAGCAATGCTACATATTTTGTATCATAAATCCCAAATTCACTAAAAAAAGTCTCCATTTGGTTCGATGACAAGGAACTTTCAAATGGATTCCATCATTCTTTCCATTTCAATTGTTTGGATTGTAAAATTTTTGGTCACAAGGAAAAAAAAACTTGTCATTAACGACTTCTACTACACCCGGTGGCCGAAGGAGAATTCTAGCTATTGGCAACTCAGTACCAACGGCAAAGTCCAACTACCTACACAAAGCCTAGTGGCTCGTGGCGAAGTCTAGCAACCTACGACCAACTCCGATGACCGATTACAGAGTTAAGTTGCCAAGGTACCTTTGCTGGCAATTGGTGGCGGTGGGGACATCATGACGGCAGTCAGTGGTGGAATTGAGATTTTCATAGTGTTATGCTTGTGAAAAGTGGAACGATATCCCAATCCTAACTTTAGCTAGATAATATGATTTTACATTTTATGAGTAAATTGAATCCATATCCGAATTCAAATTTTTCTCCACACGTGAAAGTTGTGGGAATTGGAATCCTATTCCTTGAAGAATCAGATTGCATTGAATCAGATGAGACTAATTGGTAGGGATGAGTATGGTTCCAGGGTAGAATCTGGAACCTGAGAACCAAACCGGTAGGAACGTGTTTAGTTCTAGGTTTCAGGGTATATATGATAGGTTCGAAGTTCTAAATATTGGAGAATTCATTTCGACGGATAGATTTTAGGTTCCACTTATTTAGAACTTGAAACCTGGAATCTGGAACTTGAAACAAGTTTTTGTATTTTTCTTCATCTATGTCTTCGAACGATCCTGCTGTATTCCATGGTTTTTAATGATGAGTGTATAATTTAGAACTACTAGTCTAAGCCTCCATTTTATGACTGAGATTTTTACTTTGTTAATATTTTATATTTTTCATGTGTCTAAATATAAATTATGCTCAGTGGATTATAACAGTAAGTGGTAATTATTAAAAGTAATGATTCACTGCAATCATTCAATAAATAATAAAAGTGGAACTTGGCTAGATTCTAGAACTGACCTTGAAACCTGTGATTGGGTAGGTTTCAAGTTTTAAGGTATGCAAAGTAAGTTCCAAGTTCTAAAAAATGAGAAACATGATCCAATGGATAGGTTCCAAGTGGAACCTATACGGATCTTGAAGCTACTTCCCCCTACTAAGTGCATGGCAAGGTGAGCTCACACTTAACACTCATTAACGGTCGTGGATGTAAAAAGGTCTTATAATTCTATTCAACATTACAACCAAATAAAATTCAAAACCATTAAAAGCAAAAGACATGAATTACTAAAATGGCAACATAGACTTAGATTAATACAAAATGAAAATAGAGTGCAAAGACAAGAAATAAAGTGAATTACCTTACATGTCCCGTAGCTTTCTCTTAATTTGGTCTTAGTCCTACTCCTAGCATATCAAGCAAAAATTTCATCCTCTCTCCAATTTCACTATTCCTTCCTCAGTAGACTTCCTCACCAAAGCATTCCTTTCTTCCTGTAAAGAAACTCATCCTCCAACTATTGTGCTTTGTAAGGAAAGAATCTAAACTTTCTTGTCCTCATTAACCGCATTCATTGTCAGAACTCGCTTCCAAATTGAGTCTAAGCTTTCTTGTGGATTTCTACCCCACTAGTTAGGAACGCGAATTGTTGAAGAGAAAAAAAGGCAGAAGGACACCATTGGTGCCATAACTTGCGTACGGCGATCACTTTGGTGCCATAACTTTTTTTCGGATCACTTTGGTGCCAACTTTTTTGAAAAATGATCACTTGAGTGCCAATGCCGACATGGCACGCCGGAAAATCTGATGTGGCTCTTTTTTATTAATATTTGATGCTGAGATGGCTGGCCGGAGCTCGCCGGAGAGTCCAGTAAGCCTTTATAGAGAAAACGACGTCGTTCAACCTTTCTCCTCCCAATATAGGAACCCTAAATCGTCTAATTGGACATATTCCCCAATTGCAAACCCTAACCGGCCATATTATTTCCTTGTTTTCCCCGAAATTGACAGCTGAAGTTGCAAATGGATGGGAGGAGCTTCACTAGCGGCTCAAATTCGTTTGAACGAAGTGAAGAAGAAGGTCGGTTCTTCTGCTATTGTGGATTACCGAGTCCAAGAAGAACATCTTGGACTCGATTGAACCCCGGGAGAAGATTCCACGGATGCGCCAGGTTTAGAGAAGGCTCGAAGTGCAAATTCTTCAAGTGGGTTGATGCGAAATTTTCAAATCGAGCAACAGAGGTGATAGTGAAGCTACTTGAAGGTTGACATCAATATGCACCTACATTAATGGACGAGTTGGACGATGTCGACTCATTGCAAGCTGAAATAAAGGCTTTCGCATCTCTGGCCAACCATTTGAAGAAGGAAGTTCGAAGGATGAAAATCGAAAGAAAGTGTTATCGATTGTTGATTGTGTTCTTAATAATTTTTATAGCCTATTTTATGGTCAAACGTACTGTCAGTTATGAGCAAAAGCTTCTTAGTCTACCATAATTTAAGATAGGGTTGTACTATGTACTAGTATTTGGCAATTTATAGCTACGGTTGTGTTATTAGTTTGTTGCAATTTATGTATGTAAGAAGAGGTTTGCTGCAATCTATGACAAATGGAAGGTTGGAATTTTTTGGTTCTCAATATTGAGTTGCTTAGTATTTTGTTGCTGCATATTTTCATGCAATTTTGCCTCATTGGGAGCATATTTTGTTGCATATTTTTGCTCATTTGCTGTCTTTTTGCTGCACTTCCTCATTTGCAGCATATTTTTGCTCATTTGCTGTCATTTGCAGCATATTTTTGCTCATTTGCTATCATTGCTGCAAATGAGGACATTGACAGCAAATTTTGGCTCATTTGCTGCACTTCCTCATTTGCTTCATATTTTTGCTCATTTGCTGCATATTCACTTGCTCATTTGCTGTATTTTTTTCATCTGGTTAGATGATTGCATAATATGGAGTAAGGCTCATTACTGAAAAAATCAGGTGCTGCAATTACTGTAACTCTGCGTAGCAGCAAATTATGAAGTCGTCACAAGTTCAGCAGTTGACATTTTAGTGCCAAATGTATCTAATCGTGATCACTTAAGTGCTAGTCGTGGTTCAAAAGTGATTACTTAAGTGCCAGTCGTGGTTGAAAAGTGATCACTTAAGTTCCAGTCGCAGTTCAAAAGTGATCACTAAAGTGTCAATTGTGGTCGAAAATTGATCACTTTAGTGTCATGCCGTGTGTTTCTTTGAAAAATGGAGACTTTGGTTCTAACAAACCAATGTTTAAACCAGATCATTTTAGAATGAAATCAGTAATTGTACCAGCACTACTCACCAGCACCAAATCGCCCCAAACCATACTCATAAACTGGTTCAAACAGCCCCCAAACCATATTCAATCAGCAGCACCAACACAACCCGCAAACCATATTCAAAATCCGATCCAAAATGCTTGCACCAGCACGTGCGGGCGTGCTGGTGCAAGGACAATAATCCACTCCCAAATATGACAAAATCAGCAGCTACCATACTATACTCCCAAACAGTATAAAATCAGTAGCTGGTGCAAGCACCATATTGCACCTGAAAGTAGCACAAAAAACCAGCACTAGCAGCACCAATTCCCACTCTCCACACTAGTACCATACTAAAACAGAACAACCACATGTGAAAAAATATGGAAATCACAACCGCCTTAACCACGGTAAACATCAAATTTAGTCATTACACACAACATCCCATTAGTCCATAACATTCCAGGACAAAAAAAAAATCAACCTCTTATTAGCCAAAACGGTAAACCTTCCTAATTTGACAAAGGACTGAACTATCATCTCAACACCCTCCCATTAGTCAATAGTGATAAGTCGACCATATCCTTTTCCTTTCGACGGCTTCTTGAATTGATTCATAATTCTTTGACTCTTTCGAACTGGAGGAACAACAGGTTGTTCTTATGAAGATGCAGGTTCTTCAATAGCTGGAGCTGCTTCTTCTTGAACTGCTGGAACTGCATCTTCTTCAACAACTGGAGCTGCTTCTTCTTGAACTGATGGAGCTGTATCTTCTTCAACAGCTAGAGCTGCTTCTTCTTCAACTGCTCCAGCTGCATCTTTTTCAACTGCTGGCCCAGCAGGTTGTTCTACTGGCCGTTTTGCTTGAGATATCTTCTTAGGCGCAGCAACTATCTTCTTCTTACTGGTGTTGGCGGATGTTTTGGAGCTGTCAGCATTTGCTGGTTGATCAGGAACTTGTGTTGAGTTTTTTGTTGGTCGCAGTTTACGAACACTCTTCTCCGCAACCACCCTTCTTCTCTTCGGACCAGCTGCTTGCGACGTTGGTTGGATTCTTTTTGGTGCAGCCGTTGACTGTTGGCTTACGCCAACTTGAGATATAAGAACCTCTGAACTCCTCCCAGGCTACAACAACATAATCATGGATGAGAAGAAGCAATATTGTCATAAAAGTGAAAAACTCAAAAATGAAATGAATGAGATGTACAAAACTTACGTGCAAAATAGTCATTCCAGTATTGAAGTCCGTATAAATTCCATAACCATATTGCCTCAATCTTCTGCCGAGGACCCCTCTTGTTTGATATGGTGCCTCACTTTGAGGAACCTGAGCTGCTTGTTCAGTTGGTTTTCTTCTCAACTGATAAGGACAAAACAATATCAACTAAAGCCAAAGTCTGCTCACTAAAGATTAATACAAATACATATAGCTTACTGGATATTTTCTCCTAGCCTGTGCAACAGTCGCCGAGGAGGTTGCCCTTGAACCTGGGCCTCCGGTTGGCTCTTTAGCTGGTTCTTGCACTTGGCCTTCAGCAGGCCCTTCAACTAGACAATCAGCATGCCTATCAGCTGGCACTCCAGCAGGCCTTTCAGCAGCCTCTTCAGCTGGTTCTT
Source organism: Syzygium aqueum (assembly GCA_031216185.1). Lineage (NCBI taxonomy): Eukaryota > Viridiplantae > Streptophyta > Magnoliopsida > Myrtales > Myrtaceae > Syzygium > Syzygium aqueum. Next base: position 21,826,360 of record CM062234.1, read on the forward strand.
GTGTTGGCGCTACACTTGATCCAATTTGAGTCCCTCCACTTGGCTGTTCAAGCAACTGATGTTGCTTTTTCAAATGACAACCACTTTTGTTGTGACCTATCTCACGACAATACGAGCATTTTATCTGTACACTTGACCTGCTCATCTTCTTACTTGTGGGCTCTCCCTCCTGCTTTCTTCGTCTCCTTTTAGGCCTTCCTATTTCTTTCTTAAGTGGTAAAGGATGAGGGGTTTCATGATGTGTCGGCTCCCAAAATTTTGTGCCTCTAATAGGTTGCATCATGTGCTGGTACGCAGCAAGATATGTGGTTTTGTGGTAGCAACCATGTAGGTAATCCTTGGGATTTTTGCCCTTCGCTTGGATGGCACAAATGGCATGTACGCAGGGAATTCCAGACAGTTGCCAAGCTCGACATGAGCACTTTAGTTTGTCCAATTGGACAACATACTTGTCTGTCTTTTCCATGACCTCATAACCATCATCTCCATTCCAGATAGGATGACAGAACCTACTACTCGCCAAGTTCTCATCCAATCTTTTAGCAATCCTAGGACCACATTGTCCAGTCCACTTTGCAACATCATCTCTCTGTTTTTGCAGCATTGTCATGACTATCACTCGAATATCCTCAAGCATGCTGATGATTGGTTTGAACATCGGCTCTAAAATTCTCCCATTGAAGGCTTCACTGAGATTATTATCAATGATATCGCACTTAAATTCTTCGCTGAAGAAGGCCTTGCACCAATGCCTGGGTTCAGTTTGAAAAAGTGCTTCATAACCGTCCTTCGTCAAGTCAAGCAGCTGCTGTTTGTGAATTCTAAAATCAGCCATGTTGGTGCTCTTAGCAATCATCCAAAATTGCTTCTGTAGTTTCTCCCCTTTGTAGATTTTTGCCCAGTTTGCATATATGTGCCTCGCACACATCCTATGTTCAGCAAATGGCATCAACTCAGCTAAATCAGGAAGAAGTCCCTACAAGAATGCATACATTAAGGCATTAATATAAAGGCATGTGCAAGATAAAATGTCATAAATATTGTTTGTGCAGTTGCACCAGCATTACCTTTTGTTGGTCGCTCATGAATGCCCAACCTCCTCTATTAGTGATCTCAAGGTCCGCCATCAAATTTTTCAGGAACCATGACCAAGTGTCCTTGCTCTCTACCTTCACAACAGCCCAAGCAATTGGAAACATCTGATTATTGTCATCCCTCCCAATGGCACCCAACAATTCTCCCTTGCACACACCCTTCAAGAAACATCCATCTAACCTTATGACTCGTCTACAACCAGCAACAAATCCCCGCTTGCATGCATCAAAGCAAATATAAATTCGATCAAAGTTAGTCCCATGGTTAGGCAGTGGCCGCTCCACAACCTCAACATAAACTCGACTACCCGGGTTTTGCAGCCCACATTCTCCAGCATATTCTCAAATTTGACCATATTCTTCCTTGTACCTCCCTAGAATTTCTTTCATCACCTTATGCTTGGCTCTTTTACACTGATTGAGTGACACGTTAATCCCTTCTTGCTCCCTCACCAACTGCTTCAGCTGAGCACTCTTCACATTAGGCATCGCTTTGATGGTATCGAAGAAGTGCTTCGACAACCAAGCACTCGTTACCCTTTTGTTGTCAAACATGATGGAACAAGTATGTTCCTCCTGTAATGACCTAATTTGGAATGACCCGTCCCTCTTTGAACGTGCGCCATATATCTTCCACGAACAACTAGGTTGAGAACACTTTGCTCTAACATAGTCCCGCGTATTTCGAGTGAACTGAAGAGTCCTCTGTTCAGCTATTGAATACTTGATAATCCCTTCTTTGAATTGTTTGGCATCAGAAAATTTCAGACCTACAGTCAACACAGAAGAAGAAGAACTAGGATCGTATAACGGATACTTACGTTTCCTTCTGCGCACAACGGGATCATCATCTTCATGCTGATTTTCAGAATTATCATTCTGTTCATCATATCCACTTTCTTCATAATCAGTGTCATTACCTTCAGCTGGAGCTCCATCAATGCTATGTCCTGGTTCAGCTTCATGCAATCCTCCAAATGCAGCTATTGATTTTTTCCCAAATTCCCTTTGCTTTTGTCTTGACTGTGCAAGTTCCTCATCGTCATCATCACTTGGTAAATTTACATTTCCCACAACCTCATCATCTGATTCACTAGATGCAGCAACTTCCCACGACAATCCAGTGAACTCAAATCCAGTGAACTCTTTCACTCGCTGCATGGCTTGCCTCCCTCTCATGTCCAGCTTCATCTATAATAGAACTAGCACCAACCTGAGTACTAGGTAAAGCAGCATCATCCCTTACGTCTCCTCCCTCAGCCCCTTCATCAGACTCACCATCACTATAGGACTCAACGTACACAACAGCTTCTTTTCCATGAAGATAATGGTAGATGATATCCTTAACACCATTATCATCGTGAAAGTTTCTAATACCGTCCTTCAAGCTGCTTCCAGGAACACAATAATGCAAACATCCTATTTTACATCTTAATTGTTGAACTATATCCCTCATGAGATTAATATATGCTGGCTTGCTTCTATCGAAATAAACAGTACCTTCAAGTCCTCCAAAGTATTCCCACTCGTCAGTGCCGATGACAAATTCTCCTCCATAGCGAACAATGATGCCGATAATTGTGTCTTTATCCCCCATATCGACCCTGCATTGAAGGAAAAAAGCCAAAAAATTCAATATTTTAGCTTTCGGGACCACAACACCTAGGAAAAAGAGCACAGCTTCACATGAAGGTGCCCTACATGGTCGACAAGATTGAAAAAGCCACCATCAGACCACATGGGTGACAATGACAGAGGTCCCCACATGGACCACAGTCTATCGCATATACTCAGCCCGGCACCAACACAATCGAATCCACTTCAAGCCCTAATATCCGAACAATTAGCCATAATTTATTAACTTCAAGCCTTAATTTCAGAAGTTCAACATCTAATTTCAAGTTCGAGCCCCAATTTCCCAAGTTCGAGCCCTAATTTACTACTTCAAACCCTAATTTCCCGAAGGCAGCACTAATCTACCACTTAATTGAGTAAAACATAGGACAAATGAAGCACAATGTGTCGATCAATTCAGCAAAATAGAAATTAATAGCCCTTATTTGAAGACCGACCTTCGTAATTTGCCACGGAGATGGGACCGACGCCGAAGGGACGAGTGATAATGCTCAGTCCACGGGATGAGGGAGCGACGCCGACCGACCGCGAGGGGAAGGCAAGAGGTGGCGATGGCGACGGTGACGGCGACGGTGACGGCGACGGCGACGAAAGGAGGGCGCCACAGGCGACGAGCGACGGGCGACGGCGACGGGACGAGACGAGGGAGACAGAGCAGGTGTGATAGACGACGCGATGCTAAGGAGACCTTTGAACTGAGCGACGTCGTTTGCTGTCCTAAATGGAACGACGTCGTTTTGCTCGTCCACGTGGACATCAAATGTTGAGCCCAATATCCACGTCACACTCTTTTTTTAAAATGAAAAATTCCACGTCAACATTTTGGCCGGAATTTTGGCCGGTGTCACTAAAGTGATCTATTTTCCTCCGACTTGGCACCAAAGTGATCCGAAAAAAAGTTATGGCACCAAAGTGATCGCCGTACGCAAGTTATGGCACCAATGGTGTCCTTCTGCCGAGAAAAAAGAGAGGAGAAGACACACAATTTTTTTATGTGGAAAACTCCTATAAAATCAGAATGGGAAAAACTACAGTGTCATGCTAGGCAATCTCTTCACTATTAATATCAGTATAAGCATATATAGTTATGATGAAAATTACATGTATGCCATTAGCAATAAAAGCTTTGAGCTTTAATATCACTTTTCTCATACTTCACAACTTCATCAATCTCCCACTTGGATGCTAATATTCAAAACATCAATAGTATTTCATATTTTTCATTCATCTTTGTAACCCAAATTGTCCTACTGTGGTGGCCCCATCATCACTAACCATAGAAGCCAACCAAGGCAATGCACAGCCTTGCTTTCTCAATGGTGACAACCGTTGTTAACGTATTCGTTGGATTTTATGTACCAAGAATCTTCCTCAATGACAATATCCCATCATTTATCAACTAAAAAGTATGATGATACTTCAACTCAATGTGCTTTTCCCTTAACTGATAGACGGGATTATTTGCAAAACAAATAGAACTCTGACTATCACTCAAAAGAACACTGCATCATGCTTCTTGCCTATCTCCTTCAGAAATTTTTCAACCAAATCATCTCCCGGCCTACTTAAAATATAGCGACATACTCTGCTTCAACGGTTGAGAGAGACACACAGATATGAAGTCTAGACATCCAAATGATTGCAGTGCCACCTAAGGTAAAAATATAACCCGATGTGCTCTTCCTATTATCCGAGTCACCACCAAGATCTGCATCAACAAAGCCTTGTAAAGTTACACATGACATGTCTCGTAGCTTTTTTTAATTTGGTCTTGGTCCTATTCTCCTAGCATAACAAGCAGAATTTCATCATTTCTCTGCACTTTCACCATTCCTTCATAAACAGACTTCTTCACCGAAGCATTCATTTTTTCTCATAAACAAACTCACCCTTTAGCCATTGTGCTTTGAAAGGACAAAAGAATACTATTGGTGTTATAATTTGTGTACGGTGGATACTTTGATGCCATAACTTTTTTTTGGATCACTTTGGTGCCAAAATCGGAGGAAATAAATCACTTAAGTGTCAATTTGGCTGGAAATCCAACGTGACATTATTTATTAATTTCTGACGCTGACGTGGCTCGCCGAAGGATAAGTTGGCGTATACAGTCAGCATTTTTTTATTTTAAATAATTTTTTTTCCTTTTTTTCCCTCTTCTTTCCTTTCTTTTTTTTTTTCTCCCCTCGCCGGCCGGTTGCCGGCCCAGCCATCGGCGAAGCCCGGGAAGGGCCGGACGAAGGCAACGTCGCCCATGGCCAGCGAGATGCGGCCTCGCCAGATCTAGGCGAGGGTCACCAGCGATGGGCGAGGCCGCCCCTCGCGGGCCATGGGCAAGGCCCTCCCTCGCCGGATCCAGCGAGAGGCGACCTCACCCAAGGCTGGCAAGGGGCAGCCTCGCTAGATCTGGGCGAGGCAACCCTCATCGGCGACAGGCGAGGCCCCTCTCGCCGGCCTTAGGTGAGGCCCCCGACCCTCGCCGGCGACAGGCGAGGCCGGCCCTCGCTAGTTCAGCGAGGCACAGCCTTGCCTGTCGCCGGCGAGAGTCGCCTTGCCCAGATCTGGCGAGGCTGCCCCTTGCCGGATCTGGTGAGGGTCACCTCACCCAAATCTGGTGAGGCTGCCCCTCGCAGGCCATGGGCGAGGCCGCCCTTGCCCAGACCTTCCCTAGCTTCGCCAGTGGCCAGGCCGGCAACTGGCTGACAAAGGGAGAAAAAAAAAAGAAAGGAAAAAGGAAAGAAGAGGGAAAAAAAGGGAAAAAATTATTTAAAATAAAAAAAATGCTAACTGTACATGCCAACTTATCTTTCGGTGAGCTACGTCTGCATCAGAAATTAATAAAAAAATGCCACGTCGGATTTCCGGCCAAATTGGTACTTAAGTGATCTATTTCCTCCAATTTTGGCACCAAAGTGATCCGAAAAAAGGTATGGCACCAAAGTATCCAACGTACATAAGTTATGGCACCAATAGTGTCCTTTTGCCACTTTGAAAGGAAAGAATCTAGACTTTCTCATCCTCATTAGCTGCCTTCATTGTCAAAACTTCCTTGCTTCCAAATTGAGTCTTAGCTTTCTTGTGGACTTCTGCCTTACTGGTTAAGAATATGAATCATTGAAGAGAAAAAATAAAGAAGAAGACATACGAATTTTTTATGTGGAAAACCATTTCAAAATCAAAAAGGGAAAAGCCACGATGCCGACCTAGGCAATCTCCTCATTATTAGTATCAGTGTCATAATTACTAAATTCAGGGTTACCACTATAAAAAATATTACCCTAATATATAGCAGGAGTCTAGGGCGTACATAGTTATAAAGAAATTACATGTATACCATTAGCAGTAAAAGCTCTGAGCTTTAATATCACTTTTCTCATACTCCACAACTCCATCAATCTCCCGCGTGGATGCTAATATTCAAAATAGCAATAGTCTTTCATAGTCTTCACTTATCTTTGTAACCCAAATTGTCTTAGTGTGGCGGCCCCCTCATCACTAGCCATGGAAGTCAACTGAGGCAATGCATAGCCTTAGTTTCTCAGCAGTGACAACCTTTGTTAAAGTATCTATTGGATTTTCTAAACCAAATTCTTCTTCAATGATAATGTCCTATTATTTATCAGTTGACAAATATGAAGTTGCTTCAACTTAATGTGCTTTGCCATTGGCTGAAATACTGGATTCTTTGCAAGACAAATAGCACTTTGATAGTCACTAAGAAGAACCTTGCTATCCTGCTTCTTGCCTATCTCCTTTAAAAAAAATTTCAGCCAAATCATCTCCTTGCCAGCTTCAGATATGTCAACGTACTTTGCTTCTGCGGCTGAGAGTGACACATAGTTTTGAAGTCCAGACACCCAATTGATTGTAGTGCCACCTAAGGTAAGAACATAGCTCGGGATGCTCTTCCTATTGTCAAAGTCACCACCAAGATCTGCATCACCAAAGCCTTGTAAAGTTACACCTAACATGTCTCGTAGCTTACTCTTAATTTGGTCTTAGTCCTATTCTCCTAGCATATCAAGCAGAATTCATCCTGTCTCCGTACTTTCACTATTTTTCATTAGCAGACTTCTTCGTGACGGCAATTATTTCTTCTCATAAACAAACTCGCCCTTTAGCCATTATGCTTTGAAAGGAAAGAATCTAAACTTTCTCATCTTCATTAGTTACTTTCATTTTAAGGTTATTTTTTTAAATTTGGGGCACTTAAATGATCGAAAAAAAAGCTATAGCCTCCAATATAGACTTCCTCATCCTCATAGTGGGAACAATGGGTTGCAGAACGGGGTTTTGCACATTAGCTCGAGTTTGTATGTTATTAAGTGGCCCGAGAGAGTGTACTCCGCCCTCAGCACGACATTGAGCATCGAGTTGTTGTTCTAACACCTCAATGAACCGAGAGCTGTGAGGAAGAGGAGCAGGAAGGTGACTTATCTCTTTTTTTTTTTCAAAATTCTTACATTTTAACATGATTTTTGGAGGACTTAAATCAATCTTTTCTCCCATTTATCTTCCTCCCTTTCTCTATTCATTTACTAGAGGAAGTATAATTAAGCTACGTGCTCTATCTCTACTTTCAAACTATTAAACTAAATTATCGTATTGGTTTTCTTCGACATCATTTTGTGAGATTTTGTGGGGCACTGCTAACGGCTCTAAAAGCTTAAGTTTTTTGACGAACATGTGATTTAATATTTAATTACTTTAACACTCACTCTCATATGTAGGCTAGACTTTGGCCTAAACTTAAAATGTGGAAATAAAATTAGGGAGGTATATAGAGACATGGAAAGAATTGAACTCGGGACTTCTATTCGAATACCATAAAAGAACAAAGGTGTTCGAATGTTGAACTCTACATATAATTTATTAAGATGATGTCTACTATATAAAAATATTACAAAGTGTTACAATTCATAAGGAAACAATACAACAATGGAAATAATAAAAGAAAAGATCCTTATATTATAAGAGCTGTCATTCCCTTGATTTTAGTATCTTTAAGAATTTGCTTATAATTTTGATTGACAGATCTAGATTCTTCTCCCTGAATTAACAAATCGGTGCCTTAAGAAGAACATGCTTTTCGCGGTGCTTTTCGATCATGATTTTACTTGAGATTTCAATTTCTGCCATCTTGATTCTTCTCCCTTGCTTTATAATGTCCGCTTCTCAATCCAAAGAACAATGGACATTGAAGAAAATTCGAAATCCATTGAGTTCTCAATCGTGCCTAGAGAGATATGAAGTGTGACGAAGGGAAACAATACAAGCAATTTTGTGCATAGAAGTTCCGTATCAGGCGTATATAAGGACAATACAAACTTTATAAGAGGCACATTTATTGATGCCGCTCGCCGTGCTCATTTGAGTGAGCTTGTAACTCATGTGGGGGCATCGATGTGGTGGGACATGGGTTCAATTCTTGCAAGTCGGGCCCGTTGTGACTCATCTGGCCCACCGGTTCCATGTCGAGAGTTGATCCATGTGGGTCGAGTAGAGGCTTGGGCCGCATGGGAGGGGTCCGCGTGAGGCTGACCTCATAAAGCAACGAAAACCTCCCACTCCCGGCAGTGAAAGGATAACGGACCTGTGCCATGGTCCATGGACGGAATCCTCTGTACCACCCCTTCTCCTGTCCCTGTTCTTTACCTTCGTGCGTGGGCACAACCTTATTCTTGGCGTTTGGTTTGAAAGGTTGCTAACGACTATAGGGAAAAACAATAAACTGTGTGAGGGGTTTTTGAATCCATTGAAGAATATTGTGTAATTAACGCAAGAATAATTACTTTGTTTAGGAGCGGATTGAAGAATATTGTGTAATTAACGCAAGAATAATTCCTTTGTTTAGGAGCGGATTGAAGAATATTGTGTAATTAACGCAAGAATAATTCCTTTGTTTAGGAGCGGTTCAAGATTTATTCCCGTAAAGATGATAAAACTAGAATGAAGAATATAGTGTAATGAAGAATATAATTTAACAAACGCAAGAATAATATCTTTCATTTGGGAATAATTAGAGATTTATTCCCATAGGGAGTGAGTTGTACATTTATCATTTTGATTTTGCATGTTTCAAAAAGCATCTTTTCTTGCCTTTAAGTTTCATCCACGCGAATGGTGTGTTGTGCCAATAAACGTTACAGCTGCTTCCTAATCAGAGAGTCGACAACAACTTCAAAAAACCACCTGAAAATAAGGGAGAAAAAAGGGATGCGAATTTCGAAGGCTGTGAACTTTAGTGTATTACATAAATTTATCATACATTCAACTAAATACGAAATTCAAAACTACACCCAATAATTACCAAGACATTCAGTGTTCCTATTTTTTTTCTCCGCTTGGTACATCCATTTTCTTCGATAATTCTACTCTCGAAATGTTGTTTCAGCAAAGGCTTCTTTCGAATCGGATGGCCAGCATTTGATTGTTTGCAAAAAAGCTGTCTCGAGTGAAAAAAGGACGATTCTCTGAGAGTACTAGCAAGCGAATCCTGTTCCTCTCAAGTCGAAAAGTTTCTGTAGGAGGATTTTCATTCCTCTCTCACATGACAGTTGGTCCCGCACGGATGGAGACCACCACCTCTATTACTCGTACAGAAGAGTGCAGACACTTACCACCAGTCATTCACTTCGGAGTAGTGTTTGCTACTGGATCAAATCACCAAATTCCACCTTCGCGTAGTCGATACCCCCACGCGCTTACTTTAAAGTTCATTGCTCTCTTGGCCTATAACAATCGTGTTTTAGCAACAACTCCTAAGGTCTCCTTGCCAAGAGCTTCTCGGCGATCCACTCTGATCAGAAACAATCGCGATCGCTATCACCACCACATTCAAATGATCACACACCACAATGTGTGTGCTCTCAAACAATCACGGACTCGCAGACCGACCTTGACCCTCGATGGATTGATAGAGAGGGCCTCCGAGGTCGCTGCCCATAGAGAAGGGGCATATAAGCACAGCAAGCCCCTAAGGAGCTGGATGGTTGGACTAGCCAAAATTCCTGGAAGAGAATTCATTTGTTAGGCTTTCACGACCAATCCGTTACTCTGTTTTGCTCTCTATCATAATGAATTACTCTTGGATCACGAAAGCAGAGTTAAAAATCTGAAGCTTCAGAGATAAGAGCGCACTCTTCCTGTAACACCTCGGATTTATATTCCTGTGCACGTTCGAAGATCGAGGCGCAGACGCACCACCATCTCTCCTACCCGCGCACCGCTGCCTAAGCCGTCACGCCTAAGCCGTCACACTCTCCACCCCTTACGAGCACAACACCCTCATTGTGGCCTCACATGCGGTCGGGAGTCGGCTCTGATACCACCTGTAATACCCGGGTCTACATTGTGTAATATTATTTGTTTTGGGCCCACTTAGGTGATATGGGATAAGAGAGGCTCCCCCTCCCTTCCTACACACGCCCGAGGACCGAGGCGCGTACACATTGCCATCCCTCCCCCCGCGCACCGTCGCCTAGGCCGTCACACTTCTTACCTGGTGTGATTGGCGGACTTCAAAGATAGAATTAAACTCCAACAGTTAAGAGTTAAGTTCAAGACTTTGGAGTCTTTGAGGAGAGAGAAACTTCAGCAACTACGCGAGTGCTAGGGTTTCCGCTTAGCTACAAAGCCACACACTCACAAGCTGCCTTTTGAGGTATATAATTACAAGTAGTAGTCCTTTGAAGCGCACCGTTGTAAACCGCCTTCGAGGGCACACTCCGGCAAGCCGTCACACTTCATACCTTACAAGTCGCGTTGCTAGGCAGACATTGTGAGCCGCCACTTAAAGCAAGCCCTCACAATCCACCTTTCAAAGGCAGGACAAAGAAAGTGATCACGGATCCATGAAAACCACAAAGGACAGCTTCTGATTCAGGAGGTGAATGGTGCTCAACCAAGCGACCAACACCTACCCAGTGATGCCCAGGAGGCCATATATAGAAATTGACCTAAAAAGGGAGACACCTATGATGGTGAAGTACCCCATAGGATGGCACAACTCAAGATAGTTGAGAATGACTCGGGAAATGAGAAGCAGAAAATGCTATGCTGCATTACAGTAACATCCAGTTACAAATAAGTTTCTTTCGTTATTTCGGTATGTTATCATCAAGAAAATGCCTAAATCCATGTGAGAGCACTTGGCCCATATAATCAAGCGCTTGCAAAGCCCATGCAGGTTGGCGCACCTATTCTATCCAGGCATTTACAGCCGCCGTAGAAACTGTCAAATACAATCCCCTAATGTTAAGAAAAGACCTTGACATGGTCTTCTGAAAGGCAAGGAATGACTAAAAGACCCTTGGAATAATGGATTGTTGAGAAAAAGAAACATATTAGGCCAATTTCTTAAGAGGGGAGAGGAGTCGATACTGTAAGGAAATGCCCACTACAGAAGGCCCTAATGATCGCGGCAAGGTTAAGAGCCAAAGGACCCACCCGCGAGTCACCGCCTTATATAGAGCAGCATCCATGGTTGCCGTCAAGATTGCCCCATCGAGTTGTCTGACTCGACTCGAATTAACCTCACGGACTGGGCATTAGCATGAGCTACTACGAGGACCAATCTCTCTTGCCTATAAGTAAAGGCCTGGTAAGCCATAAACACAGTCACCGGCACTCACACTGAAATTCTCTCTTCTTCTCCCAAACCATGCTGACTCTGGGCGTCGGAGTGTTTATCCTGGGGCACTCCCCGGGCTCCTCGCCCATCTTTCTCCTGCAGGTATCCAGAAAAACATATCACAGACTCCCAAAGATAGGCTTTCCAATGCTCAGATCAACCAAACTATAACCAACATGTAGTTTTCATACGTTAACACTCGATCTAGTGATCAGATAAGTAACCAAATTAGGAGACAAAAAAAAAACTCACATGGTTTTGAGGGTACCAATGTCAACTCCAATTTGGTCAGTACACATTATTCTGAAGGAATCAATTTTGACACAATAAACATTGAAGTAAGTCATCAAACTCCTACAACTTTGACAGTTGATACGAAGAGGATTTGTACTTCAACGATTAGGACATCCAAGTAAAGGAACCCTTTTGCCGGTTTCTGCAGATCCCCCAAGGGCATAAAGCCTTTGTAACCCCATTCGGGACGTGAGGCACATAGCCAATGACTAACTGCAATTTCCCCAAGAGATCCTTATTAGTTTATTTTCAATGTAGATGAAGCCTTATTTAATCACTATACTCATACTCAATAGGGACTCATGAAGAGAGATAGCCTCATGTTCTTTCAATAAGACATTCACATACATTTTTGGATTGTTGCTACTCGAAGTCGAGAAGTTTAATCCCTTTCCCAAAAGACCACGCTTGGAATTCTCAAAGTATAAATGATACACAGTTCATTAAAAGATTTGGAAAAATTTAACTTGATTTTCAATAGTAATACTTACATGTATTTGCGTTAGCCTGTTTGGTTTGGACTAAGAAAAGAATTAGAATATTATTTAAAATTATAAAATATTATCGGCATTTCAAAAAATTATGCAAAAGTTATATGCGAATCTCCGGCCAACACTTGCATGCGTTAAAGTTTCGGTTGTCTTGGACTAACAAAAAAAAAAATCAAAACATGTGGGTCGTAAGAATTTTTTTTTTTTTTGGTTAAAAGTGGGTCGTAAGATTTAAATTAAGTAAAAGTTTAAAAAAGAGTAAAAGTCAATTTAGACATGCATGTTACAAAAATCGAAAAGAAAAACATACCTTTTTTCTCCTTATGGTTACAATTGAGTTGGTCCAACACACGGAAATAGAATTCTGCGTACACTTTCCTCTTCGGAGGAAGGTCTTGCACACCAAGAAACCGTAAGTAGACAGAAAACGACTTCCCTTTCTCAGCCGCAACGCCTTGGGGATAAACCTTTAGCTTCGTACACACGATAATTACAGTCAAACTAAGACAACTCTTAGCTAATTCTTTTCACCAACATACCCAACAAATATAAATTTAAAAGGAAAAAGGGAAAAGGGCGAGTAACTAATTTCGTTTTTGCAAACTTTTTTGTTCTGGGAAAGTACCTATTGCTCTCGCGGACGGCAAAGGCGTAGGAGAAGTGATGGTTCTGGTCTAATTTGGAGAAGTTAAGGATCTTCCAAGTGAAATTGTGGTGAGGCGGGTCTTTGATCATAGTGAGAGACTCCCATTTCCCAGTAGATTTGATGACCAAAACCTCAGCCCTGAATATACAAGAGTCGCCCACAAGGTATCCATTTGAAGCCTCTATGAATGTTTCCAAGGAAAGAAACTGAGGAAACTCCCATTGGGTCTTCAAGTCATGGAAGCTCCTCGCTGCCCCACCACCATCTACACATAATTCCACCAATTGATGCAACTTTCTTGTCAATTCTAAGCTATGATTATGTAATTGGAAGTGTGATTTTGTTAATATTATGTGATGGTCAACCTTGGATGGTCAAGAACATGTCTCGTATCTCGTCATACACCAAAAGATTGTGGTTGACCTAACTTTCCAACCATGAGGAAGCTTATTTGTCCCCTTGATTGACAAATACATGGAAGGAAAAATGACATAAATGGTCCTTGAATTTTAGCCCGATGTGTAATGTGGTCTTTGAACTTTTAATTTATTCAATGTGGTCTTCAAACTGTAGCCCAATGTGCAATATAGTCCTTAAACTTTTAATTTATTCAAGATGATCTTTAGACTTTTGATACATGTTCAATTTAGCCCTTAAACTTTATAAAAATGTTCAATATTATCCCTGAAATTAAATTTATGGAAAGACAATATTGAACATTTTTATATTATTTAGAAACTAAGTAAATATATAACAAAAATCCAGAAACCATATTGAATAAATTAAAAATTCAGGGATCATATTGCACATTAAGCTAAAATTTAAGAATTATTTATGTCATTTTCCTACGAGGAAATATAACCTTGATAACCTAGAGCTCCCAATTTTCGGGTACGAGGCGTCATGGGGTCGTGTCCCCGGAACGTGGGGGTGCATCTTGCTCTTCTTTCGAATTGGAGTGGGCTTGGGTTTAAGAATTGGGCTTCCTCACTTCATGACCTTAAAGTGGGGTCATGTTAATGGGTATATCTTTGAACTTTATTTGGTTTTGGGCAAAAATGATGTCGCCAAGTGAAAAATTAAAATTTGATGTGACCGAAAAGTTATCATAGAAACTTACCTGATCGCATCGAGTTATTTTTTCATTACTATTATGATCCAAACTCGCTCAGCTGATGAGGGAGAGGAAACCAATCTAGCCCTTGAATCTTGTAATAGAAAATTTATCCTTCACATATTAATTTCCGTGTTAGATAATAAAATAGCGTGACCTTTGTTGAAAGGCCTTCCACTTGGCCCGTTCAAGCCAACGATGGCTGAAGCACAAATTGGATATTTAAACTTGCATTCATACGCAGACCCGATTGTTTATAAATATAGCTTGATATTTAAGTAATGGGCGGAACTCTGAAAGGAACTGTAAGCTGAATATCCGACATGAATCATACAAACCTGTCCATCTACTAGGTATACTTCTATTAATAATTATGCATAATTGGAGAATTGAACTTGGGGAATTCTATATTGGCTCAGCACAATAAACTCAACAATGAATGCATCAATTCGCAGGATTTCACTCCATCAAAATGGAGGGAGAAACTAAACAAGGGGGAAAAACTCCATCAACAAACCGGTTGACAAAAACTGTTCTCAATTAACTTATGACAACATCGAAGGAAATAATATGAAATTAGAGCCGTCAAACTGCAACGACCTTGGCGACCGACACCACAAGGAATTGGACTTGAACAATCAGAACATCATTGTAAATAAACCCTTTCGATGGCTTACACAGATTCTCTAAGGACATAAAGTCTCCATAACCCCAGGTTGGTGCTGATGCAGTGAACCAATGGCTACCTGCAAATGAAATTTTAATGGAAAATCTTTAATGAAAAATTAAATCTATAATTTGTATGCAATTAATTCTTATCCAAATGCCATATGACACGTATCTAATTTCCGCTTAGTTAGGACTTTTGGCCTTTTTTTTTTTCTAGGAAGCATTCACCTTTTCATCCAGTCACATGAATTCAAGCAATCCGAAGTAAAACTTATCAAGAAATGGTTGTCTAAAGAGGATCAGAAGCATGAATTCACTTACGTTTTTTCTTCTTATGGTTATCGTTTAGCTGGTCCAAAACGCGCAGATTATACTCGCAGTATACTTTTCTCTTGGGAGGAAGGTCTTGAGCACCAACTAACCGTAAGTAAACGGACAATGACTTCCCTTGGTTGGCCGCATAGCCTTTGGGATGCAATTGGAGCTTCCTACATCCGATAATTATGGTTAAGGAGAAAAAAGGAAAATATACCAGTATAGATAGTGTAATTTGCGAACTCTTCATTTTCTGAACGTACCATTTACTCTCTCCAACGGTGAAGGGGTCAGAATAGTAAACGCTCTTGTCCACTTTGGAGAAGTTTGGGATCCTCAAAGGGAATGTCTTGTTCGGCAGGTCTTTGATCATGGTAAGAGACTCCCATTTGCCCGTAGGTTTGATGACAAAAACCTCGGCCCCAAATATACAACAATCGCCCACAAGGTACCCATTCGAAGGCTCTTTGAATGTATCCAAAGAAAGAAACTGAGGAAACCCCCATCGGGTCTTTAAGCCATGGAAGCTCCTCACTGCCCCATTAGCATCTACACACAATTCCACAAATTGATACAACTTTCTTGTCAATTCTAAACTATGATTATGTAATTGGAAGGGTGATTTTGTTCATGTGATGTGATGATCAAACCTTGGATGGTCAAGTACATGTCTCGTATATCGTCATACACAAAAAGCCTGTAGTTGACGTCAACCTCCCAACCGCCAGTAAGCTTATCTGTCTCCTCTATTGACAAATAGAAGGAAATAAATCCCGACCCGTTATTGTCCTTGTCTCCATTAGGGTAAAGAGATAGGCTCCTGAAAAGAACAACGAATGAAACGTTTGATTAGCAATCAGATAAAAATACGATGTGAAGGAAAAAAGAATAGGAAATCCGAGAAGTCACCAATTGTAGCCCCCAGCTTTGAAAACACCGGATTCATACTTGTCCACATTGGATTTTGATAACAACGAAAACGATTGTATCTTCAATGAATAATGAGCTGGTGGACGACGCCTTTTGTACGTGGCAGGTCCTGCCAAAAAAAAATTATTGGACAAATCCATCCTAAGATACAATCGAGATTTTCAATTTGGTTAGATAGTTTAATATTTCACAAGCACAATTGAGTAGGCGATCCGTATCTATGTAAGTCTTAAACACGTAAGTGCCACGTATTCTATGCCCTACAACCCAATTTCACTAAAAAGGCCTCTTCTGGAACCATGACAAGGAATCATCAATCGGATACTCACTCCAGGGGTGCTCATTCTTTCCTTTTCAATTGTTTGGATTGCAAAAAATTTTGGTCACCACAAAAGAATACTTATTGACGGCGATGGCAAATGACAACCAGCAGCCAACGGCGAAGTTTGGTGATCGCAGTTAGTAACTGATGATCAAGGATCGGTGGTAGAGTCCGACTACCGAAGATAAAGTCCAGTGGTCAGTGACGGAGTCTGGCTGCCACCAACCTTCGCTAGTGATCGGTGGCAGTGGTAGGAGTTGTGGCAGCAGATGCCGGTGGTGGATTGAGTTTTCTATGACTGTGCTTTTAAAAAAGTAGAATGAAAGTTCAATCTAGCTATATAGCTAGGTAATCGGATAAATGTGGGAAATAGAATCCTATTTCTTGAGGAATTCAATGCTACGTCGAACTGAACGTGACCAAGTTCATGGTAATGTAAGCTCTTGCTTAAATGCTCACGAACGGTTGTGGATGTAGAGAGGTCTTATCTAAAACATTTTTTGTTCTAATTTTGCAGCCAAATGAAATTTGAAAAGGTTAAAAAATAAAGACATGAATTATTGAGTATAACATCGCAGACTTAGGCTGTGTTCGTTTAGCAGAAAATATTGTGTTTTTGAAAAATATTTTTTTGAAAGTCATTTTCTTGAAAAATGTTTTTCTGAAATACAATTTTCCGGTGCTCGGTTGAAATATAAAAAAATTTCGAAAAATATTTTCCGGCGTTCGGCGACCACTATCACCTTAGGCTGTGTTCTTTTTTCTTCTTCTTCTCCGGCGACCTACCAGAGGCAAGCTCGAGCTCGCCAGATTCCGACGAGCTCAAGCCTCAACGGCCTGTGGCGAGGCCAAGCTTGCCCGAGGCCAACGAGCTCCGACCTCGCCAAAAGTCGGCAAGGCTCGAGCTTGCCAGATTCCGGAAAACTCAAGCCTCATCGGCCTGTGGTGAGGCTGAGCTCGGCCGAGGTCAACGAGCTCTAGCCTCGCCAGATTCCGGTGAGCTTGAGCCTCACCAGACGTCTGCGAGGCTCCGGCGACCTCGGGCAAGGCTCAAGCCTCGCCGGCGAGCTCGGGCCTCGCCAGATTCGGCAATTCCAGCAAGGCTCAAGCCTCGCCCGAGGTCGTTGGAGCCTCTCCGACGTTTGGCGAGGCCCGAGCTCACCGATCGCCGGCCGCTGGCTAAGGAAGAAGAAGCAGAAGAAAAAAAAAAGAGAAAAAAAACATTGAAAATAGGAAGAAGAAGACCTTCTTCCGGAAGCGGAAGTCATTTTCCTCAAAAAACTGAAGGAGTTTGGGAGTGGGAAGGAAAATTTTCCGTCCCCGAACACTAGAAAATGCAAAAATTATTCCGCCAAATGTACACAGCCTTAGGTTACGGAAAATGAAAATAGAGTGCAACGACAAGAAATAAAGTGAAATACCAGGCATGTCTCTTAGCTTGCTCTTGGCTCTTCGTGGCTTCCTAATTTGCTCCTTTCTCTCTCTCTCAACTAGGTCGCAGGCTTTTCTGATCAACCCTAGCCACAATGGGTTTTGTCGACAGTAAATGGAAGTCTTTGAACAAATATAAAAAAAAAAAAACCCTCTAAGAAATCGAACTGGCTTTCACATGGAAAGAACTTAATGACGTGTTGTCGTCAAAATAAAAAGAAGTGGTCCTTATTGGCGGCCGAAACAGGCAATGCATCGTCACATTTCTAGGTTGATAATATTATATCTTGCCCTTGTTTGTCTTTACCTACTCTTGGATTGGAAGTCTTTCAACAAATACAAAAAAAGACCCTCCCACCAAATAAACATTCCGTAAGTGAAAATCACTACAAAAAATTAAACTTTCTTTCACATTAAAAGAACGAGATGATTTGCTGTCATCGACCATCAGAAGAAGTGGATGTTATTGGCGGCCCAAACACTTTCACCAAAGGGAAAGCATCAAATTTATTTGTTGAAAATATTATATTTTGCCCTTATTTGCCTTTATCGACTCTTGTACTGGAAGTCATTCAACAAATATAAAAAAAAGACCCTACAAACAAATAAACATTGTATAATTGAAAATCACTTGAAGAAATCAAAATGTCTTTCACATTGAAAGATTATATATTGATCGTGTGAAACTTGTTTTGAGGCCCCAAGCACGAAAGGGATAAAGTGAACTAATTCACTATTTACTTCTTATCCCATTTCTCGATCAGTTGATTTACTTAACTCATTCTAGAAATTCACTACTTTATGCAACCAAACATTTGAAAGATATAGATTAATTAAAGTGTGTCGCTCATGTACTGTGTTTGGCTCTGTTTACCACTTGCGCAGAACTTAGAGTGGTCGTGTAATACAAAATTATTCCACAAACAGGACTAATTAAAATTACAGCATATGTTAATCTATTCATGAAATTTGTGGAGATACTCATTTTTCTTAAGTTTTTTTTTATAAAGCTTCACATATATAGCAAACTTCAAAAGTTACCTTTTTAGACACCAAAAATCTCACGAAAAGCCAAGAATATTGTTAAACAATTTGGTTGCATTGATGGATGGTTGATTTTCAAGGCAAAAGCCTCATGTTGAGTTACTCAATGTTGAGTAATGTGGTAGACTTTCATAAGTTACTAAATATGGTCAACTTGTCTAGATGTCTACCTGTATTTTAATATGATGCCATGTTTTGTAAAATGTTCTATATATTCCCAGCATTGGTGAATTCTCTATTTGTTCCATTTAATCCTGATTATAAAGATTCTCATAGAAGGAGGGAAAAAACAAAGTGTTAGTAGTAATTAGTTACATATTGAAGTAATAATACAATCGAAGGCACACTTTCCTAGAGCTTGGATTTACACCACTTTGCAACTTTTCCAAAGGTGAACCATCAAAGACAATGGATTATTAAACCTGAAGATTTAGCACGAACTCTCCTAAGATCATACCAATGGCGACTTTTGGTTTTAATTTAATTAACTTAACCTACAAGTCAATTTATTCAGGAGTCGCCACTAACATAATACCATATTTTGTAAAATGTTCCATAAGTGATTGACCCTTTGACCGAGTGTGATGGCTCATCAACGCCACGATCACGGAAGTCTACGGTAGAGATTTCCGACCGACCTTAGGCCCGACCCAACATCCCTTGTCCCAATGGCGAAAAGGACGAATCCATCAAACTAATAGTGATCACTCAATCAAGAGAAACGAACAGTGGGACTTTGCCCTCTCGCATCTCATCTCACGTGACCCGGGAAACACCCGATTGCTGCTCGATACATTTGACCTCGGTTTGATACATTTGGCCGACGTGGGCAAAAGCACAACTTGCCCTTACCTAAGTCAAGATACCATACCAGTGGGTGAGGAAACGAGCTTCAATTGATATTCAGAATGTATGTTCATAAGCGAAAGGGATTAATGATATGTTATTATATTAATAATAAAAATTAATTTGTATGCACATATATATTAGAGTAGCGATTCCTGATCAAACATTTAAACAAGATTCGAGCATGGACACAAATAAGTTGAGAGAAATTCAAACTCAACTCAACTTGACTGGAAAATAGAACAAATTCACGCTGTTTTCAACCATTTTTTATAAAAAGAGAACTTTATAAATCGCGTTGAACTATTTCCATAACGACATAAATAAGCACACGAATACGATGACACGACGTGAATTCATGGTCTATGTGTATAGTAATAAATCAAAATAAAGTCTCTATCTCGTAAGAATTTTCTTGATTGTTTCGCTTTTCTCAAATCTTGCAGCTAACGTTACTTTACTTTATTTTAGAAACAAACAATAAAAACCTCCCTACATACAATTAATTAAACAGGTAAGATTCACATATATCTAATAAAATTTTCATTTTCAACATTTTGAAAAAATAGGGTTTGCCTTTTCTTAAAGTAAATTCAAATAATCTGTAAAATACACATATTTATCTACTAATTCACCCGACACGGGATTTCTTCTTTTCACATTTATGGCTACATAATATTGTTTCTTAATCTTAACCGTGGTAAAAACATTTGCCCCCATAAAAAAATAAATATATTTATCTATCTACTATATTAGGAGAGAGAAAATTTCCCATCCTATTTTTATGTAGAGAGAGAACATAAAAGAAAAATGCGAGGCTTTAATTCCACAAAGACTTCGCTATTTGATATTTTCTACGCTGTTTTATGTGCTTCTTTTACTTGATATTTTTTGTCATATGCAAGCATTATCTTTTTTTAGTTTCCCACTAATTCTTACACTAGATATTTGATATAACTAGTCGAGATAGTTTGTAGCCTATTTGACCGCACAGTGCCATCAGGTGCAGTAATTCTGTGTAAAAAAATATTATAAAACTGAAGCATCTCAAAACTGACCTAAAAAAGCTTCCGAGAATGTATTGTAGGCTGCTGCACTTATAAAGTGTTAAGTAATGAAGAGTTTGTCAGACGCTTTTAAATTATGTTAGCTCACTCAATGATACTAGTTTGCGTTCGAGTTTAACTTGGATAAGCGAAAGTTGATCACTGTAACTCAACTATAATGTAACATGCCATTCATAATTGCATACATATGCTATTCAATCAAGCATTAGAAGTTTTCTAAGCAATTAGGTGTATAATGAACTTTCAATAATTTCTACTCTTCGAATGATTTTATTTTCGTTTTGAATGAATCCGAGCTCAATCATGTGTTCCTTGACGTGCCTACTGTTCTTGTGCAAATAAATTTTTTGGTGAACAATGCACAGTCACTTGAAAACTCATACATTTGAAATGAAAGAATTAATTTTGGATGTGAGTTGCGATTCTGATGAGCAACTTAAATTTAGATACACGCACGCAAGCATGCATAGATACATACATAGGTCCTATATTTTTTTTCCAAAAAAAGATTTGCCAAATATCAGTCAATTAAAAAAAAAGACTAATAATACAGTTCATGCACATCCCCCTCACCTTCAGTGCTTGTACTGCCGTTGTGGGAACTAAGGGTGTAAACGGTTCTGTTCGGTTTGGTTCGGTTCTCTTGAAAAACCGAACCGAACCGAACCGTTAGAGGTGCACCCTTGAACCAAACCGAATCTTGCTCAAACCAAATGTGAACCGAACCGAAAAACCGGTTCGGTTCGGTTCGGTTCGGTTCGGTTTTTGGTTTCTTCTTCTTCTTCTTTTTGCTTTTTATTCACAGTTTGGTTTTCAGTTTTTCTTCTTCTTTTTTGTTTTCAGCACAAGCAAACATGACCAGGCCAAACCAAACTGATATGGTTTGAGAAGGGCCAAGAAAGGACCTGCAAATCTTGAATGTTGTTCTTGTAAAGCTCACTGCAAACAAAAGAAAGAAAGCTCAATAAATGAACTGAATCAAGGATTAGAAATACCCAGTGAAGCAACTGTTTCTAATAGGAATTAAATAGATAGAACCATCACCCAACTTAGAAACAAATCTATTTATCCGAGGATGCTTAAGCAAGTCCATAGTACAAGCGCCACCGTCAACCTGCAAACCAAGCATTACAAAAACTAATCCACAATACCCAGATACAACGGCTAAACCCCGACTCTGCAAGCAGAGGAGCAACGCGGCAAATCCTTGCAATTAAAGAGTCAGGAGAAATGTCAAAAATGGAGCCTCTCGCAAGAACCCACAAGAATTATCGGCTCGATCAATAGAACCATTTCGGTATCGAACCATTTTCGTATGCTACGGGACCCGACCACACAGAGCGAGCAGATCTAGATTCAAGTGTGTGAGAGAGAAGAGCAGCGACGAAAGCGCAGAACTGAGCACAGATCTGCGAGGGGGAGAGAGAGGGACAGCAAGCACTCACCGAGAATGGTGGTCTTCTTCCTTGTTTAAGGGGTTGGGATCGTGGCGGCGATTCATCGTTGCGGTAGAAAGTGAGGGGATTTGAGCGAGAGAGAGAGGGATTCACTCTTTTAAGGTATAAACCGAAGTTATTTTTTCAGTTCGGTTCGAACCGAACCGAACTGATATGAACCGAACTGAAAAAAAAAGAATGGTTAGCTTTGATTATCCGAACCGAAACCGAACCGAAACCGAAATACACTAATTTTTTGGTTCGGTTCGGTTCGGTTCGGTTCATATCTCGATTCAGTTTTTCGATTCAGTTTTTCGGTTCAGTTTTGACACCCCTAGTGGGAACCGTTCTCCGCCGGAAGTGGATCTTTCTTCAAAAGCTTTTGCAAAGGGCAAATTATTTGCAGAATTTTCTCTCAAATAGTGGACAATGCCAACAAATTGCTATAATAGCTTATGAAACATAATCTCGTTTGGAAACTTTAAAATAAAATAAAATTTGAAAAAGTGTAAAAGCAAAAGACATGAATTATTAAGAATAACAAATAAAGCGAAGTACCAGGTCCACTGCCCGGGGCAAGCGTGCGGTTTGCAATCAAAATTTGTTGGATCAGTCATAGCTACAGCTACTCTTGTTTTGGAAGTACTCGAAGAAGTAGAAAAAAGACCCTCACAATAACACTATTAGGCAATTAATATATTTCACTTTCCCACTTCTTAATTTATATATTGGGCATATCAAATCCTCGCGTGCGAATGCGTAAAAGAGAAGATTCCCCATCTTTTGTTCTAATAAAAAATGTTAAAAGAGAAAGTTCCTTTCATTGCCAAGAGCGCAATGTCTTTTTTTGGGCCTCTTCCGAATGTGTTCTTTCAAGTGTAGGAGTCGGCAACAATTGAAGGAAGACAACTCTGATTAGATTTTAGTGCCACTTTAAAAAAAAAAAGATTATAAGTCATAGCCAACTTCAATTTGGGTCGTTGAAAATCCTATGAGTCAATTTTTTATCAACTTCAATTTTAGTGCCACTAAAAAAAATAAATAGTCCTGAATGACGTCATTTACATGTTTACCATAAATGCTATTAGAGCCAATGGTCGATTGTGTGTATCTAACTTTAACATTATTATAAAGTTCATTTCCAAATAAGATGTCTACTCGTCAAAGGTTCATATACCCTCTTAACGTATATGTCTATCATTAGTCATCTATCATCCTCCTAATAGCATAGAAGGATAAAAAGCTAAATTTTTACTGTTGTAGAGAGATCAAATTCTGTTGGGCCCCAGAGTTTACCTCCCGGCTGTCGGCCGTGCAAGGGTTCCCTGGGTTACCAAAAAAAAAAAATTCTGTTGGGCCATTTTATAAGTAGTTGTAATCATCAGTCATTTAAGTTGCTCATCCAAATCGTAACTCACGTCCAAAATCAATTCTCTTTCATTTCAAACACATGAATTTTTCAGTGATTGTGCATTGTTTACCGAAAATTTTATTTTCACAAAAACGCTAGGCACATCAGTGCACGCATGATTGAACTCGGATTCACTCAAAACGAAAATAACGTCATCCAAAGAGTAAAAAATATTGAAAGTTCATAATATACCTAATTGCCTATTTTTCATATAGCATGCTATTGGTAAGTGTATACGTATGCTATTCAATCAAGCACTAGATTTTTTTCATTTTGAAAGTTCATAATATAACTAATTGCCTATAATATCCAGTCCCGAGTGGGACCGGACCGGGAACCAATAACCCCTAGTCTTGAGTGTAAAAGAAATGGAATGTTTGATCCTGCTGGAGAATCCCTTATTGTTAGGCGGCGAAAGAATAAAATCAGGCTTCCACATTTACAATTTTTTTCCTCCATCATTCATGGTCACTGTTGCAACCTACCCGTCGAGGGTTGTGCCCTCTTGGATGGGTTTGGAGGTAATTTTTTATGATACGGTTTGAATGGTATGTACGAGTAACGGTCTCGGATGGACTATCACTTGATAATATCACAAGCGAGCCATTGATCACAAACGCTAACTCTCCCTAAACCCATATCTCACGTGACATAGGATCATTTCTACGTTCTTAAGCAACCTATATATTTTATAGGAGTCGCCGTGAGCCATTGTTAAGGGTAGGTTAGAACACCCAATCAAAATGTGGGAATTTCATTCTGATTCCTACGCAACTAGAGATTTTAAGTTCAAGGACTTGTTTAAGCTAACATTTCTGTTAGCGCCTTTTCGGTACCTAACTTTGAGAATGTGTTATCTATGATGGTCATGCAATCTTGATTATCAATTATGAACCTAGAGGTATCAAAACCGCTAAGTGTTCATGCAATTGTAGTTTTAGGGTTATTTTCATGAAAGTCCAAACTAGTCTTAACCTATTCTAGGAAAGAATTAACAACCAATTTCATTGAAAGACAGTGCAGTAAGTAAACACCCAATTATTGAAATGACTTCAAAGTAAATGCGAAAAAGAAAACCCAATATAAGTTGGGCAAAGAATATACATGGCTTTGTTATAAGCCTCAAAACAGCAACCCATGAGCTTGACATTAAAAAAAAAAAAATCAATCCCGAAAGTTAGGCTAGAGTATGGCGAGCCTAATTCTACTCATTGTAAACTATGATTAGACTAACCTGAGCTGAACTAACCATTATCCTAAAAGAGTGATTCTAAGTCTATATGATTTTATGGCTTAAAGTTTAATCTAATTTTGACCTAAAGTTATGACAAGCCAGTCTACTATCCTAAGCTAAACTGTGCTAAGCTACAATTACCTTGGACCGCCATGGATATCTTCTCGTGCTTGCATTCACCATCAATCAAAACATGCCAACAATCAAAGCAAACGATCAGCAAAATTCATTCAAACACTAACTGCCTTGAGATCGGCTTTGAAGTGAAACATATTTCGATTTTTCCCAAACACCCTCTTAATTAACTAGGAACTTATTGAATAACGTCGATGATTATTAGTCCCCACTTGCGTTCACAAGGCAGTGGACTAGCGTCATCAACCCCAAATTGAACTCTAATCACCCTCCTAGTCTACCCGTCAGATGGCATGCATCGAAATACTAACATTCACCTAGGCATTCACATGCAAAGTCGAGTAAGACATACGGTAGGCACATAAAACAACCAACGTGCAAACAAGCAAGAGTACTAATTGCACCAAAAGACAGTAGAAGGCATTTTCCTAACCCAATTTCTAATTTTTTTCAATTCTTTTTTTTAAATTTTAATATATTTTATATTAAAATAATATATATTATATTATATTAAATGGACCCAGATCTTGGGTCTGCTGACCCGCTACCTTCATTGACTGGGCTCAACATACGAGCCCGGTTCGGCCATACCAAAACTCTTGAAGTCCAAAACTAGGCCCAAGCTCTCTTCTTTCTTCTGTCTTCTTCCAGGAGCTCTCCTTTCCTCCATTGCTCTCGATCTCTCTATTGCTACTCATCTTCTCTGTGAATTGCCCAAAACGACACCCTCTCCGCTCTCTCTCTCTCTCTCTCTCTCTCTGTCTCTCTCTCTCTCTCTCTCGTAGACCCATTAAACAGATGGGTTGGATCGGGTGGGATTTGGATCGGGTCATAATATGATCCGACCCAACTTGACCCATTTAATCCGTTTATGACTCATTTATCATAAGACAAAAATCTTGATCTATACTCAACCTGACCTATACCCAATCCACACACTGTCCTACCCATACCCATATAACTAAGTCTAGGAAAACTTATTTCTAATAATTATTTTAAAAAAATTTATTGCTAAAACATTTTCATGCAATATTAATCTTTTAAAAAAAAATTGAGGCTCCATTTGTTTCATGGAAAATATAACATTTCTAGAAAATATTTTAAGAAAAATAACAATATTTTCCTATATTTAGCTGAAACCTGAAAATGAACTAGTAAAATAACAATATTTAAAACGATTTTAAGGATGTGCACGTCATTGATCTAAAACAGTTAGGGTAGTGCTAATTTTGCTTGACAAGTATGGAATGATTCAAGTTTCCAGTCATTTTTTGAAGTGACTTACTTACTCTAGTTACTCAAACACACAAAAGAGAAGAAGAAGAAGAAGAAAGAAACAAAGAAAGAAAAAAGAAAACTAAAACACCATCATGATTATGGCTCCGTTTGTTTTGTAGATAATAAATACTTTTGGAAAATATATTCCTAAAAATAATCTGCTCATATCGCTTTGAAAAAATCAATTAATGAAAAATGTCTCATCATTGACGACCATGTATACAAAGTATGAAGTCTAAGGTTCGATCTTTATTTGGTGTAGTAATTTCATTTGAGGGGTACATTAAGGGCCCGATTGGTAACGTGCCAAATAGTGAAAATTTCTGTTCTTTTGTTTTCAGAAATAGTTTGGGAATAAAAATGCGTTTGGTAAATTTTTTGTTCCCGGGCACATTTTTGCAAAAATTTGTGCCCAAAAACAGTTTTGGAAGAGAAACAATAAGTAAAAAAAATTACTTCTTGTTTCTCGACACAATTTTGAGAATCAGTTTTTTGTCTTCGTTTTCTTGTTTTTGTTTTCTTCTTTTTGTGTTGTTCCTCTTGGGTTGTGGTCGGCCGCCGGAGACCCGCGACCGGCCACAGCCTAGGGCCGGCGAGGGCGTCACGGCCCTCGCCGACCGTCGGCGGAGGCGAGGGCGAGGGCTGGACCCTCGCCGCCTGGGCGAGGCGGCTCGCCGTCGAGACCTGGCGAGGTCGGCCTCGCCCAAATTGTGCGAGGCCGAGCCTTGCCGTGGGTCGCGACGGCGAGGCTCGGTCTCACCAAATCAAGGCGAGGTCAAGCCTCGCCGTCGCGACCCACGGCGAGGTCGGCTTCGCCATGGGTTGCGACGGCGAGGCTCGACCTTGCCTCGGCCTCGCCCGATCTGGGCGAGGCTAACCTCGCCGAGGCCGACCTCGCCAAGTCCCGACAACAAGCCGCCTTGCCCAGGCGGCTAGGGTCCAGCCCTCGCCCTCACCAGCGAGGGGGACCCTCGCCTCCGCCGACGGCCGCCGAGGGCCGTGACGCCCTCGCCAACCCCGGGCTGTGGCCGGTCGCCAGCGACCAGCCATGGCCAAGGAAGAAAATGGGTCAAAAAAAAAAAACCTTAACCAATTCAAAATATTATTAAAATGTTATTAATAAAAAGAAATTTTGTGTAGTTACCAAACGCATTTCCGTTCTTTTGTATTTCAGGAATAAAAATTTTGGACAGTTACCAAACGCCTTAAAATGCTCAGAAATTGTTTCCGGATACAGAATAAAAAAAATCATTTCTGTTCAGAAATAATTTCTGGGTACATAAACATTCTCATGCGAACGCTAAGTAAACCGCTTAAAAAAGAAAGTCAGTGGGAAATTGCCTGGAAGTGGCCCTCGTTGACTCATTGACCAATATCCCCACCGAATGTGACGTCACTGGTTCTGACGTCATATTGGCGAGCTCACCACGAAAGTGGCACTCGTTGACTCTTTGACCGGATACGACGGAGCGTCTACGTGTTATTCTTGGGATTAATACCACGTAAAATTATAAATTAATACATATATAATAATTTTATTCCGAATCAATTTTTTGACTACCAAACACCCTAAACTGGTACATATGTAACAAATTTACCTCAAACTATTTTTTTGACCATCAAAAATCTCACACTGATACACTTGTGATAATTTTACTTTTAATTATTTTACCACATAAATCAAGAACCGAAAGTAGGCAATCTCAAATGGAGTAAATTAAGTAAAACTGCCTGAGCTTGCTAGGCCGAGATTGCTAGACGGTACTAGACTTATCATAGCCCCAGGAATCACGGTTTGATTTCTCTCCTGAAGATAAGCATTTTTCAATGCGTTCAATGAGAGAGAGGTCAGAGGAAACTTCTAGCATTTTTCCTCAAAGAATTCTGTATCCTCTGAGAGAGAGAGAGAGAGAGAGAGAGAGAGAGAGAGAGAGATGGTTCATTTGATTTCGGATTTATTCATCTCATTCAATTGTCGTTGAGAGAGAGAGATGGGTCATTTGATTTTGGATTTATTCATCTCTTCCTAAAAACTTAAAGAGAAGACTTGGAA
Source organism: Syzygium aqueum (assembly GCA_031216185.1). Lineage (NCBI taxonomy): Eukaryota > Viridiplantae > Streptophyta > Magnoliopsida > Myrtales > Myrtaceae > Syzygium > Syzygium aqueum. The sequence continues at coordinate 21,854,437 of CM062234.1, forward strand.
AGAGGCCAAAGAAATGAGAATGACATTGCTCTTTAGGCAGTGACGAGGAAACTTCTCTTTTAGCAATTTTTATTAAGAAAAGTTGGGGAAACCTCTCTTTTAGCATTTCTTTATTAGAAGAAAGTTGGCATTTGGTCTCCTGCAATAGTCTTACTCAATAGTGTTGCAACGACCTCATGTGGCCTTTTCACATGAGGTCTTCCTTAGACCTATATAAACACCATTATGGCTGGGGTTGATGAGCGAAGTCTAAGATCGATTTGAGAAAGGGAGAGAGAGAGAGAGAGAGGAGCTGATTAGGAAGCAACGAAGAGCTAAGAGCAAGCTAAAAGAACAGGCTTTCTAAATTGGAGATGGCAAATGGGTCGCCTGCCCCATACATAGGTACTTCACTTTATTTCTTGTTCTTTGCACTCTATTTTCATTTTTTTTTGGTTAACGTAAGTCCGTGTTGTTATTCTTAATGAGATTCATGTCTTTGCCTTTCAAGCGAAAAAAGTATCAAAAAAGTCTTAAACCTTTTACATTTATACCAATTAAGTCATAAACTTTTTTTTGTGCCAATTGAATCCAAAACCTTTTATCTTTGTGCCAATTCAATCCTTTCCGGCTAATTTTAGACAAATATTGCTAATGTGGATATAGGCCAGCCTACGTGATACCGCCGGCGCCGACGTGGATAATTTTTAATAATATTTTAATATTTTTTTAATTTTTTCTATTTTTTCCATTTTTTTCTCTTTTTTCCTTCTTTTCTTTTTTTTTTCCTCCTTTCTTCTACGTTTAGCTAGTGACTGACTACCGGCCACTAGCCATGGCTAGCCGCCTAGGCTCGGCCGCCATCACTCAAACAAGGCCACCGTCACTTGCCATAGGCAAGGGCAAACAAGGCCTGGTGAGGGTTGGCCTTTGCCCAAGCCAAATCCTAGCCCAGGCCACGTGGATCTTGTTGGGGCACCCCCTCACCCAGGCGAGGGTCGGCCGACCCTCGCCTGTGGCGGGCGACGGTGGCCTCATTCGGTCGACGGCGGTCTCGCCCAGGTGACTTTTCCACTAATTATTTCCATACATATGGAATGGTTATCTTATCCAATTTTTTTTGGCTTTCTTCTTTTTAAAATTTTTGTAACGCTTGGATCCAAACCTTTGACTCAACTAAGTGTGCTCATAAATGATAAACCGCTCCGTGTACGTATATTAAAGAACACTGTGCTCATGGGGTGATAGGCGTGGCGCAGCCCAAAAGTTATTCTGCCTCGTCGACTTTGGAATTCGAGCACAGGATTTTCGTTGCGTCGCACCTTATTGGGCCAATTGCTGCACATTTGCGACGAGCCATTTAATTACCTTCTATCTCCTAAATAATTAATTGGGTTCGAATGGTTGTTTCCGGCAGAACCTGCCAAATACAAGAGAGCTCTTCCACCAGCTCATTATTCATTGAAGATTGAATCATTTACGGCATTATCATTGTTGGGCAAGGACAAGTATGATTCCAAGGTATTTGAAGCTGGGGGCTACAGATGGTGAGTTTTTTATTTCCCTTTTCTATCCCCTTCCAAACATATTTCCATCTAACTAGATCCTCATATTTTTGTGGAACCACAACTTTAATGCTTAATCAAATTAACTGCTAGATAAACGCCTAATTTGTTCTTTTCAGGAGCTTATCTCTTTACCCTAATGGAAACAAGGAAGATAATGGATCGAAATACATTTCCCTCTATTTGTCCATCGAGGAGAGAGATAAACTTGCTGACGGCAAGCTGAAGGTTCACGTCAATTACAAGCTTTTTGTGTACAACAAATCACGGAGGGAGTACTTGACCATCCAAGGTTGATAATGACATAATTCATAATAGATGTTTATGAAGTCACAATTCCGATTACATGATCATAGTTCAGAATTAACAACAGAGTTATATCAATTTGCGGAAATCTGTGTAGATGCTGAGGGGGCAGTGAGCAGCTTCGACCACAAAAATACCAAACACGGGTTTCCTCGGTTTCTTTCCTTGAAGAAATTCAAAAAAGATGGATACCTTGAAGGGGACTCTTGTACATTTGGGGCTGAGGTTTTTGTCATCCAACCTGCCCAGCGGAGGGTGGAGTCTTTTACCTTGACCGAATACCCGCCTCAAAGAACACACACACAGAAGATCCCAGGCTGGTCCAAATTGGGCACACGTTACCATTCCGACGAGTTTCCCATCGCTGGAAGGCAATGGTACATTCCCAGAACGAAAAAATTTTTGCAACAAATGAAATTTAACTACTCGCCTTTTACCTTTCTGAATTTATTTATTTATTTTTTGCTTGTGTTTGTAAATAGAATTAGCTAGAACTTATAAGTTTTTACCTGTAACTGTCGTGTGTAGGAAGTTATTGGTGGATCCCAAAGGCAATACCGACAGCAACGCAAGGTCGATGTCCGTTTACTTAGAATTGCAACACCTTACTGGGAAGAAGAAGAAAGTGTATGCAGAATTCACGTTGCGTGTGGTGAACCAACTCAACCATCAACATAAGGACAAGGAATGTATGTTTTTCTTTTTATCTTTGCCACAAGTGTATCCGGATTGACTTTTTTTTTTACTTAGTTTAAATCTCACGAGACGCATAGTTCAACTCTTTATATACACAAAACACCCAAAGCTGTTACAACATGTAGATGTTGGCACGTGAATTCACATATAACATTTTCATTATTCCTTGAAATTTGAATATTATATAAGTTTGGCATAGAAAGAAAGAAGAATTTATTTTTCTTTTTTTTTGCTTAATCCAAAAAACGGGCTGATGCGAATACAAATAAGTATTACCATTTGAATTCACGTCAAAATTTTCAAGGTATTTTTATAAAATGAATATCACTTTAAATTTATGAGAAAATTCTGAATGGCTTTTTGGAAGGGCCTCAAACCCCATCTCTAAAACTTGTCAAACTTTTGAGTACCCATAGCAACAATTCACGCATGGATGTGTATATCTTCTATTGAAAGAACATAATGCTTTCTCTCTCCGTGAGTCCGTACTGAGTAGGAGTATAACAAGTTATTTTTTTGGTGGGGGCATTGCAGTTAAATGCTGGCTAAGTGCCTCGAAACCCGAAGGCGGTGATGCAGACTTTATGCCCTTGAAGGATCTCATGAATAAATCGGGAAAAGGGTTCGTTTCCAATGATACTTTGATTGTTGAAGTCGAGTTCACCATCATATCAGCCGAGCCAATCTTAAAGCGTGTGGGAGTTTGATTACTTACTTCAATATATACTGTGTCGGAATAAATTCCTTCAGAAAAGTGTGGACGACCAGATAGCATTGGAATTGGTACCCCCAACACCATGTGAATCTTGTGTTCCTAATTTGGCTTCTTATTTGATTATTAGATGTAATCTTAAAGCTTTTGAATGGAAATGCAATCAAGTTCTCACTTCCCTATCTTAATTGAATTTCTTTACATAGCAATCCAGTTATTATTGGCCGTCCTATGTGTAAGTTGGGTATGGTATATTTTACTAATTTCGTTTGGAAAATTGCCCAAAATTCGTCATCTTATGAACTGAACTTATACTTAAGGTTGTTAGACTAAGTAGATGTGCTTCAAATGTATATTGAAAAGTTAGAGGATCTCCAACTCAGGAACTTGAAGTTAAATGATTGAGTCCCACCAACTGTGCAAGGGTCAGGGCCATCGACATAAGGCATAAGTCTAGCCTTAATCATTTGATAAGTCTTCAAGTAGTCATAGGAGTGTCAAAAATGCCAAATTCGACCATAATCGAATCGAACCGAAAATTGCAGGTATTTTCGGGTCGGCTCTCTTTAATGTTTGGTTAATATGTATAAAAGCCAGTTGTCATCATGTTTCGGTTCGGGTCAGGTTGGAAGCCCAAACCGAACAATAAGAATTAAATCTCGCAAGTTTCTCCTCCTCTCCTCGCATGTTCTCTCTCTACTCGCAAGTTTTTACTCCAGGTAACCTTGAAAATTTGCACGTCCCCTCCAGATCCTACGAAGTCCATCTCCAATGTTGCCTCCGTCCTTTGATTGACTCTCCTCTCCATCGCGATTCTTCACTACATCATCGTCATCATCCTCCTCTTCTTCAGGTCCGTCTTCATTTTTGTGTCCAACGTTGATGAGGATCTCCAAGAGAAACCGCAATCGTCAGATTTGACGGTCTAGGTCCGAGAACTGAGTCGAGCCTCAGGCTTGCTGGGATTCCAGTTTAGAGTGTTGGATTCGAAAGTTTTTGGTGCGGTGAGTTCTTTCGTTGGCCGTAGCTCCCTGTGAAGGTCTAGTGTTTTGTTTGCTTTCTCTGATGTCCAATGTTTGCTCAATCTAGAAGCTCTGCATCCTGTTGGTGTTCTGGATAGTGTTTTGAGGAATTGGAAAATGGCCATTCAACCTGTGAAGTTGGGAAGCAGAAGGGAAGCAGGAAAAAAAGGCAACCGCGTCCCCTGCCAATGAGGTGGGAATTGTACCTTGGGGAAGTTTTATTACTCTTCGCCGATGCGGTCGCATCCCCTTGTGAGAATTAGCACTAATATTACCAAGAGTCCCCCTTCATCAGCTTAATTAGCAGTACCAAGATCATGAGAGGACCTTGTAAGTTTTGCACATCAAACGAATGTGAGCACACTTCACACATAACATGAATTTATTCATTCCTTTCTTCGATGAGAACATTGGCCCCCGGCCCCCCACTTTTAAACTGAAGCGAAAGATTCCGTCTTAGAAGTCGAGATAATAACTTTTCTCAAGGAGTACATATAATACAGGCTTTACGTAGTAAATCTCCGTGAATAAATGACCAAATGCGATAGATCTTCCATGTATAAGAAAACAAAAGTTCTATAAATACCGTATTATAAGATATCATCCAAAAGTATCAAAGTCGTAGCCTCGGTCAATTTCGTTCAACACTGAGAAAGAGAGAGAGAAAGAGAGCAAATGCGATAGATCAATTGGTTAGGTTTTATTCATTGAATTGAATTGATTCCGAAGACTTAAAAGAAAGACACGGGAAGAGGCCAAAGAAATGAGATCGCGCTCTTGCCCGTGCAAAGAACTCCTCTTTTAGCAATTTTATTAGAACAAAAGATGGGGGAAACTTTTCATTTGAACATTTTCTTTTGGTCAAATCATTTCGACATTCACACGGGAGGATTTGATAAGCCTGATAAATAAATTAAGAAAGTGGGAAAGTGAAATATAAGAATTGCGGAATAGCGTCATTTGTACGAATCCAAACTCTAGGACATCGCCACGTGCTTTCACGCGTCTCTTTGGTTATATTATTCCGTCAATATGTAATTGACAATTGATGACAGCACAGCATCACGTTCGTTTGTGTGAAGCACAATTTCATTCCTCGTACTGATTTTCGATTAGACAATGTTTACGCGCTAGGACTACGAGGTCTTTTTTATAATTGTTCGAATACTTCCACTGGGAGAGAGAGAGAGAGAGTGTGTGTGAGTAAATAATAAATTACTTCAGTTTGTCCCTTTCAAAGTGACATTATCATTTCTTGTGGTGATTTTCGATTATAAAATAAGGTTAATACTATAAAAACTCCTAAATTGATATATCTATGATAAATTTATCTGAAACTAATTTTTTGATCAGCAAAAATCGTAAAATAGTATACTTATGATAAATTTATCACAAATTAATTTTTTGATCATAAAAAACCCCTAAATTAATATATTTGTGACAAATTTACTCTCTGTTAGTTTCCATTAAATAAATTAAAAATTCATGAATTATATTGCACATTAAATAAAATTCATGGATCGCATTGACCCACGTGAGGATTTGACGAGCCAAATAATTAAATCAAAAAGTGGAAAAGTATTATATAATAATCGCCTTGAAGAAAGGGATTCTTCAATATGTTCAATGAGAGAGAGATCTCAAAGAAAACTTCTCTTTTGGCGTTTTTTTTTTCCTTTGAAAAGTCGGTATTTTGTATCCTCTGTTAGTGAGAGAGAGAAAGAGAGGGGTGTGCGAAAGAGGGACGAAACTTCTCTTTTAGCATTTTATCTCAGAATAAAAGTTGGTATTTTTTATTTTAGAGAGACAGGTCATTTGATGTGGCTTTATTCGTTGAATTGAATTGTTTGTTGACTCCGAAGACTTTGAAAGAAGACATGGGAAGAGACCAGAGGAATGACTTTGCTATCTGTGAGCATCTTTAGTCGGAAGAAGAGGGCATTGTATCCTGTAATTGTCCCGCTGGATCGCTTGCTTCTACTTTGAACGACCTCACGCGTCCTCTTTTCTATGTACCAACCCACATGCGGATCTTCTAGGTAATAGTGCTCATGGAAAAATTAAGCTATCTAACCAAATTGAATTTCCTGGTTGTATTTTAGGATGGATTTGTCAATAGGATTATTAAGCACTTAACTTCAGAGCCGTATGTGACCTTTCCACTAATTATTTCCATACATATGGAATGGTTATCTGATCAATTTTTTAGCTTTCTTCTTTTTAAAATTTTTATAACACTTGGATCCAAACCTTTGACTCAACTAATATACACTTATGCTCATAAATGATAAACCGCTCCGTGCACGTATATTAAAGAAGACTGTGCTCATAGGGTGGTAGGTGTGGCGCGGCCCAAAAGTTATTCTGCCCCATCGACTTTGTAATTCGAGCACAGGATTTTCGTCGCGTCGCACCTTACTTGGCCAATTGTTGCACATTTGGGACGAGCCATTTAATTACCTTCTATCTCCTAAAATAATAATTGGGTTCGAGTGGTTGTTTTTGGCAGAACCTGCCAAATACAAGAGAGCTCTTCCACCAGCTCATTATTCATTGAAGATTGAATCATTTTCCGCATTATCAAGGTTGGACAAGGGCAAGTATGATTCCGAGCTATTTGAAGCTGGGGCCTACAAATGGTGAATTTTTTATTTCCTTTTCTATCCCGTTCCAAACATATTTTCATCTAACTACATCCTCATATTTTTGTGGAACCACAAATTTAATGCTTAATCAAATTAACTGCTAATTAGACAACTAATTTGTTTTTTTTTCAGGAGCCTATCTCTTTACCCTAATGGAAACAAGGAAGATAATGGATCGGGATATATTTCCCTCTATTTGTCCATCGAGGAGAGAGATAAACTTGCTAACAGTCTGAAAGTTCACGTCAACTACAAGCTTTTTGTGCACAACAAGTCACGAAAGGAGTAGTTGACCGTCCAAAGTGGGTTTCCTCGGTTACTTTCCTTGAAAAAATTCAAACAAGATGGATACCTTGATGGAAATGACTCTTGCACATTTGGGGCTGAGGTTTTTGTCATCCAGCCTGCCGAGATGAGGGAGGAGTCTTTTACCTTGGCTTGATACCCGCCTCAAAACACATTCACATGGAAGTTCCAAGGCTGGTCCACATTGGGCACGCGTTGCCATTCCGACGAGTTTACCATCGAAAAAAGGCAATGGTACATTCCCAGAACGGAAAAAAGTTTGCAGAAAATGAAAATTAGCTACTCACCTATTACCTTTCTGAATTTATTTATTTTTGTTGCTTATGTTTGTGAATTGAATTAGCCAAAACTTATATATGTTTACCTGTAATTGTCGTGCGTAGGAAGTTATTGGTGGATCCCAAACGCAATGCGGCCAGTAAGGAAAAGTCGCACTCCGTTTACTTAGAAGTGCATCGCCTTACTGGGAAGATGAAAGTGCATGCAGAATTCAGTTTGCGTGTATTGAACCAAGTCAACGGGAATAAAAATAAGGAGAGAACAAGTATGTTTTTCTTTTTATCTTTGTGACTTGGTTTTTACTTAATTTAAATCTCATGAGACACATACTTTGACTCTTTATTTACACAATACGCCCAAAATTATTTCAACATGCAAATGTTGGCACGTGAATTCGTGCATAACGTTTTCATAATTCTTTGAAATTTGAATGTTATATAAATTTGGCGAGAAAGAATGAAGAATTTATTTTTTTTATTTTTGCTTGATCCAAAACAAACGGGCTGATGCGAATACATATAAGTATTACCACTTGAAATCATGTCAAATTTTTCAAGATCTTTTTATAAAATGAATATCACTATAATTTTATGAGAAAATTCTAAATGGCTTTTGGAATGGGCTCAAAGCCCATCCATAAAACTTCTCGAACTTTTGAGTACCATAGCAACAATGCACGTATGCACGTGTATATGTTCTATTGAAAGAACATAATGCTTTCTCTCTTCATGAGTCCGTACTGAGTAGGAGTATAATAAGTATTTTTTTGGGGACATTGCAGGTGAATGCTGGCTATGTGCCTCGGATCCCAAAGGGGGTGATGCAGACTTAATGCCCTTGAAGGATCTCCAGAAACCGGCAAAAGGGTTCATTTCCAATGATACTCTGATAGTTGAAGTCCAGTTCCACGTCATATCAGCCAAGCCAATCTTAAAGGTTGTAGGAGCTTGATGATTTACTTCAATAGTTATTGAGTCAGAATAAATTGCTTAAGAATAGTGTGTATTGACCAGATAGCATTGGAATTGGTACCCCCAAAGCCATTGGAACCGTAGTCGTTAGATTCAGCATTCCAGGTCCAAGAACTACGTTGAACCTCGGGCTTGCTGGGATTCAAGTTTAGAGTGTTGGATTCGAAGGTTTTTGGTGCTGTGAGTTCCTTCGTTGGCTTTATCTCATCATGAAGATCTGGTGTTTTGTTTGCTTTCTCGATGTCCAGTGTTTGCTCAATCTAGAAGCTTTAGATTCTGTTGGTGTTCTGGGTAGTATTTTGAGGAATTGGAAAATTGCCATTCAACCTGTGAAGCTGGGAAGCAGAAGGGAAGAAGAAGGAAAAAGAAAGAAGCCCGAATACCCGACTTGAACTATTTTTCAGTTCAGACTCTGCACGGTTTGGGTATTGGGTTGGGTGCCAAGGGGCATGAAACCTTGGTGCTCGGCGCAGCTCGGGTATCACCGTTTACACCCTAGTCAGGTCTCTACGTCCGAGTCATTGGATTATAAGAAAAATTTATAGTTAATTACAACAAGGTCATTTAGAAATAAAATGAGATTTTCATTCCTTTGTGTCTTAGTACCATCATCTTTTTTTACCTACTGGTCGTCCATGAGTGGATCTCTTTCTCGGTACAGACTCTTCTTGTTTCTTTCTCTTTATGACCATCATTCAGGCGGTCCAATACGCACAAATTGTACTCGGCGTGTACTTTTCTCTTTTGAGGAAGGTCTTAAACACGAAGTAACTGTAAATAAATGGACAATGACTTCCCTTTTCCAACAGCATCGCCTTTCGGATGCACTCTGAGCTTCCGAGATTCGATAATTACAGTTCGTAAACAAAGATAAACGAGTTTGAACAGTTTAATTTGTAAAATTTTAATTTGAGAACATACCGATTAGTCTCTCTAACAGTGAAGACGTCAGAATAGTAAAGGATCTTGTCCAATTTGGAGGAGTTTCGGATCTTCCAAGTGAATGTGCAGTGAGGTGGATCCTGGATCATGGTGAGAGACTCCCATTTTGCAGTGGAATCAATGACAAAAACCTCAGCCCCAAATATGGAAGTCATCGACGAGGAGTGTAGGAAAATAATCACCGTTCTGTTTCTTCAGTCTGATTTTTACTTCGGCCGATTGACGTTGAACCGAAACTTGTATTTCGGGCTTCTAAGTTATGATCAACAGTTTTGATATATTTGAAAGTAGAAGTTATGATAGTCATGAAAGCCATTATTTTGTATCAGTTTTGCAACGATTTTGTAATTTTTTTCAATTTAATGCAAGAATTGATGACTCTCTCTTTCTTTTCCCTAGAAATTGTTATTCCGAACATAACTGAAGATGGATATACAAAAACATAAAAATCTTTATTCTCGTTTTATTTATTTCTTTCTTTACTGGGTTATACACATAATATTGTCCATGTTCCTTCTATTTCTTTGTGCGGAATAAAGAAGAAGGCCAGTTATATCTTAAAGACGGTGCTTGCACGACTCGGACAATTGATCTTATTTTCTCTTCTTTTCCAACAGATTTCCAACAATTCTTATTTTTCATATTATCTTATATTTTTCCAATATTTTTAAGGATAATGCCTATGGATTCCCAAGTTGAAACTGTCACCGCTGCTACCTTCGCTATTGGAATTGAACAAGGACTCGAAGATGGCGAAGGATAAGTATCGCATATTTGTGGACGGTTTGTCGCGGGACATTATGTAGTGTAAGCACAAAAGAGCTTTTGATCGTTTTGGTAAAGGTTATTGAGTGTTAGGTAGAATCGTTTTTCGGGCTTCTATAGCTATGTTTGTTTTTCCAAGAGGAAGTTCGATATCATGTAAGCAAGTTTTTGGTGAATTCTTGTCGTGTGTTCTCTTCGAATTTGATTTGATCGAGTCAAGCGTACTCCATGAATTTGTGGTTTTATACTTTTTATAGAGGATGCTTATAAATATTCGAATTACCTATTTAGAAAAATCTTTAAAACGACGTTGTGATTTAGTGTGGCTACTTAAAAAGAGAAAAGAAAAGGAAAACTAGAAAAGAAACGTAAAGAAATCGGGCTAATCTTTTTTTTAATAATTATTTTTATTTTTTGGGATTAAAAAGTTAAGGCGACCAACTGTTTAGTCAACACAAGTTATTGAATTATCCAGCATTTCCATTACATGTATTATTTTTCCATTATACATGGGATCAAAAAGAAAATGGAACATGTTGTCATCTCACCTTGGATCATGACTTTGATTTACCTTTCTCGCTCTCTATTCATTGTTTGTATTCCCAGTTGAGTTGGTATTCTCTTTAACAGGCGTGTCAAGTGTTTGTGCTTTTGACACTGAGTCATCTCGGCTAGAATCGGGACTTGCATTGATAAGATACTTGCTATATTCATATTCAAATGATTTTGTTTAAGTTCGTTTTCATAATTAGTGCCATAAGTTATAAATAATGATCGTTTGAATGCTAAGTTTTTATGAAAGTAATCACTTAAGTGCCAGTTAGACCTATTAAATGGGTCTTAAAATACATATATGACCTATTTAAAAAATAAATAGGTCATAAATTGATCGATACAACTTTGAAGAGCCCACCTTAAATGGGTCATAAAATTTTAAGCCTATCATAAATGGGTCTTAATGGGTTGAGTGTGGAACCCATTGTCAACCCACTTATTAAGCCCAACCCCTTTTTATAAAAAAAAATATTTTTTTAAAAAATGAAAATTTTTTCTTTTTTCTTTTTCTTTTCTTTTCTTTCTTTTTTCTTTTTTTTCTTTCATTTTTTTTTCTCTTTCTCTTTTCGGCCACCAGCCACAGGGGAGGAACGACCTTACCACAAGTTGGCGAGGCCTCGAGCTCACCGGAATCGAGCGAGCTTGGCCTCGCCGGCCTATGGCGAGACTCCGACCTCACCAATCTGGCGAGACTCGAGGTGGCCGATCTGGCGAGGCCTCGGGCAAGGTCTAGCTCACCTGAGGCTGGTGACCTCGAGTCTCACCACAGGCCGATGAGGCCGAGCTCACCCGATTTCGGTGAGCCCGAGGTCGAGCTAATCTGGCAAGACTCGAGCTCGCCCGAGGCTGGCGAGGCTCAGCTCGCTTGAGGCCAACGAGGCCTCGACCTTGTCAGATAAGCAAGCTTGAGCTTTGCCGACCTCCGACGAGCTTGTCCTCGCCAATGACCGGTGTTCGGACGCCAGCCAAAAATAAAGAAAAAATTAAAAATTAAAAATTATTAAAAATTGGATTTTTTAAAAAATAAAATTTAATAAAATTAAAAATGATTAAAAATTGTATTGTATGAAAATGTTTTTTTTTTTTTTTTTTTTTTTTTTTTGGTAACCCAGGAACCCCCCGCACGGCCGACAGCCGGAGGAGTAAACCTGGGGTGACGCTAGCGCAGGACCCACCACCACGGCGCCACACTTAAGACTCCCTAACGACTAGGCTGGGGTTTGAACTCTGGTCTCTTCGTGGGGGGACCAGAGCGCAAGCCAACGCAGCCGCTGCGGGCGGTGGTATATTGTATGAAAATGTTTTAGTAATATAATTTTTAAAAAAAGTCATAAGAAATAAGTTTTCCTATATTGAGCTAAATATAGAAATGTTTTAACAATATGGGTCAGGTTGAGTATGGATTGGATATGGGTCGGGATATTTACATTACAAATAAATGGGTAATAAATATGTTAATGGGTTAATTTGGATCGGACTATTTATGACCCGACCCAAACCCAATCCGACCCACCCATTTAACAAGTCTAGTGTCAATCATGGTTGAAAGTGATCATTTAAATGTTAGTCGTGGTTTAAAAGGGGCTGGTGTACAAGATGCACCAATAAAGTTGCTGGTGCAAACACTGACCAGTACCCACAATTTCCACTTGCAAATGAGTCCATCACTTCCAAAAACAACATCAGCCTCATCACAGCCTTGCACTATCATACAACATAACAACCATTCGCATCACCAGCTAAAACCACTAGCACCACTCACGACCACTAACACCACTCTCAACCACTAGCACCACCATCACCATCACCACTATCACCACCACCACCACCACCACCACCACTTGGCCACTAGCACCACCAAGCTGTCGGTGCAATCTTATGCTTGCTAGTGCAAGCACAATACTTTGCATCAGCACGTGCTGATGCATCTTGTGCTTGCACCAACACATAAAATTGGTGCAAGCACTGCACCAACACCAAACACAACCTACACAACCCAGTCAGACACACCAGCATAATAAGCACAAGCAGGAACATGAACACAACCAGCGCAACCGAAATCAAAATATGGAAATGGCAAAAACATAAACAAAATAAATATCGGTCCATTGACATTGAACATAGTCTTTACATTTGGTCAATTTGAATAACTAACTAAAATATATGAACCTCTCAATAAAAAAACAGAAACTACCATATGCACAACCTCCCAACAAAACACAAAAACTACAATATCCGGCACAACCTCCAACAAAAAATAAAACTACCATATCCAGCACTCCATCCCATCAGTTGTCAATATGCATAGCCCCTAAGTCTCTACCCCTTTAAGATGGATCTCTGACTTGAATCTTTGCACTCTTTCTAACTGGAACTAGATTTAGAGGTTGTCGTACTAGACTTGAAGATTGTTGCACTAGACTTGGAGGTTGTTGTACTGAAACTACATTTGGCTTTTTCTTTTTAGCATGTGCTCTTGTCTTTGGACCTGCTTATGCTATTGTCTTTGAACTTGCCTGTGCTCTTGTCGTTGGCCGTGCTTGTGCTCATGTCATTGGACATGCTGCTCGTGTTGTTTGTTTCAGAGCACTTTTCTTACTGGATGTGCTCCAGTTAACCTTGGTTAGGTTTTTCTTTAGGGTGCAGCCCTTGACTCTTGACTTAAGCCACCTTGAGAGATAAGCACTTTAAAGTTCTCCCAGGCTACAAATACATAACCATATTGTCAACAACTATTGTTGTTTAATGGAAAAGAAAGCACATACATTGTTGAGTGGAAAAAAAGCAACATCGAATTGTTTAAACAAATTGAAGTCCCCACCCACAATCGCAACATTACTATTGATAACGTGATTAAACAAATTGAGGACCCTACAGCTGCAAGTTGATACTTTGATCAAACAATTCGATGTGATTAAAGACTATCATTGTGATTAAATAAATTAAGGTCCTCACGATTGCAAGTACCATCGTCCGCACGAAAGAAAATGATACCATGATTAAGAAAATGAGGTCCCCACCCACAATCACAACCCTAATTTTTCCCGAGCCCTAATTTTGCCCTTTGAATCTAATTTTGCTATCAGATCCCTAATTTTCGCCTCAGAGCCCTAATTTTTTCAGCAACCGAGCAAGGGAGAGAAGATCACAAACTTGGGTTACAGAGACACAAAGGCGTGCGGCGATGGCAACCGAGTGAGCAACGATGACGACTGAGTGAGCGACGACAAGTGATGATGATGCCGAGAGGATATCGACAACGATCAGTCTGAGATAAAAAGATCTCAAAGCCATGCGATGTTGTCTAGGGAGGGAGTGGAAACAGCATCGCTTTGATGCAATCTGCCACATAGGAGCGTGCAACGTCATTTTGGACGTCCATGTGGGGAAATTATTTTAAATGATATTCCACGTCAGCATAGATTTATAATTATGAAGGCTATATAATTAATTTGACCGAAATTTCTCGCCATGGCACTTAAGTGATTGTTTTTCGTCCGATTTGGCACTTAAGTGAGTCGGTAAAAACTTTTAGCACTAAAGTGAGCGTCGTATACAACTGTTGGCACTTATGGTGGCCTTCTCCCACATGTTACCTATACCATGTCCTAAAATTGGAAGAAACATTGCAAGTATTTCTGTAACATCAATATTCCTAGTTCCTTGAAGACCATAGCGTGTTACTAAGTCATGCATTAAACTATTAAATTATTAAATACAATCTGATCCATCCTAAACATTTGATAGCACCTTATCGGATTAGCATCTTCACTCATCAACTCTCCTAACCATGCATTTTCTATATATGACGATGTCATACAAGGTACTTTGTAACTGTATATTACCTTATAAGTGACTGTAGATTGATTAGCTCCCACAAGTTGCCAATATTCTTCTTCCTTATTTTTATGGTTTTCCCCTTTAGGAGAATCATCCATAATTGTCAAAGTAACAAAATATAGAGTTACAATAAGAAAAGTAATGAATAATGTAGATCATCTATCGATGGAACAATTATATCATCCATCATATATATGCAAACTTTACCCAATAAAAAAAAACACCAACTGAAAACATGTCTCGCATTAGAACACAAATAAAAAATGGAGTTCACAAATAGTGTAAACGGAATGCAAAACACCAATTGAAAATATGTCACATTACAACAATGTAGAAAGAGTTCAAACAAGTAGCTAACATCCTAGAGATGACTATTATGCTCTTCCAACTTAAACTTGAGCCACTCGACCTTTTCTTCATCTCTATCCAAGTTCATGAAAATCTGTCTGTTGCCTTTTTTTTTCAGCAAAATGTGAGAGTACAAAAAAGTAAAACTTTCGATCTTGCTTAATCTCAAGGATGACTTTCAATGTTTGCAGAATTTTCTTGTAAGGATCAAACTCCTTTGCAAAAGATGTCGCATTGCTCCTACTTTCAACAGCTGAACAAAGTCTATCCATTTGCGATGCTAACTTGGCCAGTCCAGTCACTTTTTTTTCTTTCTTTCCTTG